>OY856186.1:399521929-399699606 GCA_963693315.1 Diogma glabrata
TTTATACATGCGTTAATTTCATCCGCATATGTAGCGCGTGGAATGACCGGCAATGTCTGTCTAAAATCACCGGACAGCAGCAGTAAAGCACCACCGAAAAGCCTGGTGTTATTATTTAGATCTTTCATCATTCTATCGGGAGCTTCAAGCGAATGCTTGTGGGCCATAGTGCATTGCGAATTGTTGTTCGCGCTAAATCTCGCTGTTAATGATGTCTGTTGCTGGGCGGTTAGGTGAGGGCATACCAAAATAAATGAGTGGCATATTTGAAAACAGAATGCAAATATCTTCAATCTTTATTAGCGCCTCGTTATATATTTCCTGTGAAAAATCGATATTGGGATCTTGATCAGCGATCCGAATGCGATGCAGAATATCGGCGCTCATGGAATCTTTATATTTGTCCCACAGGACAGAAGCTTGAGATGGAAAACATGTCGTTAATATAATATGGCGAATAATTGGCGAATTTGATGAGGAGAGGAACTCAATGCTGCATCTTTTAATTTATTTAAAATGAAACCAAAAATTTATTTCTTTTGTTCTAATTTTTTTTTTATTTTTAGGAAAAAGATAAAATTGCATTTGCATTAATATTCTTTACAAAAAAAAAATTTGTTGAGAAATTAGTTTTGCCGCTGTTGAGGAAATTAACTAAGGAAATTTTTGTTTCGTATTTTTTTGTTTTTAAAAAATGCTAGTACATTTAACAGTTAAAACTGTTGGAAGTTTTATTATGCGTCATATGTTTTTAACGTTTTCAATGAAGTTAAATGAGTAAAGACTGATTTAGCAGCATCGCGATCTGCCGTGCTGATTTGTGAATCTAAGCTATCCAGGTCACCACCCAAACGCATACAAAAAAATTCATTCAAATCAATCCAGCCGTTTAGGAGGAGTTCAGTGACAATACCGACTGCAGCGCCTCTGCCGGGCTGATTTGTAAATCTTAACCATCCAGGGTGCCACCCAAACGCATACAAAGAAAACTCATTCAAATCGGTCCAGCCGTTTAGGAGGAGTTCAGTGACAATACCGACTGCAGCGCCTCTGCCGGGTTGATTTATGAATTTAAACCATTCAGGGCACCACCCAAACGCATATAAAAAAAAACTCATTCAAATCGGTCCAGCCGTTTAGGAGGTTAGTGGCAATACCGACTGCAGCGCCTCTGCCGGGCTGATTTATGAATCTAAACCACTCGGGGCGCCACCCAAACGCGCACAAAAAAATTCATTCAAATCGGTCCAGCCGTTTAGGAGGAGTTCAGTTCATACACACGTACAGTAGAATTATATATATAAAGATATATATATATATATTATATATATATATATATAATATATATATAATATATATATATATATATATATAATATATATATATATATATATATATAATTATATATATATATATATATAATATATATATATATATATAATATATATATATATATATATATATATATATATAAATATATATATATATATATATATATATATATATATATATATATTATATAGATTTATACGTCTTAAACCCGACAAGGTAGGAATTTTTATTGAAAGAGATAATTAATTTCCTTAACCTCACTATTTGTGATTTTCGAAAGTTAGTAGGTATATTCCATACTATCCTAAGTCACGTGTGCAGTTATTATTGAATGTTGCCAATCAATATGAAATCAATTTTACGACATAAATGTCAAGTAAATTAGTGAATCGTATGAATTTTTCAATTCGAAATCAGTTTTTGGGTTTATCTGAATAAACCTTATAGTTATTTGTTAATAAAAACAACTTTTATCTCTGAACGTGTTTCGGTTGGGATTCGAACTTAGAACCTCATCAGTACCAACTAAGTTTGAATCTTTTGGTAGACACGCTGTCAACTGCCCCTCGGCGGCGGCGTTTAAGACGTATAAAATCTATATAATAAAAATACTAACTCTGTAGCCAGTGAAGTATGACAAAAAAGTTTTTCACTAAGAAAAAAGAAATTACAACATCGTAATTAAAAATGTTTCTAAATATCGACGCCGAAGGGCAGTTGACAGCGTGTCTACCAAAAGATTCAAACTTAGTTGGTACTGATGAGGTTCTAAGTTCGAATCCCAACCGAAACACGTTCAGAGATAAAAGTTGTTTTTTATTAACAAATAACTATAAGGTTTATTCAGATAAACCCAAAAACTGATTTCGAATTGAAAAATTCATACGATTCACTAATTTACTTGACATTTATGTCGTAAAATTAATTTCATATTGATTGGCAACATTCAATAATAACTGCACACGTGACTTAGGATAGTATGGAATATACCTACTAACTTTCGAAAATCACAAATAGTGAGGTTAAGGAAATTAATTATCTCTTTCAATATATATATATATATATATATATATATATATATATATGATATATATATATATATTATATATATATATATATATATATATATATATATATATATATATATATATATATATATATATATATATATATATATGTATATATATATATATATATATATATATATATATATATATTATATATATATATATATATATATATATATATAAATATATATATATATATATAATATATATGTATATACTATATATATATATATATATAGTGCAGGACCCGGCGTGCTTTGCTACGCTTATAAATAAAGCTTGTGCACAGACATTTTGTTGACGTAGTAGCAATGATTTCAAAAAGTGGTAATGAGAATGATCGCATAATTTTTAATTTATCTTTTTAAAAATATGGATGAAAAATAATCAGCACTCTAACTGATCAGTTCGGATACATGAAAAATTAGCGATCAAATAAGTTTTCAAGTAAGCACAAAAAAATTTAAGCAACTTGTTGAATTTGTAGAGGTGTGTCATCTCTATATATAACAGTATACAGAACATAAATAGATTTACAAATGTTCTCAGTACCCATATGTTCAATGTGCTGAGTGCTCACTAAGAAAAGAGAACCTACAGGTTTCTAATGTTCAATTTCTCGATGCTTCTGCAGGTTATACATTATTTGTTGTGGCTCCATTGTTGGTTCAGATATAGAGGTTATCTAGTTTTATGCCTCTATTCTATCTACGCAACATATAATTGTCCATACGAAAATCAATCCATTCTACATCTAAAGCGCGCACTTTTAATGATTGAGCGTGATCTTTTTTTATGGTGATTGCAAACATCAATTTAATTGACAGTTGTGATCTTTTGAATTGAAATGCTAATCACCCGTATTGTACTTATATTAAACCTAATCATCAGTATTGTATTTATATTAACGACGTAATTTCACATTGACCGCGATTCGGCGGGAGCATTAATAATTGATTGAGAACTAAGTTCGCGAATACTACGCACAGATCTTCAATCATTTTGCTATATTGGACAGGAAATATCATCAACCATGTGCGATTTACATTTTTTCCCATAACGTTCTTGTAGATGAAGAACAGTAAGCGGTCAGCATGATTTCAAACATAGCTCGAACTTAGTTTGGAGGTGAAGTGCGGCACGTGTCATTGATGAATGATACATACATCCCAGTGCTGCTTCATTGTAGCACGCTAAAACTGAAATGTTGCCTTTATTAAAGTACTTTCTAACTTACGTATTTGACTGATTTGACGTATATACCGTATTCCAAGTTTATGTGCGATCTGTATGTTCTTTGTAGCAAAAGATTAATATGGAACAACCATCCATGTTTATGAAACTATTTCCATGTTCCCGTTTCGCATATCTATATGTTGTTACCTTACCGCCATCTGCTGCGGCTCTTCTTTTATATAAAGGATCATCGTTTCATGTAACTGAATTTCGTGTAACTGACTGAATCCTTGATATCACTTTGCGTACTTTGGATTCAGTGGATTCAGTGTTCTGGAAAGCTCATATTACATATTTTTCGTCACAACTTCCTACAAATCTTTATCGAAGCTGGCATCGGATATTTGCCGTGTGCATTTGAGATGATTTTGTGTGTGTGCGTTAGTTGTGAATAACCGTCATATTAAATTGGCTCTCGCAAATATACTGGTGCTTCAGACAAAAACTTGGTTTGATTTAATCGAATGAATATTAAACGTTCTGTTTCGAATGCTTTTGCATACATATCTACCATGTATTGGTGAAACAATTGATGGCATTTCCAAATGTGGAAATCTTCCCCTCGGATCATTAATCCCTCTTTTATTGACAAAAATATATCCCGCTTGAAATTTATTGCCGACTTTATTAATTGTCACTTCGTTTATTGTTTGAGCATTTAATCTTCTCATATGTCCTCAAGCAGGCGTTTTGTCAACCTGACCTATTGAAACTTATATATGTATCACATACATCATGTCAACTGCTGTTTTGAACAAATGCACAAAATCGTTTTTTGCAATCTGGTTTTCAAACAAATTATCAAAATGCCATTCCGTGTGGAAGTATTTGGTAAAATATACAATAGAGCCAATTTCCATGCAATGAGCAAAAATGAAATAGAACATTTTTATGACCGTATGTATATAAATGTATGTATACATGTGTTGAATGGTCTAGTGGTTAGCACTACTTCCATTTAGGTCAAAGTGTTGTTATACAAAGTCATTAACAAACATAAATACACTGGTTACACAATAACACTGGACACTGGAGTGGTTATACAATTAACTGGTAATCAGAAAATATGGTTGATAAATTGGACAAAACTATATATGGGTGATCAGATCACCCATACATAACTAATCGATTAAATTAAGTCTTTAAGTGAAACTCGACCATAAACAGATTGAATTGAGATTAATGCAGGTGAGGGACACTTGTGCTTGTCGACAGCTTACATTCCTATATGAAACACATATCGCTAAAAAAAACTATATAATAAACTTTCTGAATGCAACATTGTGTCCAAATTTCAAGAGAATCGATCCAGTACATTCCTAGATTGCCTATTTTGAACCAACAAACATTTACATTTCTATTTATCATATATAGCTATGTAGATAGAAGATAAATAGATAGATTAATAGATTGATCAGTTGTCGACTACTGAGAATTGAAGAGTATTCCAGTACTAATATCGCAATTAAAAAAATGGAGGTTGGTGGTAGAAGGAGGTATTTTGATTATATGTATTTTGTAAAGTCTAATCATAAAAAAATAAAACAATTTTGTCTGAAAAATACAAAACATTTTGGTGGAGAGGGCCCCCTTATCACTTATGGGTAGAAAAAATAGTTTACGACCGATTCTCAGACCTACCGTATATACACATAAAATTTCATGGAAATCGATCAGGCCGTTTCGAAGGAGTAATTGAAGAGTATTCCAGTACTAATATCGCAATTAAAAAATGGAGGTTGGTGGTAGAAGAGGGAAAATTAGGGATTATATGTATTTTTTAATGTCAAATCATAAAAAAATAAAAATAAAAAATGTTGTCTGAAAAATACAAAAAATGTTTGGGGGGAGGGCTCCCCTTATCACTTAAGGGTATAAAAAATAGTTTACAACTGACTCTCAGACCTACCGTATATACACATAAAATTTCATGGAAATCAGTCAAGCCGTTTCGGAGGAGTAATTGAAGAGTATTTCAGTACTAATATCGCAATTAAAAAATGGGGGTTGGTGGTAGAAGGGGGAAAATTAGGGATTATATGTATTTTTTAATGTCAAATCATAAAAAAATAAAAATAAAAAATTTTGTCTGAAAAATACAAAAAAATTTTGGGGGGAGGGCCCCCCTTATCACTTAAGGGTATAAAAAATAGTTTACGACCGATTCTCAGACCTACCGTATATACACATAAAATTTCATGGAAATCAGTCAAGCCGTTTCGGAGGAGTTTAATTACAAACACTGTGACACGAGAATTTTATATATATAGATATATATATATATATATACTAGACTGGTCGTTAAAAACTAAATTTTCCGAGACGCCCCCCAGAAAAATTCTTTGTGGTCAAAAAACCATAACAGCTTTATTTTTTTTTTTTAAGTGAAAAGAACACGTGCCGCAAAATCATCGAAGTTTATTTTTTGATAAAATTGTTAATATCTCATAAAATATGCAGATGTCAAAAAAAATCACTTAATCATTTTTGCAGGAAATTTAATTCTCTACAAAAAAGGTCCAAGTCATTTTTTTCCTAAAACGTATATTTCTGATGATATTTTGAAATAAAACTTGAAATTCTTCGAAATTCGTAAAACCAAATGATGAAAATTTCGACGAAAAAGTACTAATTTTGATTTTTTTTGTCACGATTATTTTTTTATACATTTCATTCTATAGCATAAGAAGAAAATTAGGAGTTTTTCGTCATCTTTATTTTTTATGTTTTTTAAAAATTACGAAAACTTACAAGTTCATTTTCAAAATATCATGAGAACTATACGTTTTCGGGAAAAAATGACTTGGACCTTTTTTGTAGAAAACTAAATTTTCTACAAAAATGGTTATGTGATTTTTTTTGACATCTGCATATTTTATGAGATATTTGAAAAAATCTACGAATTTTTCAAAAAATCAACTTCAACGATTTTGCGGCACGTGTTCTTTTGATTTAAAAAAAAAAAAAAATAATGCCGTTGTGGTTTTTTGACCACAAAGAATTTTTCTAGGGGGCGTCTCGGAAAATTTAGTTTTTAACGACCAGTCTAATATATACATATATATATATATATGTATATATATATATATATATATATATATATATATATATATATATATATATATATATATATATATAATATATATATATAAATATATATATATATATATATATATATATATATATATATATATATATATATATATATATATATATATATATATATATATATATATATATATATATATATATATATATATATATATATATATATATATATATATATATATATATATATATATATATATAATTTTTTTTCATATATGGTCGTTTGGCAAAAAAATTTTTTCGAAACTCTGAGATGAGGCACATTACAATCCACGAAAATTATCGAAATTTTTTATACAACTTTGTATGGAAATTTTAGAGGATTTTTATTTTGCTTTTCTGACTTACATAAGAAGGACATGTTATATATTATTCTTGATTTATAGCAATTAATACTTTATTAACAAACTTAAATTGTTTAACAGCAATGAGATAAGAAATTTCATAGATTTTAAAATTTGAACAAAAAGATGGTTGTTAAGAGCGATTTTTCTTTTCCGATGCCCACCGCAATGGCGCTACGAATGAGGGATAAAAGAAAAATTTAAATGGACTTTCATACAAAACACAACCATAATATTTCTAAAAATTATCATTTGTAATTTCCCAAGGGCGGTGATAATTCGAAATAATTTTTGCCAAAAATTTCGAAAGCAAGTATATCACCACTTGTTTGAGGCATTTTTCAAAAATTTTGAGAATTTATCAACGAACGAGGGGAATTCGTTTAGAAAATTTTTTGCCATTTTTCATTTTTTATATATTTTTTATGAATTATACGTTGGCCTACTGTGATATCAGTTAATTATTTCAAAATTAGATTGATAATTTTTAATATCCCAGTAGGTCAGACGTATAAATATTTGTTATTAGTATAATTCAAATGTTATTGGTGAAATTGAATGATGTCACTACATTTTAGAGAATTTCATTGGTTTAAATTAAAATAAAACTAAGGCAAAAAATTTATAATTACTATAAATCAAACCTAATATATAACGTGTTTTCTTCTTATGTAGGCCACAAAAGCAAAATAAAAATTGTATGGAAAATTTCGTCAACCATTTTTATGTTTTTTTTATGGGTTACATAAGGATAACATTTTGTATATTATGCTCAATATATAGCTAATAATACTTTATCAACAAATTGAAATTGTTTAACTGTAGTAAAGTAAGATATTTCGTAAATAAGTTTTAAAATTATTCCATATAAAATTTTTCTCTTATCCTCAAATTTTAGCGCTTTCGCGGTGAACATTGGAACAGAAAAATCGCTTTATAGGGCGATTTTTCTGTTCTGGTGTTTTCCGCAATGGCGCTGCAAAAGGGGGATAAGAGAAAAAATTCAAAATCTTTTATATGGGATTTCATACAAAACACAGCTTGAATAATTTTAAAAATTATCTATGAAATTTCTCATTTTACCACAATTGAACAATTTTAATTTGCTTATGGAGTATTATTGACTATATTTTGAGCGTAATATATAAAATATTATTCTTAAGTCGCTCAAAAAAGAAACATAAAAATTGCCAAAATTTCACATACAAAGTTGTATGAAAAATTTAACCTATTTTCGTATTTGTTTACGGACAGAAGAAAAGAAAATATTTTATATATTATGCTTATTATATTGTCAATAATACTTCATAAACAAATTTAAATTATTTAATTGTAGTAAAATAAGAAATTTCATGGATAACTTTTAAAATTATTCAAATTGTGTTTTGTATGGAATTCCATATAAAATTTTTGTGATTTTTTCTCTTATCCCCTTTTTGCAGCGCCATTGCGGTAAACACAGGAACAGAAAAATCGCCCTATAGAACTTTATAGAGCGGTTTTTCTGTACCGGTGTTTACCGCAATGGCGCTGCAAAAGGGGGATAAGAGAATAAATACAAAAAATTTTATATGGGATTTCATACAAAACACAACTTGAATAATTTTAAAAATTATCTATGAGATTTCTCATTTTACTACAATGAAATAATTTAAATTTGTTTATGAACTATTATTGACTATATAATAAGCATAATATATAAAATATTTTCTTTTTTCTGTCCGTAAAACAAATACGAAAATGGGTTAAATTTTTCATACAACTATGTATGGGAAATTTTAGCAATTTTTATGTTTCTTTTTGAGAGACTTAAAAATAATATTTTATATATTACGCTTAATATATAGTCAACAACCGACCACCATAACTAATATTAAACGTGATTGCTCTTATGTCAAATCGTTTTTTTGTTTGTTTGTTTTCCTTTATTTCTCCAGAGAGAAACAGGTTTGACTTCCCAATGACGTGCGTAAATTTTTCATTTGATTCAAAATTGAACAATTATTGCGAGTTTCTTTTAAATCTATAAGAGAAAAACCTACCACAAAAAAATAAGTTTCTCCCTCCCTGCGACTATATAAAAAGAAATGAGAAAAGTGACAGATTAAGATTTGATTCTAACCAAACATATAAATTTTGATCTTTTATCTATTCAAAATAAACTAGCCAATAATGAAAAGTTGGTCGCCAGCTAGTTTTCATAATATACTTTCAGGATGTATACATAACTTAAATATTTGCACATGGGCATTATAAAATAATAAAATATTCACTATTATAAAATCACTGGAAATAACACAATAAATGTAAAATAGTCTCGTAATTATTTTCATTCATTTTATAAAAATTAGCACAACTAAAAATAATAGATTTTACTTTTTGTTTCGTTTTAAATTATTTAATTGTTTTTAATTTATAATTTAATACAATAGTTGGTTGTTGTAAATAAAGAGAAATGCAAATGGCGAAATGAGAAATTGAATATGACATATTAGTGAACACGATTTCTTATATGTCCCTCTTCATACAATTTTAAAGTTATGTTCTCTCTATATTTATATTATATACCCTAAGATAGTCAATAATACTTTATAATCAAATTAAAATTGTTCAATTGTGGACTGTGGTAAAATGAGAAATTTCTTAGATAACTTTTAAAATTATTCAAGTTGGTTTTGTATGGTATGGAATCCCATATAAAATTTTTGTGATTTTTTCTCTTTTCCCCCTTTTGCAGCGCCATTGCGGTAAACACCGGAACAGAAAAATCGCTCTATAGCGCAATTTTTCGTTTCCGTTGTTTGCCGCAATGGCACTAAAAATGGGGATGAGAGTAAAATCACAAAAAATTTAATATATATTTAAACCTGCTTACTTATTCAAATATAACCATACAAATATAACTACAACGACTCCTCGACCAGCAATTGTCATAAAAAGTCTTGATCACACTAAAAACATTCACTCGTTATATTATTGCCATCAATGTGATAATCAAAACTCAATTTTCTAAAAAACTAAATGGATTTCCACCCTTTATTGATTCCAAGAATTAAGGCAATCTCGCGTCTTTCAAATGGTGAATTGACCCTAAAACTTTGTTCTGAAATCACATTTTTGAATCGGAATTCAGAAACGTTTAAAATCGAATTATGTCGGGGTCACCAATTAAATGGCGTTAAATCCATATATTTATCACGCTTTTATTTTTACAAAAAATGAGATGCATATATAAATTGGTATTATTGATCTAGACTCTAAAAGTCTAAAACGTATATTTTGTATTCTCAATAAATAGAACAAGGGTAACAAAAGGATTGGGTAAGTTGTTAATCAATTCTCTCCATGCATATTGATTGACTAGTGAATGTTGATAAACCTTTGACTTAATTTTTTAAACACATATTGTTTAACAGTAACTAAAACTTTATTGTTGAATTATAATAGTTTTTAGTTTTTATTTTGTTTTAAATTATTAATATGAATTAATTACAATTATTGAATTAAATTACAATTATAGTTTTTGATTTAATTACCATTAACTTGAAGTTTTGAATTGTATTATTACTTCACTCATCCATTTAATATTAATATAATTCAGCTGAATTAAATTACTATCTTAACTATTTTTTGTGATGGAAATTTCATTATTTTTTATTAATTTCAAAACTGTTACACACAGTCACATCACATGAACAATTATGTAATTATAATTAGGAGAGACGGTTATTTGTCAGTCTTACCTTTACTGTTATTTCTCGACGGTTTTGGTCATTACTATTTAGACTAGGTGTGTAAAACAAAACAATTATGTGCATATTTTTTTTCTAATACATTGATCGTATAGCCTCCTGAGTGATATTAATTTGCAATTTTGAGTCCAGGATGTGTTGCAGCTATATAATATAGGATCAATGAATTGTAAGTGTATAGCTAGTTGTGCTATAATGTAGAACGGAGTAAAGTTGAGTAGCATGTATTCAAGTAGTTGATCCTTGTTTAATTCCAAAATTAATTTGATCCATTTTGATTTCAGATAATATTTTTATCCTCTTTAATGTTTCCTTTTGATCTTTTATGGCCAGAATATTAGTTTTGATTTTTGAAGTGCATATTAATAATAGTTTTAACATAGTCAAAATTTTCAGAAGTTTAATAATTATTTTATTAATGAAATGCGTCACATTACAAAAACATTTTTTATTGTGAACTTTGTTTTATTGAATGTTTAGCGAATTGAACAATTTTAGAATTTATTATTTAATGTAATTTAAATTTACATTTACATTTAAGTTTTGGAATAATAACTTTTGTAATTAATGGAAAACCAAACACATTTTGGAAACTTTTTAATTAATCAGAAGAATGAAAAATAATCTGTTAGCTTTTTTTAATAAATTTGAATGCTAAAACATCGCCTGCTAAATTTTAAAATTTAACAATTTTTATTTCGATGTTCGCCACAAGTGTATCAAAGAAATCAGAATGTTAAAATAAACATTTTCTAAATGAAGAGTATTTTTCTAAGTGAACCCATTTTCAGCCACTTCCAAATTATAGGAACATTTGGAAAATATCAGATTGTTGCAGGTTAAATGTCGTTTTTCCACAAAAGATGTAATTAATGTAAAGAAGCATGTCCACTTAAGAGATAGGTTCAACTGCGGTCAATGCTTTTCATGGAATTCAATACATCGGTAATTTTAAAAATATTCGAAAAGAAATAGTGCGGTCAAATATGTAATTGTTTTTTTTCAAATGTCAGATAAGTATTATGTTTAACTTGTGTAATTGAGCACGCATACATATTGTAATAAGCTTCGTCCAGAATGGGTTAATTTAATTTACTCATTCATAAAGATGAATTAAAAGTTAACTCCTTTTAACTAATACAATTTGCATAAATTAATGTAAATTAAATTTGTTATACATATGTTTATATTAATGAATTAAAAAGAGGTGTGGCCTATTCAAGATGTACGTACTACGTAATATTGATTTCTAGTGGATTATAGAAGTTTCTGCTTATTTGTTTTTGAATATAAATAAGCGAACAAAATATCAGATGGTCAGTTTTACTTTAGCAATTAAAAGTGTTTACAAATATTCGCAAGTATAAGGAATAATCGGGTGGTACTTGAGCCTGGGTACTAATAGTGAAAGAATTTGAACCTAGTGGAATAGTAGATACAGATTTTACGATTCCGAATATCATTGATTCAAATTGGGATACATAAATTGGAGACCCTAGATTTTATTGTAATTAAAAACGGAAGCAGCTGTAATTTGTTGACAAATAAAGTTTGAGATTTTGTTAACCAAAGATCCGTCATTTTACTGTCATATTTGCTCAATAATCTAAAAGAACCAACGAAGAGTCGTTACAATATAAAAAAATAAATAAAACAAAATTCGATTTAAACATCATTAATACATTTATATTTTATCAACAAATTTCTACAATTAAACTGAAAACTATAAAGTAATAATTATATTTTAAAATTGTTTGTATTCTTTCTCCTTATGCATGAAGTTATTACAAATTAGTGAATGTAATTTTTATTATATAAAAAAAATTTATTATATGGTTGTAATTTTGTTTTTGTAAAGTTTATCATTAAAAAGCAATAAAAACTTTTAAATTAACAGAAAAAAAAAATAAAATAATAAATAGGAAAATTTAAATATTGCTATTTTGTTTTTGTTGTTCGCATATAATTTCTGTTTTGATTAGGCCATAAAGATAATTTAAAAATTTTTTGGCACAAAAATAATTTACATTTAAGAAAGAAAATTAAAAAAAAACTTAATACTTTCGCTTACACACAAACCAAAATTTATTTCGATGAGATAAATAAATTAATAAAATAGTAATTTAATGAAAAAAAAATTAGATGGGTATCGAATATATTTCATTCCAGATAACCGCAAAAAAAAATAATAAAATATTATTTGTTTAAAATATGTATATTATTATTATTATTAATATTATAAAGGTTATTTTAATTTAATTATTATATAATTTTTTTTTAAATATAAAAGAAACAATTAAAATGCATTTTATTTTAACATTTCCGTTGCATAACTGCCGATAATGACTAAAAAAATTTAAAAAGAGTGGAAAAGATAGGTAGGTTTTAAGAAATTGATAAGCGTTTACCATCTACCAATTTAAAAGTTGCAATCAAACTCCGCCCATTTGTCGAAGTTTTGACATTTTTTATTGTATTATGTTTTGACATAAATTTGACTAAATATTTTATAAATACTAATTTGTGTTGTATTTTTATGGTTTTATTTGAATATTTTAAAAATTGTGAAATTCGAAATTTTTGTTCGAACACGTCAAAATCTTATCCAAATGGACTTAGTAGTGAAATTTATACAAAAGGAAGACAAATGTAGAAAGTTTTTTGAAAATTATATTAATTATATTCTTTTATGATTTATTTTTCTATATACATTTTTCTAGTTACCCATTCTTTTTATTTTGATTTTAAATAAAAACAAATCAATTAATTTTAAAATCAATTTTGGCAGCATTTTAAAAATTTGCTGGTTGATTTTTTCCAATTAGATGTGTTTACGAATCGAAAAAAAAATATTTACAATTTTATAACATATTAATTTTTTATTTATGAAATAGTTTTTGTTTTGAAATGAGATAAGACGTTGACAGTAACGAGTTGAGAAAAAATCTTAGAGATAAGATTATACTTTTTTTAATTTGATTTGTTCATCGTTGAACAATTTGTTTTGATTTTAGTAAAATTTTCGATCGAAAACAATTTGGTCTTTGTCCAGCATCGCACTTAATACTGCTGAATTGGGTTTTCTAATGCAAGATCAGGTTTTTATCGAATTTTATGCTTCCATAGAAATTGTTAATATAACGCCCCAAAACCATTTTACTTAATCGAAAATAATGACGATCTCATCCTTGTATCTTTATTATCCATCCTCCGTATTTTCTGTGTGAAGTGAAAATATAAATTATTTTCAAAACATATTAATTACATAAAATTAATTTAACTATTTATTTTAGTATAAAATTAATGATTTTCAAATATTTCTTTTAAATTTATTTATTATATTAAATATTGTGAAGAGTATTATTATTAATCCTATTAAAATATATTATTATCTGTTTATTTGTTTCTTTTTTTATCGTTTTAGTTTACAATAATTCTTATTTATCTATTATTAAAGTTATTTCCATAAAAGGAAACAGAAAAAAAAAATAAAATTATAAATTAATTTAAATTATATGATTCATTAAAAGTTTTCTTAATATTAAATATTTATCTATGTTTCGTTTAATAATTATGACACAAAATAATAATAATAACTATTACAAAAAAAAAACAAAATAACAAAAATGTTATAATTTATTTTCTTTTTACAATATTTTAACAAATAATAACAAAATAATTATACAAATTATACGATTTTTTTTTTAAAATTTTTTTCCAAAACTCCATTAATTAGAAAAGGCACTTTTATTTAGAAATAAGATTAAAATTATTATTTTAATGTAACTAGTGTATTTTTTAATGTAAAATTGTAAATATAGGAAAAAATATTTTTAAAAGAATAAAAAAAAAGAGAAACGGCTTTGTTCTTAAACTTATTCTTTCAGTGATATTTTTTAGTTTTTATTTTAGCTGTCAAATTTCTAGTTTGGTATTTAACCCTAAAATGAGTTATAATTTAGAATAAAATGTATACAAGAGTAGAATAAAATAAAAAGAATACACTTTAAAATAATAAAAATCGGTTATCTAGTTTGATTTTATAAAGGCCTTGTGAAATTAGCTGGGAATAATCCTTTGTCGGTTGAGTTTTCTTTTACTCCCATTAACCAACCTTCCTCCTGAAAAATAAAAAAATAAGATATGATTAATTAATCTCAATTGGTTGATAAAGTTTAATTTAAAAATAAAAACTATGGACGGATCAGTTTTTGTTGATTTGTAATATTTTTTATTTTTGATCTACGAATGTGACAACTGAAGTACGCAACTTCAGTCCCTGTTATTGACACACGAATTAACGTGAGATATCACAAAATACTGGCAATAGGAGCGAGATATCAATAGCCAAGGTGATTTCTTAGGGGTGCTGGGGATGAACTGTTTCCAGGCTACGATAACACCCTCAATCTAAGTTATGGAATATTCCTTGATGATGGTATGCTATTGCTTGATCGATGAAACGAGACTTTGTATAACTCTATATCAGGACTTTAATCATTGTGGAAGACAGTGCGTCACAAGATCGAGGAATATGTCACTAACTGGATTATTAAAAATTTATTTTTGTTTTTACAAATTTTTTAAAAAATATTTGCTTTTTAGGTTTTTCATTTGTTTTTATTTCCCTTATCCTTCCATAAAATATTGGTATATGCCATATTTTATTATGTGAAAGGATTAATTGATTAGTTATCTATAAAGCAAAGCAAACAATCAAAATTGCGTCCATCCATGTGCTAAATTAAACCATCCACATCGGATGAACCATTTACAAGAAATTTACAAGATTCTAAATAATCGCAATGAAATACAAAACAAAATTGTATTCAACCTTAATTTCCCTTATACAATATTTAAAAATAAAATCAACGTCATCAATAGAGCTATTATAACAACAATAATGATCATGAAACGCATATTATTGTTCTCGTAAAACGGTTTTTTAGTTATGGGACAAACAAACATTATTTTTTATTTTATTTAAACGAACATTCCGGATTAAAGGTGTTTAGAATAGCCATCGATTTCTCGATTTTTCTAGATTCTTTATTTTTCTAGAATAAAGATTTAAGTTATTTAATAGAAATCTTGTATATTATTTTGTACGCTATGTTTATACAGGAAAATATGGAGGGGCTGAAATCTCAAGCTCTGAGATATCAAGACTTCGGTCTGGGTTAAGGATTTTGATAGTTTTCGACAAAAAAACTTTTATGAGGACATGGTTTTTAGTTTTGGGCAGCAATTTATATCAAACATAACTTTTTGTTAAAGTACAAGTATTTTTTATCTCTGTTTACATATGTATTACAAAACTAACACGAAACATCAATACGTTGTCCGAAAATTATAACAGATCATAAATTAACATAATTTAGTGAAAAGATTATACAATCAGCAAACTACTCAAAAACCTCTCCATTATGCGTTTCGAGAAAATATTTCAAAATCACAAATTCATGCATATTTCTTTCAAAATTCCAAAAACATTGTAAAAATTAAATAAAATCAAAAATTCAAACTTTTTTCAAACAAAATTCTAAAAATATTTCAAAAATTTTTACAAAATCAAAAATTGCAAATTTTTCCAAAATTATAAAAATTATAATAAAATCAAAAATTTAAAATTTTTCAAAATTCTAAAAACATTCCAAAAATTCGTACAAAATCAAAAAATGAAACTTTTTTCAAAATTCTAAAAATATACTTGAAAGTCACTTTCAAGTTGACATTTCAAGGAACATTTCCATTGAAAAAAAAATTATGACGTATATCACCGTTTTTGAAATAATGGAAAGCAAAGTATTATTTTTTTTAAATTTTAACTAAAAATTGACTTTGTAAAGGAATTGCGTCAAAAGTATCAAAGTAATATTTGTCAAATGTTCACCCGTTTTAAAACACAAACTTGTAAATCAAATAAAAAAAAACCGCGACCTCCTAACTTCTTTGCTATTGCATTTAGTGGTATTTTAATTTGATAAGGAATAAAATAACAAAACAAACCGTTTTCCGCGAAACAAAAGAACTATTCGCGAAATGCTTGAACAAAAGTTGTTAGCGCTATTCCAAGGTATCCCCAGTTAACCGGTGGGACAACTTTCGTGGGACACCCTGTATATAAAATTCGAAAATTTTTTTTTTCAAAATTCTAAAAATATTGCAAAAATTATAAGAATATCAAAAATTGAAACTTTTTCCAAAATTATAAAAATTATAATAAAATCACAATTTTAAAATTTTTTAAAATTCTAAAAATATTCCAAAATTTCTTACAAAATCAAAAATTGAAAAAAAAATATTTCAAAAACTATAACAAATTCAAAAATTTCCATGTTCAATAATTATATTTACGTAAACAAACAGCTAATTTTTTTTTCCAAAAAATTATCTAAAAAAATAAATGAAATCATTTTTTTGACACACTTGACAATAATTTTTTGGCAAACTTATGCAATAAAAAATTCTCAATAATAATAATTTCATGTTCATTATACATTTCATTTCATGCAAATAACTAATTTTATTTTTTTCTAAAAAAATAAATGAAAATCATTCTTTTGACACACTTGACATTATTTTTTTGACTAACTTTATAATTCTCAATAATAATAATGAAACTTCATGTCGTACAAATAATTAATTTTATTTTTTTCAAAAAAATTGGGTATAAACATAAATAAAAATCTTTCTTTTGACACACTTGACAACATTTTTTTGACAAACTTATAATGCAATAATCTAGTTTTTGATCTCACAAACCAATCCCGACCATCCAGATTACTCCACATTCTATGTTCATGAGTAGGATCACTTAAAATGCACGTTTTATAAGCAAAAAATATGCATATTTCCTTGTTTTGACACACTTGACGGTTTTTTTTGACACCTTTGACACCCTTTCGGCTCTTACCATTGAGTGTACCTATTTTTAGAATTAAAAATTTTTCAAATCCCTTACGCCGTTTTCTAGATTTCGACGGTTGTGACGGCCGGCAGACAGACATACATTTTTTTTTGCGTTTTTAGAATCAGTAGGTCCTAAAACGTCGAGAAATGTCAAAAAAGTGGGGTAAGAATTTCACTTTTAGCTCATGAATGTAATACTTAGGTCTTTCAGACCGAAGTAATTTCAACAATCAGACGTTGGAGTTTCAGAATATTCTAGATAGGAATATTGGTGTTGCTGTATTGTTTTATTGTTGTTGTGGAACAATTAAGGAGTTGAATTCTTAATAAAACCTGGTGTGTTTTGCTTACTAATCAATAATCGAATGCAGAAGGAGATTTGGAATCACGTTTATCGAATTGAAAGAAAGGCCGATTCGAAGTTAGGTGGAAAACGTAACAATACAAAACAAAACGCATGAAACATGCAACCTTTCGTATTTTTGGAAGTTGGTTAAAAAATAAAAACAAAATACATCATAATGCAAAGTAAAATCAAAATATTGACATAAGACGGTTTATTAAACGAAGTCTTGATAAGGTTTGATTTTTGGATCTTTAGAAAGAATATGCAAAAAAAAAATTTACTCTTGTCTAACGACGAAATTAAAACAATTCTATTTTATCAACAAAAAAATGTATGAAGATGAAAAAAAGTTTTCAATTTGAACATCAAAATTAAAAAAAAATGTATCCATCCATCAACTCTGTAGTGCAGTTGACATCGTATCTGCCAAAAGATTAGAACTCATTGGCATTGATAAGGTTACGAGTTCAAATCCCAACCGAAACACGTATAGAAAAAGTTGTTTTAGTTTAATAAAAACTGTAAGGGTTATCCATATAAACCCAAAAACTGATTTCGAATTGAAAAAAATTCAAATGATTCACATAGTAGTTGCTTGAGGTTCATTGCTCACCATTCGATAGTCAATTTCTCAAACACTATAAGTGCCATCAACTTGAAATTTTCTACAGTTATAAAATGAGTTTGTCCATAAAAGCTCATGCATCACCAACTCATTGACACAAATTTCGCTTAGACAGCGCGACTACAGATTGCTTCTTTGATCTCCAAGAAATACAACCCTCACCTGCTTGAAAAACTGACTTTCTTTCATCTAAGTCTCCCCCATAATCCGAATCGCAAAACCGATTGTTTTATTAGAATCATGCTTTTCTCCCCTTCTAAAAAATAACTTGTTTTCGAAGTATCTTTCAAATAACGTAGTTACCTTTTCACAGCTATGTGGGTTATTCCTGGATTTTGATTGAATCGACTAAGATAGTTTACAGAAAAACTTATATCTGGTCTCGACACATTTGCTAAGAATAGTAAACATCCTATCAGTTCTTGGTAGGGTATATTAGCCGTTTCGATTTTCTCTTCATTGTTCTTAGGACAAAACAAAGCATCCAATTTTTGGTTGCAATTACCAAACCGTAGTAAAACATCCTCTACAAATTTTTCTTGACTTAAACTGAAAACACCAGAAGATTTGTTATGTTCAAGATTCATACAAAGAAAAGTGGAGGCTTCTCCTAAATCTTTCAACTTAAACTTTGACATTATCTTCATTTTAAAATCTGCAAGTTCTTCAGGAGCCTTTGCAAAGAACAGCATGTCGTCGACATAAACAGCAATGTAGAACTGACTAGCCCCTTGAACCTTTATGTATACACATGCATCAGATTCCAATTGGATTGACTCCAAATCCTTTAAAACTTTATCCAAGTTTAAGTTCCACATCCTGGAAGATTTTTTTAAGCCGTATAACGACTTTCTT
This sequence comes from Diogma glabrata, assembly GCA_963693315.1. Lineage (NCBI taxonomy): Eukaryota > Metazoa > Arthropoda > Insecta > Diptera > Cylindrotomidae > Diogma > Diogma glabrata. Next base: position 399,541,507 of record OY856186.1, read on the forward strand.
AGTTGTAAATACTTTGTTTCACTCTCAAAACCTTCAGGAGGCAAAATAAAAACTCCGCCCTCTAGCTCACCTTGCTAGATCCATTAACCTTTCAAAGCTTTCTTACCTTCAGGGCAACTCTGGCACTACCCATGTGTTATTCTTACAAGGTGACGAAAACTCTTCTTTAACAGCATTCTTCCAATGTTTAAACTCCTCACATGTCATGGCTTCTTTGTAAGTAACAGGCTCTTCAAGAGATTTAGAATCCAAATTTACTACAAACCTTGAAGGGGCTTTCCCAAATTGTCGAACTGAAATTTCATCTTATTCTCAGCATCTGAAGCATCAAAGAAATCTTCATCACGAGAAAGAAAAATCTTCATCACAAAGAAAATTCTTCAGGATCTGTTGAAGTTTTGGAGTCACCCTAGTAGACAATCGAAGTTTTTTCTTCATCCTCGAAGAAAAATGTCATTACAGCTGATAACAATTGACTTCTTGACTGGATCACAAAGACGATAAGCTTTGGAATGTTCACAGAAACCGACAAGAATACATGATACCGACTTTTTGTCCAACTTCTTTCTCGTTGATCAGGAACCATTACCATGACTTTTGAACCGAAAATCCGAAGATGACTCAAATTAGCTTTCTTATCATAGTACTTCTCAAATAGAGTTTTCATGCCAATAGCTCTAGTTGGAATTTTGTGAAGTAAGTAACCTGCTGTTGATGTTGCCTCAGCCCAAAACTTCTTACTTAACCCATACTCAGTGTTGTGAAACGTTATTGTAACGTAACGAAAAAACGCAAAACCGGAATTCAAATTTCGTAACCGTAACCAAAACGCAAACGATATAATTTATATTAACCGTAACGAAAAACGTAACACAAACGCTATTTTTTTTAAGGTTATCACGTTACATATTTATGATATATTATTTTTATTATATCATATTCACCTTGAAATTTAAAAAATAAAAACAAAAACAAAAAGGGAAAAGAAAATTATATCCCTAAAATTTAAATATGAAACTTTTAGTTTCTTTTTCTACTCCTATCATAGTAAATTATCAATTACATCACACTAGTGTTAGACTATGAGAATCAAAAGTAATACATATACATACTACGTAACAGTTTTAGGAAAATATGCTTTTTACGAACTAGAATTTATGGTAAAAATTAAATTTTGGCAGCTTTTAATAAGAATAAGTCAGAAATCCTTTTTTATACATTTTTAAATCGGAAATCAAATATAATTTAAATAATTGGAATTCATTTTGACGCAGAACTTAAGTATTGATATATACAGTGGATTTACTGTCCTTTGAAGGATATATGTGCCGTTCACTGCACAGACCGACCAACTACACTTTTTGGAAAATTTTAAATTTAAATGTCAAAGTACTTGCTATAGTCATAACTTTCTATGTTAAAAACAACTTTCCTGAATAATTAAGATAAACACAATTAAAAGTCAAAATCTGTCTGACCATTAAAAAATGACTATTAAAAACCTCACATTAAAAACTAATAATATCTATTATACTAATTAAATTACTACTATAATAGCTAATTGATATACTTAGTAACCAAAACTAAATAAATTATGTTTATAATAACATTCCTGAATGATAAAGATTAACACTACTAAATATCGAAATTTATTTGACCTTTGAAAAGCTCAATTTTCTCAACATTTTGTTTTATGGAGTTAATCGTGTTGTGCAGTGAACGGTTCATATATTATATCAAAACTTCTCGGTTCTGTAATTCTAATTTAGTAAATCCATATATTGGACTTGACTGGATTCGAACCGTCGACCCTAATAATGTATAGACTAGTGTTTTAACACACTCGGTTATACATCGCTTAGTAATTAATCGCTCGGCTATACTCGGCTTTGTAGTTCGTAGCAAATTTTTTCAAGTAAGCATATAGGTTTCTGAAGTATAAAAAGCTCGTAGAAAAAGTATGCAACAAAATTTTCGTGAAGGTACTGCACTCACCGCTACGCATCTCGTGCGCAATATTTTTCCTCGCATGTAAAATGCTATTTAATGCTCTTGGTATGTAATATACTATTTTGTTACACTTTTTGTTATTTTACACGCAGTTATTGATAGTAACATATACATAGTTTTGCTATCTTTTTTTTTGAAAAAATCTGCTGTGCAGTAGACATTACTACATTAAATGTGTCGCAACAACACATACAAACCTTTAAAGACAAAAGTCCCACAACAACATGCGTTCTAAGGTGCTGATGGACTTAAATCTTTTATTTTTTGTTTTTTTTATATTTTTTGTTAAAGAATGGATAACTAAACAATAAATCCTATCACATATAAAATGTGACAATGGCCAATATTTCATAATAGGAAATAAAATAAAATAAGAGGAAAAAACAAATTTGTTTTAAAAATTTGCAAGAACAAAACTAAAATGGGGTTGCCAATAATGCACCTAGTGGCATATTTCATGATCATGTCACACACTGTCTTCCTCAATGATTAGATATAGAATAAATGAAGATATTAGAATTAAGGAATTAAATGAAGGCAAGCACCCCTAATGTATCACCTTGGGTAGTGAAATCTCACTGATATTGCCAGTGGTATGTGATATATGTCACGTGAGCTCGTATGCCAATAGCAGGGGTACTGGATTACACGGGACTGTCACATCTGATTCCTCCATGCGATTCTAATTAGTCCAATCTTATAGTAGTTTTGTGAAGTATGTAAATAGCTAGTTTCTATGTACTTCATTTCCGAATTATTACTTTTATTTATTCAAGAGTGATGTATAACGCAATCGTAACCGTAACCGAAACGTAACGAAAACGTAACTAAAAACGTAACCAAATTAGCTGGTCGAAACAATAACTGAAACGAAAACTGTAATTTTAATTTGCAGAATAACGAAAACTGAAACGAAATTAAATTTATTTCGTTTCACAACACTGTACTCAAACAACAAACATCTTGACTTCTCCATGAGAGTTCTGTTCATTATCTCTGCTTTCCCGTTCTGCTCAGGTATATACGGAACGGTTACTGATAAATTATTCCACACTTCTTCAGATAGTCATCCAAATACGCGTTGCAGAATTCTCCACCTCCATCAGTTCTCAATTTCTCGGTTACCTTGCCAGTTTGTTTCTCTTGTTCAGTCTTGAATTCAACAAATTTTTTCATGATTTCATTTTTCTTTTCCAGAAAATAGGTGAAGACCATTCTTGAATAATCATCCAGAAAAGTAAGCAGATATCTAGCCCCTCCTAAGGAAGTCTCTTTAAGGGGTCCACAAATATCTGAATGAATGAGCTCAAGCTAACTGTTGATAAATTTCCAAAGGGAATTCGTTGATGTTTCCCTTCAGCACAACGTTGACAGCACTTGTTTACACTTCCTTGAAACTCAACACCTGTCGCTGAATCTTGCTTGAGCTTCTCCATATAAACTGCATTTGGATGTCCCAACATCTTATGCCAAGTATCTAGAGTAACAACTGCATCACATACCTTATTCTTCAATAGATCCAATTTGTAGATTCCGTTCGACAACAAACTCCCAGTAGCACAAACACAATCAAACTTGTTTCTTACTCTACACGGAATGAACAGCACATCTTTGTACACCTACCTAGTATCTCGCTTTTATTGTCAAAATTTACACAAATATCAACATTTCAAGAACCGTCGATCTTCAAGCTGTTATCGTTGGCAACATGTTTAGTCTACAATGCTATGCCAAATAACGCATAAAGCACGATGCACGTTGTAACTGAATGATTTCTAATGGTATATTATTATCGTATCAAAATCGAGACCAAAATTCTAACAGTGAAACCACACAACGATCTGCTGGCTGTTACAGAAACGCTCACTCATGTAAAAAGAACCAGTGAACGGTAGTGTCTAGTAGTCGATGCGATTTTTATTCGAATTGTGTAACAGAAATAATTAAATGATAAACTTTAATTTATGTATAAACGGTCATTCTTTTACAAACCGAACACCTTTCTGACCGACACATTTTTGATTTGGCTGAAATTTTAAGGGGTTTTATATCGAAAAAACACGTTCGAGGATTTTTTTTTATTTTTTGGGAATTAGAGCGATTTTAAATTTTGAGAATTTCGTGATTTTGGGCTTGTGTAACGCGGTAATAAATAATCTAATCGACGGATTATTTTATAAAAATTCATTGACTGATAATTAAAAATATATCCACACATTTTCTGTTGTGATTGTTTAACGTAATTTATTCGCCTAAATGTTTGCTTAAATTTGCTTTTGTTGTATTTTAAATTCATTAATATAAATATTAATTAATAAAATTCAAACCAATTATTCAAACCAATTATTAACGTTTGTTGTGTTATTTTTTGTAAGAGAACTAATTTTAATTTGATTTATATAAATTTTCTGATTTCTTTTGAATAAATATTAAAATTTCTTTATTAGTAAATAATATTGTAAAACCAATTGTAAAACCTATAGATTAAGAAAAAAAGAAAGAAAAATGAAAATTGAACAACAAACCATTTAAAATTAAAACAAAAAGAAAAAAACTATAATCAAATGATTCATCGCTCATCAATTAATATCAAAAAATGCTATTTTTTGGATATTTTATATTTGTTTACAAGTAAATGTTTCAAGAAAATAAACAAAAACAACCAACAGATGGTGTAACTAGGTGGTGCTCTGTTTAAGCAAGATGTTATCAGAAGTTGAAAGATCGAACTAAGAAATAATAGTTGGCCGTAATTATGTTTATAAACTCTACTTTGGAAAGTTTGGAAATCGTTGAGGTAATCTATCACATTGAATGGAAAATTGAAGAAATAGTTGAAGTTTAAACCGACATATGCCTGTACAACGAAAATAGCTCAAGTTGTCAAAGTGGCCAACTAACAAAAAATAAACAATCGAGGGGAAATTTATTACAAAAAAATATTATGTTGATGGATGGAGAAATATGGGTATATATAGCTGATAAAAGTTACCGATCAGTCTATTCGATTTTGGCGATCACCAGCAACACACGATTCGTTTTGGACGTTGAAACAGCAACACATCAAATTTGGCTGCAATATATTTTGAGAAATATTTTGAAGAGAAGAAAAAACTATATGAAGAACGACGCATGCCGCATCAACATTATAAGTATTTGCTTATATTTTTTTTATATATTGTGTTTTAAGTTATCAAAAATAATTTATTTATTTATGTGTGAAGCTGATTAATAGATTTTGTTTTGTCTGTTTAAATTATTAAATAATTTTAAATTAATTTGTGAATCTTAAGAAATTATAGTTGATTAAATTGGGAAAATAATTGTTGAAATTTAATTTATTTTGTTTTTCTTTTTTAATTGTGTTTGTGTGTTTTTTAGATAGTGCTGTTTTGTGTGTAAAAAAAAAAAAAATTAAAGAAACCGCTTCGTCAGAGCATATTTGACAAAGGCCCGTCCCACCTAAAAAAATAAATATAGCGCTGCGTGGAAGGTGACGTTACATTTTGGCATCCCTTGTGGGGACATATCCAGAGAAAACAACAGCTTTGTCAACTAAGTTCTGATAAAATAGTTTCTTTTATGTTAATTGTTTGTGTTGAAACTTAAAAAAATTGTGTTTTTGGTGAGGTTAAACATTATGTTTTATGTGGATTAGAAATTTGTGTTGTCTTAAGTGTTTTATTGTTTAATATTTGTTCTGGTGAAAATTTAGGACAATTTAAAAAAATAAAATAAAAAGAAAATGTTTATGAAATAATTATAATAATTGTGAATTGTGTTGTTTTGGTGACGTGAATATTTTTTTGGATAGATTAATTTGTGTTAAGTGTTCTAATTATTAAAAACAAAGTCTTGTGAAAATTGTTGAGAATTTAAAAATAAAAAAAAAAATTTTTTTTTGTGATAATTATAATAATTGTGAGTTGTGTTGTTTTGGTGACGGAATATTTTTTGGATAGTTTAATTTGTGTTAAGTGTTTTATTGTTAAAACTGAGTTTCGAGAAAATTATTGAGAACTTAAAAATTAAAAGAAAAGGAAATTTGTGTAATATATGTAAAATTGTGGTTGTTTTGGTGATTAGTAAAATAATATTTTTTGTTGTGGTGTAAATTGTAAAACGGTAATCGTTACGAGTATTATAAAAAAAAATAAGGTTATTTTCGTAACTTAATAATAATTGTGAAATTAATACATATAATTACAAATTCCGAGTCTGTGTAAAATAATTTCTTGCTGTGATTTCTAAGTCAAAAAAATGTTTTGACGATACTGTGAAACGCTGATATTGACTTCTAGAATGCTGATAATTTACAAGGTACATTTTATAAATTACATTTTTTTTTTTGACAAATGAATAAAATAAATAACTTTTCTTTAAAATAAAATTCTGCGGTAGTTATTATTTATAGTAATTTATTTTATTTTCTAATACTGCGTGATATTTCCAATATTTTGTGCGCTGTGCTTTTTTGATTTTTTTTGTGAAAAAAAAATATATTTGACTAGGTTTTGGTTATTTACAAGTAACTTTAATATTTTTTTTTCTCTGAGTGTTTTTGACCTCTTTTAACATGTCGAATTTAAACGGGTTTGGCTATGAGCCAATGCATTTAAGTGAGGAAGAAAGAAAACATGAGTTGTTGATTAGAGGAATTACAGGATTAACGACAGCCAGAGCTGAAACAGCCGCGTTAAGAAATATTTTAGCAAAAAACGACACAATTTTGAATACCAGGTTTCTCACATATTCCACCAAATCTATAGAAGAATTAGACAGAGGTAGGAAGATGTTAGTAGTACTAACAGATGAACTGTCAATAGCGGAAGCAAAAAACGATAGGCTATTATTAGAAGTTATTAGGTCAAGAGTTGGTTTGTGGGTCAATCGCATTTCACGAATCGAGGATAACACTTTGATAGGTCTTGAAAATGTACTAGATGGACTTAAAAATCTGTTCACGCAAGTAATGACTCATTTGAGTGGAGGTGAATCCATTGAAAATACAATACCCCCAATTCTTTCCGTTGAATCTAGTTTAAGCATTCGGTCGGCGCTTGAAGGAGAAAAGCAGCAAAACTTGGGTTATGAAGATCTCTCGAAGCAAATGAGACAAACAAGTCTAGGGAGAGGTAGAGGTAGGCGCAATCCAAACATATCTCTTTTAGTCAAGGAAAACCATCCACTTCACAATATAGGCGAAGTATTCAGCAATCGTAGGAATTCTTCATTAAGACGTAGCCTTCCTGCGGATTGTAACGAAAATATAGTTGAGAATGACGAACTTTACAACCGATTCGGACATACTGGTTCTGGATCACCAAATACATCTAATTCTACTGGAGCTAAGTGTATTTTTAAATGGAATATTCGGTTCAGTGGTGATGGACAAGGTCTTTCGTTGAACGAGTTTTTGACTAGGGTCGATGTTTATGCGCGTGGTGAACTGGTAAACAGAGAAGCACTTCTTAAAAATATTCATCATCTTTTAACAAACAAGGCAGAACGATGGTATTGGAGTAGTGTTAATTCATTTAACACTTGGGTTGAGTTTATTAGAAGCATTAAAAGTGAATTCCTTCCTCGGAATTATGATTTTATGTTAAAAGAAGAGATTCTTAATCGACTGCAGGGCCGTACGGAAACTTTTACGAATTTCATAACTGATCTTAAGATATTATTCAGTAGGGCGTACCCTGTATTGGACGAAGCGTTTAAAGTTTACGTAGTGCAAAAGAATATGTTGTCACAGTACAGCTACAATCTAGCTATGACAGGTGCAACAACTATAGAAGACATCACGAGTCTATGTAAACGAATAGATGAGGTAAAAATGCTTGCGGAACGTCGATCATTTATGTCACAATTACCTCAATCCGTTATGGTTGAGCCATCTTACACATATAATTCAAACCGGCAAGAATCTCATTTTAGAAAACCAATGCGTCACGGAATGGTTGATTGTTTTAATTTAGAGGTAGAAAGGGAATTTCAATACCAAGGAAAATGTGCAGATCATAGGAGTTTTTCTCAGGGTGATCAAGTAAATTCGGAAAATACCACAGAACAGCAACCAACTTATCGGGAAAACATTACGTCTAATTGTGTATGCGCTATCGATGTTAACCGAAACCCAAAGCTTTCAAGTACCAAACAAAACCTTGGACTTCAAAACTCAAACGGAAAACTCCTGTGTTGGAATTGTTGCGAGCATGGTCACTCCTACAGAAGTTGTGAAAAACCACAACAACAACTCTTTTGCTTTAATTGCGGAAATCCAGGTAAAACAGTTAAAACTTGTGGAAAACACCCAATTTTCAAGATAGGGTATAATAATTCGACAAGTCAAAAAACCGCTTCTAAAGGGCTAAATATTAAATTTAATAGTTCGGGAAACGACGTAGGGGAAGATCGAAAAAGTGGTGCCAGCGAACTTCCGACAACATCCAGGCACAGAACTGTTTGCGAACCATTGAATGTGTTAGACAGCCAAAATTAAAATTAGAAATTTTATCGTCCACTATTAATTTAGATAAGGATAAAAGACCATATTTGAAAGTTGAGATTTTAGGCCATAAATTAAAGGGTTTAATGGATTCTGGTGCCAGCTGCACCATTCTTGGACTTGGAGGTCTTGAACTAATAAAAAAATTAAAGTTAGAACAACAACCAATTTCAACAGCTATTAGAACTGTAGATGGAACCGTTCATCCTGCCGTATGTAAGGTCGATATACCATTTCAAGCATTGAATATGACAAAGGTTGTGTCTACATTTGTTATTCCTTCCCTTCCAAAAACCTTAATACTAGGAATAGATTTTTGGGAACACTTTGGGATCAAACGAAAGCTCTGTGACATAGTAGAAAACTGCAGTTCAATTCAAAACGAAAGAAATGAAAACAATGCACACTTAGATCCAATGCAAGTAAAATATCTTGACGCTGCCATAAAAAAGTTCAAAGTTTCGGACACAAATACAATTGGGTGTACAAGTTTACACACACATGTTATAGACACAGGCGATGCTAAACCAATTGTAAAGCGAGCATATCCATTATCACCATATCTGCAAAAAGAAGTAGATGCTGAACTAGACCGTATACTCAAATTGGATGTTATAGAAGTTACACAGAGTGAATGGGCGAATCCAATGGTGTGTGTAAGAAAAGCATCTGGGAAAGTTAGATTATGTCTTGATGCTCGAGCACTTAACCAAATAACTGTTAAAGATGCTTACCCACTACCACATATTGGAAGTATTTTAGCGCAAATCCAATCCTCGAAATTTATGTCTACCATAGATCTTTCTGATGCTTTTTGGCAGGTTCCACTCCATCCTTCATCACGTCCAAAAACGGCCTTTATTGTTCCTGGCAGAGGACACTTCATGTTTAAACGTATGCCATTTGGGTTGTGCAATAGTGCACAAACTATGTGTCGTGTTTTAGAAAAATGTTTGAGACACGATTTGGAACCTGAAGTATTCGTCTATATAGATGATATAATAATTACAACAAGTACTTTTGAGAGACATTTACAATTGCTTGCAGAAATAGCTGAGAGATTGGAATCCGCGAATCTGGTGATAAGCTTGGAAAAATCAAAATTTTGTGTTAGGGAAATCAGGTACCTAGGATATGTGATGGACGAAAATGGGCTTTCTCCAGACCCTGAAAAAATTCTACCAATTTTAAACATACCACACCCAAAAAATGTGAAAGATGTCAGAAGATTGTTAGGAATGGCAAATTGGTATCGTAGATTTATAAAAGATTTTTCTATGATAACTGCACCGATAACCGATTTACTAAAGAAAGGTCAAACCAAATTTTTGTGGACAGATGAAGCTCAAACCTCACTAATAAAATTAAAAACTGCTTTGGTATCTGCTCCTGTTTTGATTACACCAGATTTCAAAAAGAAATTTACCATCCAATGTGATGCATCCGAATTGGGTGTTGGAGCTATTTTGACTCAAGGAGAAGGTGAAAATGAAGGTGTAATAGCTTATTTTTCTGAGAAATTGAGTCCCACTGAGCGAAAATATTCCGCGACGGAAAGAGAATGTTTGGCAGTCGTCCGATCTATTTACAAATTCCGATCGTATGTCGAAGGTACCAAATTTTTTGTGATATCAGATCACGCTTCACTACGTTGGCTGTTGAATCTGAAAGATCCCACATCTAAATTAGCTCGTTGGTCATTAAAATTACAGGCGTTTGATTTTGAAATCATCCATAGGAAGGGTAAATTAAATGTCGTGGCTGATGCATTGTCTAGGTTAATGGAGGTTGATGAAATCACTATACAAGATACAGATGAAACTTACAATTCACTCAGAAAAAGTATCATACAAGATCCCGAAAAATACCCCAACTTTCATATAAAAGATAATCATATCTTTAAATTGTGTAGTAAAAATACCAACGCAGAAAGCAGATGGAAATGTTATGTTCCCAAAGACCAACAAATTAAGCTTTTGCAACTATACCATGATAGTCCATTGGGAGGTCATTTGGGAGTATCGAAAACATTTAAGAAAATTCAACAAAAATACTACTGGCCACGTCTATATCGCGAAGTAAAGGAATATGTTAGTCGATGTGATGAATGTCAGGTAAACAAACATTCGAACATTTGTACCAAGGCACCAATGGGAACTCAAAAAGAGGTAAATAATCCGTGGGAGGTCATATCAGTAGATTATATGGGACCATTTCCAAGGTCTAAATCAGGTAATCAGTATTTGTTAGCAATCGTGGACGCGTTTAGCAAATTTTGTATTTTAAAACCAACAAGAAAAGCGGAAACTAAATCACTGATTCAAATAATAGAGAATGAAGTTTTTCTTCTGTTTGGGGTACCAAGTACACTTATTTCTGACAATGGAAGCCAGTTTATTTCAAAAGAGTTTAGAAATTTTCTTAGCGAATATAAAGTAAAACATTGGTTAAATCCTGTTTACCATCCTCAGGTAAATCCAACGGAACGTATTAACCGAGTAATATTAGCTAGTGTAAGGTCATATATAAAGGATGATCAAAGAAATTGGGATATCAACATACCAAAAATTGCGTGTGCTATGCGAACTGCGGTGCATGACTCTACCAAGTATACACCTTATTTTATAAATTTTGGTAGAGAAATGGAATTAGGTAAGGATTTAGTGAGAGATGTATCATCGGATGTTGAAGATGAAGAGAGTAGAAGGGCTAGATTGTGTAGAGCTAGAGAATTGGTAACTCATAACCTAAAGCAAGCTTATGAACGGTACTCAAAACATTACAATCTTCGCACAAGGCCATCTGAATTTTTGATAGGTGAAACTGTTTTGAGGAAGTCGTTTAAGAAGTCGAACCAAGCCGAGTGTTTCAACGCAAAATTGGCTCCGCAGTACATAAAAGCATCTGTAAAGAAGAAACTGGGACAAAGTACATACATCTTGGAAGATCTAGAAGGTAAATACTCAGCAAAATATCATGTTAGTGACATAAAGAAGTACATTAATTGAGAGCAGGATTTAAAAATAAAGCAAACCGATTAATTACTGTGTTTTAATGTGTTTTATGTTTGAATTCTGTGTTTTAATGTGTTTTATGTTTAAGCTATGTGTTTTACTGTGTTTTATGTTTAAGCTATGTGTTTCAATGTGTTTTGTGTTTGAATTTTGTGTTTTAATGTGTTTTATGTTTGAATTTTGTGTTTTAATGTGTTTTATGTTTAAGCTATGTGTTTTAATGTGTTTTATGTTTGAATTTTGTGTTTTAATGTGTTTTATGTTTGAATTTTGTGTTTTGATGTGTTTTGTGGTTGAATCTCGTGTTTTAACGTGTTTTGTAATCGTATTTGTAATATAAAAAAAAATATATCTATTATTTCAGTTTACAATTTTTTATTTGTTCAGTCGTTCATTCTAAAATTACATAGTTAGAATAATTTGTTACAAAATTTTGGTTACATATTTCTTCACATACCATTTATTAAATTCTAGTTACAATTTGACAAACTATGTGTTAGGATAGATGTTTTTGTACTATACTGTAGTTCTTTTTCTTTTAAGTTTGTGTTGCATGCATACTTTCCGAAACTCAATAGGTATTAGGTAAATTGATACTTTGTTTTTTTTTTGTTAGGATAATTATGTTAAGCTATCTACGGTTAAGGGTTTTTAATCATAAAATTAGCTTAGTTGTTTAGGTGAGAGTGATCCTTGCACGAATTAGCAATATTCGTACAAGAAACAGTATATTGTTATATCTGCGTTACTTCAGTTTTTCCAATATACGATCACTTTCTCACTGTTTTGTTAGAATTGTAGTTTTATGTACATGAACTGTTTTGTTCGTGCACCCTGATTTTGTTTTGAATAAGAATGATCTTTAATTTGGCGTCACACGTCAGATTAAGAGACAGCATTCTGTTGTGTCTGTTTCACCACAGTTCTCTCAGAATGCGATAATCTTCTTATCGGTTGTGTTTTTGTTAGGTTTAGTTTCAGGTACATGAACTGTGTTGTTCATGCACGCTGATTTTGTTTTCGTAAGGATGATCCTTAGTTTGGCGTCCCACGTCAGATTAAGAGACAGCAATCTGTTGTGTCTGTTTCATCACAGTTTTCTCAGAATGCGATAATCTTCTTATCAGTTGTGTTTTGTTAGGTTTAGTTTCAGGTACATGAACTATGTTGTTCATGCACGCTGATTTTGTTTTTGTAAGGATGATCCTTAGTTTGGCGTTACACGTCAGATTAAGAGACAGCATTCTGTTGTGTCTGTTTTATCACAGTTTCTCAGAATGCGATAATCTTCTTATTAGTTGTGTTTTTGTTAGGTTTAGTTCCAGGTGTATGGACTGTTTTGTTCATGCATGTTGATTGTGTTTTCTGTAAGAACGATCCTTAATCCGGTGTCACTCGTCAGATTAAGAGACAGTATTCTGTTGTGTCTGTTTTATTACAGTTTCTCAGAATGCGATAATCTTCTTATTAGTTGTTAATTTTGGTTTTTGGTTAGCTTAAGTTTTTGGTGTTTGTTCCTACCTTAAAATAATTCATGTTATTAAATTTTGGCGAGAAAAATATAATGGCTAGATTTAGTCGCGGTCATGCAATGTGGATATAAATAACGTAAGTTTTTTTTGAGTACGATTCTGTGGTGTTGTTTTACATAGTTGTTTCGAGTTCATAGTGGTTTTGGTGATACGGTAGACATACATTGCATGTGGACTTTTGAGAACATTTTCGATACTGTGTTTGTTAGTTTTGGTTTTGGTTCTGTTTGACATCGAAAATGTTCTCAAAAATTCTACAAAAGGTGTGATGTAACGCGGTAATAAATAATCTAATCGACGGATTATTTTATAAAAATTCATTGACTGATAATTAAAAATATATCCACACATTTTCTGTTGTGATTGTTTAACGTAATTTATTCGCCTAAATGTTTGCTTAAATTTGCTTTTGTTGTATTTTAAATTCATTAATATAAATATTAATTAATAAAATTCAAACCAATTATTCAAACCAATTATTAACGTTTGTTGTGTTATTTTTTGTAAGAGAACTAATTTTAATTTGATTTATATAAATTTTCTGATTTCTTTTGAATAAATATTAAAATTTCTTTATTAGTAAATAATATTGTAAAACCAATTGTAAAACCTATAGATTAAGAAAAAAAGAAAGAAAAATGAAAATTGAACAACAAACCATTTAAAATTAAAACAAAAAGAAAAAAACTATAATCAAATGATTCATCGCTCATCAATTAATATCAAAAAATGCTATTTTTTGGATATTTTATATTTGTTTACAAGTAAATGTTTCAAGAAAATAAACAAAAACAACCAACAGATGGTGTAACTAGGTGGTGCTCTGTTTAAGCAAGATGTTATCAGAAGTTGAAAGATCGAACTAAGAAATAATAGTTGGCCGTAATTATGTTTATAAACTCTACTTTGGAAAGTTTGGAAATCGTTGAGGTAATCTATCACATTGAATGGAAAATTGAAGAAATAGTTGAAGTTTAAACCGACATATGCCTGTACAACGAAAATAGCTCAAGTTGTCAAAGTGGCCAACTAACAAAAAATAAACAATCGAGGGGAAATTTATTACAAAAAAATATTATGTTGATGGATGGAGAAATATGGGTATATATAGCTGATAAAAGTTACCGATCAGTCTATTCGATTTTGGCGATCACCAGCAACACACGATTCGTTTTGGACGTTGAAACAGCAACACATCAAATTTGGCTGCAATATATTTTGAGAAATATTTTGAAGAGAAGAAAAAACTATATGAAGAACGACGCATGCCGCATCAACATTATAAGTATTTGCTTATATTTTTTTTATATATTGTGTTTTAAGTTATCAAAAATAATTTATTTATTTATGTGTGAAGCTGATTAATAGATTTTGTTTTGTCTGTTTAAATTATTAAATAATTTTAAATTAATTTGTGAATCTTAAGAAATTATAGTTGATTAAATTGGGAAAATAATTGTTGAAATTTAATTTATTTTGTTTTTCTTTTTTAATTGTGTTTGTGTGTTTTTTAGATAGTGCTGTTTTGTGTGTAAAAAAAAAAAAAATTAAAGAAACCGCTTCGTCAGAGCATATTTGACAAAGGCCCGTCCCACCTAAAAAAATAAATATAGCGCTGCGTGGAAGGTGACGTTACACTTGACGACTTATTTTCAAAAATTCATAACTTCGGTTCTATTAAAGATAGAAACTTCTGTTTTGTTTTATTTTAAAGTTAAAAGATGCTATTTAAAAAAAAATAAAGTCAATAAAAATTTTTAACAAATTCCTATTCTTATAAACAAATAAAATGTTAAAATCGATTTTTAGTTATTGCCCCACCCATGTAATGAGTTTTTTTAGTATGACCATCGTATTGTACGACCATCGTTTAGTATGGCCATCGTATTGACAAGTGATTTTTACTGTTAGAAATAAATTAATTTATCGAGAGCGGGACGACAAAATTTTTTTTTGTAAAAAATAACGTCTTTTGACTTTAAAATAAAACAAAAACGAAGTTTTTATCTATAATAGAACCGAAGTTATGAATTTTTGACAATAAGTCGTCAAGCCAAAAATTCACGAAATTCTCGAAATTAAAACCGTTTCTGAAAAATTAAAAAAAATCCTGGAACACGTATATTAGTCCAGTAACTTTATACATCACAGTATGCGTCAAATCCGGTAGTTCTGATTTTTTGCAGACTTGTCTATGATGTTGGCCTAATGAATAATCCAAGTTTGTGACCTCGAGCGCCGAACGCAACTTTGTCAAAAATCGAAAAAACCGCGAAAAAATCGTTATTTTTTCAAATTTTGGCGATTATAACACTAAAGGACTAGTTTTTTCTTTATACTTTTTTAGGACGGTTTTAAAGTAGACTAAATTTGCTACAATATGATACTAGAACTGTCTCTGTAGACCCAATAGTTTCCGAGATTGAGCCTTTCAAAGTTTATCATTTATCACAACCGTCCTAAGAAAGTATAAAGAAAAAACTAGTCCTTTAGGGTTATAATCGCCAAAATTTGAAAAAATAACGTTTTTTCGCGGTTTTTTTCGATTTTTGACAAAGTTGCGTTCGGCGCTGGAGGTCACAAACTTGGATTATTCATTAGGCCAACATCATAAACAAGTCTGCAAAAAATCAGAACTATCGGATTTGACGGATACTACCCCATACTCTCAGGGGACAAAGTTACTGGACTATATCTTTTTTTCGATATAAAACCCCTAAAAAAATTTCAGCCAAATCAAAAATGTGTTTGTTGGTCAGATTTTGTCCAAATCCGTTCGATTTGTAAAAGAATGCCCCATAAGCTAAAAGGCTAAGTACAATGATATCAAACACAAAATTGTAAATTCTTTTAAAACTGAAATGAAACATAAAAACTTCACAAACCTGATCATCCGGATCATCATATTCTATGACATGAATAATGTCACCAACATCGAAACTCAATTCATCATTATCTTCTTTCACATAACGATATGTTGCTTTTACCCTATATAATACGCCTGGTGGTAAATCTGTAGTTGTAGCACCTGAAATAAAACACGATCTTTGTAATAAATAAATAAGTTTAAAACATTCATTTCTATAAACGTTTAACTGTTATGTATATGGTTTTAAAAATTGGAATAAAAGAAAAATAAATTGGTAGACTAAAAATAAGTAACACTCTTATTAATTTTTAAGGATTTAGTAGTAAACATTCGATAGCAAAACAATAGATTGAAATTTATCAATTAGTATCAATTAGTTAATCAAATAATTAAGAATAAGAAACAGTATTGGTTTTTAAAAAGGTACTAATCTTGTTCTCGACGATTTGAATTGTTTTTCCAAAAGTTTTTTGCTTAATTCAGCTACTTCTATGAAATTTGTTTAACGTAAATCACAAGAGTTTTCCAGAAACTCCGAGAAACAAAACGTTAAAAACACAACAACTAGTATCTTTAAAAAATGAACCAAAACAAATTAACAAAAAAATTAATAATTAAACTAAGGCATTATGTTTTGTGATGAGTTTTTGAAATGATACTCACCAACTGGAATATCATAAAGTTGTTCCAAACGATTATTATTAGTAAAACCACCCAACACAGTATTTGGCGGAATATCTTTACCGTTTTTAAAATCCTCCTTGATGTTTCCATTCATGCTTTCCACTTTTGTTGATTGTGATTTAGGTGATGATGTAATTAAATTATTTTTATTATCGTTAGTTTTATTTAAGTCACTATTAACATTTTCTACAACAGTAGTAGTAGTAGTAGTTTTATTAGTTAAAGAGATATTATTTGCATTAGTATTATTTTCTTCTTCATGATTTACAGTGATTTGAGATTCTTCTAATGATGACGATAAATTATTATCTGTATTTTGATATGTTGGTTCATTTATCTCACTTGACAGTGAATGTTTATTATTATTATTATTACTTAAACTTCCATCACCAGTTTGAATTATTTCAATTTTATTTATTGTTGAGATAATTTCTTTTTCGAAATTCTGATCTATGGGGGATGGAGAAGATGGTGATGGTGATGAAGCTGGAAGTACACACATAAAACACAAAAACATAGTCACACGTCATGCTTTAACGAATTCGCAAATTAGCAGATAAAAACAAATTTTAATATTAGAAAAAAAAAAACAAATTTAAAAATAGAATCAAACACGATATTGAGATTTAGAACCAAGTTTTTTTTTGTATATAAGTTAAAACCAAATAAATTTAGAATTGTTTAGTAAATTTAGTCCAAATAATTTTGAAATTAAAATAGAAACACATTTAGATAAAGATAACAACAATCAAGACTATTTGATATACGTAAACATAAATTTAGGTACTTACGACTATCTGGATTACTAGCAGTTCCATTTCCATTTGTTACAACATTTGGATAGCTATTGTTGTTCAATGGAGGAGTAACAGAATTAACAGATTTAACTGGTGACTGTGGTGGACTGGATGGATTTGAATTTGTAGCTAAAATATATTTTTTATTTGATTAAAATAAAGTTAACATTTTTGTTCGTATGTGTGATTGATTACCTGCCAGTTTCTTAAATGTATAAGATCCTCGTTGTGAATCTGTTGCCAATTTATCGACTATTGCTTCTAATTCAGCATAAATCTGAAATTCAATCATAACAATAGTGTAAAAAATAATATGTTATTTAATTTCGACTTATTGTCACAAGGTTACACCTTAAAATATACTCGCATTCTAGACCTTTATTTTCATTATAAATGAAGTTTCGAACTAACAGTGATGGATTATAGTACAATTTTGGAAAACGGATTGGGTAAGTAAACTTAACGATTTGATAGTGCGAAGTTTGAAGAATTCATATGTTAAAACTCAGAAACTTTGTTCCTGCAAAGCAGTTTAGTGGAATAAAACTCTATATTAACATAGGCGGTTGTCAAAATAATTTCAAAACGGAAGAGTATTAGGCTGCTAACCCGACAACAAACAATAGGTTACATGAAAAATGCTTTGAATCATTGAAACTATCACAAAATGTACTACATTAATTAGGCCTTTAGAAAAAGATTCTATGGCAATATCGAATAATTTAAGATTATCTAGCAATACCAATAATACTTCCTCAAAGAAATTTACATCATCATCATCAATAATCATCATTTTCCCGGTTGCTTGTTTGGGGAAGTTTCTCAGGTTGCGGGTTCTAGATAAAAGAAACTAATCTAAATGGGATGGTCCAGACATCCTGATAAAGTAGTTGTCAGTTGCCTATCGTAAGATCCAGTTGAAGAGACTTCAAAGGATCAGGAGAATTTTTGTTGGAAATGCGATAACGGAGTTAAAGGCTGTGCAAATGGTTGCATGTTGCACCAACCTGCTACGACAGGTCTACATATTTTGATAGAACTGCCTCTTTTGCATTTACACGTAATAACGAAGGGTATTAATGATTCTAAAAGACGTCAATTTTTGAGAATTTGTCGAGGGTGCAGGATTATTCTTCAAACGCTTCCTTTCGAATGAGAATAAGTGAATAAGAATAAAGGATACCTAAGTATGGGACACATTAATACAGTACAAAAACAATCACTGGTGAACGGTGAATGAGCTGCAGTATATTTAAGAAATCAAAATTTTTGGATACAATTACAACTTGTCGAATATTGCACCAATTGATACTAAGAAATACTTGGTAAAGGACTTAGTCATCTCCGTGGCAAGTTATAGAGCATGATTACCTAAAAGGGAGAATTGAGAAATGGAGAATCGCATTTGTTTGTAGCCTGAAGGTCCCATTAAAGAACATTGAAATAATATTTTCAAGCCTTACAGCTACAACAGAAATTACATTCAATATCGAGACGAAATTGTTTAAGTGTTACGACGCGTTGGCATGTCGTGCAGAAAATCACACAGCTTAAACGGATTCACGTCTCGTTGTTAGGGGTTAATAAAAAATCTATCTAACTAGTAATATCAATGGTGATGGGAACAGTGAATTTATTTTGGTTAGATATTATGAAAAGACGTAAACTACACAATGTGACGAAATACTAAACAGTATACGTTTTTTACCCGGCACCTTGGGTCACTTGCGAGTACAAAAACTATTTAATAATAAAAACGATATGAATTTGAAAACACATGTTTGTTCTTTAAGTCATATAATGTGAGCAAATTGCCTGGAAGATTTAGAAGATACATTTAGAAGGTTGTTGATTCAATTAAAGTTGATTACAATATAAAAAGATAACATTAAAATCAAATAAAAATGCAAATTTTTGTTCCCGGATGCTGTATTTTTTTAAAAGTTGGTTTAAGAATTCAATTGAACGTTTTTTTATTCATTGTGCAAAAAAATGGATTTGTTCATATCGCTTTAGTTTATGTCGCCGCGGTTTAATTTCGAAACGCACCCCTGAGAGAGAGCTCCGTCATGTTAGAAGAAGAACGTCAGATGACATCCGAATGTGCCTTCTTTGTAAACGGGTTTCAAGTTTCGAGAAGAGGAGTAGAACAAGAACTCTGGTAGAACAAGACATTGAATTGTGATGCACAAAATCCAAGAAATTAGTATGCAGTTCAATGTTAACGAAAGCAAAATATGAAATCTATATTCTATAACATGGCTCCACTTTCGGAAAGATGAGTAATTTTTTGAATAATTTAGCGTCAACGAAAAACTATGACCCTATCGAGAAGTCTAAAGCCGCAGCATCGACATAGTGACGGTAAAATTTCTAAAGTAAGTTGCGTTCAATTATCCTATCCAGATCTGCAAAGACCACAGCTTTCAAACGACGAACATTAATGTTGGCGGACAGTAAAATAATACAAGATCTATTGTTCAACAAAAACATAACATATCCAATGCCTGAAATTATTTTCACTAACCGAATTTATTTGCAGAGATTAAAAAGCTGTGCAGATTGAAATGCCTCTTCCCAAAGTGGAGTTTGCAAGTTTTTTTTAGCGTTTTAAATTTTGATACTTATCAGGTGATGAGTAAAATATACTATCTGAAATGGCAACCCCACTCATCCAGAATTGCAATAACAACCTAAAAATTGATGTGATGTCAACGATAATCACACAGTGTTGCGCAGAAGCAACATCAACAAAGGAGATGAGAATTTCCGTTAATTTTTTTTTTAAATTAAAAGCATTACAAAAACATCTCAATCCACACATTATTATTAAAATGCTACATAGTCGAACAATAACACGGCTACATTAAAAAACTGATCAGATAACTGTTGCGGCATCTAGAGCTTGCCCTTGGAAGGAAGTGTTTTCTCCGCTACTTTAATTTAAATTGGTTTGATTGTGTAATTTAGACAGGTGAAAAATGCCAGGTTTAATATTTTATCCTACGCCGACTCTACAACCGATTGTCGAATCCAGGCAGATGTTTTAGTTAGCTGTTGCACTAAGCTGGAATTATATCAACCAGCCAAAAAAACGGTTGTCGTCTACAGTTTTTTCGTTATTAACGAAGAACTCATACAAACTAGTAGCGTGGAGATTACTAGATATGACGATTCCCATCCCTATAAGTAACTTTCACTGAAACTCACATCTCCAATACATCTCGGAAAAAGCCAACAAAATTTTCGTGTTTGGCACAATTTTGTCTGAGAAAACTTGAGCCCTAGTTCGAAAATGATATTTTAGATGCACCAACGCATTATTTAACCCATTTCGATATGCAGTCTTATTCTGATGTCCAGAAAATGTGCACAAAAACACACATATTTCTATGCCTTAGCGACACTGGTGCTTTAAGATCCCTCCCAACATCAGCAGAAGAGAAACGAATCCTTTTACTTCCTAGTCGTGGTGAGCGCTTACAGACTACAGCTTGTAGAGATTCACATACACCAACATCATCGGGTCCCTTATAGATTCCTTACATTTTAGACTACATATATGGTAAAAATAGTTGACCTGAACAGATCTTGAGAAAATAGTCGCTCATAAAATAGGAACAAAAAATACTCATAGCTGAGTTTTTCGAAAGGGAGTGAGCTTAAAAGTTTTCTTATAACCTCTTTGTCTCACCGCTAAAAATATAATGTATCATAGGATAGAGTTCGACCAAACACCGTCTCAAACAAACTAGGTCTAGTTGCGTTAGTAAGCCGCAGATTCTGCAACTTGAAAGCTAAAATAATGGGCTACATCATTGCAACTGCATGGTTCTGGTGAGCGAGAATGACAAAAACTTCATCTACAACAAAACATAACACTTCAACTTATCTGTGCTCAAAGGTTAGATCACACGATGGATCGATCACACAGGACAGTTTTTATTGACATCGGCTTCAACTGTCTATATAAATACCAGAGTTAAGCACAACAGATTTTTAGGTCACGGTGCCACCTGAACTTTTTCTCTCTCTCACTTCTCTCTATCTTTTTTTATCATTCTTTCTAATGGAATCCTTTCTACATGACCGAACAATCTAATACGGTCTGATTTAATGAATCAGATTACGACAGTTTCCAAAAAGCTGTGTGATTCCATGATTCATTCGAATTCTATACTGATTTTCAGCAACTTTACAAGTTTACATGGTCCATAAATTGTTCGTATGACCTTCCTCTCGGATGTTGATAGAATTTCACAATCGATCGTAGTCAATCTCCAACTTGTACTTCCAAAGGTTAGCACAGGTCGAATTAATACTTTGTAAAGTGTGAGTTTACAAGACAGAAATGTGTGCTCAGAAAACACAAATTTTTGGCTTAGCTCGTTCCAGATTCCCATTTTTAAATCGTACTTGTAATGATTTCGAGGCCAGTGCACAGAGTTTATAACAAATTGTTTTTTACGGAAATAAGGGGTTTGCCTTTCGCCCAACCCAAATTTTCGTGAATGGGTCCATTCTGATCCTAAGGTTTTCAGAAAAATCTTCTTACATATTTATATAGCGAGTTGCCGCTCAGAACCGCCTCTAACAGGATGGACAGACGCATAAATTGCATTGGTTTTATGGCCCCACTACTTCGCCATGATGTAGAATCAATGAAAATAAGCAGTATTTACTCCATCCCTCTCAACTACGCCAACCTAATTCAAGGTAGCATGGCGTGGACGTAGAAGTTCGGATTTACTACTTGAACCGTTCCAAACAAAATCTTTACTTTAGTTTTTATATTTTTTTTTGACAAAAAAAAACAGTTTTAAGTGCAAACTCAATACTTAATTTCCATTATTTTTCAATCAACCTACTGAGGCCTCAGCGAAACATTAGTAATAAATGGATCTAAACACCATATTAGATAAAATAGATATCCAATACCATAGTAGGTAAAGTTTTTCAGTTCAAACAATTAATCGAGTAATAATAAAATAACTAATTTAAAAAAACAAAAATACTACACTCACTTTTGCGGTTTCATTATGAAAAACTTGCTCTGATGCAAATAATGTTTGTAAATTTGTAACCAAAAATAATATTCTTGAATCGTACAATGCTGGTAGTTCATCATGTAATTCACTATTCAATAATTCATAGGTACGTCTAGCTTCGTCTAATTGTTCACGCCCTTTTGATACTTTAAGATCATCTTTCTTTTTAGCTGCATTCGCTTGAATATTTTGGAAAGTATGTCTCTGGGCATCGTAATCGATTAATTTTCTATTTCTTTTATCTATTTTTTTCTAAAGAAAAAAGAATCAATTGAGTTCGGTTTTTAAAATTATGCTATATGATTCTTACTCTCATTTCAGGAAACTGTGCTGAATAAGTATTTAATGGTAATAATACTTGATCCCCTAATTTGTGCTGATAATCTTGATATAAAACTTCTATAGCTGCTATTTGAGCTTGAACTGCTTCTGAACCAGTCCATTGACTTTCATAAACTTCACTAATTGCTTCCATTAAAGTTTTTGATGCTGCTTGAACAGCTAAAAAATAAAAACAAATTAAACAATTATATGTTAACCTTAATTTATAATTTAACAAACATCGAACTGCTCGTATATAATTCCCAAATTCTTTTTGTAATTTTAGTGCACTACTTTGTTGACGGGAATAATTAGTCAAATGATCATCGAATATTTCATCTTCTGTCCGATCACCTTTTAAAAAATTTTGAAGGAACTAAAATGAAAAGAAAACAAAATTGTGTTAATTATTTTGATGCAAATAAATTTTGCAATTCTGAAAATACGATTATATTGTTGTTGTATATTTGTAGATAAAATTTTATTGAATTATTAAAGAAATATATAAGTTTATATAAATTACAGACCGGACGGAATTTTTCAATTAAGTGGAACTAAAAATTAAGAACTATGTGAATAATTCTACAACACGAAAAAAATATTTCTTGAACATAAGATCAGAAAAAATCGCTTTAAATCATAATGGATTATAATGATTTATAGATTTATTGTTGAATGTAGTTTTGTTTATTCTTTCGGTTGTGAACTTCATGCAGTTTAAAAAAAAAATAAAAATTATTTTGGTAGAAGCCATCTATTGTTGATTGTTTGTTGAAAGAAATAACGAAAATAACGATATTTCTCATTAAATCTAATTCAATTGCATTTTTTGATTGACCTGATGACCAATCATAGAGTTTTCTAAAACAACATAATTATATTTTCTAACTTTCGTTCAACATGCAACAAAATTAAAATTATTTTAATTTTTACTTCCAAATTACATCTTTCTCGTAAATTTCAATTTGCAAATTTTGAAATATTATTATTTATTAATTTCATAATTACATGCTTTTTTCAGTAAACAAATAAAATCAACGAGTCTCATAAATTCAATCAATCCATCGGTAAGATTGTTGTAAGATGAAATGAAAAGAAAAATGTTTTTATTTTATATTCTTCAAAGTCAAATATGTAAAATAAAATGAAGAAATAAAAATATTTTATGTATATGTTAACGACATAATTTAATTTGTTTAAAATTAATCATAATTTAAATTTAAAAGAAGATATCATATAGCTTTGATAGTTTTTTTTAAATTAGAAAATATAATTATTAGAGGCCAAGCAAATGTAAGTGAAGGATGCATGTTGTATATAAACGAAGATAAGAAGTATTAAATTGGTTTTGCAGTATTGTAAAAATTATAAAAATCCCGAAAGTGGGCAACCAAAGGACTGTAATGTTGAAGACATATACATTTTGTAGTTGAATATAAAAAGTGACAATTTTTTTTTGCTGGAAGTGGCAAACCAGAAGCGCGTTCAAAAAGCTGTTTTATTGTTCTCAAGAAACCATTGCAAACCTTATATACCAAGCTTCCTTCTCATCCTTACAGTTTCTGCAAAGGTCGTTGGAGTTTTTTCGCGTGCTCTTCGCGAAGCACATGACCAGAAATGCAAGGATATAAGTTCTTTAGAGCGTTGTGGATCTATCCTAAACTAGCTTAGCCTGCTTATATGGCAGATGCAGGTGTTTGACCACCGGCTATTGTTTATGCCATTAGTCGTTTCGTAAGTTAATTGTTTAAAAGAGACATAATACCAGGGTAGTTTCTTTGTCTGGTAGAAGATCCCAATCAGTCCCTTGTCTAGCAAATGCGTATGCTTTACCAATTTAATTTTTTTTTTTTTAAATAAAAGGTGTTGTGTAATAGGATTTAGAATATGTGTCACAACAACACATAAATACCTTTTAAGACCTAGGTCTAGACCTGGGTCCCACAACAACTGGCGTTCTAAGGTGTTGATTAACGCTTTTTTTAAACCTCTGCGGGTTGAAGCCACCTAATACTAAGGGTTCCGGCAAACTATTCCATGTGTATGCAGTTCGGACAAAGAAGTCTTTCTGCGATCTGCCAGTATGACAGCGCGGGATCATTACCGTTTCACTGGTTGCGGTAGCCGATTGCCGAGTGGAACGGGGGTAAGAATAAGTTTGAGGCATGATGCCACTGATTTCATCTGAGCACTGTTGATGACGATATTTGTAAAAAACAACGAGGTCAGCAACAGTGCGACGATGTTGTAGGGAATCAAGTTTTGATGTCAAAGCTCGATCACCCACAATTCGTATAGCCCGCTTTCGAACAGAGTCCAAGAGGGCCAAGATGGAAACAGAAGCAGCACCCCAAACTTGACAACAGTACTCCATACAGGGACGAATATAGGACTTATAAACATGGAGCAATTGGTATGGTGTGAAAAATCTATTTAGGAGGCCGAGTTTTTTACACGGTTTTTGCCATCGTCATTACATGATCGTTCCAGAGTAGGTCATTTGAAACTGTGGCACCCAATAAACGAATGTTTTTACATTCACATATTGGTTCACTTACATTCACCTTGGTTCATTTACTTTCATCTATTTGAAACCTCTCCTAGATTCCTTGGCAGGTATGAGAGTAATAAAACCCTTGGCAAAGCAAGGTCAAGCACGGATGTATTCAATATTTGTTTTGTCAAGTCCATTTTCGTCTAGGAAAACTGGAATGCTCAATACGGTTATAGTGAGCTGCCCAAAAAAAAAATAAAAAAAAATTATTATGAAAGAAATACAAAAACAGCGATTACTTCGGCTAAAAGTGAAATTCTTACCCCCCCCACACTTTTTTGGCATTTCTCGAGGTTTTAGGACCTACTGATTCTAAAAAAGCAAAAAAATGTATGTCTGTCTGCCGGCCGTCACAACCGACGAAATCTAGAAAACGGCTGAAGGGATTTTAAAAACTTTGGTTTCTGAAAATAGATACATTCAATGGTAAGAGCCGAAAGGACGGTGTGTTCGATAACTGTACCGGACGTGTGTCAAAAAAATCGTCAAGTGTGTCAAAACAAGGAAATATGCATAGTTTTTGCTTAAAAAACGTTCATTTTAAGTGATAATGAGTAGGAACAAAGAATGTGGAGAAATCTAGATGGTCGGAATTGGTATGTGATAATGTGATATCAAAAACTAGAATATTGCATTATAAGTTTGACAAGAAAATGTTGTCAAGTGTGTCAAAAGAAAGATTTTTATTTATTTTCTACCCAATTTTTTGGAAAAAATAAAATTAATTATTTGTTTGACATGAAATTTTATTATTACTATTGAGAATTATGGCATTATAAGTTTGTCAAAAAAATGTTGTCAAGTGTGTCAAAAGAAAGATTTTTATTTATTTTTTTACCCAATTTTTCGAAAAAAATAAATTTAATTATTTGTATGACATGAGATTTTATTATTATTATTGAGAATTATGGCATTATAAGTTTGTCAAAAAAATGTTGTCAAGTGTGTCAGAAGAAAGATTTTTATTTATTTTTTTACCCAATTTTTTGGAAAAATAAAATTAATTATTTGTACGACATGTAATTTTTATTATTATTGAGAATTATGGCATTATAAGTTTGTCAAAAAAATGTAGTCAAGTGTGTCAAAAGAAAGATTTTTATTTATTTTCTACCCAAGTTTTTGGAAAAAATAAAATTAATTATTTGTTTGACATGAAATTTTATTATTACTATTGAGAATTATGGCATTATAAGTTTGTCAAAAAAATGTTGTCAAGTGTGTCAAAAGAAGGTTTTTTATTTATTTTTTTACTCAATTTTTTGGAAAAAAATAAAATTAATTATTTGTATGACATGAAATTTTATTATTATTATTGAGAATTATGGCATTATAAGTTTGTCAAAAAAATGTTGTCAAGTGTGTCAAAAGAAAGATTTTTATTTATTTTTTTACCCAAGTTTTTGGAAAAAAATAAAATTAATTATTTGTATGACACGAAATTTGATTATTATTATTGAGAATTATGGCATTATAAGTTTGTCAAAAAAATGTTGTCATGTGTGTCAAAAGAAAGATTTTTATTTATTTTTTACCCAATTTTTTGGAAAAATAAAATTAATTATTTGTACGACATGAAATTTTATTATTATTATTGAGAATTATAAGTTAGTCAAAAAATAATGTCAAGTGTGTCAAAAGAATGATTTTCATTTATATTTTTAGAAAAAAATAAAATTAGTTATTTGTATGCAATGAAATGTATAATGAACATGAAATTATTATTATTAAGAATTTTATTGCATTATAAGTTTGTTCAAGTGTGTCAAAAAAATGATTTTATTTATTTTTTTAGATAATTTTTTGGAAAAAAAATTTAGCTGTTTGTTTACGTATATATAATTGAACATGGAATGTTTTGAATTTGTTATAGTTTTTGAAATATTTTTTGAATTTTGAAAAACTTTCAATTTTTGATTTTGTAAGAAATTTTGGAATATTTTTAGAATTTTGAAAAATTTAAAATTTTGATTTTATTATAATTTTGGAAAAAGTTTCAATTTTTGATATTCTTATAATTTTTGCAATATTTTTAGAATTTTGGAAAACGTTTGAATTTTTAAGAATTTTTGGAATATTATTAGAAATTAGAAAAAGTTTAATCTTTGATTTTATTCTAATTTTTGGAGTATTTTTAGAATTTTGAAAAAAAATTGAATTTTTGAATTTTATATATGAGAAAAAATGACCCCCCCTTGTCCAAAATTGGTTTGATTTATTAAAATTTTGTAGATAGCCAAATGAAAGGCATGGACCTCTAGTTTTTAATGCCGAGTGGCTTACGCAGTGAATCTACATTCTAGATGTAGTAATTCCGCCTAAACCACATGACCTAAACTTTTTTAGATAGATTTCATATAAAAATCTACCTATTGCAATGGGCTTCATCTCGGAATTTCGGAAAAATGTTTGTGCCAAACGACTATATATGATAAGCGGAGACGAAAAAACAAAAAAAAAAAATTTATATATATATATATATATATATATATATATATATATTAGTGATGGGAACAATCGAATAAAAACAATCGAATTATTCGATTGTTGAAACATTTCGAATTATTCGATTGTTCATAACAGAGACCGAATAAAAAATTCATTCGAATAAAAATAGTTACTAGTTTTTTTATTCGAAGTGTTTTCATTACTAGTTTTTTTATTCGAAGTGTTTTCATTGCTAGTTTTTTTATTCGAAGTGTTTTCATTACTAATTTTTTTATTCGAAGTGTTTTTACTACTATTTTTGTTATTCGAAAGGTTTTTTTATTCGAAGTGTTTTTTTTCGAAGTGTTTTTACTACTACTTTTGTTATTCGAAAGGTTTTTTTATTCGAAGTGTTTTTTTATTCGAAGTGTTTTTACTATTAGTTTTTTATTCGAAAGGTTTTTTTTATTCGAAGTGTTTTTATTTGAATAACTATTTTCTATTAGTAATTGAATGGAACAATCGAATAAATAGTTATCGAGAGGTTGAAAAATAGTTGAACTAGGTCCTGTAGGTAGTTTTCTTTTCTTGATTTAAAAAATTATTTGCAAAATGTTTCTGAAAATACTTCAACTATACAATGAAAAATCTAAAAAGCTTTGAGCTATAGTTATTTAATATTTTATCAAAATTTAAAAGGAATAATTGAAGAATTATTTTATATATATTATTGATAAATATTTGTTTGTGTATCTTTGTATTTTAATCCCTACAAAAAAATATTTTGCTGAAAAATTGGTATTTGATGTGAGTTATTATTTGGAAAAATTATAAATAGAACAATAATATCCTAATAATATCAAGGAATGATAATTTTACATTATTTTTTATAACAGGCGTAGGTACTTGGTATTTTTGTTTTGTTTATCATTCATTTGGAAATTAGTGATTCAACAATTAATTAAATAACAATCTAGATCCTAAAAACGAGTTGTTAAAACATCAGCTTTATATATTTATATGTATAGTAGTACAATAACAATGAAATAAAAAATATTACATCAATGAAAAAGTATTTGAAGAAAAATTTTATTTTGTGTTTTGTTTTTGAGGATACTTCAATTTGTCATAAATAGATTATAGTAAAACATTTTGTTTCGTTTTTTGAGATAAAGGAGCAAAATAATTTAATGAATATTGTAAAAGTATATGTATGTGCGTTGTTTATTTATATTTAAATATGTATTTTTTCTTGGTAGTAAATGAATTCCTTTTCCGGAATTCCGGCAAAGAAGAATTTTATGCATATATTGTAAAAGTATATATCCGTTATTTATTTATATTTAAATATATTTTTCCGTTGTAAATAAATTAATTTATTTGTTATTGTAAAAATTGGATCTATTAATTTTGACAAAAATATTATACGGAATTAAAACGAGGATTTTAATTAGAATTTTTAGTTTATTGTTAAATCTTAACATTTTGGGATTGCATTAAGTAGGAGAAATTAAACAAACTTGTCTGTTAAATATATTGGTTTTGCGTAGTTTGATTATTGTTGAGTTATGACTGTTGATTTATTAAACTTAAGATGTAACAGGTATCAAGACATCAAAGTGTGAAACTCAAAGTGTTTGCTGAAGATTTTTTTGAAATATTGTTTTATGAAATTTATCTATAACGATTGTAGGATTAATAGGTTTAAGATAGATACCCCTACCACTGTACCAAAAGATTAATTACAGCCGTTTGTGATGAAAGTAATTTTACACGAATTAACTGCTGATCAGCTTACGAATAGATAAGCAGGCAAGGTCTTCACTGTAAACAAGTATTCAATATAAATGTTTTTCAAATTAATAAAATGGACAAATCACATAATGTTAATCTGTTGTTACTCTACGCAGATTTCTGATTTAATAAGTTTAATGGAAAAAATAAAGAAGACAAAGTTTTTTTATAATTTTACTGATACTTTATGTCTATTTACTTTGTTAGGCCATCTTCTTGATTCTCACTTAGGCCATCTTCTAGAGTGTTAGAACGAAGACGGAAGCAAAGTTGAGAATGTTTTGGGTCCTAAAATATTGGAAGACATCACAGTGGCAATAAAAGATCAAAATTTGTTTTCACTAATGTAATGATTGATTCGTCAAGCAAAAGAAGCCAAACTTGTTTAATTGCAATATAGTACTTTTTATGAGTAACTGGCTTACAACATAAGTTTATGGATTTTTACAAAAGTGCCAATGAACCAGCAGATAGTATTTTTAGCTATACTTCTGAGTTCTTAAAACTCTAAATTTAAAATTGTCTAGTGTTACTCCATTGGGGACTGATAAAATGACCTCATCCATTACACTTAAACTTTGAAAGTGCTAACCAAACAAGTTAGAATAAAATACTGAAAGCCCATGTGATATTAATTTTTAAAAACTGTAACTAGAGTGTTTAACTCCATACAGAAAATACGCATATAGACATATTCATCCTTACCTAATAGAAACATAATTTTTTTTATTATTAAGTTTTTTTAAACTGAAAAATGAAGTGGCCAAAATCCAACGAGTTTTTTAGTTTTGTGACCCTAGGGGTGGTGTGTTCTACTTTGCTGAAGACAAAAAAACACTTCGAATAATTATTCGATTGTTACAACATGTCGACTACTATTTATTCGATTGTTGAAATCATTCGATTGTTCCCATCACTAATATATATATATATATATATATATATATATATATATATATATAAATATATATATATATATATATATATATATATATATATATATATATATATATATATATATATATATATATATAAATATATATATATATATATATATATATATATATATATATATATATATATATATATATATATATAAATATATATATATATATATATATATATATATATATATATATATATATATATATATATATATATATATATATATATATATATATATATATATACATATATATATATATATATATATATATATATATATATATATATATATATACATATATATATATATATATATATATATATATATATATATATATATATATATATATACACGATATGAGATATAACGAAAACGACCTGCCGGTCGTCTCATATCGTCTCACGGTCGCATTTGTTGAGGTAGATCAAAAAACTTTTCTGTACATGTGTGTTCTATTAATATCTCGGACGAGTTCGTGAATCAGCAAAATCCGACACGTGGTTAAGGAACTAGAGTCTTTTTTCTAAAAAAAATTGATTTTTTAAAACCGTTTGGATACTAATATTTTAAAAAAATTAACAAATTTAAAATTTTTGGAATCTTTTTTATCAATTTGTTTTAAAAATAGACCTCTGCAGTTAGAGGTTCCTGAGTGAGTGGCTCCAACAAAAAAGTTTGCAAAAAAAAATTTTTTTTTTAAACAACCGGCACTCTCATGGTCGCATTTGTAAGGCCAGATCAAAAAACCCTTTCTTAAAACGTGCGTTTTAATTATATCTTGAACAAGTTTATAAATCAGTCAAATCCGACACAGGGTTAAGAAACTAGAGGCTTTATACTAGAAAAAAACTATGTTTTTTAGATCCGTTATAACGGCCGTTTAGATTCTAACATTTTTAAGAACTTCATAAATTTAGAATCTTTGAAACCGTTTTAATCAGTTTCTTTCAAAAAAAGACCTCTGCAGATGGAGGTTTCTGAGTGAGCGGCTTCAACAAAAAAGCTTGTAAAACACAAAATGCGTTTGAATCAACCGGCACTCTCACGGTCGCATTTGTAGAGCCAGATCAAAAAACCTTACGTAAACATGTGTGTTTTATTAATATCTTGGACAAGTTCGTAAATCAGAAAAATCTGACACATGGTTAAGGAACTAGAGGCTTTATACTAGAAAAAAAATTCGTTTTTTTAATCCGTTATAACGGCCGTTTGGATACTAATATTTTTTAAAACTTCATAAATTTAAAATATGTGGAAACATTTTAATCCGTTTCTTATAAATATAAACCTCTGCAGTTAGAGGTTTTTGACTTGCTGGCTTCAACAAAAAAGTTTGCAACAATCCATAACTACAATTTAGAAAAAACCTTATAATAGTCAATGAAAAAAACAATAAAAAGATTTGAATAGAAGAAATAATTTTTTTTTCTTAGAAATAAACTATTTTGATATTTTGCAGTAATTGGACGACATATGATATAGCGTAGGTTTATGTCATAAATTGTCACACACATATTCTGTGGTATTTGATTTGATATTTGTTTGTTGCAAAATTGGATAGATATAGTTTTGCTTATATGTAGCTAATTTTCTTTTTAAAATTTTTTCGATATCTGTTTGAAATTAGTTTGTGTTGTTTAAACTAATCTGATACATCAGATTCTACTGGCACACAAAACTGTCTGATCTCGAAATCTACCTATTTCTAGCGGATATACGTGCCGCTTGGACTTTTTTTGCTTAAAACGCTTTTATATAGTTAGGTATTTAGTAGTTTTTTATCGTTAACCGATCAGAGTTCATGATACCACCACTGGTTAGGCAATTTTTTTAGTTTTTGATAACAATACTAAATTTTTGTTTATAAACCGATAATCAAATATACGAATCGCGCGAACAATAAAATAAACTAGTTAAGAAAACGAAAATTGTATTTTCGAATATTTGAAAAATAACAGTTAAGTAGTCATCAGCTGTAATAATTATCAGTAAATCAATGCAGAATCGTTGAAATTTAAATGTTCTTTCAATAGTCATTGCATGAAAATCCTCTTATTTTTAACTTTTTATTTTTAAAATCTTTCGTCACATGAAATCTAGGCATTTCGCGATTTTCGAACTCAGAAGCCGCGGTTTTCCGGATCGATCCGAGTAAGTTGGTCAGCTTAGGATATGGGTTCACTGTGACGTAACACTGAGTCAAAGAGCTGTGTTGGGTACAATCTATTTATCACGTCACCTGGTAAAATGTGAAAATGCGGTCGGTTTAATGTCAGATATAAACCTTACTGAGCCATACCCCATCTTTTGCCGATCACCTTTTTACATCGGTGTAGTGCAACCGTTACTTTTTTGCTTTCTTCCTGATCATTGGTTTCCAATTAAGTTTCCTGTCTAGAACGGTACCTAGGTATTTTGCTTGTTGACTAGGTACCAAACCACTACGTATTTTCATGGTGAAAATCACCAGTTTTGTTTTGTAGCAGTTTTTGGCCCAAGTTGATAATACAGTAAAAGCCTGATTAGCCGGTATTTGGTTAACACTCAGGACACCCGGAGCACTCAGTGAACCAGCATTTAAATTTTTAGGATTTTTATCAATCTCTTTGTCTTTATCTGTCCTTGTTCGCTTTACTTAAAATTGTCTTAATTCTGCCATTCAAGATGCTTAAGTACGATTTTTAATTAGTACTCAAATGGTCACTATGAAATTCATTTATTTGATGTTACATAATTTAAGTCATTAATATTCTACAATCTTATCGTCATCAGAAATTAAAAGATGTTAATGTTTTCTCGTATTTTATATATAGTGCATTGATCTAGGTCGACTATGTTTGGTTTTTTAATCTACGTCCAAGACAAGCAAGTTGAAGTGTATTAAGTTTTAATGTTCTTTCAAATCGACATATTAAACGATTCTTAAACGACTCCAGCCAACAATTCATCTATAAAAATATGTAAACATTCTCAGCCTGATATAGGATGTTTGTTTGCAACTTTATTTTTTTATTTTTATTGTTAACATTAGAAGTAAAATTATCTAGAGATATCTCTTCTTTCTTATAATCTATGTTACACAATTATTTACTTTTTTGTTTTTAATATTTATTTTATGTGTTCATTAAATTTTTCGTCAAGGCTGAAATTTGAATCTGCGATTTGAAATTGAGACATTTCAGTTTCAAATGTTCTAGTTTATTATAATGTGAACAAATGGATTTAAAATAAAAATATTTGTTTGCGACAAAAGTGCGACTAAAAATCGGGCGCTTCAATAGGATACATGACTCTTTGAGAATCTGTTCAGCGTAGGGTTCTCTGATACCCTACAATACCGTTGCACTGTTGGGGCTCTTGAATATTACCTTGAAATATTACCACCAACGTTCCTTAGATAGTATCAGATTCATCATGCTTCAAGCTTATTTTTATTCCCGATTTACACGAAAGTCGGTTAAAGCAAACAGTTCAACTGACGAGAACTTTACGCTGTCGTTCGACAGAGTGCAGAACTTTTTTGGCCAAAATGTATATTATATAAGTGCAAAGATTTGTAAGATTTGTCACCGTAATTGTAAAGCGACCACAGTGTTTATCGGTACACTTACGGAGAACCCTCGCTCTTGCGAATATTTGTTGACGACATTTTCGGTTTCCTTATATTTTTACGAAAAAGATAGAGGTTGTTGACATTGATGTTGTCTTTGCATCCTTGTATCCTCTTCCATATTATGGAGCCATTCCAACCTAGGATCCTTGGTAACATTGTCAATAACTTAATGAAGATAATAAAAATGTTATTGTTCCCCGCACATACTATACATATTTAGCATTTTGCAACTTATTACTATCATTTCCCATTAATAGTAAACCTACGTAAGGTCGTAAATTTGGCTGTACTTTATGAATTTCTCATCCTACAGCATACACCAAATTTGCATAAAAAATCTTATCAAACTTTCACCACTCGAATAACACAATACAAGTAAATTCTTTACAAAAATTTCCTCATTCCACCATTTACAAATATTTGTATTTTATTAAGTAAAACATATATCCAATCAATCAATTAAAGATTTCGATTTCAACATATTTTTTTAGTAGTTTTATAAAAAGGGTTATTGACATCCATTCTTCAATACAATATTGATTCAACAATAGAAAAAATTGAATACAAAAAATTTCATAAATATTTATAATTATTTAAAATTGGCGGTATATAAGGTGTCATGAAGATTATTATTCAATTTTTTATAAATGGAATAAATTTTTGAATAAATTAAAAATAATAATTTCAATGAAAAATAAAAAAATTTATTGTGTAATTTCCTTATAATGAAAATTTTAGTGTTAATGTCAGATTTTGAAACACTTGATGTCTTTAACTATTCGAAATTAACAAACTTCGAGATAAACCCAAAAGTACTAGGTAATACAGATACCCAGGAATCAATAAAAACATACTAAGTCACAAATAGCAATAAATTATTTTGAAATAAAACTTTTTTAAAGAACAGAAAAAAGGTCAAAGAAAAATAGAACAAAATTCCATCATTTCTTTTTCTAAAGAAAAGTGTATTACATAAATTACCATCACGATTTTTTACCTATTAAAAAACAAATTATATAATAAAAAAAATGTTAAATAAGTTAATGGTAAACATTGAAAGTGTAACTAACTATAACGATCATTGAGAAACAATTTTCCTTTTAACCACGATTAACATTATTATTTACTTTATTAATCCTAACTTTTGGGATTTTATTATCTTTTCACATTGAGATTTATTTTTAATGTAAAGGTTAAATTAGTTAGAAAAACAAATGCTTATTTAAATGTGATACACCCTAATAATTACAAAAATTTAAAATTGGAACATAGTGCACATTGTTGTGTAATTGATTTTCAGTAGAGGGATATACTTTAGACCTTGCTGTGGAAACACATAGTTGCAACTTTACGCATTGAAACTCAAATTTTAAAATAATAGGCAATCGAACCATTTCAATTTTCGCTATTAAGTCTTTTTTTTCTTTATTTCAATATTTCATCCTTTCGTTTTTCCTTCTTTCTTTCTACTTTCTTTTTTGCCACTTTTCTTTCTTTTATTTTTTCATTCGTGTATTTTGCATTATTTAATTGTTTTATTCTCTCGTTAGTTAATTCTTTAATTCATTCATTCATTCATTCTTTCATGTCTTTCAATCTTGTTATTCCTTTTTTCCTTTTTTTGTTTTTCATATTTTCCATTTCTTCATCCTTTTATCCTTTCATTTTTATATTCTTTTTTATTTTAATTTATTATTCATTATTATTTATCATTATCTTTTATTCTTTCCCTGATTGATGGTTTGATTCATTCATTCGATGGTTGGATTTTTTCATTCATTCCTGCTATTAAACGTATAATCATTTGGCTATGCAGTTTCTATTCAAATCGTCAACATACTATACATTTGTAAATAAGTCTTCCATGTATAAACCACCCTTGGTCAATCAAATTTTTAGATCGCTCTATAATCAATTTGCTAAAAATAGATTTTAATGTAAATATTTCTGTGGTACCTTACGTCAAATCAAGAAAACGAATTCAAAACCCTCGATTTGTTTATGCTTCGCTTAAATTAACTAAGGACACATGATAATCATGATGACTTGATAATTAAACACACTTTTACTTTTTTCAGCAGATTTTAATAATCTCTCAACTGAAGTAAAATGGTGTACCAATAACGATTGACTACATGCAAATCAACTTTAAACATTGTGAAGCCACACTGAACTTTGTAACGAAAATTCGGACGTTTTAACAAAAATAAATGTTAAATTGTTAAATATGTTAAATAGAGTATAAGAGTATAACAAAACAGTGATCACTAGAGAAACTAATTGACTAAGCCTGGATCTATTAAATATATGTTTGTGTAAATTTTTTGTTTTGTTATACTTCGCTAGAAATGTAACCTAATTTATGGTTTATATTAGCGTTGACATTTTTTGGTAGTTTATCTAGTCGGCTAGCCCTGATGAGAATGATAAACTTTTTTAAAGTTTAAAATTTTCTCATTGGTTCGAAACTAGATCGGTCGAAAATTGTATGGATTGCAAAAAGTTTCATAATTTGCACCATAATTTTTTAGATTCATTTCTTATATTCTTGATTGGAGATTTTCCATCGGAGTGATGTTATATCACAAATAATTTACTGAATTAAATGTTAAATTGAATTTAAAATTATGTCAGTTAAGTTTTTTTTAGAAAACATAAAGAGGATGGAATTTTAAAAACTATTTACCTCTAAACACGGTGTGTATTGTTGGTGTGTTTTTAGAAAATATTTACGTGTGTTTATCATTAAATAAATAAGTAATAAATATTTACAAAATAGGAGTTATTTTAATGAAAAGCTTTTGAAATTGTCAATTGTACAATTGTTGGTCGTGATGGAAAAAGGCAATTAAATTAAAAATTTGTTGATTTCTTGTATATTAAAATCCTGTGTTAAATTATTGACCACTGTTGGGTGGGGTGTTCGAGGTTAGATCAGTGAAAATAAGGTGAGGTAAGTCACACCTAGATGTTTCTGTATAGTCTTTAAACGTGAGAACAAAGAACTCCCGGAGACATGAGCTAATCCTGATTTTAAAATATAGTATCGCTCTCACAGGTGTAGCTGTAGTAAATGGCTTCCAAACATGGACTTCAAATCTGATCCTGGTACTTAAATTTTCTTGGCAATTTAAAATTAATGAAAGACAAAAACAAAATAGGTATCTAAAAAATTACTATTCGAGGGGTTTTGTATACCCACCAATAAAAGTGCCATAATCATTCTATGTTGCTTCTAGCATACTTCTATATTAGTTTTAAAAATAATTTAACTGTAAGATTGTTTCAAACTGCACAGGAAATTTCAAAGCAATAGAAAAAGAGAAAATTGGACGCAGTAGTAAAACGACAACGTAGAATGCATCAGATAGACAGACAAACAGACACATAAAGATTGCATGTGTAATACAATCATGTTTGTGACTCACTTTGTCTGTATTGTAATGGCAAACCTGATAATAGAGATTATGCTTATCAACTATCAAGGTGTAAGAATTCGACAAGAATTTTTGGAATACAGCATAAAATAGGAAATGAATTAACGCCGCATGGACTTGAGCAGTATATGGTAAAATCGCAAGACTTATGCAACATCACTAACACCTTCATGATATATAAAGCGAAATAGATGAATCAAACTTAGAGCAACTATACAGATCAAATTATGGCAAATACTTGATAGTTTATAATTGTTCATTACCTCAATCAAAAACTTACACATATTTTACCTATATATTAACTACATATGGCACCTCTTATGAGAAGCCCTTAAAAAACGATAAGGTCGATTCAATTTGAATCGCTTGAATATGTGAATTGCAGAAAACCCATAACAATGACTCAAAATTTTTAAAAGGTTGGCGAAGCATGATAGAATACACTAACAATTTGCAACGAACTAAGGGTAAACATTTCAACGATAAAAAGCAAAAGTTGTTGACTGTTAATCTTAATTCAGAAATTTTGACAAATGTATTATTTATGGTTAATATTGCAGCAATACCTAATCTAATTACAATATTAAGTGATAACAAGGTCACACTATGAAAATTCAATAAATCGACGCTTCATTGAATAGGTTATAACTATTTGCTTTTCTTAGGGCTTTGATAAATGGTGACCTCAAATAAAATATAAATATACTAAATAAAAAATATAATTATTAAGTTTTTAAATTTTTAAACAGATTTTCACAAAATAAAAAAGTAATTAGAAGCATAGTCATATAATTTTCTGGTGTGTAATATTATATGAATGGTGAAGTATTTTTAGACACCAGTAGAATTTGCTTATTGTAAACCGCGAACGATATACAGGATCAACATACAAATAATTTTGTTTATTTTATTTGTATAACATTTTTGACCACTGTCATACGAAATTAAAATAAAAACAAATTACTTTTTTAATTTAATTATATTTATTTATTTTCGTTCAAAACAGAATTCAGATCACACAGAATTTCATAGTTTGTTATAAATTATTTTCGTTTTTTTTATTTATAACTCTACGATGCCATCATTTTTTGTCTGCTACTTTTTTATGATATATTTTAAGTACTTAATTGTTATAGAATTCTATGAACTCACACAATAGATTTTTTATTGAAACTGTAGTCAGACATTGATATTGCTTTTGAAATTAGCAACAATTAAAAAGGTGAATGTTATGGTCATATAGTCACATAGTTCTCTATGAGAGAAAAGTGTTTTAATTTACCTCCGTTATTAAAGATTTGTCCGTTATGAAACACAAGAATCTCGAAATCAATATACAAAACATCAAATTTAATTTACTTTATAATGCCAAATTTTTAAAAACGGTTATAAATTATTTTACAATTTTTGGATCTTAATCAATTAAATTAAGATTGATATTTTGTAACAAAAATAACAAAACCTTGAGAAAAATTAAAAATGTCGAGATATTGAAGAATTTGAACAGTTATAGAAATCAGGATTAAAGAAAAAATATTCGCCGTAAAAGTTTTGGAATATTGCAATAATAAAGAAATATTGAAACATATGTATATATTTTTTGTTTTAAACATTCAACACACGTTTAGCTATAAAAATAAAACAAGCTACCTAGTAATTTTTACATGCATAGATTTAAATTTTATTATAAAATCTAAAACCTACCTATGCGCATTAACATTTCATCATATATGATATTTATGCCTAAATTAAGTTAAAAGTTTATTTACTTATAAATATTTCTTTATTTTCGCCTACCTACACACAACAATCAACTGCAAACAGAAATTGTAGAAAATTATATTTTACAAATTTGGTTATGGAGGACAGATAAAATTGTAATTTTTTTCGATTTGTAAAGTGTTTTAATTAGCCTCTAGAACAAAAAAGATTTTGGACAGAAATAATAAAATAAGCTTAAATCAACTTAAATAACTAACTGAATAGGTTGGGGATTTTTGTGAGCAATTTAACTCAAGCAATAATTTGATTTTTTCCAATTTGAAGGACGGTTGGAAATTTCTCAGATGAAAACTTCATTTCTCTTTTAAGTGTTTCGGATGGATTCTCGAACCTTCCTCAATAGTGCCGTGTACATGGAAATTTTTTTGCATTAAATTTTGTGTGAATTCAAAGGATGGGGAATATTTTCTACTCTAATTAACATCATGTCATGAGTGTATAGTCAGTATTGATTGTTTTCAATCAATGACTGACACTTGCTCGATTATTGTCATAAATGAATAGGTTTAACTTATACGTATAATGAATTTAAATAAAGATGAATTTTATTTTCTGAAGTAGTAATTGTAAGTATATAATTATGAAAAATATTGTTTTAATCTATTTCTTAATAAAGATTCCATTTAGATAATATTTACAGTTTCTCTAGTAAACAGTTTCAACTGTTAAGAAACTCAATTAACATTTAATATTTAATCTCGAAAATAAAAAATAATATTTTTCCTTGTCATATAAAATTTAATTAATATAAAATAAATTTTTACAATTTCACTTTTTATTTATCTCAAATTATATTTATTAAACCAAAAAGTAATGAAATCGAAATCATGTTTATCTTACAAAAACAGTCAGTTACATATTTTTCTTGTTAATAAATGAACATGTTTTCTTTTGATAAATTAAGTTTTGATATTTTCCGTCCAAAAGAAAGTATTAACATTAATCGATTTCTGTTATTTTTAATTTAATAGATAAAGTATTAAAAATTATATTAATTAGTTACATTTTTGATTTTTTTTTAAAGATTAATGGTTTATGATATCGATTTTAAAAACTTTCTGGGCCTATTTTATTTTTTTTTAAGCTTTTTCGGACGAGTGTTTTCCGTGATACTCGTCCGTACGTCCTGTCCTAACCGTTAATTTCATTACATATAAACGTAATTATGTTTCCCATTCTGTACTCAAGGGGTCTTCAAGGTTTCTCTCAACCTACTTGTGTGTGTAAAAATACTACAGTTTAAATAAGTAAGTCAAACAGAAATAACAGAAGCGATCAAATTTCAAGAATACACAAAAATTTTCTGAATGAAAAGAAAAATTAAGAAGTTGGTTGATGGCTTAGGTTGAAAGCGTTTAATGCAAAGAATGGTTTCTGCAACTAGCATTTAAACTGTTAAGTTCATTATGCCAAACTTCATCAACATCATCCTTAAGCAAGTATCACAAAAGTTTTATAAATTCATTCACTTTTATTGGTTGACATTTTCTGTTTGCTGACCAGAATGTGGTGAGTTAATGAAGATTTTCGAAAATATTTATACGACACAAAAAAATAAACTAAATAGTTTTGTATTAACACTTCGAGAATTTTTTAAAGCTTAGCAGATTTGCTAACGATCAAAATAAATGTTACTAAGACTACCAATGTTAGTATTTTTACTATTGACGGATTGAAAATTTCTACAAAATGATTACCAAGTATTTTAAACGACAGGAGCTTTCGTAGTGCAATAAAAATAATACATTACAGCAAATAACAAAGAAATTGAGCTATTGATCCTTTCCTAATCAACTCTCTACGAACAAAACCAAAAATGGATACAAATGTTACAGACCTTAACCCACCAGACTATGACTGGTATGAAGCTTAATTTTATTAATTGTTGAAATGAACTTGAATTTTAATACTAACGAATAAACCTCCGAAGTTATATGAAAAAATTTACAAACTAAACTTGCACAAAAAAAAACCATTGAACTAACTTACAAGTTTACTTTTCCAATTGAAATAATATCATCATGTGTTGCATCCCACATCTAATTAAGTTTGTTTAGCAGTTTAATGGTCTTGAACGCCGACGACACATCGATTTCCAGCGATGTATAAAACAAATCGATTAAATTATGCTTTCAATTGAAACTTTATCGTAAGATTTATTGAATTGTGTCATGGTGCATTTCAAACATGCACACATACACGACACAATGATGGAATACTACTCATTCAATAAGAGGATCTGCCGAGAAGGACATTATTTACATAGCACTGGAAGAGGTTATGAAAACAAAACCTGCAGGCGTCTTCATTATTGTCCTTGGTGACTTTAATGGCATAACTAATACAGATATCCCTTATAAAAATGTGGTGTGTTACCAACAGCCGGCATTTAATTTCAAATGATAATGGCGAGAGATTGACTGAACTTGCATTATCAAATAATTTTAGACTTTTTCCACACACAAATCGATTCATATTTATAAGCAGACTTGGGTCTCACCCAATGGAACCATTCGAAATTAAATTGATCACGTGCTATTAACCCAACTAAGTATCATTTTGTTCAGTTATACTCTTATGATCTGGGACAGATACATCCGTTGTTGGATCTGTTTTCCTCATTTGGGTATACCATATTTGCCATGAATCTGTCCCCTATTTAATATGATGAGGTAAAACGACGGGTATCCTAGTTATGTCCTACAAGCTCTATTTGAAATGAGCCGATCCGGACGTCAAAAATGATAACTACAATATAACGAAATTTTACAAACTATATATATACAGGGTGTCCACGATTTTGTCAAAGAGTCTAAAATCACAATAATGATTATTTCTAAACTTGTTTAACAAATTAAAAAAAATTACTTATTAAAACCGAGTTACTAAAACCAAGAGTTTCCATTTCGATTGCAAGTGTTTA
Organism: Diogma glabrata; assembly: GCA_963693315.1. NCBI lineage: Eukaryota > Metazoa > Arthropoda > Insecta > Diptera > Cylindrotomidae > Diogma > Diogma glabrata. The sequence goes on from OY856186.1 coordinate 399,583,766, forward strand.
TCGCAATAATGAAACCCAAAAAGAAATATTTTCGAAGGCGTCGAAATTGGCTCTTAGAAGCTATCGTGATTATTTAACCTTTGGATGCATAACAAAAAGCTCGTAAATTGATCCTATAGTGTCTAAAAGCTAACTGTAGATCGAACTGTAGAAAGAATAAGCCGAAATGGGCAAAGCGAAAGCTGCAAAACTTTAGACTATATCAATTTCTGACAAACAATTTTACAGTGTCATTTATTCTTTAAACTCTGAAAGACACTTTGTTTGTGTAACGCTTTAACATCAATAACGGGTTAAACATCAATAAAGAATGATCAACAAGCTCGTTAGGTACGGCTTTCATTTCGCAATCGAAGGTTGATTCAAAATTTTCTGACTGACCAATACATTTCGGTTCTCTTTATAGTTTATAGTGATGTTTGGTATAAATAAATTATAATAAATTATTATTTTTTTTCTTTATTATTTATTTTACAAATTTTTTTTTTCATTTAATTTATTTACAAAAGTATTTTTTTAAATTTCTTAAAAAACAAAAGAATTGAATATTTTAATGCCTGCCTACATCTGCATAAAAATGCATACGTAGATAATTTTTAATTATACAATTATAAATTAACGTCTCTGAATATATTCGAAGATAACATGCTAACTAGGTTCAACTTTTGAGGAATTTGTAGGATTTTATTGAGAATAGGAATTTCAGGCATTTTTCGAAGAATTTATTTGGCCTTTAAAAATCCGGGCATTAAAATTATCAGGTAAAACAATTTCCGAAAAGTGAAACTCTGTTGGAAAACTCACGCTAAAATGTCGCTTTTCTATATTTAATTATGTGAACAGTGAATGGATGAGTAGCCGCTCTGATTGGACGAAAATATGTAGCGGACTTGGATAAGATTGATTTGATCTCTTCAGAAGAATGCTCATCCACAAAGTACTTGTCTGCAGCATTTATTAACATGTCTTTTCTTTTGATTCTACATTAATTAACGCTGGTTAACATCAGACACTGTCATTGCTACAGAATTCAAAGTGATTTCTTATTATATTATCGAAAAAATATTATTTTGAACGTTTACATAAAATTTTATAGTATCATACAATTAAATAGATTGTATTATAAGTTATGTCGCTTGCAAAAATATTGTATATCCGTATAAAGCAAACATAAGTAAATTATTAAGAATATATGAAATATAATTTTTATAAGAATGTTTTTGTTAAAATAAAATTTTTCAATAACAGTAATAATTAAAATTTCATGACTTTTCCTGACCAAAAAACCCCTGACTTTCCATAATTCCATACCTGGTGAACACCATGATATATCACAAATAGATATACCTCTAGTAAATTTTTAACAACTCAACTTTTATCAAATAAAATAGAACTCAGATCAGGACAAACAGTAGATATCCTAATATAGAAATTACATATATTTGTGATAACTGATTAAAGTCGAATGGGATTACGTTATTAGAAGTTGACTATTTCATCCTGATCCGTTCCGGATCATAATTGGGCATGCCAGAGCAAAATGCTAGTCGAAGGGTAACTGCCGGCTCAAGTTCAGGTCAGGGTGAACTAGGGCAAGCCATAACAAAGTATTCACATTCGGCCCCATCAGAAATCATATATGATTTCCCTTTTAGTGTATGCCCTATTTCATTTGATCAAACTTTATTTGTTTGAAATTCACTATATGTATCGATTTTCGATATACTTATATAGTTTGTAAACTTTCTTGGTTGAAAGTCTATGATAAAAGAGGCTATAGTACACTTTTTTACCTTTTAAATTTTATAAAAATAAATTTAAAATTTATTTAAATTAAATTATAAAAATATTTTGTATTTGTTTATTGTTTCTTTTTATCAGAACCGAACTGTTTGAACTGGTCCGGTTGTGCTAAAACTGCCTGAACCAAGTTGGGTATTTTAAAGCGTTACATTCCGAGGAACAGATCAAGCTTTCTGAACCAACTCCTATCAGTAGTAGGAAAAGTCGGATTTGAGCCCTAACACATTGATAGTAAGGTACAGCACATTCCTTTTCGATCGTTCTGGAGGTACAAGCCTTTAGAGGCGCAAACATAGGAATTTACCACTTCGTTGTATGTGTTAAAATAAAATTCCATTTTCCAAACCCAGAGATTCAAAAATTCAACCATCGATTACGTTTTAACATCTCACCTGGTGAAATATATTGTAATTCTTACTACACAAAACTTTTTAATTAAAAAAAAACAATAACAGTTTTCCAAGCATTTTCATTGAAACATTACAGCTATTAATTTCAGAAGACGTTAAAACTGTATAATTTTATGCATTAACAAGATTTTATTTTTAAAACTAATTTTTTTAATTTATGTTTAAAAAAAAGTTATGATTAATAATGATTATTGGTTTTTATTTGAAAAATTTGTTAATATTTATATAAGCGAAACTTTTTTTTAGATTTTTGGACATTTGCTAAAAATATCACAAGGAGTTTGTCTGAATTACAATTAAAATAATAGGTTATGTATTGTCATTATCATTGATGCGTGGAGAGATCAGTTTTTGCTTATTTGTAAATTATTTTTTGAAAGTTTTGATCTACCGGTATGAAAACTCCGAGTACACCAGTCCCTGATATTGACATATGATATGATTTAACTTGAGATACCATATACCACTGGCAATAGCAGTGAGATATCACTATAGCCAAGGTGAGGTGATATCTTGAGGGTGCTTGTGGATAAGCTACAGACAATCAACGGTAGCATTCTCTATCTAAGTTATGTCATATTCCTTGATAATGCCACCACATTTCTTGCTCGAAACAACAAGCCTTCATGCAGCTTGTTATGGAAGCTTTTATCATTGAGGAAGACAGTGTCATGATCAAGGAATCTGCCACAAACTGGAGTATTGGCAACCCAATTTTAGTTTCGTTCCTGCAAATTTGATAAAAAATGGTTTTTACCTGTTATTTTATTTTTACTTTCTCTATCCTACTCACGAAATATTGGACAATGTCATATTTTATATGTGATAGGGTTGATTAGTTATCCATTAAAAAAAACAAAATAAAAGAAGTCCACAAAGTTGTCTTTTAGGGGGATTTCAAAGGTCTTAAAATGTTATATATTGCTGTGATATATATTGCAATTCTTATACCGTTCCATAAACATTTTGTTTTCAAACGACTCCCTTCAGACTCTCATTTCTTACCTGTAAGAAAAATAAAAAAATCTCTTTTAGTTTTATCCGTCAAATATTAATAAATATATGCAATATTTAAATAAAGAATCATCATCTTTTTCGCACATTCTATTTTGGTCGATTATATATCAAATCAAAACCAACAAACAAAATGAATCACTACAATCATAAAAAAATTCAAATGAGATAACTAAACAAATAAGAACATATATGCTAATAAACTTTATTTACACGAAGAAAGTTAAGTAAACATTCTTTTTTTGCTATTTCGTTCAGTTTGTCCTAAATATTCATTTTAACCTAAATTTGTTTTTGATTATCTGTTATGTAAAAGTTAATTAAAACGCAACAATACAAGATTTTATTCACTCTATATTTGATGTCTATGTATAAACGACAAGTTAAAAACCAAAAGAAAGCGAATGATAGATAGGACACTGCACAAGTGTTTCGTCAAATGCAAAGTGTAAAATAAAAGAAGGCTATACGTAACAGATTACCAGTGGTTACAAGTAATTGCGATTTGTCATCTGCAACTCGATTTAATTGATATTCGCTCGGACATAAATTTTCAAAAAATGCGTTATTTTTATTTTATTGTGAAATTTACGTCATTAGATTTCTAATTTATATATTTAACCAATGCATTCCATTATCACAACTGATATTCAATAATTTGGTTGATGTTGCAATTTTTTGAGTTTTGATTGTTCCAATTTTTTTTAATGTGAGACATAGTACGTAAATTTGTAAATTTTTCGCTTAAATTAATTTGTTTAAGAATATTGTTGTAAATTGTCATTTTAAGCGTTAGTGTCTAACTTAGTAAAGTTAATGTTTTTTTAGCTTTCTTACCTTACTGTTAAATCTAAAACAATTTTTGACCATTAGTTACAAAAAACAAAAATTGAAAAAAATTTGTCGTTCTTCCTAGAATATTACAAATCATATAAATTGTTATACGTATTTTGTAAGGTGAAATGACATAAAAGCGACAGTTGACGACAAATTGGTTAAGTAATAATAATTTAACTTTTATTTTTACATTGGGAGAGTAACATTTCTTTAATTTGTGGATGTTTTGTTGTTGTTGTTTTTGTGCGCGCTAGTTTTGTTTTTTTTTTTGGATTCGTGAGGGATGTAGGATATTTAAATTATCCTGCCTCACTCCAGTCCCTCAAAAAACATAAATATGAATACATATTATACACCTCGCTATATTTTTCGTTCCAAATTTATCAAACTTTAATTTTTGTTTCGAAATTTTTATTTTCATCAAATAAAACCGTATACTCGTTTTAAAATTCAGGGGCCCTATTCCCGAACACATAAATGAGAATTTTGACAATATTGTGAAGTTTGTATTTCATCACATTCAACGGTAACGGTAACGATTTTACGAAAAACGAATTTCACAATATTGTCAAAATTGAATTTAGGCAATATTGTGAAATTCGTTTTTCGGAAAATCGTTACCGTTACCGTTTAATGTTATGCAGCCTATCCACTTCGAAACATTTTTCCTAAACTTGGTTTGTGTTTATAGAATGTTTTATAGTGTATGGTGAAGTTTGCAAACCAATTTGACGGTTTTTGAATTGGTTTTAGTAAAATCAAAACGCTTGGATTTTAAGTAGGCGGAGCTAATGGTTTGTAAACATGTTTCACTGTGTATGGAAGAGTTTAATAAAATAACTATAGAAATTGACATCTATGATTTTAAGTTTATCAACCAAGTTTACAAACACGTTTAATAATGTATGGTAAACATGCAACCAAGTTTGCAAACCAAGTTTTGAAACATGTTTCAAAGTGGATGGGCTCCTTTATGCAATACAAACTTCACAATATTGTTAAAATTCACATTTATGTGTTCGGGAATAGGGCCCTAGGTCGATAGGATTTGTAGTTCACGGACACCATAGTCTCACTAACTAGAAAAAAATGATTATTATTGGTCACCAGAAAAGTTTGTAAAATAAAAGGTATTGAATAGAATTGAAAAAAATTTCACGAGTTGAGAGTATCATGATTCTTTTAAGTGTTGTGTCGTAACTCGTAAGACAAAACGATTATTTTAGAATGAGAATACCATAAAAGCGCTCGATTGGAAATATGCTTCTGGATTTTTTATGAATTCATACCAACTAATTTTTCGTTTTATATTGTTGATAGCCAGAAAGACTGAGGTTCACTTCAATAATTTACAAACTGTCAAACAATACATTGTTTATGTTCACTTGTACTTTTTTCAACAGAGAAACTAGATACACCATTCAATTGAATATACTATACAAATAGTTGTATCGTGAATGTAGGGCATTTTTCAACATCCAATCCACATATGCTCACAAAAAAGCAAATGAAATAAATATTAGTTCATTGAAGTTATATTTGTGTTTGTGTCTCTAAGTGATACGGTACGAACAACGAAAAGTCGATAAAGTTAATGATGAAAAACTGGTATATGTAATAAATTATGAAAATTAACATTATTTAAAAATTATAGTAAGTATAACTTACAAGAACCATTTGTACGGCTAAAAATATATCGAACTTATATCCAAAGAAAATGAAGTTTATAATTAATATAATGGAACAAATCAAAATACTTTTATGTTTTACTGATATATTATGAGTCGTTTAGATCTTAGTTACCGAAATAATAATGATACTCTTAATTCCCAAGGGAATTATAATACAATTTTAACTAAAAAACAACTAACTTGATCAATTAAAACGCAAAATCATACTATCGAATACTTGATAAAAATAAATGCTTTAGTTTAATAAATGTTTTATAGTAAAAAATAAAATTATTTATGCATCACGTGAATTATTAGATGTCAGTTACCTTGTGAAACTTACTAACTCTCCGGCCAGAGGCCCTCGGGTAGTAAACGTTTCCCGCGGGAATTAACATCCTTATAATTCCCTTGATACATAAATAACTATAATAATAAAGAGTGAAATTAAGAAACATTTAATCGGTTATTTACTTTATACGATTTTATTTTATTTTTCTTATATAAATAATTAATTAGCAAAAAAGCGTAGATCAACTTGTGTAAAAAAAAGTATTTTTATTGTTTTTTAATTAAAAAGTTAGGACATATAATATATTATACTTTAATTAGTTAATAACAAGTTGAAATTATTTTGTTGCTGTTTGAAATAGAATAGAGAAATTGTTAATTAGATTTTAATTAGATAAATACTCCGTTATTAAAAGTTAATTATAATATTCGGTTGTTATAACGTAATTGGTCAAGTTTCAGCGAGACAAAATGTTTTCGTAAATAGCTAAAAATAATAAACAGTCGAGCTATCAGCTTTCGTACTGTGGCATAAGTAATAGTGCTATCAAATGCTCGTACAAAATTATCTGTGTCAACCAAAAATTGTTAACGGCAAGTTCTCACATTACATAGGTCGTATAATGAGCGTAATGAGTTGCACTAGTTCGTAATGAAATAATAAACAACCCAATATCGTCAAGGCAGAACACAATGATTCTCAGGGAAATTCAAAAACATATCGGCAAATGTGGTTTGAACTAATTTTTAAACATAAGGTTACTCTTACTTTTTTCTACTACCTTACTATCCTAGTTACTCCAACTATGGAAGTATTTCACCAGTGATTTGATTATTTGGAGCAGCGACAATTATAATTTTTATTTTTTCTCTTAAGCTAAGATTAAAAAGTCAGACAAGTGCGAATAAAATTCGCTCGCCAAGGGTTCCGTGAATGTAAAAGAACACAATATCAAAAATTATTGACAAAAAGTTTCAATTACACCAGTTTGTAAATGGTTTAAATTTGATTATTTTTTCGGTCAATCAAGTGTTGAAATTTAGGGGGGTGGAGAGTCTACATAAAATAAAAATATTTTTTTTTCAATAACACAAAAACTGTGCATTGCAAAATTCTAAAAATAATTGTAATGTATCTTATATTAAGTGCTCCTTCATATGACACCCCACTCAGTTGGGTCAAAAATATTTTTTTTTACTCTCCCCAAGTGAAATTTTTCAAGTTTTTCTGTCAATCATCGTCGAAACGTAGGGGCGGAACGGTCTGAATTTTGCACTTTTTTGACAATAACTCAAAAACTGTGCACCGGAAAATTCTAAAAAAAATTCAACGAATTCTCAATTAGGTGCTCTTTCAAATGACACCCCACTTGCTTGGGTCACAAAAGGTTTTTTTTACCCTCTCTACCCCGGTCCCCTACACACACACAAATATAATTATTTGAGACTTCGCTATAGTTTTCATACAAAATTTACCAAATTTCCTAACTCTGTGAATTTTTAAAAATTTTCTGTCAATCAGTGTCGAAACTTAAGTGGAGGGGGGGTTGCGGTCTGAATTTTGCACTTTTTTGACAATAACTCAAAAACTGGGCACCGCAAAATTCTAAAAAAAATTGCAACGAATTCTAAATTAGGTGCTCTTTTAAATGACACCCCACTCGCTTGGGTCAAAAAAGGTTTTTTTTTTACCCCTCTACCCCGGTCCCCTAAACACACAGAAATATAATTATTTGGGACTTCGCTATAGTTTTCATACAAAAGCATATAGTTTTCATACTATGTTTTCTAAATTAGGTGCTCTTGCAAATGACACCCTACTTGACCACATGTTAAATAGTGTTTTTACCCCTTCTCATTTCCACCCCCTTAATAAATCTAATTATGAGTATATGACACTTTTATATATTTTTTATTAAAAAGTTACTAATTTTTCTATCATTCCAAATACATTTGAAAATTTTCGATCAGATAGGTTCGGAGCTAATCGTGGTAAGAAAATACGAAAAAAACGTCATTATTCAAAATTATACAAAAAATGGTAAGGTGTAAAATTCCAAAATAAACTTTTAAGGAATACTGAAATGTAGCCCTTTCATATGATACCCTACTTGAATCTATAAAAAAATGTATTTTCTCAAAGCTCTCACATCGTACCCCTGTAAACCAAACGAAAACCATTTAAGTTTTATTTGTATCCGTCATTTCATGTGGACAGATTAGTTTTATGCGCACCTCAAATTTCAAGTTCATAGCATTTATAGTTTACGAGATAATCGATATGTGAAAAACTCGTTTTACTCTCACCAATAGTGTTCCGTATACAAAATGGAACCCTAAAAATTAGAACAATGAAGTATCATGAATCAGAACAAATTTTATTTTGCGTAGACTGGATTTGTGACGGACAAAATAGGTTGTTTCATGATTTCGAATTTGTGATTGTGTTTGGGCACACCAACAGTCAATTAATTTATTCGGCAATCTCAATGGAATGGTATCATTGAAACGCCAAGCAACACCCAATATTTTTTAATTTATTTAAATATTCGTTTAAACCTTCTGGAGTCTAGAAGTGGCATTTTAAAATGTTAACATTTTGATTGGAATACCCGATTACTTTGATTTTGAGATTACCAATGCAAGATTGAATGTGGTCACTATAAGTAGTCAAATTTAGAAAACTTTTTGATTGCTCTTTTGTCGGATATATTAAGTGGACCAGACCGTCGTGAAAATTCGGTCAACTTAATATGTAACAGATTGCATCTAACGTCATAGACACCTGTTGGATGTAATCCATAATCCGGTCAAAAACCATTAAAATATTCTTGAAAATTTTCAATAATACATCAGGTCTGTTTTATTTAGGGTAATCAAAATAAAAACCATGGCATGGCTATCCAATCATTTATAATTAAAATAAATTACAAAACAATTAATTAAAAGAATTAAAAATTTTTTTATAAGAAATACAGTGTGAAACTCGTCGTAGAGAAGACTGATAACCAATGGTCTGAATTTAATGCTTTATAGTCGTTGTATACAATATATCACTTTATTTGGTTTCATATACTGGAGTTTTGTGTAGATATTCTTATGCCATTAAACAAAATTTACGTGAATCAAAATCTCTATATAGTCTTCTAAATTTCACCTTTAAAAGTAAAGAAGAAAGTAGAATTTTATACAAATCTTTTATTATGATTATCTTGTCTTGGATAAATGTATGAATACAAATATTGTTAACCGGTTCAACAAATTAAAAATTCACAAAAAGAAAACAAATCTTGAAATAAACATTCCATTCAACTTTTTTTTATGTATAAACCACTATTTGTTTTTGAGCTTTGGCTTCTTGTTATAACATTGGAATGCATTATTGAGGGTTTTGGAAGATTTCTTTTGTTTGATGGTATTACAAATGCAGATGATTAAAAACTTTGTTTGTTGTAAAATGGCATTACACTGATTGATATTGAGTTGGGCAAGGTGTGTTCGATTGAAACTTATTTCATAAAATTCAATGACAGAGAAGGTAACTACTAATTTAAGGTAATTAAGAACTGTATTGCATCGTTTACTTACGTAATACATCCATTTTCATACAAAAAATTCCTTTTTTAACGGATGACTCAAGAGAGTGTAGTTTGACATGGCCGACGACTCTACTGAACTATTGAAAGGGTTAGATAACAGCAAACTTTTTCTTAATTTTGATTAGCTTAGCACGGTACGCATAAAGTCAAGCTATTGACTTAGCTAGGATTAGTAAAAATTTGCCGCAGAAATTCACTTTTCTTACTAAGCTGACGGGTCGAATTAAAAAATTTACGTGCGCCCAAGATGTTAAACAAACGTAGTGATGGAGTGTTATCTAAACAAAAAGTATGATCCAATACTAAGTTTTCGTTACAATCGAGATTTATTGAAGTTAAATACATTTACATCTCCGAATAAATAAAATGCCAGCCCCTAGTAGTTGATTTCTAAATTAAGAATCTTTAAGAATTTTATGAACGTTTAACGAACGCAATGAACGAACTTTAAGATTTTGAAAATTCAATCACGTTGAAAAGCTATAGTTCTACATTTAGTTATTTTAACCGTAAAAGGATGAGTCGCTAACGCAGTTCTAGTACACGAGAGGTTTGCAGCAAAAGTAAAATTGATACTGCGTCAGTTCTTGTGTTGATGTGACAGCGTTCACGTTGGGATTAGATGATTTCTCAAACTTGATACTTATATTTATTATTTTATTGGACGATTTAATAATTATTTGTTTGTTTTCATCGTTTTAGTCCAAAAATGTATATAAATTAAGCTTTTTGTTCAATTTTTTTAAAACATTTTATTTAATTATTTGACGACATGTTTCAGCTTTTAACAAAAGCTATCCTCAGGTCAGAACAAAAAATATTCAAAAAATGTATTGTCCAAATAAACAACTTCACTGATTATTACCAATCCTATTATTATTAATTTTAATTTTCAAATAAATTAAACAATTTTTCAATTAAATATAAACTAAACTGAAACTTATAAAATATCGTTTTTAAACTAAAGACGATATTTTACAAGTTTCAGTTTAGTTTATATTTAATTGAAAAATTGTTTAATTTATTTGAAAATTAAAATTAATAATAATAGGATTGGTAATATAATCAGTGAAGTTGTTTATTTGGACAATACATTTTTTTGAATATTTTTTGTTCTGACCTGAGGATAGCTTTTGTTAAAAGCTGAAACATGTCGTCAAATAATTAAATAAAATGTTTTGAAAAAATTGAACAAAAAGCTAATTTATATACATTTTTGGACTAAAACGATGGAAACAAACAAATTGATACTTATGTTGGATAAGATGATTGATCGGAACCATTTTTTACACATCGTTTAACCATAGGTTCGAATTTTAAATCTGGCTAAATCTTAATCGCAAATTGATTAAACTTTTTATTTATTTATGGCACAATGAAACCGAATGGGTTGAAGTCAATGTTTAGCGTGCAGTTCTAAGCTTCCACAATGCTGTGGTGCCAAAAAAACTTGGGCTTCGAGAATGAAGTAATCAAGAGCGTGGATTATCGTGGCAGCCTGAAACAACAACAAAAATGCAACAAAACCGCATAGCATACTAAAGAAAATTGAGGTCAAAAACTTAATTTTTTGCAATACCAAAAATCAAGTTAACATCAAGAACAGGAACAACAAAGCGCGGCTTCAGAGTGAAAACTATTACTCTTAGGAGAAAATTCTTAAGGGATTAGCAGAATCTGACATCTGAGGAGAAATTGGAGGTACAAAGATTATAATTTAAAAGTAATGATAGTTCATCGACGAGCTGTTCCCTAGTAAAGTCGATTTAGATTTTATTCGGAAGGGGACAAGCTTATGTAAACCTCCTTGAAGGACGTGATCTAATAGATTGTTTTAGAATTTTTAAAAATTCACGTAGGTACCTAAGAAAGTAGGAGACTGGCTGGTAAATTCCCGAGCTACGAATTTAAGCCAAAATTATACAACAAAAAATAAAAATTTTATAACATTTCCCAATTAATTTCTTAATATAACTCACTTTCGATAATCTGTTTGTAATATAATCTATATAACCTTAATTTTTGTAATCATATTCAAATATTGACACTTCCCACCGCATTTACCTTCGTCACAAAAGAAAAATAAGTTTCAAACAAATAAGCATAACAACTATTATTTTCACGGTATACCTTCGTCACTAAATTTAATAATTTTTATATTCATTATTTCTAAATTGTTTAAACCAATATTGGTTTATTTCTTCTAATTTTATTATTTACTTAATCTAAATACATTGTATGTATTTGAATATCAATGTTAAAATTTTTTATATCAACAATTAACATGGATTAAAAGAATTCAGCTAATAAATTCGAAGTTCAACAATTAAGTTCAACAATATTGATTTTGCTTTTTTTATAAACTTTTTTAGTTTTAACAACATATTTATAAATTAAATAAAAACACTCTGAAGGCAGTACAAATACTTTCACCGGTTTTAATATCACAGGGGGTCTGTACTGTCTTTAATCAATTTCTAAAATAAAATTTAATTTGAAATTTTATGAATTAATAAATTCTTAGTTGATAGTTTTTTTTTAAAAAACTAAATGGAGTTATTTTCATTTATTTTTAACATACTGCAACTTAAGTTAAATTTGTTGTTTTGTTTCGGTCAATAACTTTTTAATTTAAATAATTTGTTTATCGTGATTTCTTTAAATTATGTATTTGGTCAAATGTAGGTCAAATGCAGTTGTAGCTAGATGTATTATACCTACATTAGATAAACTTTTCGTAACTTGAATCGTTTAAAAATTAATATATTACTTTAATCGAATTACAAAAAAAAATTTATTAATTTTTTACTGTGATAGTTTTTTGTGTTGGTTGAGTGGATGAAATCAGCAAAAAGATTTATGTTTGATATAAGTATAAATGTAAATAATATAAATATATAAACTATAATAGAGCAAAGAACTTTAAATTATTATAGGTGATTGAATTTGCTTAGGTTTTGTTTTTAAAGCTCAAAAGGCGAATAACTAGTAAATAAAATTTGTAAAATAACTAGTGTTTGTGCTCTTTGATAGTCATTCATTTGAGCTCGTTAATTACGAGAAATAAAATTCTTTGCAAGTTGATTGTATAGATAGATAGATAGTGAAGTAAGATTGTCTAAGAAAATTTGGGCATGTTTTAGAGCTCAGCATTAGGCAATATCGTTTTCTGACAAAGGAATAATTATGTATATGCTAATAATTCTAGATGTTGATGACGATCGCAGTTTATATATCGTCGCCTTAATAATGAAACAACGTATGCTATTTATACGTTGTTTTTATATTATAGGTGCGCTGCATTCCCCATAAGGGTATCTTTGAATTGGCGTTTTTACATTTTCGAATTATTTTATGACTGGGGGTTAGAATTAATAAATTATAAATTAACGTCCATGCAAATGCATGCGCACATCAAACTTTAAACTCAAATATCTCGAAACTATACTTTTGCGTATACGTCATTTCATTATTAAAGCGACGATATATTCAAAATCAGTTTGACAAAGTGAATGTGCTTTGACACAGGTTTTATACTTAGACTTATTACTAAGTTGCATCAAAATCGGATATGAGCACTTGAAGTGTTTTAAGCTTAAAATAAGTAGGAACTTGGAAAATTTCTCCCTCTCTGCGACTGTATAAAAGGAAATGAGAAAAACTAACATTTTGGCTCTTTTTTATAACCAAACATATAATTTTTGATATTTTATCAATGAAAAATAAATTTGTCCATAATGCAAAAAAAGTTTCCAAGGAATTTCCACTGCGTGGAAAAAAGTTGGTAGCTTTGGGCTTCTTTTTCTTTAAATAAAAAAAGCTGCAAAAATAAATCATAAACAAAAGTTTATTAAAAGTATAACTAGATACTATTAACTAATAACACAGTAAGGAATCACCTTATGGCATGCAAACCATGCAAATTTAATCACTTTAATCTATATCTTCTATTTCGATTTTGTCTTATATTGTTGATGATATTGTTAGGGTTGCCACTTTTGTAGAAACATTCGTTGGTTTTAGCAACTAATTTCTGTCACAGGAACGTATGTTATACCAAATACAAACTGAAAAGTTTATTGAGAACAGCTCATGCTTTTGAATTAAAAAATTCAAATAAATTTAATATTTTTGTAAAATGGTGAAGCATTTAAAAAAATAATAACACGAATTTTAATTTTTATTAAATGCCCTAAAAAAGTATAGAGTCATTATTCGGGAATATGATAATTTTTCGCTAGTTATTATCACACCCAACCGATCATCACAACTAATATTCTGTGTGCATAGACTTATGTCAATTCATGTTTTTGTTTGTTTTCCTCTCTTTGTCTCTCTGAGGTTATGTTTTCCCATAGTCGTGCGTAACTTTTTCATTTGATTCAAAATTGTACAGTTATTGCGAGTTTTTGTTAAATCTATAAGAAAAAAAACCCTACCAATAAAAATAATAGTTTCTCTCCCCTGCGACTGTATAAAAAGAAATGAAAAAAACTGTTTTTTTAACAAAACTAATTTTTGATATTTTATCAATGAAAAATAAATCTGTCCATAATTAAAAAAGTTTGAGAGTAAATGTTCATAATATACTTTGAAAATATTTACATAACGTAAATATTTGTTTGTGTCGTTAGAAAATATTGCTTTTCATTTTTAAAATATTTGAGTTAAATAATCACTGGAAATAACACAAAAAATGTATATTACTCTCGTAATTATTTTCATTAATTTTATAAAAATTAGCAGAATTATGAAGAAAACATTTAATACTTTTTGGTATTTTAAATTTAGAATTGTTTTTAATTTATAATTTAATAAAAAATGTTTGTGGTTGTAAATAAAAACAAATCAAAATATAAAAATAGAAATTGATTATGAGACAATGTATCACCCTTTTTTATGCCTCTCTTCATACAATTTTAAAGTTATGTTCTTTCTATATTTATATATCCTCTAAGATTAAGAAAATTTCATACTCGAGTGAAATGAGAAATTTTGAGATCGTTATACAATATACTAATTTACACATTTCATTTTTATCCCATTATCTGTTTCATTTCAGGTATTTTTTTTACTCTTAGCTCTTGTAATGTCCGTAGGAACCTTGACAAGCCAGTTTTTAAAGTTGATGTCTCTCAAATATTGAAATTTATAAGCGCGGTTTTTTTTGAGTAAATTAATCTTTATCATCACTGTCACAAGCAAGATATTACAAGATATTGTTCAATATTTGCACTAGATTAGTACCTACCTACTATTGATTATTATTTTAGCATATACATTTTGTTTCTCACCAATCTTTACATTTTTTACTTCACCACAATTTTAAATTGTGTGAAGTAATGCAATTTATCGAGAAAAAAAAAATCTTACATACCCCGAATTTTGTTTTTTCTTTTATTTTGGGCCATTCTCTATCTAAATAGACAATACAAATTTTGGTGTACGTCTGTGTGTGGGTGGGTGGGTGGTTGTTTGCGTGACATTTATGCATAGGATCTTAATGAAACTTTGGAAATGATCCAGGTTCACTTGAAAATGGAAGATATGGATTCATTTCAAATTTGGACAAAATGGCGGGGGCTCCCGAACACCTCTAAGTTTGAATCTAAAATAACTTCACATCCCGGATTACGATCTTATGGAAAATTGGTATATAAGGTTTTAGTACTGTTTCCAATATTTCTGCATACCAACTCTTCCGGTTTGTCACTTCCGGTTAAAAAGTTTTTTTTTCAGGGGTTTATCCCTACTGTCGCCTACAATTACCGATCGATTTTCATGAAACGTTGGTAAAAGCTTTCAAGTAACATGAGAAGTATTGTATCAGCTTTTGTACATAGATAAAGACAGGTGGTTTTTTCTATCGTGTTTTTTATGTTTTGGGAGCATACCACATTCGTTCGTAAATGAACTTAGGAAGGAACTTAGTTTTTGAGCAATAGTGATCAAAGTAGTGGGGGTCCCCAGCGCACTTGTTTTTTTTAAAGCTCAATAACATCTGTATCTGATAATCGAATTAGATGAAACTTGGTACATAAGCATTTAGTACGGTTCACAACAGTTCTGCTTCCCAACTTCCGGTTTGTCACTTCCGGTTAAATTTTTTTTTACTTTTCTCGTACAACAGAATTTATGTTTGTTGGGATACTACTGCTTTCGTTATTTTTATAATTAGAACTACGCGAACAAATATCCAGAACACTATGTTTCCAGAGCTGTGGTGAAGTCAGCCTATGCATCAGCGTCGCAAAATTTTTAAGTGAAAAACGGTATCTTAATTAATATCCATATCGGCACTAAATCGCCAAGGCTAGATGTAATATTATGAGTAATATTATACTGCGACCGAAACCGTAATTTTACTAAGCATATCACAGTTGTTTCACATGCATGCCGATTATAAAATATACTTTTAATATTTTTGACAGATGGTTTGCTAGTTTTACGTAAATTTAAAACTTAAACGTGGCGTATTCTTTTAATAGTTCTTGTCGCTCCTCATTATTCACGACATGAATTTCGGAGTATTTACTAAATTTGTGTATACACTATGCACTTTTCACTAAAAGCACATCAATTCAAGGCTTGCCTTTTCATTTGCCAAATTTAACATAATGAAAAAAAGCATAGGCACATTTGTAAAGTTTACCGTTTTTTAATAAATAAACTTTTATAATCCATTTTCTTCTTGCTTGTGTTTTGGTTCCAAACTTTGATAATCTTTGTAAATTTTGACATCTTTCTTACCTAAAAAGAAAAATAAGATATCAAAATTATTTTTAGATTTTTTTAAATTATTTTATTAACAAAAGTGTTACAATTTTAGTAAACAATAAATATTCAATCGAAAATTTTTTCCAGTTGAATGAACTCTTAATAAATAATTAAGAAATAAAACAGATATCAATCAAAACAAATTATTTTAATTTTATTGTTATTTTATTATTTGTTTCAAATAAATTCTGAACTTGTCAATATATATTTGCACTAATTTCACAAAAGTAGCACAATGAATTCTGAGAATGACCACACAGAGAATTGATTGGTAGTATACGATATTACGACACCTATAGTAATCATCCATATGTTATTGGAATGTAATAAAAATTCGAGAAGAAACAAAACGTATATAATAATTATAATAAGGAGGTTAGTTGTATTAGCGATGACGAGACACATCATATATTTAGTTATTTATTTCATGCATGTAATGATAAACATCATTAAAAACAAGTGATTCATTACATTATATAGGTGCAAGTACAGGTTACTTTAAACTTTATAGTTTTATTTCTGAACGTAAACAACACATTAATCCGATCATTAAATATAATTAATTATTTTCAATGCAGTTATGCTTGAATGTATGCATTGATAGTTGATAGTAGAAATAATAATATTGTCATAATGTGAAGATGTGTGTTAATTTGCTTTAGGGCATTTCAGTTGGATTAGAAATTTAAGCGAAAATAGGTTACGTATTTTCTTTTTATTTCTTTATTCTGATGATGAATTAATCTTTTAAACATATTAAGAAAAAAAAAATAAAAACAACTTTCGTTTCCTTGACTTTGAAAACATAAACATGTCTGGGTATCAAATAATAAAACTGAGATTAATTGTGAATAGATAATAGTTGCAAATTTGTATGAATAACAATTGAAAATTTCTTTTAAAATTAAGATTATCTTTAAAAATTAATTAATTTTTGTTTTAAAATCATTATACTTTTAAATTTCTTATTGGAATTTTAATATCGTTGCTATGTTTCATACTTAGTAGTGTACCTGACGATTTTCATTAATGACTTGTCAGGTACACTACTTAATTATGTAAATGAATACTTATCAAAATGAGGACAAATAAAACTGTTCTACTTTTTGTACGAACCTCCTGTATGTAAAAAATTGAAACACTGGAACAACTGCAGAGTTTCAAATTCTAAGGAATCACCAGAATGTTAAAAACCACAACAGTCATTTTAAAGATAACCATTTATAAAAATTTTGTAGAATTTTTCATAAATTTTTTGAGTTTCTTCGTCTTATTCTTCTCCTTATAATCTCATATTCATATCATCGTTGGTGAAATAAACATATAAACATAATCATCGTTGGTTTTTACCAAAGTTTTTATATATAGCATAAATTGTTCGCGGGTTTTTTTAATATACTGATGATGATAATTTTAAAATTATCGAAACATGTCTAATTTTAAATAAAATAAATTTAAAATAGTTTTTACTTCACATGACGGTATAAAATATCATTAATAAAATATTGATATAACATAAATTAAATAACATAAAGTTTTTTACTACTTGTTGCTGTTATAATCATCGTCACGTAAATTTATCTTTTTATGCAAATTTAACAAGGTTTTTGGTAGTGGAAAGAACGAGATTGAAAAGAATTATTGGGAACATGATTGCATAGTTTTAGGTAGATTAAACCAAATATATTTTAAGATAATGTCCGGCTGAATTATATCTAGGGTAAGTTCATGAACTGGCCAAATCTGGATAGTGGTTAAAGGGCTAGATACTTAAAAGTAAAATACTTTAAATCGTTATAACGGTCAATTCGATCATAATATTTAAATTAAATTTAAAAATATTGAGAATTTGAACTTTTATTGATCATTTTGTTAAAATGACGACCACAGTGCTTAAGGTCCCTGAAAAATCAGCTGTGTTGAAATTTAATAAACTTTGTTCCCCTTGATATAGATGAGCTCCCCTTGATTGAAATGATCAGCCTCACACTTGAAAGCTTTTGCACACGTAGATACAACATAAATCTTTCCAAAATTAAAAAAAAAATAATTCAAGTTCCGAGGTTGAGACCCAGTTGAAACGAAAACAAATTCAAAACGAAATGCTTTCATCTTTATTGACAAACGACAAAGACAAACTTTTAAACTATAACCTCAGAAATTTTTAACCTAAGAGGTTCTAATTGTATAAGCCTTATAACTAACCTTATATAAAAAATAGTGTTACAATTAACAGAATTCCAATGAGAACATTATAATAGTTCTCTTATTTTTTTGTTTTGTTTTTCGGACCATCAGAACAAATTAAATTAAAATGAAAAACATAAGAGTTGAGCCAATATGTTCTTATGAATTTAAATAAAATATTTTCGTTGGAAATTTGGATATGTTTTAGATGTAATAAGTATACATCAATCACACCTGATTTCATCTTATTTTTACAAAAAAATACATGAATAAAATATTGATATATTAAGTTTGATCTATAAAATTTGTAATACAAATCTGATACATCCGATTTTAATTATTCACAAATCTGTCTGGCCAAGAAATCTACCTATTTCTAGCCGATATCCTGCCACTTGGACTTTTTTCTTAAATTTAACACAATAAAGTTTTTTTGAAAATCATTAAATATTTCTTGTGCTCTAAACAACCATTTTTTTTAATAAAAAGTGTTGAGTTATAGGAATTATAATATGTGTCACAACAACACATAGATACCTCTTAAGACCTAGGTCCTAGATAATAAAAATTAAAAAAAATTAATGCTTAACCGATACGTAATTCAGATAACTGTTTGTCAGTAATTGTATAACAAACAATAGTAAAAAGTTCCAACGCACGACGGAACTTCTACCATAGAGGTAAAACACGCCAACCAAGCCCATCCAAGTGGTGCTTAACATACTTGTTCGTAAGACAGAAAAAGTGTGCTTTCTATTTTGTATGGAAGAGATCCAGATCGCAACTGCATTATAAAAATTCTGTCAAATAAGAGCTTGCTTTAATTTTACTTTTTATTGAAGATCATTCAAAAATGTCGAATCTCGAAAAATAAAGAAAATAAAGAAAAAGACTTGATTCTAACAAAACTTAATACTGTATATTCAACTTAAAAACTCATAGCTGACCTAATGAAACTTAAACAAGAATCAGACTTATAGTGAGCATTCAAAAACCTGTAAGGTATTGATTTTGTGAAATAAATTACACTTCACAATTAGCACACTATCAGTTTGACTAAGAGATGTATTAACCACGACAGTTATTAACCAGGTGCGAGAGCTAATAACACACAAATATATATCTGAAATAGCTTACCAATTCTAGTACAAATTACAATCTTGTTTTTTTTTTCATTAAACCGAACTCCGAAAGCCATCTAAAAATAAACAAATGACAATCTCGTAATTACTTCGGTTTGAAAACCGTAAGTATGTATTACATTCACGCACGATCCAAAAATGAAATTCGTATCCCACTTTTTTGGCATTTCTCGACGTTTTAAGCCGGCCGTCAAAATCGACGAGAACTAGAAAACCGCTGTGGAGAAATCTTGATGGTCGGCATTGGTATGTGGAACCGGAGTTTGATTATTGTATTAAGTGTGTTAAAAAATACTGTTACGATTCTACATAAACAGAATGAAGTACAAATTGTATTCAACTAACGTTGAATTTTCTAAGGGTGAAAGATAAACAACAACAACAACATGAAATGCAATTAAATTATTTTATGAATCAAATCAACCTGTTACATAAGATAATGTTATCGAATATTCTTAGTTTGACCTCGAATAATTGAGAAATTATGCAGAATTGTATATAAGGAATTCCCTGTTGTAGAATTAATTAGTTTTAAATTAGACTGCGTTAAAGTAAAGTTGCGATAGTAGAAATAGTTTAAGAGTAATGTTAAATGAATTAATTGTAAACAAAACGCTGTATCGTGCAAATAAAACCGTGTAAATAGAAGAAATTATTTTTTAATTAGTTTTTGTAAATAAAGATTTAAGTGTTATTAAGTAGAAATATTTTGTGTATTATTTTGGATGCTGTGTTTATACTGGAAATTTTTACAATCAACCGTTGGAGTTTCTGAAGCTGTTGAAAGAATATTCTAGTTAGGAATATTGCTTTCTGTATTGTTTTCCTGTTGTTGTGGAACAATTGAGGAGTTGAAGGACTAATCAGTGATCGAATACAGAGAGATTTGGAAATTGCGATTATCTAATTAAGAGTAGGGCCAATTCGAAGGAAGGTTGAAAAACTTAACAATACCGTTAAGTGTGTCAAAAGAATGATTTTCATTTATTTTTTTAACCATTTTTTTTAAAAACAAAATTAATTATTTGTGACATGACATGAAATGTAATTGAACATAAAATTGGACATGGAATGGAATATGGTTCTATCCAGTTTCAGCTCCTTCCAACTTATAGGAACAGTTGGAAAATATCAAGTTGTTGCAGATTAAGTGTCGTTTTTTTTACAAAAATTGTAATAATTAGGCAGATGTTTCTTAAGTAATTTTTTGTTTAAGTCCAGATTCCACGACTTCTGAATAACAGGAACAGTTGGAAATAAGTTTGTATTTTTGATTTTGTTATAATTTTTGGAATATTTTTAGAATTTTGAAAAAAGTTTGAATTTTTAATTTTATTATAATTTTTGCAATATTTTAAGAATTTTGAAAAAGTTTGAATTTTTGATTTTGTTATAATCTTTTTAATCAATCAATTCGATCAGGCCTCGTTTTTTGAAACAGATTAAATTATTTGTATAACATGAAATGTAATTGAACATGAAATTGGTAGATAATAGGTTGTTTGTTTTCGAAAAGTTATAATTGCTGAATGCTAAATGGCAAGGTTTTTGAGTAGTTTGCTGAGTGTATAATCTTTTTACTAAATTATGTTAATTTATGATCTGTTGTAATTTTCCGGCAACGTATTGGTGTTTCGTGTTAGTTTTGTAACAAACTTCTAAGCTTAGAGTTAAAATACTATTACTTTTACAAAGAATTTTTTATTTATATACATCGATGCCCAAAACTAAAAACAATGTACTCATAAAAGCCTTCATATTTTTGCAATTAGTATTTCAAAAACATCGAACTATCGAGCTGAAATTTGGCACGGTGACAATGCACGATTACTTAAATGTCGCCATTTTTAATGCAATATGGCGGATGTTACAAAATGGCGATTTATCATTTCGACAGCAAACCCTATGATATGGGTACCAAATGAAAGGACTTTATAAGCGAAACACAATAAGTTAAGTGACTTTATTCTAAATCCAATATGGCAGACGTCACAAAATGACGATTTATAATTTCCATAGTTTTGCTCAAAATATTAAAACTGAGGTACTATTTATGAATTATTTTATATAAATATCATTTTCAAATTTAAAATTTCCTTTTTTTCAATTTTTTTTTTAAAACAATGCAGTGAATCATCTATTTAACTAAAACCACCAGAATTCTTGTTTTATAGAAATTTAATGTCCATTTAATTATTTTAAGGATACAAATTAAGTATTTGAGGGTGTGGATGCGTTTTACATAATTTAAATTATCTCCCATTTATACCTATCCCTTAATTATTATATAAATACAACATGCATTTTATTTCACATCATTTTTCTCACTATTTACTTCTCAGAATGAGTTTAAATATATTTCAAGTGCATGCATTTATAATTAATTAGACAGTTATAAATGGATGAAAAGGTAAATTATGTAAAGAGCATCCACACCCTCAAATACTTAATTTGTATCCTTAAAATAATTAAATGGTCATTAAATTTTTATAAAACAAGAATTTTGGTTGTTCTAGTTGAATTTTGAAAAAAAAGGAAGTTAAAATTTTATAAGAATTTTATTTTCAAAACGATAAATCATGCCATTGGGAAACTTTCGATTAAGATTAAGAACTAATTGAACATCGAACCCAACAGCGCCATCTTTGAAAATATTATAACGGTTACATAGTTTTAAAAAAATACTACAAAATTTTAAATAATTTTTTTTAAAAGTCCTATCAATTATCTTTCCAATGAGCTATAAATGACTTAAATCGGTTTAGTCAATCGTTAGCAATCGGTAGCTAAAGATAATAATGTTTCGCCAACCCGTAAAACTTTGCCGCCATCCTGTGTCATCCTCAGAGTGAAATTTCATTTTTCGAAAGAAATAGTATTTTATTTTGTCATTGGCTATCTATGTATGAAATTTTATCGAAATCAGAGCTGGTCAGTTCGGATGCTAGGACAAATGCTGTTGCGGTGACGTGGAATTGCTTTATATGTAAAAAAAAATAGATAAAAAATAGAAAAAAAATTCGAAAAAAGATTTTCAGTTGAGGGGTTTTGGGTACCATACCCATGCAGACGAGTTGAATTGTTAGCGATTATAAAAATGAAACCTATTGCCTAAAATCCAATTTTTTGTTTTGAATAAAATGTGTAGTGTAGTAGAAATTACAATATGCTTATCAACAACACATAGGTCAATATTTCAATATAGGATAGAGGAAATAGAAGTAAAATAAAAATTTACATGAACAAAACTAAAATGCCATAACTAAATGCGAGCTAGTGATATTATTCACTTGCACTTTTTTTCTTAATGATTAAAGCCACACATATAATTATATGAAGGTTCGATTCTTGGAACAAGCAATAATGTGCCATAGTTAAAGAATGCTCCATACCTAAGATTGCAGGTGCTACCGTTTACTGAATACAGTTCATTCGCCAGTAAGCCCCTAAGATATCCCTTGGCTAATGAAAGTGATATCTCACTGCTATTGCCAGTGGTGTGTTTGCCTGACTGTATCAAAATATACGTTTTAAAAATATTATTGACGCGAAAGTTTAAGTATTTTCATTTCTCTATAATTATTATATATATAAGTAAATACCATAAACTTAATGTGTTGCCATTTCGCAGATCTCATCAAAAACAGAATCAAATTTGTGTTTTTATAAATACTTTTAACCATTCTTCAGATTATGGTTTGTTTTTTTTTTGTTTTTTTTTAAAAAAGAAAGTTTAATTTAAATTTTAAAGTGGTTGCAAAAAACCGGCTTATTTCCATTGTTATGAATTACCCAGTGGTTTTAAAGTTTTGTAATATTTTAATTATCATTAAACACTTGTCTTTTGATTATGAAACATAAAAACCTATGAGTAATTCATTGTAAATTAAGTATTTTCTATTTTTAAAGTTCAACAAATAACTGAAGACTAATTTCTATAAACATACAAATAGCTTGTATGTTTATAGAAATTTACTTTTTGTTATATTTCTGAATTTCACATTTTCGTTAAAAAAAACTTATATTTTTTAATGATAATTTTGCATTGGTGTTCTGAACTTTGAAAACGATTATCCTTGTCCAGGATATTGATAGAATCTAAGTTTAATTTTAAAAACTTTCGATATTCAACTTAAAACAAAATTTTGCTTTAATTAAAACTCTATTTTCCTTAGCTCACGAATTTAATATAATTCTTCGATATTTTTATTTCCTATAAAAAAATTAAAGAAATTATTAAATTTAAAAGAAAAAAAAAATAATAATAAAAATTTATTTTTTCAGTTCAGTGAAAGGCTACATTTTTTTTAATAATTCGTCTATAATAATAATAAAAGTGAAATTAAAAAAAACGAGATAAAAAGTCAATTCGAAAACAAAATTAAGTTTACAGTTAGTAAAAAAATCGTTTATTGTCTATAAGTGAATCAACAGCGGATGAATGATTTATCAAAGAAAATTAATTAAGGATTCGCCATTTGAACAATTACATTAAAATAATATATAAAATTGTTTTCATTTCCAACATTTTAATATTAACGTTACTATACTTCACATCGCGACAATAATTTTCCTTGACAATTACCTAACTAATATTTTATTAACCAACCAAGTGTACATATATTTCTATGTTTCGTTTGATTTCTTAACGACACCTGTTGTAAGTATATTATCAAATGAATATATTATTAAACAAAAAATTAAAGATGGTAATTTTAAAGATATAAAAATAAGTTGCTTTTAAATTATTCTAAAATGTTGAAGAATGTTTGTTGTTTATAATTAAAGTTGATTATTGAATTTTAATGTAAATGAATTTGTATTCGTATTACTTCGGTCTGAAAGACGTAAGTATTACATTCATGAGCTAAAAGTGAAATTCTTACCCCCACTTTTTTTGGCATTTCTCGACGTTTTAGGACCTACTGATTCTAAAGAAGCAAAAAAAATGTATGTCTGTCTGTCTGCCGTCCGGCCGTCACAACCTACGAAATCTAGAAAACCGCTGAACGGATTTCAAAATTTTTTTTTCTTCTAAAAATAGATTTACTCAATGGGAAGAGCCGAAAGGACGATGTGTTCGATAACTGTACCGGAAGTGTGTCAAAAAAATCGTCAAGTGTGTCAAAACAAGAAAATTTGCATATTTTTTGCTTAAAAAACGTTCATTTTAAGTGATTACGAGTAGGAACATTGAATTTGGAGAAATCTTGATGGTCGGGATTGGTATGTGAGACCAAAATCTAGATTATTGCATTAGACGTTTGTCAAAAATATGTCAAGTGTGTCAAAAGAAAGATTTTTATTTATGTTTTTAACCAATTTTTTGGAAAAAAATAAAATTAGTTGTTTGTTTGATATGAAAGTTTATTATTATTATTGAGAATTATGGCATTATAAGTTTGTCAAATAAATGTTGTCAAGTGTGTGAAAAGAAATATTTTTATTTACTTTTTTCCCAATATTTTGGAAAAAAATAAAATTAATTATTTATATGGGAGAAATTGTGAATAGTTAAACTCAAATAACTGGGTGAATAATTGGAATTTTTCAATTCTAAAACCAGTTTTGAAATCCTCTAATTAAACCTTACATGTTTTAATCAGAAAAAATTTTTAAAAATTATTTGTTTGATATGAAATTTTATTATTATTATTGAGAATTATGGCAATGTTGTCAAGTGTGTCAAAAGAAAGATTTTTATTTACTTTTTTACCCAATCTTTTGGAAAAAAATAAAATTAATAATTTGCATGACATGAAATTTTATTTTTATTATAATGCGATAATATTATAAGTTTGTCAAAAAAATAATGTCAAGTGCGTCAAAAAACGATTTCATTGATTGTTTTAGCCAATTTTTTGGAAAAAAATGTAGCTGTTTTTATGACGTAAATGTAATTGAAAATGAAATCGGACATGAACATTTTTGAATTTGTTATAGTTTTTGAAATATTTTTGGAATTTTGAAGAAAGTTTGTATTTTTGATTCTGTTATAATTTTTGCAATATTTTTAGAATTTTGGAAAAAGTTTAAATTTTTGATTTCGTAAGAATTTTTGGAATATTTTTAGAATTTCGAAAAATTTAAAATTTTTGATTTTATTATAATTTTTGGAATTTTCAAAAAAGTTTCAATTTTTGATTTTGTAATGATTTTTGCAATATTTTTAGAATTTTGGAAAAGGTTGAATTTTTAAGAATTTTTGGAATATTATTGGAATTTAGAAAAAGTTTAAATATTTGATTTTATTCTAATTTTTGGAATAGTTTTGGAATTTTGAAAAAAGTTTGATTTTATTTAATATTTACAATATTTTTGGAATTTTTAAAGAAATATGAATTTGTGATTTTGTAATATTTTCTCGAAACGCTAAATGGAGAGGTTTTTGAGTAGTTTGCTGAGTGTATCATCTTTTCACTAAATTATGTTAATTTATGATCTTTTATAATTTGCCGGCAACGTATTGATGTTTCGTATTAGTTGTGTAATAAATTTTTAAACAGAGATAAAAAAATACACATACTTTAAAAAAGAGTTATGTTTGATATATATCGCGGCCCAAAACTAAAAACCATGTCCTCATAAAAGCTTTTTACAGAAAACTATATCAAAATCCTTAACCCAGACCGAAGTCTTGATATCTCAGAGCTGTGAGATTTCAGCCCCTCCATATTTTAATTTTGTGTTATTATTTGTGTTTAAATCAGATCAAATTGGATATTATGAAATACGTTTTTGTATTTGTATAATTGTACCCATTTGGTTGACTCGCGAATCTAGCTTATGTCAAGATGTTGAATTAACACTGGTAAATTTGTCTCATAAACAAATCAAATTATCTAATTTTTCGACAATTTCAGTTTGCTTTTATTAAATTATTAACAATTTTTTTGGTCCTTTGAGCCGGATAACAAATTTCATATAATTATTTTTCAAGCATGTTTTAATCGCTATTTGCGCACAATGACAGATTGAACAATGATAATATCAAAGTTTTATGACAGAAACATTAAAATCATGGGATTAGAGGCATTGAAGTTAGATTGAATAGCGCGTAATATTATAGTAAATTGAATCTTCGATTACTAAGATGATCATGCATAATTACCTTATCCACTATGTGTGTGGATTACAAAGCATATATGGAAGCACTGACTGTATCAGTATCGAAATATTCTATCGTATCGAAACTAACCGTTTGATGTACAATGTGCCGACGTATGTTTTGATAAGTGATATTCAATACTGGCTGAAAAGCAAATTGTTAAAATGGTTTTTTTGTCAGATAATACAATGAAAAGAAAAGATAGATTTAATTGCAAGATAATGCAAAAATAATTTAAAAATGAAAAAAAACCAACTGAGGCATTTCAAAACTTCGTGCTGTGGCAAAAATAATTTTTACTTTATCAGAAACTTTGAGCGATTAATATACCCACACAAATTTTGAATGGAAATTATGGAAAAATAATTTTTAACTATAGATGAGAGATTGCATTTTGGCGTTTAATTGATAAAATTTTTATTATACTTCATCGTTTCACAGTTACAGAATTCAACTGAGTGTATCACAAGTCCAATGCAATGGAAACAGAAACCCAATTATTTCAAAATGGATGACACCTGTGCTACAACGCTACCGACATCGTCCACAACCTCCCACCGATGGAATGAGTCGTATTCAAATACGGATTTCGAATTCTACATCAGATTCTTCAATAAAACCGACGTGAAAGTTTCTATAATGAATTAGTCTTCGCAATTTAAAATATTATTGTCTGTAGAGCAACAATTGTAAGAATATATTACGATTTTTGTTTAGCTATGGAAGAATAAAATGATTGTTCATGCGCTCATGTGCTTATAATTGTTCATATTCAAGCAAAGCCACAATTTTCATCAATAAACAATGCATCATGCGCCTTTCAGTTTAAAGCATATGTTGGTAGAAGATCTTAGATTTTACATCCGTGTATCAGATCTACTCCCTCATAACCATACCCATTCTTCCGAAAATTTGGAAACACTGCAGTAAAAACAATAGACTCTTTTCTATCAATTAGCAAATAAAGCATGCTACAGACCTACAATCAATTTGTCAATCAATCGAAAACGAAAATAAACGAAATAAAATTTAGGGTAATTTTACCCTAAATTTTATTTCGTTTTCGATTGATTGACAAATTGATTGTAGGTCTGTAGCATGCTTAAGGACTTGAAAGAACATACCTCAGCGCCCACTCAATTTACGGAGGACCGGTTGAACTATTTAAATGTTTTATCAGAAAAAACAATTTTGTCTTGATACTAAACGACTAATCATATAACGGTTTACGACATTTATAAACCATCCTGAGTAGGTTTCAATTCAACAGACATTAGTCATCAGTAAAATTGATTTTTGAGAAAATTTGATATTTATAAATTGTTTCCACACCGATTAAAATTTCAGTAATCAGGAAATAAATAACAAATGCATATTAAAAAATGGTGATTAGAATACGCAACGAAAGAGCAAATTTTAAGACGATTTATTATTTTTTGGTCCTTCGAGCCGAATAACATAATTCACATAATTTTTTTTTCAAGTAATTTTTCATCGCTACGTGCAGGAAAATAATTTAACAAGTCAATCAGTTTACACTTGCACAATTTTGCACCGTTCATAGTTTACAGGTCATACATGCTGATGTTTTTTCGTTATCTCGATGACAACGAACACCAAAATGATTTTAAAATTGGATCAATTTCAATTAACAATTAACAGTTGAATTTAACTGCTTTGATTTGTTCTATTCTAGCAGAAACTCTTATTTATGAGATGAAAAATCATAAACACACCTGCATCAAATCTTTAAAACGCTTAAGAGATTAAAATGTAAAACATAACATTTTTTAAAAATCTTTATCAATACCGGATCGAAACCAAACATTTACAACATAAGACCATGAAAATATTTTTTTCTTAAAAATCATTAATCAAAATTAATTTGATTTGTAGATCAGATCAAAGTGAAAATCAAACGAAAACTCATGAATAAAAAAAACACAAAATTTTCATTATTGAAATAATAAGATTTTGATCGATTTCTGCTTGTTAATTTTCAAATTGAGTGAAATTGCAAACAGTAAAAATATTATGATAAAAAATCATTGACCTGTTAAAAATTTCGTTTTTCGCTTTTCTTTTCAATTAGACAATTGTGAAAAAATTTATTCAAAAATCATAAATAATTTAGTGAAAGATGAATTTAATTAATTTATGTTTGTAGAAAACAAGAAATATTTATAATTTATCAATTGTACTATTGAAGTGCACTACTTGTGTAACTGAAAATAGCAACAATAACCCCAGCCTGTAAAACTGAGAATCAAAAGCGGATCAGGGAGCTGCTTACAAAGCCGTAGGAAAACGCTAAGCCCTAACTAGGGATTTCCTTCAGAACATACTAGGTGAAGAGAACGACTTTGGCGGGGGAAGGAGGAAGGAAGGAGGGTGGTTGCGAAGAGACAGTGGTGAACATATGTTGTCACTTAAAACTGGGTGATATTGTGAGGATTGTTATAACGAACAGCCACTTAGCTGATTTGAGATAATTCTACCTTATATAAGGAAAGGTTTGTATTTGAAGCCAGGAATAGATAATGGCCCGGTCAAAATCTTCATCTTAAGGAGTGCTCAGCAGGATGTCTAGAAACCATTCGCTTCGATAGACGCCAAAAATGCGACGATTTGAAATTTATGGAAAGGTTTTAAAGATGTTGAGATGAAGATAACGGTTAATTCCTGATGCTAGGGACAAACTAAAAGTCTGAGAAGGTTATCTATGACACAGTATTTAAATCCACAAAAATTTAAAAAAAAAGCGTCCATCATCACCTCTGAGCGCATGTTGTTGTGGGACCAAGGTCTTAAAAGGTATCTTTGTGTTGTTGTAACACATTTTGAAATTCCTATTACAAAACACTTTTTAATAAAAAAAAGAGCATTCACAGCTACTAATTTGGTACTGTCCACTGGCGTTGCTGCTAAGTTTAGGTTCACCCTTCTTTACCGAATGTCTAACAAAAGCAGCAAAAACCCTGTATAAATCAGGTTTCAAAGACGCTATATTAGCGTTAGGAGTTTACCCTCATACAAGAGGCCTGATTTAGCGGGGCAAAGTTAAAAGCCTATGAAACATGAAACCCCTTATATTATAGTAGTAAATAATAGGAGTTCAAATTTACCAGGAAATTAAATTATGATTTACCATAATTCGTTTATGACATCAGATTGGAACCCGAAAAAATCTGTTGTAGCAGAAAGGAAAATGACCATCATAAAGCATTCGAAACAAATTGCTCAGTTAAGTCTAGGTCAAAGACCGATAGCTGGTGAAAAAAAAGCTCATACTGCTTTGATCAGAAATAAGAAAACTATTTACAATACAAAAATTCGGAGCACTGTGACAAGTAACTTGGCAGCTTGGAAGGATGGCAGCCATACTGCACAAATTGGTAAAAAATGATGCAGAGGACTAAAACCTCACTACCAAACCAAAACCAGATTCGACGTGAACATAGGACGAATATCAAAGGCCACAACCATACTCTCTTCTAGAAACACACCGAGTAGTAATATACGTAAAGAATATGTGAGCATAAGAGTGAATAGCAGGTCCTGAGGTCTCAGATAGTTATCAGATTATTCTCTTGCTTCACCTTTTGCAGTGAAAATTCGAATCTGAGCACGAAACATAATTAGAGAGTTTATTATGAACGAGCTGTAAAGATTGTTCATAGACGTGGTTGAAGAAATGGTAGTGATAGAGAAATCTGGCAATTAATGTATCAAATGTTTTGGGTACATTGTCATTGCAGTCAGACAAAAGTTTGAGGAGACACTCGGTGAAATAGTGCAAAGGAGAAGAAAATGTTTTGTTAAAGGTAAAAATGATAGGTTCAGAAAATTAGAGAAATGAAGTAATGATGTAATCAGATGGTTCAAAAACCCAGTTGGCTACAGAAGTATGTAGAAAAAACTCTAAATCAATTAGTATATTTCAGGAATAAATTAACGCAATGGAAAGTTGGATTTTATTTTAACTTGTGCAGGAATTACTGGAACTAGCGATTGCATCTTGTCGAGCCTAAACTGTGGATCACATTATATTTTTTACACCACCTATTTCTATCTATTTGTCTGTAACGACAAATTTTGATATCACTCAAACCACACTTGCACAATGTTGAACTATAAAACTTTTACACAAAATTTAAGGTACTAGAATACTTTTGAATCAAATGACAATACAAAATCATCCGTGCGTGTTGTTGGTTGTAGAAATTCAAGTTACAAACAAAAAAATCATAAATGTAATCAAATATTATTATTTGACATGAAAAATTTTCATAGTTGAAAGAACATTTACTTAATGCCAAGCGTTTTATTTCACTTGTTGTGTTATAGTGTTCACCATTAAAAAATTGTTAATAGAATTTACTCTACGAATATAGGTCAATTTATTATTTAATAGATAAAGAATAAAAACAAAAACATTTTTTAAGTTTTTAATGTTGCTTTTGGCAGAGTGCTAATTTTAAATATTTTAATTTTGAAATATAAAAATATATATATATTCTACGTCAATTAATTAAATATTTGAAAGATTCGGAGTTAAAGCTGATTTAATGTGACAACTATATTTATTTGTGCAGTTATATTTTTTTTAAAAGTCTCAATAACTTCATAGCCTGAAATCCGAGTTTGATGAAATTAGGATTATATGTTTTTGATGACATTTATTAATAATTCTGAATTCCAACTTCCTGTTTGTCACTTGCAGTTTGCCACTTTCGGTAACATTTGTTGTTTGTTTATTTTACATATTTATCTAAACTAAAGCATTACGGCCTACAATTACGAAACGACTTTGATAATGATTGGCGACACAATATGAATTGGAAATTTTTGATCGTTGCTGGATCGCTGGTTTAAGAGTGACGATAATGACGAGCCGCCTCCAGATAACAACTTCAAACTTTGGTGACTGATTTTGATGAGAGACATAATTTCTTGATAATTCCTAGAGACATAATTTTTTGGCAAGAATCAAAATAAGTCTGCGTTCTAACCACCGGGTTGTGAACAAAAACCAACAAACATTTTATTTCACCATAAAAGATACTATTGTATGCATCTCAAATTGTTAATATTTCAAACTTGGAAGTTAAAAACTTGTCATCATTTTAATATTATTTTAACATAAAAAATATTGACGACAATGATGCATAGGCTGACTTCTCCAAAACTCTGGCAACAAAATGTTCTAGATATATAGTGAGCTGTTACCAGTTATGGGTATTTTCTTTTTTAAACAAAAGTGTTGTGTTATAGGGTTTACAATATGTGTCACAACAACACATTAATACCTTTTAAGACATACGTCCCACAACAACTTGCGCTCTAAGGTGTTGATGAACGCTTTTTTAAACTATTCCATTTGTATGCAGTTCGGACAAAGAAGTCTTTCTGCGATCTGCCCGTATGGCAGCGCGGAATCTCGACCGTTTGACTGGTTGCACTAGCCGATTGCCGAGTGAAACGGGGGTAAGAAAAATTTTGAGTCATGATGCTGCTGATTTCATCTGAGCACTGTTGATGACGATATTTGTAAAAAACAACGAGGCCAGCAACAGTGCGACGATGTTGTAGGGAATCAAGTTTTGATGTCAAATCTCGATCGCTCACAATTCATATAGCCCGCTTTTGAAGAGTCCAAAAAGGCCAAGATGGAAACAGAAGCAGCACCCCAAACTTGACTACATTACTCCATGCGGGGACGAATATAGGACTTATAAACATGGAGCAATTGGTATGGAGCGAAAATTTTTTTGCATCTATTTAGGAGGCCGAGTTTTCTGGTTGCGCTTTTTGCCATCGCCATTACATGATCGTTACAGAGTAGGTCATTTGAAACTGTGACACCCAATAAACGAATGTTTTTACATTCACCTATTGGTTCATCACACATACTGAATAAAATATCTTTGGGGAACTTGGTCTTTCATCTGGAAATAATCAACAGCTGTGTTTTGGTAGAGTTGAAATTTTTTTTTTTTTTTAATAAGAAGTGTTGTGTAGTAGGAATTACAAAATGTGTTACAACAACACATAGATACCTTTTAAGACGTAGGTCCCACAACAACATGCGTCTTGAGGTAGAGGTGGACGCTTTTTTTAAATCTTTGTGGATTGAAGGCACTCGAGACTATTGATTCGGGCAAAGCATTCCATGTGTACGATGTACGCACAAAGAAATCTCTTTGCATTCTATAACTATGACAGTGAGTAATCTCGACAGTTCAATTGACCAGGTTTTGGTCACCCCAATCGGCGCCTTTTTTTAGATCTTTATTCACGTTTATGTCAGCATCTCTCCGAGCGGGTTTAAGTCGCTCGTGCATTTTACCCTTTGAAGGAAGGGGCTCGAACGAGTTGTGCAGAGTACTATCATAAGTAAAAAAGTACTATCATATAATCAAATACTTCAATTGACGACTAACTTTTGTTGTAGATTTTGCGTAGTTCTTAGATTAGATTAAAAAAGGATGGATAGGTTGTGCGAGGCGGAACTTGTCCTGGCACGCAGACTCTACGGCCCATAGCACTGTGCCCGAGTTAGGCCTCATAACAACTATTCCAAAAACATTTCTGTCTGGTTAATGAAATCCAAGACCGACTGTAAGTATCGACGACAGTTTGATGTTGCTGGCCTCTACAGTGTTATAAAATTCTAGCTCTGATACTAGTGAAGGCCGGGCATACACATAAAAAGTGATCAGAGTCTTTCTACTCTTCAAGACAACAATCACAGAGAGGACTTTCTATAAGTCCCATGGTAAAAATGTGTTTATTTATGTGTTATGTCCATGTCCTGTTAGGACACCAACCACAGAGCTGAGAGTTTTCCTCTTCAAACTTAAAAGAAAATTAACATTTTTATCTGAAATCCTGAAAAACATCTCACTTTGTCTGATTGTTTGTGACGCATTCCCCAAAGCATTCATCTTAAGGTTCGCATCATCCTTTAATAATGACAAG
Organism: Diogma glabrata; assembly: GCA_963693315.1. Lineage (NCBI taxonomy): Eukaryota > Metazoa > Arthropoda > Insecta > Diptera > Cylindrotomidae > Diogma > Diogma glabrata. Next base: position 399,617,585 of record OY856186.1, read on the forward strand.
GCAAACTTATTGGAACCCCCTAAGGCGGGTTTTAAACCGTCCATACGAAAATATCTTGCTACATTATTTGATTCCAAGTACATACCAGCTCCTGCATTTGAATTCAACAAAGAGCCATCCGTATAGAAAATGGAGATCTCGCTGGAGGACCATTCGGATCAAGATTCATAGAGTGCTCATATTCCTCTCTAGGAGGAAGAGATAATCAGTTCAGAGGGCTTCTCAAACATATAAGCTTTGGTCATGACGTCACTATGCATATCTATTTCCGGACAATCTGTCCGTTATCTGTCAAGTATTTGACCATGACCGCATGTATTCTCTTTGGTTACCCACGTTCCTGCCACATGTAGTCTGTAGACAGCCCTTTAAGCCATATACTCCACATGTAGATGTAAAGGAGCCAGACCCAACATCGCTCTCAAAGACAGTATTAGTGTGGTGCGCATTGAGCCACCTATACATGCCATTCTCTGAATTTTCACCAAACAACGCATGCAAAAGAAAGTGTTGGTATAATTATTGCTGTGTAGATTCATAGGATGATTTTGGGACTAAGACCCCAATAACGTCCAAGGGATCGGCGGCGTTGCCAAAAAGAAATGACAGCCTTGCACTTTTTTCTTATTGGTAAATAAGACCACCTGTGATTTGGTTGGATGGACCGATAGTCCTTGCTCCTCACAACAATCCTCAACCAACTTCAGTAAATTTTGAATCAGATCCAACAGAGTGTAAATGTCTTTACCAATTGCCAGAATGACAATATTGTCAGCCTAACCCTGGGAATAGGGTTCCGATTGATTCAGTCTTTTAAGAAGACTATCAACTATCAAAGTCCACAGAAGAGGCAGGAAAACACCTCCCTGAGGACAGCCTCGTTTAAAAGAGCCTGAAACAGTTGTATTTCCCATTTTAACAAAAGCTTACAACAAAGCCACAAAAGTGGCTAGGTGTCCACCATACTACCATCGAAAATGGTATTATCAAAAGCGCATTCTGTTGGGATCAATTGCTCGTTAAAGTTCAGTCACCAAAAGATGCGCTGCTGTTTCTTACACCAATTTCCCAATCTGGTATGGATGCTGATTGGTACTTAGTGGAAATTGCAGTTAAGCGATGTCTGTTATATAACGGTCAACCAGTCTTTCCAGAGTTTTGAGGACAAAGGAGTTAAGACTTATTGGTCGAAATGACTTGGTTTCACTATAATTGGTTTTACCTGGTTTAGGTATGAAATCCACTCTAGCTTTTCGCCACGCTTCTGGGACATAGCCATATGCCAACCATGCCTTATAAATATACTGCAATGATTCAATGAAGACATCAACATTATTCTGCAGCACGCATGGATAGATTCCATCAGGACCCGGAGATTTAAATGGGTTGAAGGAATCTATGACCCATCTCAGAGATCTAATGTTCACCACATTCTAAGTTAAAATCCAACTATCTTCATTTGGAGTAACAGTTAGTTAATCGTTCATTTCAGCAGTGGAGCTGCTGCCGAGGAAATGTGTACAAAGCAGATGTTGCGATGTTTCTTCCACATATTCCGTATACCGCCCAGTTGGCATAAGCAGTAATCCATGGTTGGTATTTGGGTTCTTTTGGGAGTGCTCTATGAAACCTTGCTGGCACAGAATAGTTCTCAATTGACTCACAAAACTTCTTCCAAGCACTATCTCTAGCACCCCGGATGCTGTATTTATATTCCCTTCAACTAATACGATAAACGATTCAATCATCGGTATTCTTTGTTCGCTTGGCTTCCTATAAAAAATTTCTGACTGTAGATCTCAGCTTTTACAGTTTTCTGTTCCACCAGGGTGAGTTTCCTTCATGATGGCTTTGAGATTTTTCAAAAGCCTTGAAAATGCTCTCTTGAATCCGATAAGCAACATTGTCAATGTCTTGTATACTGTCGATCGATGGATCAAAGTCCAGAAAAATTTGGCTAAGAAATAATCTGTATATATCCTAATCAGTTGATTTGGAAGTTCGAAAACTTTCTTTTACCAACGTGTCGGTCATAAAAAAAATTATACAATTGTGGCCTGACGGGAGAATATCTTGCGATGCTCTCCAATTTCGAACCCTTCTTGCCAAAACTATGCTAGTGTTGGTGATTTCGATTACTTCTTCCCTAATTGCATTTGAAAAAGTAGGAGCATTTTCTTTATTTAGAGTTTCCAGATATGTACCATGAAGAAACTCAACTATAGGTCTGTTCCTCGTCTGTTGTTATCTGAACTGCCCCAAATTCCATGATGTGCATTTGCATCGCACCCCAGGATCAAGGGCAGGTTCTTGTTGCTGCAGAATTCTAACACTTAACGAGATTTTGGGTTGGAATGGTACCATTGTACGGTAGATTCAAGGAAACGACGACTACATCAGCATCAACACCCTCGATATTTACCGTAACTTTAACAGCAATGGCATCTTTGCCACTACATTGGGATATAAGAATACCGAAAATGTTGTTCGACAAGTAAACGCACAAACGATTTCCGTAAATTTACCGTGACCCTGCTCTGTTTACAATTCAGGCCAAGTATATGATTTTTATTTACCCATGGTTCCTGAATCAGAATCTGCGTAGTTCTAATTAAATAAACTTTTAATTATAAAAATTCAATTCTCCATCTTTTGTCAAAGTGTCATCAAAATTGATGAATGTACGAAGTCTTTAAGCTGCCAACAAACGTTAAAAACAAAGTGAGAATAGCAGCTTTATGGTGGATTGCAACCTTGGGTCGATGTACTTCAAAAGCTGATCATGATCTTCTTACACTAATTGAAACCATTTCCATAAGTTTCATATAATCACTTCATTATTGTAGGCTGTAGTATGAATAAAGACACTGAAAAAATACAAATTTTTACCGGAAATAAAAAAAGTTGGAATACATAATTGTCGGGGGACCCCTACCACTTTGTTCAATATCGCTCAAAAATTAAACGGCTCCTTGCCATACATTTTTGCATATTTTGTCAAACTGTCATCAAAATTAATTCACGAACGCATATTGAATGGCTCCAACAAATATAAAACAGTAAAAAATCACATGTTGTATGGTGGATGGATTCCTCAACCTTTATCCAATGTAACACAAAAGCTAATAAAATATTTTTCACAATGATTTAAAGATTTTACTAAAGTTTTATGAAAATCGATTTGTAACTGTAGGTTATAGTAAGGATAAACCCACTAGAAAAAATTAAAAAAAATGTTTTATTCGGAAGTGACAAATCGGTAGTTAGCTCGCAGAATATTGGAAACAGTACTAAAAACCGACGGGATTAGAAGTTATTCAAGATTCAAATAAACAGGTGTTAGGGAGACCCCGCCATTTTGTCCAATTTTGAAACGAATCCAGATCTTCTATTTTCAAGTTAACCCGGATCATATCCCAAACTTTCATCAATAACCTATGCGTTTAAACATTAATAAAATTACCAATCAAATATTTATGTATGAGTGAATTTAATTAAGTGCAAAAGTTTTGTCTTAAACAATTTTATTTTTTTAGTTTTTTGTTTGTTTCCAATAAAAGTGTGCTATTTAAAATTTTTACTTTAATTTCAATAATTCAAAAAGTTTGTTTTAATTTGGTTACGATGTATAAAACTCGTCAACTCATTATGCCAAATTAAATTTTTAATTTTTAGTTCTGAGTAATGAATCAAAAACAAAATATTATAAACAAATTAAAATTCAAATACTTTGGAGAAAACTAACGCGAAAATATATTAAAAAAAATCAAACAAATTCGATTTCTTTTTATCGTTTCATTGATGGTATTTGTCTAATTTGCGTTTTCTATGTACATACAATTTGAAGAAAATCATAAAATTTATATTTAAAATAAAAAATGATCTGTTTTTCGTTTACAAATACAACTACTGCAATATAATTTTCTTAAATTTTCTAGCCAAATCTCATTATTTCAAAATAATTTTTCATTTATATTTTCAAGTTAATTTTGTAATGAACCAATAAATGTTGTATTTTTTTTTGTCTTACTTCTGTTATATAAATTTTAAAGTGTGCTTTCATTTTTAAAGAAAATTTAAAAAAAAAATATTATTTTTAGCACAATTTTCATCGTTGTGATGTTTTTTTCTGTCTTGGTGATGACGTTATTTGATGATGATTATGCTAGAAAATGGAAAAGAAAAGTGTTGTGTATGTAAATTTTTGAAACTTTTTGGTTTTATGTTCTTTCAAAACGATTAAACGAACCCTAGAAAAATTGCCTGGTTATATATTATAGTGAATTAACGAAGAAATATGTAGCTATGTAGACTGTTAGATAAATGAATGTTTAGTGAAATTAATGTGAAAAAATAAGTTTTGGTTTTCGTTTGAACAATATTGTCTGGGTGTAACGTGTTTTGTTGAACTGAAATCGGAAATTTGAATTTTCATTTTCTAAAAATTCTATGTCGATTCACATCAGAGATACTTAAAAGCATAAATATGTATGTTCATGGTTGGGAATAATAATTTGAATTTCTAAGGTTAAGAAAAACAAAAATTGCGGTAAATTTTATTTTAATTTTAAACCATTATGTTTTCTTAATAAGCGAGGGAAATGAGATTTCTTTATATTTGTTTTATTAGAAAAATAAAATGTGAAAATATTTAAAGAAAATTGTGTGCGGGTTAGATAATTTCACATAAAATAAAACTTTTACAATTACGGGTTTGTCGTTTATGTAAATATTAATTTAAGTTTAATACTAGAATGGGAAATTATTTTTGATGATATTAATTAAAATATAATTTTAAGTTAACTGAAAAAAAGTATTAAGAAAACTTTTTTGGATTTTATATATATACAGTGGTGAAAAGGTAATGTACGTGAGTCGAACAGAGCGACGTCTTCTGATAGTTTCATCTTATCGCGAATTTGTTCGAGGATCTAATTTAGAGAGTTCTAAGTTTTTTTAAAGCAGTTCCTTTAGGTGGAGATAGCTTCTGGTGGGTGCCTTACTCGGAATATATTTCAAGTTTACTTTAAAGATGACACCTAAAGATTTATCACTATAAAGAAAATACTATTTAGGAAACAATGTAAATTAGGACAATACTGTGAACGTGGTCAATCATAAATCGGTGGCATCGTTTATTGTTTTAATGTAACATATATTACTTCCGTCTAAAGAATAATCTCGAGAAAATTTTCCATAGTTTTTTGGCTTTTCTCGACGTTTTGAATAAGGAGGCTAAATAAGCCAAAAAATATTCGTGTTTCTGCTGGCCGGTCGGACACCATGTGCGACGAAAACGCGCAAAATGCTGGGCCGATTTCAATCCCAATTTTTGATCTCAAAAGCTTTTAGGCAAAATTGGATACAAGGTAGAGGCGGTTTTAAACTTTATTTAAATTTAAATAACTTTAAATTATTTGATTTGATTTTGCTGCAACTCGTTGCATAAGATTTTGGTATGGTTGGTTTACCATAGTTTTGAAAGCTTTTGGGTGAAATTGGATAAAGAGGAGCGAAACACATATACATGCGTCTTTATGAAACTTCAAGAACTCTGCAAGTCCGGTGGCTCGAGTTTAATGAATCTTGGTACATAAGCCTGGTTGTGGTTTTTCATAGTTCTAAACACTTTTGGGTGAAATTGGAAAAAGGTAAGAGAGCTCCCTAACAATTGTTTATTTAAAATTTTATTAACTTATATCATCATAATACATGTCATTTGATTTTGATGCAACTCGGTGCATAAGGTTTTGGTAGCCTTAGAGTATAAAAATTTGTATGATTTTGGGAAAAATTGGGCAAAGTAGCAGCAAAATGTGTGAAAAGGGTGGAATTTACACCTACCCTCGGTGTAATAGTAACAGCTAGATGGGGTAAAATCATCTACTGTTAGATAAAATGTTTTGTCCCAAAAGTTGTAGTTATTAAAAGCAAGCGTTAAGCAAAATGAAGAGAATTTCTGAGAAGTTTTCTGGACTAATAGAAAATATTAGTTATTGGCAGATAGAGTTGTTTTTTTTTAGAAAAGTTAAAATTGTTGAACGCTAAATGTGGAGGTTTTTGAGCAGTTTGCTGGGTGGATTTTTGTTTCGCTTTATTTCATTTCATGTTCTTGTGTTAATTTATGATCTGATATAACCGAACCGATATATCCGATACACCGCAATTTTCACTCTATGGGTGCAACACTCACGTATCCTAGTTCCTGTTATTGGTATACAAGTAGCTAACCACGGTAATAGTTTAAAGATGCTGGTGGATGAACTCTACTCAGTCAACAATAGCACCCTAAATATTAGTAATGAATTATTCTTTGATGATGCCACGCTATTGCTTACTCGAAAACATGAACCATATAATTCTGCAACTGGCTTTAATCATTGAGACAGAGAGTGGATTACACGATCAAGAAGTATGCTACAAGCTACATTACTGGTAACCCAATTTTAATTTATGTAAACTACACCAAAACCCTGTGCTATTTTAAGACCTGGATGTTCGTAACAGTGAAAAATAAAGCCAACAACTTATTTAATGATTTAAACGTATTACATCTAACGTAAGGATTTATTATTCACAATGTCTGGATTAAATAAAAATATTCAATTCATTCAGTCATAGAAACAATTCATAAATTTTTAAAAAATGTTTATGATTTATTAATACATTTTGAATTTTTTCCGCGTTTTATTGAACATCAAATTCATAATTTATGCATCTGTTATGGTGGTCTGTTGTATATTTATCTCAAACATTTATTCCGGGGGAAAAATATTATTTCGATTTTGGTTAAACAAGGAAGCATCAGTTCTTGGTCTTACTGATCTACATTGGTACATTGAGGTTTAAGTTCTCCATAACACATACAGTTGATAATGGTTCAAATCTTGGTTTACGTTTACTACACCGGTCGATATTTATAACTTGCAGGACGAGTCTTGGATATTCAATAAAAACTCGCATTTTTTGCTTAGCTTGTTCTACGTTCATTCTAACCTCTTGCCTAGATTAAAAGTTATAATGACAAACTTTGCTAGCAATTTCTTTCTCGACATGAGTTTTAAACAAATAATAAACAGAGTAATGTACCCAACATTTTTAATTCATAAACTCGTAATAAAAACTTACAAAAAACTTTGACATAATTAATTAAACCATTTCAAAAAAGACCTTTATTTTCTCATGTTTGGTACTAAAATAAAGTTCAAATTCACATTAATACAAGCAAACATCATTCCTTTCCTACCCATTGTAATCTACCAAAAAAAATCAATTTATTTTATTTTTGTCTACAAAACAAACAACAAAATACTAATTACAAAAGAATTTTTTCCATTAATTATTTATAAAACAATTAAATTGTGATTTTTTAAGCACAAACATTGTCGATCTTCGAAACACAATTTAACTTTAACAATAGAATTTTCATTTTTATACTAAAATGAAAATTAAAAATTTAAAGAATTTTCTTTTCTTTTGTTATTTTTATAAAACTACAAAACAAAATAATTAAATATTTAATTCTACAGTGTATATAGAATCATGTTTTTTTGAGAATAATGTAAACTAAGCATAATGACATAATATTTTTAGACGATGTCCTAATATTCAAGGAGAAAAAATTGCAGTTTTTTCATTCCTACCCTCAGACATATATTTTGTTAAATAAATTTTTAAAGTGCAATAAAATTTAAAAAATAATGTTTAATTGTTTTTATTGCATTTTAAATATTATAAAGGAGGGGGGAGGGGTGTAACAAAAAAAATTCACATTTTCGAAAATAAATCGAAAACTGTGTTCTAAAATTACAAAAAAATTGTTTTGAACTGCAAAAAAAATGACATTTCATATGACACTCAACTTGTCAAGGTCAAAAATATTTAAACTAAAGTTTTAAAAAATACAGTGAACAAAAAAGCAAAATTTAAGCAACTATTCTATTTGTTAATGTAAGATGTTATAATTTGTATTATTTTGCTTATTAATGAATAATTAAGGAACAAACTGCGTTTCTCACCATAAAATTTCATAAACGATTTGTATATTAAGTGTAGATTGTATATTAAGTAATTAAGATGACAACAAATTGTTTGTGATGTCAATAGCCTTACTTTGTTAGTAATTTTCATTGGCCTCAAAGAGGCGAACAAAAATTGAATTGAATTTTTTTTCATGATTGTACGGAGGTAAAAAATGAGACATCAATTGTTTTTTCAAATAATAAACATTTTATAAATAGCTGACATTATGACAAAAAATAAGAAGTCATTGACCTGTATAGCATCATTCATTTTCCAATTAAATCTTTGATTACATAAAAATTTTAATTAAATTACCTAGGAAATAAATTAATATTTCGTTGTGAGGGTTATCTGTCTTTTGTATTCTTTATTTTTTGGGGTAGGCAATCTTAGTCTTATTTGAAATTAGGTACACGTAAAGTTTCTTTATTCTAATAACGAAATAAAATGACCCTAAGACTGAAGCAAAATCCCGCTAATATTTAGTGCCAAAAGTGATCCAATTAAAGGAGGGTTTATTTACCGTTTAGGAGAAGTAAAAACCACAAGTTGGGATTTGATACGTATCCGCAAATATTACATTCTTCTCAATCATATGTATTGTAACAAAAATTGAAAAAAAAAACAAATATATGAAAAAGAATCATAAGCGTAATAGACCAAGAGCCCGCGACGGCCAGACCTTCGTTATTTTATAAAAGCTGAAAGTTTTTCTGCGCATACCCCCTACTCAGGTAGGAACAATTAGCGATATATGAAGTTTGGATCATGGTGGCTTTGGCAGGGAGCAGGTAACAAAGGGGCCTCCAAAGTTTCGTGAAAGCATAAAAGGTAATTTTTTTATATATTCTTCGGGATAGTATTAGAAGTCACGTCACCCATTGCCAGACACTTACTATCGTGGTAACCTCCTGCCAGACACCCTTAAACTTTAACAAATTGATAAAGTTTAAGGGCGTCTGGCAGAGGATTGCCACGATAGTAAGTGTCTGGCAATAGGTGACGTGACTTCTAATACTATCCCGAAGAATATATAAAAAAAATTACCTTTTATACTTTCACGAAACTTTGGAGGCCCCTTTGTTACATGCTCCCTGCCAAAGCCACCATGATCCAAACTTCATATGTCGCTAATTGTTCCTACCTACCTTTCAGCTTTTATAAAATAATGAAAGTCTGGCCGTCGCGGGCTCTTAGTCTATAAGTAAAAGCTAACCTTGTGACAAACCAAACTCAATAAAAATTTCGATAAGGAATCACCCACACTTGGCCTTCATGAAAACTGTATATTTATAGAATTATTTCAGTTTAAATCTGCAAAATAATAAAGTAGACTTATGATAATAAGACCAAGTAATCTAAAATCATTTAACTATTTTTTTCGAAATATTATTCACAATTTGTCATTATTTGTTAATAACCATGAAAAAAACCCGATAAAAATCTAAATATTTTGCTTAATTTTATGATACCATATGGATTTATTTTATAGAATAGTAATAAAACACTTGTACGTTGTAAAAACAAAATTATTGATTATTTTACAAAAAAAAAAAAAATACATATTAAGGAAGCCATAATGTAAACATTTTGTACAAAATTTCAAATTTTTATAATTTTATTTTATGTTTATTAAACCCAGATATAATACAGACGATATACTTTGATTTAACATTTATTGATTCTAATTCCTACAATGTATACAATTCTTTCATCGAAAATATAACCTGTCATTCTCGATAAAAAATTAAATTTATACAGTTCCTAGTTATAGCCCATCAATCACAATAAATCAGTTTTCAAATTAACTGAAAAACGTTTGAACAAAAAAATAAATTCGTAAATTTAACATATAACTTAGCTCTTTCAGAAAATAATGAAAATCGGAATCGATTGAAAAGTATTATAAACCCTACTTCTTTTCACCCTTAACATCAATCGAATTTTAATATATTTTGACCAATTTAGTGTTTTCAATATAATTAAGCAAAGAAAAACGTTATAAAAAAAAGGAAAATCATTTAAACTTTTTCCAAATCAATGTACAGTAGATTATTTAATTGTTACTATTGTTATTGTATTGGGAATTTAATTTTAAGTCTTTTGATTACAATTCTTTGATAAGACGTAATTGTTTGAAAAAATAATCAGCATTTTTTGTATGAAATGAACTGGAAATCTTTATTATATTTATGTAATACTTTTCTTACTTTGACATTAACTTTTTGCGCATCTAGTCATTGATGATCATACCTAAAACGAAAAAACAAAAAATTAAAAACTGGTTATTTTTATGTTCCTGTTTTTACTTTTTAAATCCGTGGATATAGAGGATTTTCGTCAGAAAAATTAACTACTTTGTTTGGTCGCATTGAAGTCTATGTAGACGTGGAAAAATTCGATAAGCCATATTTTAATTGTTAACACATTTTATCACATTATTATTTATGCATGCTTCTTTTAAACATCCATTTACGACAACGTACATATGCCGATAACATCTTAGATATTGCTATGATAACCCCATTCCCATGAAAAAAATGGAGTAGGAAGATATACGACTAAAGAAAACTAGCAATAAAATACTAATCTGATGTGTGAATCTTGTTTACAGCAAAATGTTTGTTCTTAACAAATTTCTTTTTTGTTTGTTTGCAACGAAAGTGTGTTGCTTAACTTTTTCTTATTTTTTCTTTATTGAATATTTTAGTATTAAATTAATTAAAATGCAATATTTAAAAATGTACTTTTTACTGTTTATTTTTAATCTTTTATTTTATTAATAATAATATAAACGTCCTTATAGTAACAATTTGAATTTGAATTTTATTTTTGGAACGAATAGACAGCTTAATCTATTACACCAATACATAAACAGCATAGAACCTTCCATTAAATTCACGTTAGAAAATGAAGAAAATAACACAATAAATTTTTTGGATTTATCAATCAAAAATGTAGATTCAAAACACACATTCAAAATATTCCGAAAACCAACCCAAACGAATCAAACAATAAATATTAAATCACATCATCCATACCAACATAAACTAGCTGCCTACAACCACATGATCAATAGATTGAACAATATACCTATGAATGCAGAAAATTGTCAAGACGAATTAAACAACATAAAATACATAGCCAGTAAAAACGAAATAATTGACACATTAAATAGAAAATATAAAAACAAGAAAAATTTGCAAACCCTAACAACATTGAAGAATGAAGAAATATTAGCAGGCAAAAAATACGTAGGCGTAACATACAATAAAACAACATTCAAAATAATGCAAAAAACTTTAAAAAAATATGGATATATTGCAGCTTACAAAAACAAAAATAAAATAGAAAATTACCTAAAAATCAAAAAAACCCAAAACTTAGACACAGGTGTTTATAAACTTACCTGTGACGACTGCAGTAAATTTTATATAGGTCAGACGAGACGGTCCTTCACAAAAAGATTTACTGGGCACTTCAATGAAATTAACAGAAACGATCCAAAATCCAGATATGCTCAACATTTAAAAATAGAAAAACACAAATACACCAATATCAACACAAATTTAACCATATTACATAAAAAAAGAAAAGGACAACATCTAAATAGATTGGAAGAAATAGAAATATATACACATAAAAACAATAACAGCATTTTAAATGATAAAATCAACACTAAAACCAACAAAATATATGACATAATAATAAAAAATAGCAGTTGAAATAGTATATAAGTAACAGTTTAAGCAAAAATTGTAATAATAATTTAAGAACTGACGATGACGTAAGTCGAAATCGATATTCTATAAAATAAAAAAATAAGATTCAAATTGTTACTATAAGGAAGTTTATATTATTATTAATAAAATAAAAAATTAAAAATAAACAGTAAAAAGTTTATTTTTAAATATTGCATTTTAATTCAAAAGTGACAAAAGCACACAAACAGTGAATAATATGGAAAACCATAATAACACATATATTAAATTAATATTTGATATCCGTTGAATTTTTTTTAAAGTGATTTACGTATTTTGGATGAACTATAAGCTACGAAAGTTTATTTAGTGTGTAATGTTTGCAAGCACTATGGTTGAAGTATTAACGCCAGTCGGAGTCGACATATTTATTAAAATAATTTTTCTATTGCATACAATTATGTTAGGTTTGCTGATGAATTTGATTTCCTCGTGAATATTGAGTGGTTCTACATAAATGTGGTTTTATCATTAAAACTTTTTGGTTGTTACCACGAAGCTCTGGATGTCAGAGATCTTCCAGTTTTGACAATTTTTTTAACCACAGCACAAGATTCTGCTGTGATGGACCATTTAGTTATCTATCTAAAACAAAACTTTTTTTGGATAATAATTACAAATGCAATACAACGCAAGAGCTATTATTTTCTAAACGTTACTCAAAACAATTTTTATGGCGGCAGAGAGACACCAATACTGCCAAGTTAAAAATTCTCAACCGGAAGGAGTCATGCCATAAATAAAAAAAACTCATGACGTCATGCTCATGCATAGGAAAGGCCTTTTAAGAGACAAAACCAAACTCAAAAGACGGCTGACATAATTTTTCTACCGATAGTGAATGATCACATTTTGTGTTATGTAACACCACCAGCAAAGTTGCGAGTACATTTGAGCCTAATTTTGCGTAAAACTTTCCCATCGTGGTTATGATTTCTAATCAACTAAGTAAACCAAAATACACAATAAATAGATTTGAGTGTAATGATAACCAACATGGTGTCTTGGGATCATAAGCTTAAACCTTTAAAAGAAAGCGTTATCTGGAGGTCTAAGGTTTATATCCACAAGTATTATATAATAACTTACAATGTCTAATACGCCAAAGAAAGAACAAAACAACTTTGAGCGACTCGGTGCCCAGCAACCAGATGTTAAACCGTAAGTACATGTTAAATTTTATGTTTCGCTCGGTTTATTAAGAATTGTCAAAATCTTAATGGAAAGCAAACAAAGCATAAATGACAAAAGGAACATCCAATTTTTCTGGAACTGTGTCAGCAACGGGTTCATATACGTCAGAATTTACGGCAGCAACCGATGAAAGAAACCGTCGTCTATAAAAAAAAATTATCGACCCATCTGTTGAAACTGATCTACATTTTAGTAAAAGCAAGTGCTGCGACCCTTTTTAACAAACAAGCTAAACTAATTATGCTAACAACTGAAGTTATTTGCAAAAATTTAATAGTTGTACAGATCAAAATCACACTTCTCAATGGTGACGTTCGCAGACACGAAGAGAAGAGAGAACACAACTACAAACACGGTACACAACCTCATCTATCAATGCAACAAAAGTCACACAACAACCTTATAATAACGCATAGGGTACTAGACGCATCATCTCAAAAGATGAAGATTTCAATTTCTTTATACTAGCAGCATGCTTATTGCTAGCAAAAACAGAAAATATATCACCCTTAAAAATACAATTCGAATTAAGGTCATTGACTTCTTTCTGTCCAAAACCAACAACCAGAAGTAAATCTAAAACTTGCATGTTTTGCAGGAAGCTTTCCGACTACACATACATTGTTTCAGCACATAAGAGTACTCGAAGAGGTATCTCCACTATAAGAACCCTAATGAGTGACTTGACTCACCGGCTCTCTCGCGTCAGAAAATATTTACAAAATTACAGAAACTTGTGTGCCTCAATATCACAGGTAATTTCAGAACTATAACAACATATTGACATGAAAATTTGATTGTATTTTGCTGGAGCAGTCGTCCTGTAGAAGATAAGGTTCGTACCCGTACCTTAAAACAACTTTTTGTGCTTATGTACTATACTATTCGGAAATCATTTAGAAATCTTAGAGAAGCAACAAATATTCCTGTCGTTCATCCCATCCCATTCGTCAAATCGTAAAGTGTGCGCATCTAGAAATTTTAGTCATGCTTGAGCCAGACAGGACAGAAGTCCAGTTTTTCTCCTCATCGTCATTGCAATTTCCATCTACTAGTATGTTTTCCTATGAAATAGTGTCTAATGATGACACTCACAACTATTTTGCGGGACGCCAAGCTCTGTGAGACGCCATCGAACACATGAAGGGCCATTGAACCATCTCACATTTGTGATTGTATGTGTTTCTTTTTAAGGCAGCAACTTACATGCAGCAAGCGGTATTCTCAAAGTTGCCATGTATCTAACCGAGATGAATGTTGAACTGATGAATCTTTTCGTTGAGAGATTCTATTTCTGTTAACAATGATGGAGACTTGTCTCGTATTACTGTAAGGCACATACCGAAAGAGTTTAGCTTAAGAACCGCACAGGTGGCTATGTGTTTGATTAAGATATCGATAGGCATTAGATGAAATAAGATTTCTAGTGCTACGGTGGGTGTACTTCGTAGAGCTCCACTAACACACAATGATGTGAAGTTTCATCAAGAATTTTTATACCTCAAGAGTATTTCAAGTCGAAACTTTTGCCTTTAAAAGAGCTCTTCTTTGTACTGAAAACGGATAGTCTCGATGAGTTTAAATGAGTCTGTTGGCATCTTACCGAAATATACAGAACATAAAAAGCAAAAACAGCATTATGCTTGTTTGGATATTACGCAGGGATTTAAGGGGATGGCTACGCAGGGATTTAAGCAAATACTGTAAGAGACTTTTTAGCGAAGAAGGACGCCAACTAAAATTTCGTTTGAGTTTTTGAATGGTCAAGATTTGGTTCAAAAGTGCCAGCATAAATATTTTAAGGTATCCTTTCTGTTTTACTGCAGAAACTGACGACATAAACGGTCTTTCAGTAAACTAATATAGTACGTAACAAGACAGAGCTCTACAATCCATAATCTCAACAACTAAGACCTATTTGCTGTTGAAACATGAAGATGCTGTAGTGAAAATAATGGAATTCATAATCAACAGATCAACAAGGAGCAACCTGCCCATGCTGAGCCTGCTTTGTGCTGAACCTACTAAACTCATTAATTTTCATCCATTCATCCAAAGTTTAATAATTTCATTCAAAATGTTGTAATAGT
This sequence comes from Diogma glabrata, assembly GCA_963693315.1. Classification (NCBI taxonomy): domain Eukaryota; kingdom Metazoa; phylum Arthropoda; class Insecta; order Diptera; family Cylindrotomidae; genus Diogma; species Diogma glabrata. The sequence continues at coordinate 399,632,652 of OY856186.1, forward strand.
GTATCAACTTTGTCAACTGTAAGATTAATTGAAAAATTCAGGGAGACTGGATCAGTCGGAGACACTAAACACACTGGTCGTCCCAAAACAAGCCGTTCAAATGTAAATATTGTTTCGAAGCATTTGTAGCTGAAATAATTTCATCCGCGTTGAAAAAGGCATTTTACCGATTCTACGTGGTCGATATGTTTCATATCGTTCGTCCTCTCCATAATGAACAATCAGTTCAATGGTTATTTTTGTTTCATTTCTTTCCCTCGCGCTTTCGTTTTTTATTTTGATGAACATACATTCTGATGCAAATGTTTAATGTCAGTCAGTCTGTTGGAGAAACTTTGTTAAACACGACTAAGGTTCAACTAAGTTGTTTTGTTTAATAAATAATAAAATAGAACTACGCAATTTTTTTTTGTTTTGTGATAACATTCTTCGAAAAGATCATACCAGTTTTAATTACTAGATTTGATAAATCTGAGTTTTTTTGTAGAGCTATTTATAGTAGAGTTTTCTTTGAGCGTAGTTTATATGATTCAACAGTATAATGACGTCCGTAAGTTGACAACCATTGCCTTTGTCACATGAAGGAGGATGGATCGCGATTTAAAGAAAGAAAAACAGGAAAGTAACAACTTATATTGATGGCGAGAAATATACCATATTGGTTGTAAGGTTAATGTGGTAATCTGTGATCTGGAATAAGAAAAGTTCTTGTATATGTTTCGATAATATTCAACAACCAACTGCACTTTTGGTTACAACTATTTGATGTGCGACAACATTCAACATTCATCTATACAATAATCATCTGTAATTGTGTTTTTATACAGCTGTTATTTATGGCTTGCCATCGAAATTATTGCACGATTGATTTATATCGTTTTGTTATTTATATTCAACAAATGCCGGTGCTATTAGCGCATCGATTTTTATTATAAAAATAGTATTATTGATTTGAATCAACAATCACTTGTGATGGAGCAAAGATATCTTGCATTGTATTTCTGATTTATATTACATTTGAACCAACAATCACCTGTGCTGATGCAACGGTATTTTGTTTCGAGATTTCTTCAACCTATCATCCGTTTAAGTGTTGAGTTTCTATTCTACAATACTTCATCAATCAATCATCCACATATATTTTGATCCAACCATAATTATAATATTATGAGAGGCTAGTGTTAGGATAGTATGGAGGGTTGGATCAGTCACAAATCAAATGGGTGAGAGAAACGTTTTAAATTCAAAATGTCATATTTGTAATTGATGTAATGGTGTGTGATGGTTTATGTTCCTTAAATTTTTCGGGTCGTCAGAGTCCCTGTTCTTCGCTCATCTGAATCCGTTTTTTGAAAGTTTGGCGTGCAATTCAGCATTTGTACTTGAGAAGGAAAAAACATAATCGAATTCACAGACTGCGCTATTCTGAAATTTAAAATCTCATGACACGCAATTCCTCTAATGTTCCTGATATAAAAGCGTGTTCATTACAATATAGAAGCAGTTTGTGAAAGTGTTGATGAAAATGTGACTGGTGCTCGATATCGCGACATGATAACACAGTGCTTTCTGCAAAATTGGATGATATAAATATCGCTAATATGTGGTTTTAACAAGACGGTGCCACATGCCATTCACCACATGAAACATTTCAATTACTGCAAGAAACATTTCCTGGTCGTATACTCTCTCGTTTCGGTGATTTGAAATGGAACCCTAAATTGTGTGATGTAACACCATTAAATTTATTTGAACTCAAAGGTCTATGTTAACAAGCAACTACCAAGGAAATTAAACGCTGGATTAACGAAATTCAGCCATTTTTATGCAGAATGGTCATGGAAAATTAAGACATAAGAGTGCGTATGTGCCAGCAAAACCGTGGAGGCCATTTACGTTTACCTGATTTTTTATTCAATAAATAACCCCATGCTATGTACTTTATGATTCAATAAAAAAAATTAAAATCTAAAAACAAAAAACTGTGTTTTCTATTTAATTCAAATATTGAATTAATTTTGGGACACCCTTTATAAGCAAAAGAACCTAAAAATATGCATTTATCGAAGGAATTAGAGCGATCTAAAAATAATAAAGAATTTTATTTACAATTATTCGTGTTGTTACGCCAAGTACCAGTGGCAACATCTATCTATATTTATGAATTAGAAATATCGAAACGCGAAAGTTATTTATGCGGCAAAAGCAGTGGCTGCATTTCATGAAATAGACGCATGTGAAATGATATGTGCGGAGGAACAAAGCATATGTAAACCAGCGGTTAAAGTCAACAATTACAATTAATTATCGAAGGATATAGAGATATTTTATGTGATTGCTATCTTGTCCATGTGTGTGTCTGTCTGTGGTCAATATATCTCAGAAAATACTTGAACTATTGAAATTTGGTGCACAGGTATCTTAGAACAATACATCGTATGGAGTTAATTTTCAGAGCCGCAAGTCAATTGAGACCCGAGATATGGGAGTCAAAAGATTAAAATGGGTATGTGTCCGTTCCTCTGTGGACACGATATCTTTTTTTATTATTTTTTTAATATTTTTTTATTCAATTTCTTATTAATTTTTTAGTACATTTTTTTTATTATAATATTTTTTATTTTTATTTGTTTTTGATATTTTGTTATATTCAGCAATTTATGATAGTATTTCTCTTGCTTTTCGATGGATTGTTTTCACGGGTTCACAGTTTCACACTGTTCTAGTTAGGTATATGGTAAGGTACTAACACGGCAGTGCTAATGAATATATAAACAGCAAAAAAGCTATTTATTTTTCAATACATAAAATGGAAAAAGAGGGGCTGCCGTGTCCAGAAATAGGTGGAGAAATTTTCAGAATGGACTTGTTAGAAAACGGTGAATATTTCACAGGACTAATGAACAGAAATCATGACACACATATCTAATTCTCCTATTCAACGTAACCCAAATAAAGGTCAAACTGTAAACCGAAAAAAAATGTAAAAATTTAAGCAGGACCCCAGTTAAGATGGATAGCAGTTTGGATAACCGATTTTGTGTAGAATGTAGAGATTTTGGGGTAGAATGTAACTATTAGGAAGAACAAACAAATATAACGTTAATTGTGATTAGGAGTGATTTTAGAATTAGAGGAATTTTCATGTTGATTAAAATTTTTTTAAAAATGTGTGTTCGAAATTCTTAATTTATTCAATCGAAAGTTTTCTAAAAATAACTTGTGATAGTCCCACTAAGCTATATTAAATAAAAATGTTATAATCCTATATGTATAATACATTAGAAATGATTAAGATATGGATTTGTACAAAAGTAAGTTTCTTTTTTATTTAATTTCAAAAAGACTATAAAAAAATAATCCTAAGATAATAAAAATTTATCTTTTTTCTTAACATCATAATTTAACTTAGACACTTTAATTTTACCAAAATAAAAATGAATTATTGATTTCTGGTTAGCATTCAGAAAATTATTTAGTAATATTGATATAATAACTCTGAACTGTTCGTTTTGTATAAAAATAACTTCACTAATTGGCAACGATATCTTTTCTTATTCACTAAGTACTACATAAAACTAATGAAAATGCAAAATTTTAAGGAAGCAAAAATCTACTTGTCATTAATTGACATACAAGTATACCTACTCATATACTATAATATCGATTTTTACCATTATGACTTATCTCTTTCGTAAATTAAAAAAAATACGACTACAAAAAAAAGTTGTGTAATGGAACAGTTTTTTCACCTTTAAACTCTGTTACTGTTTTAGAATACATATATTGTAAAACTAGATCAAAAGTGTGAGTGAGCTAAATTTTATTTTTATAATTGTCTGAGATAATTAATTGAAACTAACAATAACGATATAATTAGTTTTTTTCTAGAAAAAGAAATATGTGAGAAAATCATGAAATCAAATTGTGTGTGCAAGTTTATGAATATTATTAGAAAACTTGAATAGCGTTTTTAGAACTTTTATGTATTGTTATGTCTATTGTTATAGTATGTTTGTGATTGTTTATTAAAATTACTACAGGTTTACGATGACTGTAAGCACTGTAAAACTGCTTATTTTTAATCATTAGTTAGAATTTGAATTTTCACCACGTCGGAATTTGTTTTTGTTTTCAAGTATAAATGCAGATTAAGCATATTATTAAAGGTTCTCATTTGTTTTGATTACCAAGACCTGGTGCACCGCTTTGATTTCAAGAAGATAATTATTTCCCTAAAATTGATTTATTTCTACCCCCAAAAAAATGAATCTTCAAAACTCAGAAGGCGTTATCAGCGATGCGATTTTAGAGATTGTGATTGATCAAAGGTTGCTTCTAAATGCATATTGAGTTCATCGAACAGTTTTAGTACGTTTTGAGCTTACCGAACAGGTTTTCCGATATTTCAGGTAACGACTAAAAATTTGCAGGAGTTTGATTATAAATAAGATTGGATGAGAATGATTTTGGATCAAGAAATAATTCTTCTTGATACCAGAGCTGCTTATATAAGAAAATTTACGGAGGTCTACATATCCGTAAAAAATGTAAGAGGTTTCTCATTATAATCCTAATTTTCAATTTAAAATAATAATACATGCTAAGATAAGACCCATTTCCAGTTAATGGTAACGTGGGAAAGCTAATAACTACAGGTGCGTTAATAACTTATATAGTCCATTAATGACTTTAATTATTCGCCATTTGACAGCATGGTAGACTATTTGGTCTAGATTTTTAAACGAAGTTGCCCTAACGGTAACTGTGTTATTATGGACCTTTCGTACAAAATAATATTAATAATATTGCTACGGGATAGCGCTTATCCCCACAGAATCCTAAATTTGGGAATCTCTTATTATCTGAAAAAAATCTAGCCTATCATTTTGAATAGAGTGTTCAAAAAAAAGAATTTACCATACAAATAAATAAACAACTAAAAGAAATTTGACTTTAAATTATATATATATATCAAAAAAAAATAATAATCTTACTTCCATATGTTGAAGGTGGTTTGAACAGCGTCGGTTTTCTATAATTTCACCGCCTTTCCCTTCTATTTCGTTGAATCCGCGTTCAATTCAAAAAAAGAAAATAGTTCTTTTGTTTTATTCCACTCCTTTATATCGCACAAATCTCATCCTCTAAACTATGCGTTGATTGACCATTTATTTTATTTCCCGTATGTTTCGTTATGACACTTCCGAATTCTTCAAATAATTTTATACTTCCAACGACAAAATTATCCGTAGGCAATTTTGTTCCCTTAAACTCTCCATTAAAAGCGTATTTACCTTCTTCTATTAAAATATTATTTTGATAAAAAAACTTTTGAGAGTAAATAACTTTTGTTTTGTCGTGTACATCACATTCGTTTTATTTCAAAGAAATGAATATAAGAAACAATATGAAAACTTATATCAATTAATTTAATATTTAACTATACAATTTTTTTGATGTAATTTTTTTTTTAACTTTAATCCGTTTTATTGAGTGTTTAATAACAATCTCAATTCAACATTTTGGTTGAAGACCCAAAAACAGAAAGACAATATTTTCAAACAAAAATGTGTTTTTGTTAATTCTTTTTGACATCCTATCATGTCAAAATAGCTCGGGTAATACTAAAAAGAAATTCAATAAAGATTAATAACGACATCTGTTTGTTAGAATTGGAAATAAAAATTTAGTACGTTCGTTTGTTTTTTATAGTACAATTGAAATTTAACTAGCAGTTAAGTATTAGAAAATTTTAAATTATTGTTAATGTGAAAATGAATGGAAACTAATGAAATACATTTTTATTGAATTGAAAACGAAGATGAATTTGGTTTTATTATTGTTTTGCGATTATTGCGATCGTTACACCATGAATTCAAGGTAGAAACCAAGATTTTTACTCTTGAAATCACAAAAACGTCGCCATCCCCTCCATGACAGAAAACCACCGAACTACTTCCACCTATTAAACTGTATCTGGGATCGAGATACCAATGGTAACCAGCGTCAGGGTCGATGATCAATTTCAATACTCATGAAGTTCCTAGGAACTATCAGTGAGTACCGAAATCGATCATCCATCCATCTAACGTCAGCACCATTGAAACCTCGGTACAACCAGTAATATATGATGCTGAAGATGTGAACCCCAGAGACGACAACCAGCCAGAGGAACGACCCTACCTAACGAACAGACATCATTCTCTGATGTCTTTCGCGTGATGGACTCCAAGACTCTTACCGCTCATATCTATGCACTCATAGAGTACATTTCCAATCTTAGTCTTAATCATTGCAGGTAAGAACTTTGGAGCCAATTTTGCCGAGAACTTTTTGGTAGCGTCACTCAAATGATGTTGCCGTACAAACACACGTTGTTGTGGTTGAAAAGTCCGTAGTTTAGATCGCAGGTTGTACTGATGTTGCGATTTCTTGAAAGCTGCTTTCAAATTCTGTTGAACTCGATTCCTGAGCAGAGTCAAATGATCAGCGCGTTCTATTTCCTCACCAGCATCTTCACCAAGCTTGTATAGTGATCTCAACAATTGGTAAGTATTTCCATCCGATATTGGATGTTGACCAAATAATAGATAGTAAGGTGAGTACTTGGTAGCTGAATGTACTGCAGCCCGCAGTGCATAAGCGATTTCACCAATTAATGAATCCCACTTGGTATGTTGACCTTTTATGAACGCTCGAATTGCTGCTAGAACTGACCTATTGACCCGCTCTGACGCGTTGCTTTGAGGACTATAGACACCGGTCCTAATGTGTTTAATGCCGAAATCTGACAAAAGACTTTGAAAGTTCCTACTAGTGAACTGTTTGCCATTGTCACTGTGCAGAAACTCTGGTACCCCATATGTAAGAAACACTTCGTTCTTCAGAAAAGCATTCACCTTCGGTGAAGTTGCGTTCCTAAGTGGTTTCAGTAGTACAAACTTCGTAGCATGATCCAGAACTACCAATAACACCGTATTCCCAAGTGTTGAACGAGGGTACGGTCCCAAAAAATCTATATAGACTCTCTGCCATGGACGTGCTGTTTCGAATTGATATTGCATCGGAGGACGCAATATCTGATTCGTGGCTTTTGTTTGTTTACATGTGTCGCAGGACACAACATAGTTGTGTACCTGTGACGCCATGCCCGGCCAATAGTAAAGACGTCGAAGTAATTCTAAAGTCTTTTTAACACCCCCATGAGCAGCAGTACTATCATCATGATGTTTCTGAATCATGTTGGAAGTCATCGGTTTTGGTACCCAGAGTTTCCACACAGGAACATCGTTGGGTATTGCATCAGGTTTTGGCTCAATACGTATATATAGCTTATCATCCACGACTTTAACAGATGGAAAGTCCTTGGGTGATGATTGAACTTTAGCTATCATATCCGTATATTCCTTGTGCCGATAACCTTCATTGTCGATTTTGATGTCGTTAATGTGATGTGATAATGCTTCCGTCAATTCCTCGTGTGTATCGTCATAAAGACGAGATAGAGCATCAGGGACTATATTTTGGGTACCTTTTTGGTGGATAATGGTAAAATCCATATGTTGGAGTTTTAGGCTCCACCTAGCCAGACGACCACTCAAATCTTTCTGTGACATAAGCCACTTCAGACTTGAGTGATCAGTCACAATTGTAAATCGGTGACCTTCAACATAGCCCCTGAATTTCTTCACACTCAGAATTGCCGCAAGACATTCAAGCTCAGAAACAGAATAGTTTCGTTGAGCTTTATTAAGTTTTTTCGACATGAAGGCTATCGGACACTCTTGTCCGTCTTCGTCGATCTGATACAGTACACTACCTATCCCTGTCAGACTCGCATCGCATCTAATAAAGAACTCTTTATTATAATCAGGGTTTACTAATACCGGTGCTGTAGTCAGCAATCGTTTTAAATTTTCGAAAGCAGCTTGCGCTTCCAATGTCCATTTCAATTTCCCAGAACTTTTCTTCAATAAATCTGTAATTGGTGATACCACGCTTGCATAGTTTGGTATGAAACGTTGGTACCAACCAGCCATTCCTAGTAAACGTCGTATTTGTTTAACTGTAGATGGAGCTGGATACTCTGCTACAGCTCTTACCTTGTCAGGGTCTGTTCGAAGACCATCTTCACCAACCAAAAATCCCAAGTATTTCACCTCTCTCAGAACAAATTTGCTTTTCTTGAGGTTTATTGTTAACCCAGCCGCTCTTAACAATGAAGAGACTTTGGACAGCAACTCCATATGTTCCTGGAACGTGGAAGAGACTACCAATAGATCATCTAAATAAACAAAGACATTTTCGTGATATTGATGTGGTATCACTTTGTGCATTAGCCGACACATTGTCTGGGGAGCATTGCACAATCCAAAGGGCATAACCCGGAATTGATACAATGGACGACCAGGCACTGTGAAGGCTGTCTTGTCTCTAGATGCTTCTGCCAGAGGAATCTGCCAGAAAGCATCTTTGAGATCAATACTTGAAATGTACTTTGTGCTATTTAGACGACCTAGTAAGCCATCAATCAAGGGAAGTGGGTAAGCGTCCTTTTTCGTTAGTGAATTGACACGACGGCTATCAATACATAATCTGTTTTTACCAGATTCTTTTTGTACCAACACCACTGGCGAGCACCAAGAACTGTTACTCTCTTCGATCACGCCCATTTGAAGCATTCGGTCAAGTTCAGCATAGACCTTTAGTTGAACAGCCGGCGATGTGGGATAATGCCTCTGTTTAACAGGTGCATTATCACCAACATCGATGACATGTTCAACCAAAGAAGTCTTTCCGAGTCCAGACACTTCAAATGACGGGAAAGAATCCTTGATCATATCCAGTTCTCGTTGCTGGTCAGTGGTGAGGTTATGTATATTTAAATTTTGTGGCTCTGTACGAGTCAGTTCACTAACAAATGAAGGAACAATACCAAATTTCTCCCAGAAATCTATGCCCAGGTAGAGCTCTTCTCGTAGTCCAGGGACAATATGAAACCGCATTGGTTTAGTGGAGCCATTCACAGTTATTGGAACTTCTATGTAACCCAAAATTTTATTTGCAGTACCATCTGCCGTACGAATACACGAAGTGTACTTACGGTAAGTTGTACCTGCTGACTCCAATAATTCCAAGGAACTTCTTCCAAGTATTGTGATTGACGCTCCACTGTCCAATAGTCCTGAAATGTGTTTGTCCAAAATCCTTATTGTTAATCGCGGCCGAGGATCCTTTGTTTCTGAAAGGATAGATGAAATACAAGCTTTACGAAATAATTTCCTCATCCTCCAATATCTAATATTACGTTCTAGACGTCTAAAATACGTTCGATGTAATGATGGGAAATTAAATGTACTAGGTGATTTTATTCTGGTTTCCTGAGTGGTGATCGATCGTCCTGCGTTGCTACATCTCTCGTCGTTTTCTTCGGGCTCATTGGATGTTGAACCGAGGGTACCATCCCCGAAGCATGTACTCTCGGACGGTAGTTTAACGACGGGTGACAATATGAACAATTTGCATATATAACATCCGGCTTGTTACATTTCCAACAATATAGTTTAATTCTATTCTTAGAGCACTCAGGAGCTCGATGACCGTTTACTCCACATCTGAAACACACTATTGGTTGTCTGGATATTGATGGACCAGGTTGACTGTTGTCAGAGGTTATGCTAGGTCGCTGCAATATCCGTCTCTGTGTTGAATCCACCGCATCAATATATCCATGTTGTTCTGGTTCAGCATCCACCTCATAATCATCCATTTGCTGTACCTCGCTAATTCTTAAATTTGATGTTCTGGTTGGAACTGGTGTGGACCACAAACGTTCAAACTTCTGACATAAAGTCCGAAGTTCATCCATTGAGTGTATTGTTGCTGCTAATGTAGCATTTTTGAGATCCACACTCAGTCCCTCCCGAGCAATCTCTAGCATTTCACGATCAGCAAATGGACGTGCTAAGCGACGGTTTAACGAACCAATCTCCACCAGATATTCGTATACGCTCTCCTTGGATTTTTGTTTACGGTTCAGAAGAACGCGCAAGATCGCCTTATCATCAGTTAGCGTACCGAAGGTCTGTAGGAGTCCCTCCCTTAGCACTGGGTAGGTCACCACCTCATATTCATGAGTTAAATTCAAATAGTATCTGTCGGCCGCTGCTTTCAGATACCGTGGTATGATAGACCTAAGGTCGTCCCATGACACACGGTCTCTTCTGGCAGCCGCCTCCACTCTATGAATGAACTCATGAATATCAGGAGAGTGACCATCCCCTGTGAAGGTTGGAACCCAATTTGAGTCATAACGACTCAAATTGTTCCCACGAACCCCTCGGTACTCCACTGGTGCTAACGCTGGAGCCGCGTCACGCCATACCTGAGGAGGTTGGTTGTATGGTGGTGGTGCTGTTAGTGGAGCTGGTGGATATATTGGTGGTAGTTGTACCTGTGGTACTGATGGATAATTTAATTGTGGTTGTGGTTGTACCAATGCTGGATTGTTATGTGTATGTTCAGACTGGAGTGATGGACCCAATTGTGGTATTGCAAAGTCCTCGGCTCTCAACCCAGATTGCTGGAAATAAGCCGGTGGTAATTGATCTGACCGTCTCTGATGTTGCTGGTTTGGACGATTCAGACTATTTATTGTTTCCGATATTGGCCGTACTGGGATCGGTGTGGATCTCTCATCTGGTTGAAAAGCAGGTGAAGCAGGTGGAGCAGATGATACTCCTGGTTTACTCTGCATAATTGGACGTGTTGATAATGATCCTATTATACTCCAAGCGCGTGACAATTGTGAGATAGCGTAGGTGCGGGCTTCTTGCAAGTCATTGCGAGGACCCAACCTATTCATCCTACCCGTATAATGTAACACTCGATTCGCCAAACCATCCAAGAGGGTCTGATCAATCGGTGACTGAAGTCGACGTACTTGATTTAAAATAAGTTGTGCTGCCTGCACCACCATTTGAGATTCCTCAATCAAATCTCTCGCATGAGACACTGTTATTGGAACTGACCCATGATCTGCATGGTTTCGCAGTTCCTCTGCCCAATCGGCCCCCCCGAAATTCACACCCCGAACCAAACATTCGACCAGCAGTTCGCTGGGTTCTAGACCATAGAACGGATGGTCAACGTCTATTTGGTTTGACATTTTGATGGTAAAATTTATCAAATCCAGAATTCACAAAATCAAACAACAATAATAAAACCAATTCTCAACAACCAAAAAAAAAAATGTAGAGTTAGTACGACGGAAATGTAAAAGTGAAAACAATAAAAACCGCAAAACGGAAAAAAACAACGAACGCCCCAAAAAAAACAGAAAATTTTTGTAAAAACCAAACTTGTAAAGGAACAAAAAGGAAAGACCACCGTCGTAGCTAATCTTTGTTGAATCTTTTACAGAAATTCCTAAAATATTATACATGTAGAGATATGATTTATTTATTTAATTTCAGATCTACTGAAATAATTATATATACCTAAAACTAGTTATTGACGATAGCACCCCTAAAATATATTTATTTATTTTTAAAAAAAAAATTAAAAAATAAAAAATATTCAAAAAGGATGTTTATTTATTGGATGCAACGTCCTAGCTCAAAATATTGATTTATTTTTTAAAAAAAATAAAAAATATTTATTTATTTCTTGACGTATTGCTTAATTAATAAAAAATTTATTTTATTTAATTACCTAAAATTATTTAAATTTAAAAAAAATTATTTAGTTACCTAAAATTTAATTTACGAAAATTTATTTTATTTAATAAAAATTATTTATTTAATTTTTTGAAAAATTTGTTTGATTTATTTTATTTTTATTTAATATAATAAGAGATTCCCAAAATCTAGATTCGTCTGGAGACACATAAAAGTAAGTATGGCTACAATATCCATTTTATTTAGTATTTGAATTATCGCGTTCGCGAGCCCACTCCAACAATGCATGTGAGAACCGACTAGAAAAGCCCCTAACGACCAGATTCTACAGAACAGTATCTCCCCAACCTAACAAAAACAATCGCAACTGTCACGATTAGACTCTAGGCCCATTTCTACTGACCCAGCTGCGGTTGTTCTACCTAAAAATAAATTACCATTAAACTAATGCCATAGTCGAAGAACGCTCCCGAACACCAGACTTCAAATCCTAAACTTAATGAAAACTGTCTATTGCAAGCTAAATGTAAGAGTGGAAAAATGTTGAAGTTGTGTGAGGTGAAGCCTCGATCCTGATAAAAAAAAATGATTGGTTCTCCTCTTCATTTCGTTAAAGAAGCTTCTGTGCAGGGAATGGTACTACTGGTTTGTACCTAAGTACAGACCAGCAGTAGTCACTCCCTTATCACCAGAAAACTCCTTCTGAAATGAAGAGAAGAAACCAATGAACTTCGATCGCATGTCCATAATGGACAGAGGCGATCTAAGAACATAATTATGTTAAGGAGATAAGCCCCATGGATCCTTTGTTAGAGGTACCGCTGAGAGAAATTATCAATTACACACTTGTAATCATTACACAACAATAAAAAAATTAACACCCAAAAAAAAAATCAATTAATTCTAACAAACGCTCAACTGTAGTGGAATGTACAATATTTTCATCGCGAAATTAAAAATAGTTCGAATCTACCACAACCAAAACAGGATTTTCACCGATTATAACCATTAGTGGTAAAGAAATTAAAATCATGTATTTATTTCACGCAGGCCAAAATGCACCGTTAAAACGAGCATCAGATTCCAGATCTAATTTATTAATGTATAAATATTTAAATATGATCTACTATCCAATTCCTATCAATGTATAATATTTGCCAAAGCTACTCACAAAAAGTTCAAATGGCTAAATCGTTTCATCGGTTTGGTTTCTTAATTTCATCTCGTTGGTGCTATTGTAACATAACACTCCACACAAACCACTACATCCGCTTCCTATATACTAAAAATATGTACAAATATGTACAATTATACAACAATTAACCTACTATATACACTATGTACAATGACAGTATAAAAAAACAGTCTCCGAAAAAAATTACTGCCCCAAAACGGTTTTTTTCCAAATTCAGAACAAAATACATTTCAAAGATGCACACAATTTCCCGGGGCCACTTGCGGTCCCAACCACCGTCGAGGGTTCTCTCCCCTGTGATTGGACTCAGAGATAGCGTTCTCTTCAGCCAATATCTCCGCATAAGCGTGCATGACTGACGAGAACTCTACCTCCTCGGCCAACCACGCTGCCTTCTGCTTCTTCCTCCTACTCTTTTTCTCCCTCCACCTTTTCCTATCCCTTTCTAGCCTCCTCAATCGATATCTCTCTCGCGCATCCATCACTTCATCCACACACTCATTCACTTCATCAACTACCACTTCTCCTACCAACTCCTCATTCATCTCATCCACTTCCTCCACTCCATGCACTACCTCATCTGCCCACTCATTTATCTCCTTATTCATCACTCCATCCGCCAACTCATTCACTTCCTCATTTACAATCTCACTTATCACTACATCCAACCATTCATCATACTGCTCATTCGCTATGTCATCCATCAATTCTAAATATAGTTGATTCCTTTTCTCATCCAGTTCTGCATTCATTTTTACCTGTTCCCTCTCATTCACCACATTCATCACTTCACTCACAATCTCATGCATTACTTCATCTACCTCATTCACACCCGGCTTAACCGCTGCCTGACCCAACTCTCCTGGCCCCGGCCGACGCTTGCTCCTAAACGAGCCAAAATTTCTGACTGTGTGCATTTTTGAGTGTAAGAAATATAGTGTTAATCCAAATACAATTCTACACTATTGTAAAAACCAAATTAAATGTTAGAATTAGAATTTAATCTTTTAGAATATTATATTTAATTAGAGAAAAACAAATAATGGTATTTTTAACACTGGCTCTACCAAGAACTCAAAGACCAAAAGGTTAATGCGAAAGCAGAATACAATTTCCTTTCAAATTCTAATAAGTCTTAGAATTGCTTATTATTTGTCTTCTTCAAGTAAATATTTATATATCCCAAAATTAAATGTACCTGTGCAGCATTTAATGGTCATTTGAATTCGTTATTGCAACTACCGCTGAATTCAATTCTCAAAAATTCCTTTTAAATTTATCAAATTGTGAAATTCTTAAAAATTATTAAAAAAATGAAAAAATTCTATATATATTTGATATATATGTAAAAGAAAAATATACATATAAAAAAAACCCAACTGGTTCTTATCCAAACAAGTTCGAAGTCAACCAAACCGGTTGACACCGCCCAAATACATGAAAAAAAATGAAAAAAATATTTTTCGCGCCGAAAATAGCTCTAAATAACACAACAAATTCGTACCTAACGGTAACAAAACTCCACCGTAATCACGGTATTATATTACCAAAATATTCCCCCGGTCCGTTTTTGGTTCGGCGACAGATTGTTAGTATGGACCTTTCGTACAAAATAATATTAATAATATTGCTACGGGATAGCGCTTATCCCCACAGAATCCTAAATTTGGGAATCTCTTATTATCTGAAAAAAATCTAGCCTATCATTTTGAATAGAGTGTTCAAAAAAAAGAATTTACCATACAAATAAATAAACAACTAAAAGAAATTTGACTTTAAATTATATATATATATCAAAAAAAAATAATAATCTTACTTCCATATGTTGAAGGTGGTTTGAACAGCGTCGGTTTTCTATAATTTCACCGCCTTTCCCTTCTATTTCGTTGAATCCGCGTTCAATTCAAAAAAAGAAAATAGTTCTTTTGTTTTATTCCACTCCTTTATATCGCACAAATCTCATCCTCTAAACTATGCGTTGATTGACCATTTATTTTATTTCCCGTATGTTTCGTTATGACACTTCCGAATTCTTCAAATAATTTTATACTTCCAACGACAAAATTATCCGTAGGCAATTTTGTTCCCTTAAACTCTCCATTAAAAGCGTATTTACCTTCTTCTATTAAAATATTATTTTGATAAAAAAACTTTTGAGAGTAAATAACTTTTGTTTTGTCGTGTACACTGATCACATTCGTTTTATTTCAAAGAAATGAATATAAGAAACAATATGAAAACTTATATCAATTAATTTAATATTTAACTATACAATTTTTTTGATGTAATTTTTTTTTTAACTTTAATCCGTTTTATTGAGTGTTTAATAACAATCTCAATTCAACATTTTGGTTGAAGACCCAAAAACAGAAAGACAATATTTTCAAACAAAAATGTGTTTTTGTTAATTCTTTTTGACATCCTATCATGTCAAAATAGCTCGGGTAATACTAAAAAGAAATTCAATAAAGATTAATAACGACATCTGTTTGTTAGAATTGGAAATAAAAATTTAGTACGTTCGTTTGTTTTTTATAGTACAATTGAAATTTAACTAGCAGTTAAGTATTAGAAAATTTTAAATTATTGTTAATGTGAAAATGAATGGAAACTAATGAAATACATTTTTATTGAATTGAAAACGAAGATGAATTTGGTTTTATTATTGTTTTGCGATTATTGCGATCGTTACAACTGTTCTTAGAAAACGTTATCGTAGTATGATTGATTAACGCTTTGACATAATAATTATTAATTGTACGCTTTGGGGTTAGTTTGTAAGTGTTTCGGGTTATGATAAAAATGGAGAGTCCTCAAACCGTAAGAAAGCGAATACAAATAGATGTAAATTTTATTAAAAATTACAAAAAAGTAAAAGTTAGAGTATTATAAGAAAAATATTGCTTATTGCGAAATTACTGCCAAGAAATGAACTTTTGTATGTATTGTGATAGAGACGTTTTCTATGATAAATGGAAAATCTACCGAACGGTGGCAGTAATAAGAATAATAGTGGTACTACTGCTTAGGTTACATCAATAATAACAATTATTCAACAATCACCTGTTTATTTCTGGTGCAACAAGTTTTGTAATTATTCAATAAGCACCTGGTTTTGTGCAACACTCACCGAGCTTTGGTGCAAAAATTGGAACCACCGTCTGTTTATCATTGTTGCAACAATTTACGTATTTACCTAATTGTTCAACAATAACCTGGTTATTTTTGGTGCAACAATTCGGCTGCAAACAATAGTAATTTTAATTTAAATCATTTACAACAGCAGTCACATCATCACCATTACAATGATTATTAAAATTTTGATGTTTTGATTAAACAAAAAATTTATCAAGTAAAATATCGTATCAAAAAATTGAATTTATTCATCAAACTAGTATTTCAATTTCAAACATTCCGTAATTTAGTTCCTAATATTAATCATTAAAAATAATCTTCTTTAATTGAATTAATTATTAGTGTGGCGGGAGGCGTCGGGATGACTATCATCCATGGCGGCAAGCTAATTTTTTAAATTATAATTGCATGGTCGTAGTTGATGGAGGGGTGGAGATGGAATGTAGTAGGTCTCACGAGAGTTGATCCCGGGGAACCAAAACCTGTCTTATGTTGTCATAAAAGGCTACGACCTTATACAGTGGAGTAGGTTAGTATTTGACCTGTTACCTGCAATGGTAATTTCTTGCTTTTAAATGTAGGTTATTGGTTTATTGTTGTTATTGTGTGTGCCCCCAAGCCGTTCTTCTCGTCTCTTGATTCGTCAGAACTTGCTTTTCTTTCAATCTTTGTTTCAGTTCACCTAATAATTATCGCATGCATCCAGCATTTGTAAAGAACCGAAGATAAAGTTTATCTAATCCACGTACTGAAGCTAGACGGAAAAAACTCAAAGCGCGCGTTTCCTCTTGACGTCAAGATTACTTATGGTAGCCCTACCGATAACCAGCCGCTCGTTACAAGATGACATTACCTCTAAGATTAAATAAATTAACGCGGATGTTCCGTACCTATTAGTTCTTATTTCGATTCGTGTTTCGAAAGTTCCAAAATTTAAGTATAAAACTTTAGTAAATAATTTTCTACAGCGATGTCTTCAGTTTATCATAATACAATAGGACTTTTATGTAATATATTATTATTCGAATAAGGGTTGATTACTTAAATACGTGCGTCGCATGTGATATTCCTAGCCGTTCGGATGCCCTGAAAATTGTATACAACGAACTAAAAACTACGTTCTTATTTCTTGCGATGACGAAAACCGACGCAGTCATAGCGACAGAGTAGAAAGGCACAGAATTAGGGTGAAACCCATTTTTACATAGCCGTTCCTTCTCGAAAACGATTGTGACCAGCAAAAACGCAAAAGAGTCTGACATTTTACACAATTTTTTGTGCTTTGTGCATATACAAATCTTAAACAAAGTCCCGTTCAAGTTCTATTTATACATGCTAGAAATTGCGTATTGGGATTCAAATCAAAATTCCCTGTCAGGTTGTTGGATCGTTCTTAAACCTCGCAATACACTAATAAGCTCAAATTAAAATTTCAAATAAATTAGGGGTTATAGAGCAGCTATTTCGTACACCGTAGCACATCATTCCAATATCTTCAAGCTAATAAAAATTTCACAGAGGTCTTTCTACGCTTCAAGATATCAGAGGTCTTTTTACGCTTAAAATATCTTACAAGATCAAATTTCCAAATAACTTGCTCTCCCAAAAATATGTGTTATTGTTATTTTGGGATTATAATACATATAACTAAATCATCTTTAGAAATGCACAACATTAAAAAAACATATGTTAATGTCAACAAAACTAATAAACTGAAATGTCGTGATGTCTAGTAAGTGTATATAAAACCTAAAAATTTATATTTATACATGGAAAAAAATCGTAAAAATCGAAACATAATTAAACTGTTTGAATAGCTTGTAAATATTTTCCATCAAACATGACTGATGGAAACAGTAGTTATTATTCTATGATCTAATAATAATTAAAACGTTAAATAGAAATATGTATTTGATGTTGAGTTTAACGTTTAACTTAGTATACAGTTAACATAATTAACATAATTAGTTTAACGTCATTTCAATATTGTAAAAATTAATATCTTAGGATAGACGATAGACGCACTAAAGAATTCGAGATAATAAATAAAGAGCCAAAATTAAATTAAAAAACTTCAATCTTAGACTTGTCTTCAAACCATGTTGATAAAAAGAAACTTCCTAAATATTTAGTATTGAAACCAGATAACAAAATTGTTTATGTTGTTTTTATACAAATACCATTAAATTTACATTAAAAGATAACAATCATTAAAAAATAATTAAAAACACATTAACCTTATGACATTACACATTATTAATAATAAGAAATTTTAAAATTAATTAATTTTTAGCAACATCTTTTTGACGGCTGGATAGCAATATTTTCAAAACATACATATTACAAAAAAATATAAAAAAAATCTAGAACTATAAAGATTGAAAAGGTAAAAAAAATAGATTAGATGAAAACTGAACCGTAATCCAAAACTAATACTAATCAAAAAGATCTAACTAAGATCATCTTCTTTTAAATCCTACAACCAAGGCTAGGACTAACCTTGAACCGTCTTCAAAATACATTGGTATAGATACTTGCACAGTAGTATATTTATTTGAATCACGATTACAAAAAAAATTAACATTAAAGAAACTAAAAATACTGTAAAAATTAATATACTGCATTGATAAAATAACTGTTGTTTGAGAATCTTATCAAAAGAAACGCAAATATTTAATTTATTAAAAACAAAACAAAAAAACAGGTAAATCACGTTTTAAATTTTTTGCGTTTAGTCTAAGCTATTATTCAAGTAAATAAAATTTTACAAAAGACGACAACGCTAAATACCTAGAATTTAGATGTTGAGATATCAAAACAAAGATAAGAAATTTTAGATTGAAAATTGCTTTTGTTATTTTACAATTATTAAAAAAAATTATGGGTAAATTGTTCCTGTGGAAATATTTATCTGTAGCTAAATTTGTTTTGGTACATATAAGTAATAAAGGCCACAAATCATTCGCAAACTGATATTAACTTATTAACAGTGCACTCAAATTTCTAAAGCGTAAAATTCAATGCTAACAATAATTTTTTTAATAAGGCGATCATGCACCATAGTCTAATATGTAGACTGCTAATTCCTATATGTCATATTCATATTCAAGAGACTAAGGATTCTCACAATCTGGTTTTTAATTTCTGTCCGTTTAGTTTAAGTTAATCAATTTTATTATTTTACTGTTTCTACAATTTAATATGATTTGTTTTATCTAACTAAATCGTCAGTAATCTCAATAATGTTCGAGTTACGTTTCAACACTTCTATCTATTATAGAGGGAAGTTCTTGACATGCGTCCCAAAGATACATTTTTTTTTTTTTTTTTTATTAATTAGTTAGACATGTTTAGCACACTAAATATGAAATATTCATTATTTAGACTCTTTGAATATCCGAAGATACCATGTCAACTATAAAGGAAGGAGATGAGGAAAATGGAAGGAATGGGGATATAGGGATAACTATACTAATTTTTTTAAATGATGATGGACATTTTCTTTAAATGCCTGAGGGAAAAATTCATCGGGAAATACAGAGTAAGGCAATGAGTTCCATAATTTGGCCACTCTATTAAAATAGTCGTTTTGGAAGGACACAGTTCTACAACGAGGTATTTGTACAACAAATGGATGGGATAACTCGGCAGCTCTTGTTTGTCGATTATACTGCGCACACGATGGAAGGATATTTTGAATTTCCTTAGAGGAGAACATCCCTCTAGTCTTCTCTAGCGTGGCTCGGTGGACCCAGGTTCTGTTTCAACATACAGAAAGAAACAAATAATAATAAAAATTGTTGCTCTAGTCTCTAGAACGCCAACCTATAGGACAGGTAATAGTATATAATTTTTTGGATGAACAACTACAAATCCGATATCCGGAATCGAAAAGTCTAAACCAGTAAACTTGAATGCATTATTTAACTAATACTAAAAGTGTATACAATATCAGTGAACTCGATTACAAAATCATCAGCTCAAATACGTGAATATGTTATATAGATTCTAACAGTGGCCTTGTTTATATAACATGATCACTGTTTACGTATATTAATTACGCATAAAATAAAGTTTTTCTAAAAGCAACAACAATTATTATTTCCAGAGCTATTTTTACGCCTAATGATTCTCACATAACAAACTAAAATAAACTTAATTCATAATTCATAAAAAATAATTAATTTTTTTTTCACTCAATCAAAACTAGGAATTTACAATCCAGCATAATAAAAAAAAACTATTTTAATTTCAATCTCACTACTAGCTCCAATTGATATTATTATTTTGAACGTATTTATAAACAATGTTCATATTGTTTTTTAAATAATTATATAAAACCCGTTAATTGAAGGTCACGGATTTGTGTTTTCTTTTGTAGTTTTTATTCATGTTAGTTAATTTATTAACCCACACATCAATACCTACTTTTTGTTTGTTTATTGTTTTGCATGAAAACTTGTTTGTTTGTATAGATATAAATAATAACAACGATATGATATAAATAATAACAATGGTTTGTTTTTTTATCTTTAGCAAATGCAAAATAAAAAATTATAAACAAAAAATTTGGTTGATGAAAGAATTTTTACAAATGTTGTGGATTGAACAAATAACTGTCTCTGCGTTCTGTCAGTTTGACAGCGCGAGATCTCGACATTTTAGCAGTTTGCATTAACAAATTATCGTCGAGTAAAACGGGGTTAGAGAATACGATTGAGGTATGATACAGCTGATTTTGATTACAAAACTAGAAAAGGTTTAAGATGGAAATATATTCAGTACCCTAAACTTAACAACAGTGTTGTGGAGCATTAAAATATAAACAATATCATATGATTGATAATCCATGATGCAAACTTCCATACAATAGCGCCACAAAAACTTATGAAACAGACATCAGTAATTGTTTCAATCTCACCAATGGCGATGTGGTAACCATAAAAAAAAGTTGAAAAGTCACAAACAAACTCAAAAATAACTTAGTGAAGTAAGTGAAGTGATTAGTGAAGTAAGTTTTTATTAATTATAAATTTCACTTGATCGTAATGACAATGCAGTTATATTATAATAATGACCTACTAAGGTCATTTAGCTATACGCATCACGACGGTTAATTATGTATACTTTTAAAAATAAAAAAACTTTAATATGCAGTGAATCAGCGAAACAAAAGTATATTCTTAAACTTTATTTGAGGAGTGAAACCCATGGAACACGCCCTAGTTTAAAACATCGATCATAATTTAGCGATATTTCATTATGGAATTAAGCCGCAATTAGACTATTGCAGAACTTTGCAATATTTCTGCAATAGTCGTGCAATGGTAGTGTGTAAAATATTCATTGCAGAAAAGTTTGGCAATGAACTCATTGCAGAACATTGCAATGACTTATTGCAATGTTTTTCAATGAGTTCATTGCCAAACTTTTCTGCAATGAATATTTTACACACTACCATTGTAGAAATATTGCAGAGTTCTGCAATAGTCTAATTGCGGCTTAAGAAAGGATTTGAAAGTATCAAAAAAAATTGTGAAGTAATAAAGTTTTTTGCCATACCGACTACATTGCTAAACAGTGGTGGTAACAGTGCTTGAGACTCAGAGTCAATCTAAAGTTTTATCTAGAAAAATAGATACCACGTGCAATTGCATAAATACTTTTATCAATTTCTAAAATATGGTAATTTTAACTATTATGACGTAAACATACTCGCGACCTTGTGATGTCTCTAACGATTAAGGTTGACCGGTTTTGTATCGGTTCAAAACACTAAATTTATTTTGATTTTGTGAGAGAAACAATATTTGACATGTATGCTACAATAGTAATTTATTGTGTAAGTATTTAATGAATTAATGATATATTTAACTCTTCGATTAAAAGCTACGTGCGAAGGACGAGCGAGCATTGCAAATTTGCGAGAGAATAAAATTCATTAAACACGAACCCAATAAAACGTTTTATCCTGCCGACAGAGTAACACGAATTAATACATTGAATTATTTTAATATTCTTTGGTGAAAAAAAAAATAAATAAATAGAAGAAAAAATAATGAATTTCATTTTATTTTTTTGGACCATTAATTTTAAACAGTTAAATAAATTTATTCAATTAAAATACATATTTGATTGTTTTGGTATTTTTAAAATTAAATAACCTACAATGAAAGTTATCAAATTTAATACTAATGAGAAACCAAAAATCAATTTTTTATAGAACAAAATGGAAATTTAATTCAAATGAAATCATAGTAGCCTTATGCTTTTTATTATTCAAGATAGGAACATGCGCATTAGTTTGAATTTATTAATTTTTATATAGCTTTAAATGACAGGCAAGGTTTTTTATTGCTTTTTTATAATCAAATTATTTATAAACTGCAATCAAACAAAATGTATTTCAGAGTTCAATACAACCAAATAAATTATCTTATTGTGTTGCGTTGATTAGCGCAACAGAATAAAACACAATTATCATTGCAAAAAGAGAAAAACATATTTTTTGTACGACTAGAAAATATTGCTCGACATTAGGACCGCAAATGAGAGTGTAAAGTAATCATTAAACGACCGCTCGACGTAGTCTCCATCTATCAAAAATATTTTGTATTTTTTAATTAATATTAAAAAGTTTGTTGGAGCAATCCATAACAAACATTTTTTAAATTGCACTTAATATAATGAGGTAACTGAGGTATATTTAGCACTTAATAGCAGATAACATTTGTGGATCTGTTCTGTACTCAAGAGAGTAAACAAACCGCATCACCCAATGTCCATAACCACTTAAAAAAAGAATATGCACTAGCTAGAATTTAAATGAATGCCAAGCTTAAAGGTTTCGACATAATTTCATAAACAACCGCATAAAGCTAGCACACTTATCATCCTAACTTCATATCGTTAAGATTGCATGTGGATAATAAAAGATAATTCAATTATTTTAATAATGCTCTGAAATTAATTCACTGTCATCTTATATAAAATTTAAATTGCGTTGTTTTCGTAAAGTAGATAAGAAAAATAAAACGGAGGGAGAACAATATGTAAAATTTAAATTAAATAAAAACAACAAACAATTATCCTCCTAATAT
The DNA here is from genome assembly GCA_963693315.1 of Diogma glabrata. Lineage (NCBI taxonomy): Eukaryota > Metazoa > Arthropoda > Insecta > Diptera > Cylindrotomidae > Diogma > Diogma glabrata. The sequence goes on from OY856186.1 coordinate 399,655,763, forward strand.
TATATTAATATTATATTAAGCAAACAATTTAATTAATTTGGTTGTGCACTAGATATCTATCAAAAAAATACTTGTGAGTTCAGAAAAACACTAATTTGTGATATCTAGTTGAAAATTTAATTTCTACATCTACATCTACGTAGGGATCGTGCATTGCTATTTGATTCGACCGTCGCGCTTTAAGTGATAGGGCCTGTAAATATTGACTTTTTTTTTTAACAAATTACACGTTAAACGAATTTTATGATCTAGTATTCCGTTCAAATTATTCGATTGTATTTTCTTTGTCAAAATATTAAAAAGAAAACACCGTAAATTATATACTAATTACGCGATATTTTATACAATATATATAAATAAATAAATATTTATTAAAGTTTACGCAGTAGGAACGGAGATTTTCAGTAATATTAAGGAAAAAATATGATTTGATTTAATATACATTAAAGGAAAAACGTCAAACTAATTTCAAATAGAGGCAAAAGTTTTTATACTCAACACTTGGCGGGTAACAATCAGACGCGCACGTTCCCTATAGCTGCCGTTTTCAAGATATATTTCTAAATTTAATTTAATTTAATTTTAAATTGTTTTAAAATTTTTCTGCTATTAAATCGGATTTTTATTATGAGATAAGGTAGCAGACTCTGGTAAAATTGTGTTAATCTACTTAGAAACATGTTCATCCATGTTGTAATTGTAAAATATCCGCAACATTTTTCCTATGGTGGAATAGTATGTTGTTTTACGAGCACAGAATGTAATATCCTAGAGTATGAAGGTTAATGAAAGTTAACACACGATGGGAGTAAATATTATCATTCTGTGGGAGTTTTGCCCTTTACCTTTTCTATGATCAAATAATAAAAAAATAAATAGAAGTAAACTAGAAATAATTGTATTAAATAGTACATTATTTAATTAGGAGCTGAAGTGATACTTTTTGTGTGTAGTTTATACTTTAACGGCCGACCGTAGGTAGTCGCCTATTGTACTATTTTCGTAGTATGTAATTTTTTACGCAAAAGTTTGGTAAATTTTTTATAAATATTCAATATTACTAATAATATGAAATATAGCATTAATTCATCTTTACTATACAAAATTATCAATAGATGTCTTTTATTTATTGAGTTTTATTCATTAAAATGAACAACAGTCATCATGCTGTTTTGAACAAACTCATCAACTACATTTAAAATGTAATGTCACTTTACAGCCGCCGTAAAAAAATGAAATTTAAATGGCGTCACTATAATGACACTGTTAATTAATGAAACACATGGCGTTACTTTACAGTCGCTTTTATTATACGTCAAAAAAGTAAGACTTTAACTAAGATTAGTAACGTTAAATTTAACAGCCCTTTGCCGAAAAAAAATATTTTTAATGAAAGCGGGCGAAATCAGTTGAAGTTTGTGAATGAATTTGTTATGATCATTTCTGTTAACGCCTTTTTACTGCTACCGTGGTGTATTTTTAAAGCATGCTTTATAAATTTTTAGAAGAATCATAAAAATTTGAAATAATTTGAAAAAGTTGTATGCTTTATATTTTAAATTTATATTGGTTATGTGCAAGTTTTGTATTTGTTGAAATTTGATGTGTTTTGTTGTTCGATGGAATTTTTTTTTCTGGTCATAATAACAAAGTTGCCTTTCTATCGTTGTGTGTATTGCATGGTGTATTCAAAAGTCAATTTTCTATCATTGTCTATTAAAATATTCGATGTGCGTTCAAAAGTTGAACTGACATTTGTGTGTTTTTATTTTGGATGTGTTTTTGCTATTTTTCTATCAATTATAAAACTTTTATTATTCAATGTGATCTGATAAGTTTGTCTGTAATAATCACAAATTTGTAAAAAGTAAATCAGAATTTTATTAACGTTTTACAGCCATTATATTTTCATAGCATTAAATAAATAAATTCTCGTCTTTTTTTCATTAGAGAGTAGAAAGCAAACCGACCTTATAACAGTTGAGGAAAAAAAGAGTTGGTGGAACTAAATAATAAAAAAAAGGCACTTCCAGCCTTTTAAAAATAAAACAGGATTATCAAAAACGGCAACAGAAATATAGAGATAGAACAAAAAAGAAAATCGAAGATCTTGTGAGAAAGAATCCGGAAGTTGGAAGAGCTCTCTCATACAGAGATTTCCGGTCGACCACGCATAGAGGAGACGCAGCCACTATTACTAAAGGCGATTTGTGACGTCGCTTTACACAGTCAGACATTGTCCAAAGCATCAAAACTCTATCTAAATTGACGGAAGAGTTAAATAAAAACGGCTTTAATATTTCACGCAGTGCAACGTATTTTCGTCTTTTTCCCAAAGAGCTGCAACACATCCGAAGGGAAGAGACATATCGTTACGGATCCTGTCAAGCTGATCCGTTCCCAGCAGGAAGCTCATACAAAACACATCGACGGTCGCTTTTGTACAGCAACAATTAAAATTATTGAGGAAAAGGCTTTGTAACGATCGCAATAATCACAAAACAATAATAAAACCAAATTCATCTTCGTTTTCAATTCAATAAAAATGTATTTCATTAGTTTCCATTCATTTTCACATTAACAATAATTTAAAATTTTCTAATACTTAACTGCTAGTTAAATTTCAATTGTACCATAAAAAGCAACGAACGTACTAAATTTTTATTTCCAATTCTAACAAACAGATGTCGTTATTAATCTTTATTGAATTTTTTTTTAGTATTACCCGAGCTATTTTGACATGATAAGATGTCAAAAAGAATTAACAAAAACACATTTTGTTTTAGAAATAGGCTCATTCTGTTTTTGAATCTTAAAATAAAATGTTCAATTGAGTTTGTGAAAACATTACATAAAACTAAATTCATTAATGTGTTAAGATATATGTGGGCTTTTTTTAAGTTAATTGCTAATTAATGTGATGTGAAATAACACAAGTCCATCAATTACAAAATATTATAAGTCAAATTTACAATGAAATTATTATTGTGTTATGGTTGTAAACATTAATAAGAATACAATAAAAAATTTATTATGGCCAATTGTGACTTGTAATTGTCCATTTTATAAGAAGTTAACACTAATGAAAATGTTTCATCCTGTGACACCAGATGTTCTTTGTTTTCGATATATATAATACAAATCTGGATTATCAAAAAGATGTCAAGGTTTTTGGTTAATAATAGCAACAATAGTAGTGGTGCGTAGTTCCAAACGGATATTCTATATTTCAAATCAGGAATTAAAACAAATATTGGCTTAAAGGAATTCACTGAGTACCCGAAATAATATCTCTGCTTATTCAGAACGAAATATTCAACAACTTTGGAGCGTGGTATTGCAACTGGTGGAAACAGCATCAACAACAGAATATAAAATAAGGTTTTTATTGTTTATATTATTATGATTACTATTTTTTTTCGTTAGATTTTTGTACTTATTAATTTTTTTTTGATGGAAAAATAAATTCCAGCTATAAGAGATTTCCAAAGTTAAGTTTCGTTTGGGGATAAACGGCATCCCGGGTAAATTAATTTAGTTACCAAAGGTCCAAGTGTTATACATGGCGCCGAAACAGGGACTTTGGTTTTTGTGGTTATTTTTTATATGGGTTTAGTGATATTTTTTGATGAGTCATATTTTTTTTAGGCGCAAAAATAGATATTTTTATTTTTGGCGCAATATTATTATGGAAATTTTTGAAAAAAACAGTTTTTTTGGTTTTTGTGTTTTATAGATTTTTGATAAACCAGTTTTGGATTTATTATAGGTAACCGTTTATATTTTGTGTAAAACCAGTATTGGTTTTTTTTTTCTATATTAAATATTAAATAAATAAATATTTTACAACTATTTTTGATGATGATGCAATTATAATGCAATTAATTGTGATATCGTCGAATTGTAATTGTTAGACGTGACGCCGAACCAAACAGGACCCGTTAGGTTTTTGTTTTGTGGGTGTTGCCAGCGTAGCAAAACAAAAACGTGTTTTGATAGTAGAAACCGTAATAACGGTTAATTTTTCATATTTACCAGATTGGTTTAAATATATTTTAGCGAGAGATATTTTTACCAAACACTTTTTGGATAACCAGTTATTGGTTTTTTTTATTTTTAGGAAAGAAATTAATTATTATTATACAATTATTAATAATAATATATAATTAATTACTATTATATGAATTTTTGGGGAAAAACCAGTGTTGGTTTTACGACGTACGGATTTTTGTTTATTTTTTTTAATAAACCAGTTATTGTATAAACTGGGCGTTGTAGACCAGGTTGGTTTACGTGTTAATTTTTTTTCGTAATACTACGGTATAATACAAACCAGTTTATGGTTTTGGTTTTTTTTATTGTAAAAATATTTTATATACATTGGGAAGTTGAATATTTTATATAAAATTTGCAATAACCTTTGCTATTGGATTTCGTATTATATATTTTGAATTTTGTTAAGAATGTATACAATTATGAGGGGTCAGGGGTTATTAAGGAGGTGTCGGCCAGGTGGGTTTGAGCCCTGGATGAATGAAGTGGATGGGAGAGCGAATGAAGAGAGGAAAGAGAGAATGGTTGAGGCGAGGAATGTGGTGGATGAAATGATAAATGTGATTTTGGATGGAGTAAAACATAAAATATTTTTGGAATTAATGGATGATATTTATGAAGAAAAATATGATGAGGTTCTGGATAAATTGATTTGTGAGATTGTAAATGAGGAAGTGAATGAGTTGGTAGGAGAAGTGGTAGTTGATGAAGTGAATGAGTGTGTGGATGAAGTGATGGATGCGCGAGAGAGATATCGATTGAGGAGGCTAGAAAGGGATAGGAAAAGGTGGAGGGAGAAAAAGAGTAGGAGGAAGAAGCAGAAGGCAGCGTGGTTGGCCGAGGAGGTAGAGTTCTCGTCAGTCATGCACGCTTATGCGGAGATATTGGCTGAAGAGAACGCTATCTCTGAGTCCAATCACAGGGGAGAGAACCCTCGACGGTGGTTGGGACCGCAAGTGGCCCCGGGAAATTGTGTGCATCTTTGAAATGTATTTTGTTCTGAATTTGGAAAAAAACCGTTTTGGGGCAGTAATTTTTTTCGGAGACTGTTTTTTTATACTGTCATTGTACATAGTGTATATAGTAGGTTAATTGTTGTATAATTGTACATATTTGTACATATTTTTGGTATATAGGAAGCGGATGTAGTGGTTTGTGTGGAGTGTTATGTTACAATAGCACCAACGAGATGAAATTAAGAAACCAAACCGATGAAACGATTTAGCCATTTGAACTTTTTGTGAGTAGCTTTGGCAAATATTATACATTGATAGGAATTGGATAGTAGATCATATTTAAATATTTATACATTAATAAACTAGATCTGGAATCTGATGCTCGTTTTAACGGTGCATTTTGGCCTGCGTGAAACAAATACATGATTTTAATTTCTTTACCACTAATGGTTATAATCGGTGAAAATCCTGTTTTGGTTGTGGTAGATTCGAACTATTTTTAATTTCGCGATGAAAATATTGTACATTCCACTACAGTTGAGCGTTTGTTAGAATTAATTGATTTTTTTTTGGGTGTTAATTTTTTTATTGTTGTGTAATGATTACAAGTGTGTAATTGATAATTTCTCTCAGCGGTACCTCTAACAAAGGATCCATGGGGCTTATCTCCTTAACATAATTATGTTCTTAGATCGCCTCTGTCCATTATGGACATGCGATCGAAGTTCATTGGTTTCTTCTCTTCATTTCAGAAGGAGTTTTCTGGTGATAAGGGAGTGACTACTGCTGGTCTGTACTTAGGTACAAACCAGTAGTACCATTCCCTGCACAGAAGCTTCTTTAACGAAATGAAGAGGAGAACCAATCATTTTTTTTTATCAGGATCGAGGCTTCACCTCACACAACTTCAACATTTTTCCACTCTTACATTTAGCTTGCAATAGACAGTTTTCATTAAGTTTAGGATTTGAAGTCTGGTGTTCGGGAGCGTTCTTCGACTATGGCATTAGTTTAATGGTAATTTATTTTTAGGTAGAACAACCGCAGCTGGGTCAGTAGAAATGGGCCTGGAGTCTAATCGTGACAGTTGCGATTGTTTTTGTTAGGTTGGGGAGATACTGTTCTGTAGAATCTGGTCGTTAGGGGCTTTTCTAGTCGGTTCTCACATGCATTGTTGGAGTGGGCTCGCGAACGCGATAATTCAAATACTAAATAAAATGGATATTGTAGCCATACTTACTTTTATGTGTCTCCAGACGAATCTAGATTTTGGGAATCTCTTATTATATTAAATAAAAATAAAATAAATCAAACAAATTTTTCAAAAAATTAAATAAATAATTTTTATTAAATAAAATAAATTTTCGTAAATTAAATTTTAGGTAACTAAATAATTTTTTTTAAATTTAAATAATTTTAGGTAATTAAATAAAATAAATTTTTTATTAATTAAGCAATACGTCAAGAAATAAATAAATATTTTTTATTTTTTTTAAAAAATAAATCAATATTTTGAGCTAGGACGTTGCATCCAATAAATAAACATCCTTTTTGAATATTTTTTATTTTTTAATTTTTTTTTTTTAAAAATAAATAAATATATTTTAGGGGTGCTATCGTCAATAACTAGTTTTAGGTATATATAATTATTTCAGTAGATCTGAAATTAAATAAATAAATCATATCTCTACATGTATAATATTTTAGGAATTTCTGTAAAAGATTCAACAAAGATTAGCTACGACGGTGGTCTTTCCTTTTTGTTCCTTTACAAGTTTGTTTTTGCAAAGTTTTTTTGGGGCGTTCGTTGTTTTTTTCGTTTTTCATTATTTTTTTTTCATTTACAGCGCACTAACTACATTTTTTTTTGTTAATTGGTTTTACTACTGTTGGTGATGGCGAGTTCATGATTTTGCGGGTTTTACCATCGAAATCTCTAGCGTCTGTTTTCTATACACCAAGCCTAAGTTTTTCAATATATTTTTTTTATAAAATTAAATTTAGTTGTTAGAATTATTAGTTCTCATAAATTAAACATCTATTCTTAGTTATTAGTTATTATAGTTATAGATTTAATTTTCGGTTTTTAGAATTTAAATAGGTGTTTAATTTAGGATTACTATAGTTATTATAATTTTTTTTTTTACTAGTAATGCACTCATACGCGATCCCCATATTCGTCATTGGTTTAATGTGAGTTACAATTTCGAGGTATTGATTTGGGTATTATTCACACTATAGAGTGAGGCGGATCCAAATCATTACCTCCACATTTATCATCATATTGATCTGCTGACGTACGTGTACATATCTCGTATGAGTCCATTTTAGTTACCACCATTTTTAAAATTATTTTTTTTTATTGCGATTAATTTAAAAAAATAGGATAAATATAGAAATAGTTATTAGAATTTCTATTATTAGTTTAAGTTTAATAGTGCTTTGGTGGTTTCTGTCATGGAGGGGATGGCGACGTTTTTGTGATTTCAAGAGTAGAAATCTTGGTTTCTACCTTGAATTCATGGTGTAACGATCGCAATAATCACAAAACAATAATAAAACCAAATTCATCTTCGTTTTCAATTCAATAAAAATGTATTTCATTAGTTTCCATTCATTTTCACATTAACAATAATTTAAAATTTTCTAATACTTAACTGCTAGTTAAATTTCAATTGTACCATAAAAAGCAACGAACGTACTAAATTTTTATTTCCAATTCTAACAAACAGATGTCGTTATTAATCTTTATTGAATTTTTTTTTAGTATTACCCGAGCTATTTTGACATGATAAGATGTCAAAAAGAATTAACAAAAACACATTTTGTTTTAGAAATAGGCTCATTCTGTTTTTGAATCTTAAAATAAAATGTTCAATTGAGTTTGTGAAAACATTACATAAAACTAAATTCATTAATGTGTTAAGATATATGTGGGCTTTTTTTAAGTTAATTGCTAATTAATGTGATGTGAAATAACACAAGTCCATCAATTACAAAATATTATAAGTCAAATTTACAATGAAATTATTATTGTGTTATGGTTGTAAACATTAATAAGAATACAATAAAAAATTTATTATGGCCAATTGTGACTTGTAATTGTCCATTTTATAAGAAGTTAACACTAATGAAAATGTTTCATCCTGTGACACCAGATGTTCTTTGTTTTCGATATATATAATACAAATCTGGATTATCAAAAAGATGTCAAGGTTTTTGGTTAATAATAGCAACAATAGTAGTGGTGCGTAGTTCCAAACGGATATTCTATATTTCAAATCAGGAATTAAAACAAATATTGGCTTAAAGGAATTCACTGAGTACCCGAAATAATATCTCTGCTTATTCAGAACGAAATATTCAACAACTTTGGAGCGTGGTATTGCAACTGGTGGAAACAGCATCAACAACAGAATATAAAATAAGGTTTTTATTGTTTATATTATTATGATTACTATTTTTTTTCGTTAGATTTTTGTACTTATTAATTTTTTTTTGATGGAAAAATAAATTCCAGCTATAAGAGATTTCCAAAGTTAAGTTTCGTTTGGGGATAAACGGCATCCCGGGTAAATTAATTTAGTTACCAAAGGTCCAAGTGTTATAGCTTCTTTATTAGAACTAACGAAAGTATGCCTTTTTCAGCCAGGATGATAAGGCACGGGTGGTACTAGGATTACCCGCAGACGAATAAACAAGCACCTATATTGATGCATGTCGAGTACCGAGTATCTTTACTAGACCACGATTGGGTGGTTGCCGCGAAGTACAAATTGATTCCCTTCGTCTACGGTGATATTGAGGTGAAAGGAAATGGTATGGGAAAAAGGTTAGCAGTTGAATATTCAGGACCCACATATATTACGATTCGGTGTGGCAAGCATTCCTCGTTCACGTTTTCTCGCGGTAAACATTTTGAAAAATTAATGTCGTTACCCGAATTCGATCAAATAATGAAAGTGGATGGGAAAATTAAGCCGGTTGTCATTATGACTATAGACGGTGGTCCTGATGACAACCCCAGATATAAAAAAGTGATTGATATGAGCGTTCATCACTTTCGGAACAACGATATTGAAGCATTCTTCATTGCGACGATTTTCTCTGTTCGTACAGGGAATTATTAAAGATCGTGTTTGTTCATCATTTCTTATTTATTTTGCATTTCAAGTGATGTTAAAAGAGCTTATGGTATTGCATACAAAACAAACAACAACAATTGTGAAAAAAATTCGGCCAGTTCGAATCGCAGCTCGGCGTAAACGAGAATTGATGGCGGTGATAGTACGAGAACTAAATGAGGACGTCGAATGGATCGATGAAGAATTCTGTGACATGACGGTAGAAGATATTATCGAAGTCTCCCAAGATTTTAGATTTTGGGGGACAAAAAACGTCTCTCCCAATAATTTCCTTTTGTTTTAAGTCTATCTGTTTTACGGATACTATCAGCAGTCTGTTATATTCCTTTTCATCTAAATCTGGAGCAGCGTCAATAGAAATGGATTTGATGTTGATTAAGCTGCATTTAAAATATTTTTTATGACAGAAATCATAGATATATGTATGTATACTCAGGTCGCAATCGTCTAAGTGGCGAAAATGAATTAATTGAAAAAAGGAAGTTCGCATTACTTACGTTTAATTTTAAATTATTCTAGTATTTCTTTGCTTCACAGAGCTACCATCAGCTACCAAATATATTTCATTTCTTAATGAATCAAATTATTTTGCTTACCTAAAACAAAAATAAAATAACTTAAATTAATTAAATATAAATTAAAATATTTATTTAGATTTTCAAATTCTTTACTTTCTTAGTGAATAATTCTGCATTTAGCAAACATTATAATAAAATCCTACGCAAGTCATAGAACTTATCTCCACCCAAACAATAGTAATTCTATCGATTCTTATCGTTTCATCGATTCATTTTTCAAAATATTTTGTATTTGGATGGGGGGAGGGAGGAGGGGTTAAGACTGGATATTTTGAAAAACAGCACAGTTCAAAAATGTGAATTTTTTTCAATGACTTCTCAAAACGCCTCTTTTCGGTAAATATGAAGGTAACCCTAACTTATGCTGATATAATTGAAACAGTTTATATCTCCTGTTTTTATTGCATTAACTTGCATTGTTTTTTGTGCTCGGGCAATGTGTTTCTAAGACAATCTAAATTTAGTATAAAAAAACAAACAAAATATAATACAACTTTAATCTATTTTTAAAAAATTTTTTAGTTACTACCACTAGAAACTGTTACAATCATGTATGTTCATACAATAATTTCATAATATATTTATTGAGGACAAATGATAGGCGAGATGCAATTTATGTAAATATGTATCTAATTGTTATTCACTTATCTTACGCAAACATAAAAATGCGATAATAATTTCATTAATTTTGTATGAAAATCAATACAACAGAAATTATCTGCGGGAAGAAACTTATCAAATGAATGGTGGGTTGAAAGAAAATATTAGTCATTGTTTTGAAGATGAATATTTTAATTAATGTTGTAAGTAAATTGTAGAGATGGTAAATGTTTCGCGTTATGTTAAGCGAGTTTTTTTATTTCCTATTTATTTGACGATAAAAGAACCGACGCTTATACCTACCTATACAAGCTGTGTAAGCAGAATTTTAAGCGATCAACGACTTTCTATACCTCTACAAACCATTAAAAAGACAGCAAAATATGTAGAGGTGTACCGCATTCCCTCAAAATCGAATGACAAATCGTTGATTTTAATTAAGTTTTTTCCAATAGAGTTTATAGTTTTTAGATACGTATAATACTTAAGACTTTAAGGGTGGTGGGATGTTAACATTTGACGTCAACTTATTTATTAAAATATAGAGGAACTGAAACCTCCGTCTTCAAGGTATCAAAAGTTTGGTCTGTTGGAAGAGATTATAATATATAGTCTTTTTAAGAAAACAGATGCGGTGCAATTAATTTTAGCTTATAGCAAAGTTTCTGTGTAAAGAAATTGAAATGAGACAAGTTGTTTCTGGTTCTAAATAAATTGTTTTGGTTCTTATTACAAACTTACCAAGTATCATCAAAATTGTTTATCAGTACTTGCTAAAGGTTTAAAAACTGACACCACTTTGCAAACCCGATACTAAATTATCGATGTTTCAAAAACTTATTTTCACAAATTTATGTTTATAAATAAATTATCAATTTATATTTTTGTATTTTTTGGTCAATCGGGCGGTTCGCTGCATTTTAATTGTGTGAAAAATCATATTCATAGATTTGGAGCCGATCACTAAATTCAAGTGTGTCAAGTTACAATTTTTTTTTCAAAAACTATATGTTAAACCATTCCGACACCAAAGTACCTAATATCTGAAGAGGCTGATATCTGAAAACCTCGCTTGAGGTTTCAGTCTTTCTATATACACTACAGAAAACAAAATAAAAAAATTATTCATTAAAATAATTATAATAACCAACTACCATGTATTTTAAAAAGTTTTTACGATAGCTCACCATAATTACAATTACTTTTATTCAACATGTTCATATGAAAAAACCATTACTGACATAACAATATTATTAACTTTTGAGTTTTATTAAAAATTTCAATACAACAAAACTAAATGATTTAATACATGAATTTTTATTACATAAATATAAAAAAAAATTAATGATTTAAATCGAATTTAATTAGTGTCTGTAGGGTTAATATTTTAGATATTAAATGATGGATGTAGTTAATAAAAATAATATGACAATACAATTAATGGAAAACACAACAAATAAGTCAAATCAATTTAGAACGATAAGCAAAAAATGCATTCATGTACGCGACTATGTATAAGAAACTATATAAAATAACGGAAGTATAGATATCAATTCATTTAAACAGAAGAGATATTTGAAGTAAAATTATAAGTGGGTTTGACATTTATTTAGATATGTCTAATGATCAAATCAAATTTACACCTCGGGAGGCGGTCAAATTGTCAGTTAATTAACCAACAAAAGAAAGTTTCGGTTTCTGAAATATTGATAATAGACAAAAAAAAGTTTATCATTTTTATACCATAAGGATATAAAAATCAAAAACAAATTTTATGAATTTGTCAAATCGACTGTCTGTTAATTAGCATTTTTGTTAGATGAATATAAAAGGTGTACGATTTAAGTCCTGTTTGTGACATACCTTTAATTTTATCATTCTCTTCATTATCTATATATCTATCAAAATCACGTCACATATTAGAAACAAAAAATTTGTGAAAGGAAATAAATGAGATTTACAGTAGAATCTTAAAATTATATACAAGGTGTTAATCTTATAAATGTTCGATCTTTTCATAAAATATTTTATCGCATTTTAATTGGCACTTCATTAATTTTGTTTTAGTTGCTCAAGAGTTTCTGGTTTGTTAATAATGTTTTGAAGATTAAAACACAGTGGGCTATCGAAAAGAGGAAGTAGAGACGGATATGACAAACACTAAGAAAACCAGCCGAAGATGTGAAAAGGATGTCCTCAGAGTGGGATTCACAAGGCAAAAGAAGGGTGGGAATGCCAGCAATGAGTTGGAAGAAAAGGGTAGGGGCTAGTAAAAGCGAAAAATATTTGCAAGACATGGAGAGAGTTAGAAGCGATTGCCCCCAATAAAATTAGATGGTTTAGTGTAGTATAGACGCCATATGCTCCTAAAACGGAGATAAAGGAGAGAAAAAACAGGTTATCGAATATTTTTCATGATAAATTTGACAAGTATACGACCTCACGACTTTTATGAGAAACTAATGGAACTAGATCGAAAATACGAGAACGATATTTTTCACAAAAAATACTTCACGATCACTCAAAATAAGATGTCTAAATTTATGTCTATATCAAAATCTAGACGAAACAAAATAGGAAACGTTGTCAGCGACACCCTGTTGATAAGAAATGTAGGTATTATCATAAAAAATGTTAAACATGCACAAAATAACAAAATCATTTCCGAAATTCTAATTCTATACTTCATGTATGACATCTACAAGAAACAAAATTAAATTCATGTATGTACGTTTATAATAAATGTTGTTTCTTAATGTATTTCTTGAGTTAACAGTAAAAAAGAAATTTTACGTACGATGTTGACAAGAAATTGAATAACATTATTACTATTTTGTATAAGAATTCATGATTTTGTCGGTAATGATATATGAATATTATTTGTAAATAGGAACACATGAGTTACATGTTATATAGGCAAATTAATAGATTTTAACAATCGTTGCGTGACATCGTCAATATTGATTAAACACATGTAGCTCAGTTTTGTGTTTCAAGATTTATTTTTTATTCTAATCTCTTTAAGTGATTTACTAAACAATAGTATCGCCCTGTGGCCGACATTCGGCCACTGTAAATAGAAATCTTAACAAAATAATTAGAACAAACAAAATAATCGAAAATACACACCCTCACATTTACCCTCTTTACCCGCCCAAGACCTTTACCAACAATATATATTGCCCGATATTGGTAGGGGCAAATTACTTTACTTTAAATGGTACGTAAATACTTACGTATTTATAATATAGATTTGTTATATTACATACTTAATCACCATTTCTGTTTTTCCAGGGGTCGTTTGCGGATTGGACCCATGCCCTAAATTCTCCTGTTTCATATTAGTTCTAATAATAAAATGTGCTAGGCTAGCTTAGAAATCATCCATACGAGAATAGTATATTGTATTACTAGTGCGAACGCGTTTTAAGAACAAGAGTATATAGTTTGCAGCACGAGCGTAGCAAGTGCTGTAATCATTCGCGTTTGGCAATGAAAATAATTATTTTTTATTGCAAGTCAGATTGTTTTGGGTTGTGAGGAGTGAGTACTATATGAACAATGTACATAGCTAAATTATTGCAATAAATAAATTAAAATTATTGATTTCTCCTTCTCATTGCTGTATGTAATTTGACATTGTCATACAGCTTTATAACGATTTGAAGTTTCAAATCTAATATGAAGATGGGTCTTTATAAATAAACTGTCTAGTCTAATAAATATACTGTCAATCAAAACTCCCGATATAGAAGCCTAACTCATTTTTTAACACCAAAAAAATCGTGAGCTTGTAGCGCTTTTTGAAATTAAAACTCAATATAAAAAAAAATTCAAAAAATCGCCATAACGCCCATAAAGCCATCTGGAAAAAATATGGAGGGCTGAAATCTCACAGCTCTGAGATATCAAGACTTCGGTCTGGGTTAAGGATTTTGATATAGTTTTCGGCAAAAAACTTTTATGAGGACATGGTTTTTAGTTTTGGGCAGCGATGTATATCAAACATAACTCTTTGTTAAAGTACAAGTATTTTTTATCTCTGTTTAAAAATTTATTACAAAACTAACACGAAACATCAATACGTTGCCGGAAAATTATAAAATTTTATAAAATTAAAAATTTTTCAAAATTCTAAAAATATTCCAAAAATTCTTACAAAATCAAAATTTAAAACTTTTGCCGGAATTACCAAAATATTGCAAAAATTATTACAAAATCAAAAATACAAACTTTTTCAAAATTCCAAAAATATTTCAAGAACTATAACATATTCAAAAATTTCCATGTCCAATTTCATTTTAAATTACATTTACGTCATAAAAACAGCTACATTTTTTTTCAAGCCAAAAAATTGGCTAAAAAAATAAATGAAATCATTTTTTGACACACTTGACATTATTTTTTGACAAACTTATAATGCCATAATTCTCTATAATAATAATAAAATATCATGTCATACAAACTATTAATTTTATTTTTTTCTAAAAAAATTGGGTAAAAAATAAATAAAAACCTTTCTTTTGACACACTTGACAACATTTTTGACAAACTTATAATGCCATAATTCTCAATAATAATAATAAAATTTCATTTCAAACAAACAATTTTATTTTTTTCCAAAAAATTGGGTAAAAAAATAAATACAAAATCTTTCTTTTGATGCACTTGACAACATTTTTTTGACAAACTTATAATGCCATAATTCTCAATAATAATAATAAAACTTCATTTCAAACAAACAATTAATTTTATTTTTTTTTTCCAAAAAATTAGGTAAAAAAATAAATAAAAATCTTTCTTTTGACACACTTGACAACATTTTTTTGACAAACTTATAATGCAATAATCTAGTTTTTGATCTCACATACCAATCCCAACCATCAAGATTTCTCCAAATGTAATGTTCCTACTCGTAATCACTTAAAATGAACGTATTTTAAGTCAAAAATATGAAAATTTGCTATTTTTGATACACATAATGATTTTTTTGACACACTTCCGGTACAGTTATCGAACACAGCGTCCTTTCGGACCTGTCCCTTGTGAATACCTATTTTTAGAAAAAAAATTTTTGAAATCCCTCCAGCGGTTTTACCTGCAGCGTAGGTAATGACGGACGGACAGACGAACGGCCGGCCGGCAGACAGACATACATTTTTTTTTGCTTTTTTAGAATCAGTAGGTCCTAAAACGTCGAGAAATGTCAAAAAAAGTGGGGGTAAGAACTTCACTTTTGGCTCATAAATGTAATACTCAGGTCTTTCAGACCGAAGTAATAAAGCTCCATATAAAAAAAATTCAAAAAAATTTGATCAAAAACACTAATCCAATTTTTTGCATATGGCAATGTTCATTGTTAATTGCAAATGGCGTGAATCAGTAGGACTATGATTAAGGAGGTTTTGTGTCAACTCAAAAAATATTTGGTGTACTTGTTTTGATGTTTAACATACTCTTTTCGCGTCCAACAAGTATTTTCGCATGCGACCTATACTATTTCGAAGAAGAATATGCTTGTGAACACATTCAACACTGTTTTTAAGCCTTAATTAACGCATGTTTGGAATATACATGTTTCTCAACGAGGTTGCAGTTATTTGTTGGGAAATAGGCACTACAGCTTATAACAAGCTTTCTCATTGAATCTAGGTCATGGAATAAGTTACAACACTGAAATTTTGCAGGAAATATTTTTTCACAAACACAAGTTAAAAAGTCAATGTGGAGCAGAAATCGAAGACCAAAATGTTTTTCATACGGTTTTGAAACAGTCTAATATATAGATTGTTACAATTCTACATAATCGTAATGCAATACAAAACAAAAATGTGTTCAACCTCAATCTCCTATGTACATTATTTCAAACGTTCAAATAATGATACTTCAACATCACATTGTTTTCTAAGAAAAAGGGTCAAAACATGAAATAAAATATATCGATACTAATTACGCAGGTTTCTGAAGCTTGCTTTCTTTGTAAAGAGTGGATTTTCCTAGAATATACGAGAAATTAATCAGAGTAATGTATAAGGAATTCCCTTTTGTAGAAGATAGTTTTATTTTAAACTGCGATGATGAAAACTTAAATTAAATTAGAATGCGATAGTGTTAATGGTTTAAGTGGAATGTGATTATGTTGAATAAAAATAAATTTCAAACGAAACGATGTATCGTGAATATGAAACGGTGTTAATAGAAATAAAATCTTTGACTAAGTAAAGTAAAATTTTTGACTGTTATTTAATAGAAATATTTTGTGTATTATTTTGAACGTTTTTTTTTATACTGAATTTACAATCAGCCGTTGAAGATTTTGAAACTATTGGAAGAATATTCTAGATAGGACTGTATTGTTTTCCTGTTGCAGTGAAACAATAAAGTTGTGGAATAATTAATAAAACTTGGTGTTTTTGTGATTTGAAAATTACGTTTATCGAGTTAAATTAAATGTGAGTTAGACCAATATAAACATGTGACAATATAAACAATTTTTAACTTGATTTGCCGCCTCCACTTAGCATATAAAGTCACTAAATTTTTTGATAAATTTCGATATACCCGACTGTTGCAAACGGTGCCTGCAGCAAAATGTTTGAAATCATCGAATTTTCGATCTTCGATAATTTATCATAAAAATCGATGATTTGATATGTTGGACAGTTAAAAAAAGTAAAATTTCAAAGGAATTATTTTTCGATTCGATGGTGAAGGTGATGTGAAGAGGTAGTGATAACCCAACATTTTGCTGCTGCAATGGATTATGGAAATGTAGGTCATTATTAAGCTTTTACTTATCGATATCAATTAATGTTGTAACAGATATAAAATTTAATGATACTAATAGGCAGACAAATAACAATAAACTGATCAAAACAAAATATACGGTTTTATCTACAAACGATCACAAACAAGTAAGACATATTGGTTCGTTTGAATCTAAATAAAACTTTCACCAAAACAAAAGCTCATTTAAAAATTATTTATTTTTAAAAATTTCACTCTTCCGTTTGGAGCACCATGAAATAACGATAATCTTGAGATCGCTTCTAGCCACTACTATTTGGGATTGCAATTATCGATAAAATAGTACAAGTTTATCGGTTTTTCATTTCCTAACTACTATCAATATGTATATGCAATAATCATTCTCTTATGTTTTTCGCTGTGATATGTTTCTTGTATAACTGTATATAATGACACATATTTTTTAAGTTATACTCAAGAAATGATTTTTAAGGTCAAGTTTGATTTAAATAACAAACAAAATAATTTTATTATTATTTTAAAAAAAACTCTCATAATGTTGTTTTCTCATTACATGCATTCATTGACTTTGATTATAACACTTTGATATAACTCATGATATTTAAATGGAATTTCATACACGTACTTATATATATTTTAAAAAAACCACCTGATTTTTGTTATATAATCACAATAATAAGTAATTCTCTTTCAATCTATAACTTGATATTTACGATTTTAAAAAGATTAATGGAGTAGTATACTGAAACATGGAGATTTAGTAATAACAACTTTACCTACTTGTTTGCGTGTAAATAAATTATTTTACATAAAATTATATGCACATATATAATTATGAGTCAACAGATTATTATTATTTATATAAAAAATTTATATTTGTATAAAAAATGGTAATTATTCATTTCATTATAATCATATAAAAATTCATCCTTAATAATTTGTCAACTTGATAAATGTATAACTAAATATGAAGTAATATAATAATTTTCAAGGTAAATATTTTTGGATAATTAGTTTTTAACTGTCAGACATAAATTTATCAATATGTTTAATAAGTTTTGCTCGCGTTTTTGAAGACATGATAGATGGCACATGCTTTTTTTATTAGTTTGTTAGATTTATACAATATAATTACTTATCTAACCTGGTACCACATCGTAATGTAAAGAAATTGTAAATATTGTTTGTCTGATATCGTTGGATTTAATTTAAGTACATGTTCCAACTACAGGTTAACAGATTATAAAACAACAATGATTTAATTAGGACAAAGAAGATTTTTTATTCCGACATTTTTAAGTGTTCACCTGTTTAATCTCAAATTCGAGTTTAGAGTACTAATAACAATCCAAATATCCGTCTGTTCTTTTATAATACACAACTACTAACAATTTATTTTTCATTAACTTCCAATCATTTTTTTAAGTCAAACGTGTTGTGTAGTAATTACAATATGTGTCATAATAACACATAAAAACCTTTTAGGACCAAGGACGCAAAACTTTTATTTTGTTTTTTATATTTTTGGTTAAAGAATTTATAACTAAACAATAAATCCCATCACATATAAAACATTACACTTGACAGAGGCTAATATTTCATGATAGGATAGAGAAAATACAAATAAAATAAGAGAAAGCAAAGCAAATTTGTTCTATGAATTTGTAGCAACAAAATAAAAATTGGGTTAGCTAGTTGATGGCATATTCCTTGATCATGCGACGCATTGTCTTTCTCAAGGATTAAAGTTCACACATAGAAGAGGTATGTGAAGGTTCATTTCACTGAGCGAGCAATAACGTGCCATCATCGAAATAGGAATTTCATTTAAAAAGACAAAAAATTTTTTAAACAAAATTCATTTATTATTTAAATATATGTAAGATTAACAATATCCCTGTGCATTCCCAAGTAGGTTTTGCCAGACATTGACATACGGCCAAGCACCGGTCCATTAATGGTTAACAGTACTTGGCTATTGTTACTGGTCCAATACTAGAACCAATCATCGGCCGATCTATGGTTTACAGAAAATACCCAGTATATTGTTACCTTTGAATGGCCAAGCACTGGCCCATGAATGGTAAATATTACTTGGCTATTGTTATTGGGCCAGTACTGTAGCCATGAATTTGCCGATCTGTCATTTTTTTTAAATTTCACTAAAGTATTATCCCTTTTAGAAATACATAGTTTGAAAAATTTCACATATAGTTTAGTTTTCGCCTTGTCGGTTGAAAAACTATGATAATAAAGAAAAGGTTGGTATGTTTTAATTTATTTTCATTTCTATTTTATTTTAATTATTTTGTAAATAATTTATTTAAATTTATGTATAAAAAATATTATTTTATATTTTTTTTAATGGCGGAGTACTGGCGGAGTCAGAGCGGTGTTTGCCATTACTCAGCCATTCTTGCAACTGAACCAGTTGTATGGGGAGTTTTGAATTTTTTCCGTCATTTTTATTTTATTTTAAATTAGCATTTAATTTATTTAAATTTACATATGATAATAATGTATATTTTTTTTAACAGCCCAGTCATGGTTGCCAGTATTTGGCACAAGAATGGCAACCATTTATTGTCCGAAGTTATCATCCAGTAAAATTATGTTAATGGCCCAGTCGTGGTTGCCAGTACTTGCCCATTGCTGCATTGCTGGCTGCCAGTAATGGACCATTACTGGACCAGTTGTACAACCTTGTATGGGATATCGTATACAAATGTTTTTCATTATGCAATTAAAATCTTTTTATTTCATATTGATATCTAAAACGACATCTTTCGGATTATTTACGGTACAAAAAGTTGAACTTTAACGTCCTAGGACTTTATAAAATTTTATTAACTCCTAGGACGTTAAAGTTCAAGTTTGTACCATAAACGTTGAACTTTAGCGTCCTAGGACTTCATAAAATTTTATAAAGTCCTAGGACGTTACAGTTTAACTTTTTGAGCAAAATTTAAAACTCATTTCTTTTTATTTTAATAAATTTCCAGTATGAAATAAAATTTTGTATTTACCTCAAACGAAAAGTGTTTTTAAAGGTACTCACTAGTAATTAGTAAACTAGTAAACAACTGGCTCGTTCCTTAAAGTTTCACTTTTCGTTCTAGATAAATAAATAACTGTTATGTTTGACTTTAAATTAGTTATACATTTTAAAAATTTGATAGCATGCTATTTTAGACTTATTTTTGAGACTTATTCCCGAAAATAGTTATTTATTTCTCACGAACGAAAAGTGAAACTTTAAAGTACGAGCTAGTTGTTTACGAGAAATTATTAGTGAGTATCTTTAAAAACACTTTTCGTTTGAGATAAATACAAAATTTTATTTCATACTGGAAACTTATTAAAATAAAAAGAAATGAGTTTTAAATTTTGCTCAAAAAGTTGAACTTTAGCGTCCAAGGACTTTATAAAATTTTATAAAGTCCTAGGACGTTAAAGTTCAACGTTTATGGTACAAAAAGTTGAACTTTAACGTCCTAGGACTTTATAAACTTTTATAAAGTCGTAGCGCTTTAAAGTTCAACTTTTTGTACCATAAATAATCCGAAAAATGTCGTTTTAGATATCAGTATGAAATAAACCAATTTTTTCAAACAAAAATGGTGAACAAAAATGCTATTTCGGTTTTTGGATCTCAATTCTCATATTTTACAGAACAAAGCAATTAAATACATATTAATGAAAAGTAAATATGCTAACAAACATTTTTAGTTTATCTTTGTAAAAATCCATCAAGGATTCTGGAAGTTACAAACTAACAAACAACTAACAGAAATAATTTAAATGAAGTTGTGTTGTAGACTTTTTATATTTCTAGACCATAGGCACATAAAAATGTTTTTTTGCTTGTATATTTCAATAACAAAATCGAAAATTGTTCCAAATTATACCCAAACTGTTACATATCGTTAAATATTAGCAATAGCAGTGTAGGGTAACTAAAGAGAGATTCAATTTTCACCAACTTGTAAATGGTTTAAATTGGAAAATATACATTATTAATTCAAATAACAATTCAATAAAAATTGACAATAGTTCAAAAACTGTGCACCGTAAAATTATATTTTTCACCCTTTCCCAATCTCACCCCCTCAAAATACAGAAAAACAACGGACACTTCGCTATAGTTTTCGTTCAGGGTTTATCAAATTTCCTATTCCTGTGCATTTTTCTGTTAGTCAACATTGAAACGTAGGGAAGAGGGAAAAACTTTTTGTTGCACTCTTTTGACAATAATTCAAAAACTGTGCACCGTAAAATTCTAAAAAAAATTACAATGTTACTTAAATTAAGTGCTCTTTCATATGACACCCTACTCGTTGGGATCAGAAATGGTTTTTTTCACCCTTTCCCAACCTCACCCCCTCAAAATATAGAAAAATAATAATTATTATAATAATTATTAAATAATTTATGTGACACTTCGCTATAGTTTTCGTTCAGGGTTTATCAAATTTTCTATTTCCGTCAATCAACGTCGAAACGCAGAGGGGTGATACTTTTTGTTGCATTTTTTTCACAATAACTCAAAAACGGTGCTCGGAAAAAAATTCTAAAAAATATTACAATGCTTCTTAAATTAAGTGCTTTTTCATATGACACCCCACTTGAAAGGGTCAAAAAATATTTTTTTCATCCTTCCCCAATCGTATCCCCTCAAAATACAGAAAAACAATTATGTAACACTCCACTTGTTGTAAACCCATAACATCGAGGTCATTCTTCATTATTAGAATTGCTTATTTATCAAACACGCGCAATAAAGCAGGAAACTCTTGTTTCACTTAAAATTATTTAAAACTCTTGCTTCCCATAAATTTATTAAAAAACTCTTATTTCACATAAAATGTTTAAAAACTCTTGTTCCCATAAAATTATTAAAAAACTCTTATTTCACATAAAATGTTTATAAACTCTTGTTTCCCATAAAATTATAAAAAACAAAAGCAAAACTAAAAATGATGAATTGACTTTTTAATTAAAACAAATAATTTTAATAAACATAATTATTAAGTTCTTTAGTTTTAAATTGAAGCTCCGACCGGAGGGTAACAAAATTATTGTTATAAATAAAATAAATAAAATTAAATCTATGTGTTGTGTTCAAAATTCATTTTCCTAGTCACGAGTATTTCTACAAATTTGGTGACAGCGGTGGGATCCCAATAAACAAAACGGGTCCAAATACTGTGATTAGAAAAAAATTCGTAAGGTCCGGTCGTAAAAAAAAAAAGAAATTCATAAAATTTTTGAAAAAATCAATAAAAAAAATAAATAAATAACTTTCAGTGCAATAACTTTCAGTGCAATAACTTTCAGTGCATCAGTGATTTATAAAATATTAAAATTGCTGTAAAGATTTAGCTATAAAGATTTTTTTTTAAAAAAAATTTTTGTTTGCACACAAAATAAACAGAAAACACAACTAATACACGGTTTCAACCAATTCGATACCCAGCAACAACATTACACATCCATCATCTACGGGAATAAAAGAATTAGTCAAGGAAAATTATATTATGTACAATTCAATCAAGATTCATCAGATTCAATCAAGATTCATCAAAAATAATTAAATTTTCTCCATCACTAACAACAACAATTTTTTTCAACAAATCTACATCAGGAAGATCCAAGAAGACATACAAACTGGCAGATGTAAGTTTTATTTTAAATCTTTAATTTTTCTAAATTTAAAATTCTAAATTGCTCTAAAGTTTAAGTGTTTCTATAAAATAGACTAAATTAAAAATCAATTTTAGCTGTTTAAAGCATAACTTTTTGTTTTGGTAAATTATTAATGTCAGACGATAATAATCGTAAAAGTCTTTCTTTAAATATTAGTTTAAGAAATCGAAAAGTGCGAAAAATTAATACTAGTGACCAACCAACTATTTCAAATAATCCATCTGACATAATTGTTGAATGTTCGTCATCAGATAACCCAGATAGTGTCGAAGTTTCTTCTGATTCCGAATCAGATAAACCTACCTCAGTTTCAATTTGTGAATTTTCAAAATCAAATTCAAATATCAAAGTTGAAAATTTAAATAGTCCTACAATGTCACTTGACGTTTCGTTTGCTTTAAAACTAATCCCTGAATCGAGTCTGGCATGCCAACTTAATCAACAAGCTCGTTGCGTACGGTTTTCATCCCAATGTTTTGAAGCTGATTCAAAATTTTCTATCCGACCGATACATTTCGGTAACCTTAGACGGATATTCTTCTGAGTCTAAACTAATTAACGCTGGTGTACCCCAAGGCTCAGTATTGTCCCCAACCCTATTTTTGATTTATATCAACGAATTGTTGAAAATCACCAGCAACCCAATAAATAGTTTTGCAGATGATAGTACTCTGCACAAGTCGTTCGAGCCCCTTCCTTCAAAAGGTAAAATGCACGAACGAATTAATCCTGCCCGGAGAGACGCTGCCATAAACGTGAACAACGACCTGAATAAAGTCGCCGACTGGGGTGACCAAAACCTTGTCAATTTCAACTCCACCAAAACACAGCTGTTGATTGTTTCCAGATTAAAGACCGAGTTCCCCAAAGATATTTTATTTAGTATGTGTGATGAACCAATAGGTGAATGTAAAAACATTCGTTTATTGGGTGTCACAGTTTCAAATGACCTACTCTGGAACGATCATGTAATGGCGATGGCAAAAAGCGCGTCTAAAAAACTCGGCCTCCTAAATAGATGCAAAAAATTTTTCACTCCATACCAATTGCTCCATGTTTATAAGTCCTATATTCGTCCCTGTATGGAGTACTGCTGTCAAGTTTGGGGTGCTGCCTCTGTTTCCATCTTGGCCCTCTTGGACTCTGTTCAAAAACGAGCTATACGAATTGTAGGTGATCGAACTTTGACATCAAAACTTGATTCCCTACAACATCGTCGCACTGTTGCTGACCTCGTTGTTTTTTACAAATATCGTCATCAGCAGTGCTCAGATGAAATCAGCGGCATCATGCCTCAAACTTATTCTTACCCCCGTTCCACTCGGCAATCGGCTGCCGCAACCAGTGAAACGGTAAGGATCCCGCGCTGTCATACTGGCAGATCGCAGAGAGACTTCTTTGTCCGAACTGCGTACAAATGGAATAGTTTGCCGGAACACTTAGTCTCGGGTGACTTCAACCCACAGATGTTTAAAAAAAGCGTTAATCTACACCTCAGAACGCCAGTTGTTGTGGGACCCAGGTCTAGACCTAGGTCTTAAAAGGTATTTATGTGTTGTTGTGACACATATTCTAAACCCTATTACACAACACATTTTATTAAAAAAAAAAAAAAAAAAAAAATTCAGTGGTGAAGCTATTCTATTAAATAAATTCATAAAAGGTGGTGATATTATTTATCAATCAGCTACAACGGTAGAAACTAAAAAACAATTTGAGAATATAATATTAATGAAATTATCTGGCAAAGCATACCAAAGCGTTGAAAATAACGAACTAACCTCATGGGGATCAATCAAAGAAGAATTAATTAAACAATTTAGCAAAACTCGCACTTATAATCACGTAAATTCAGAGTTAGTACATTCACGACAAAAAACGGGTGAAACCATACATGATTTTGCAAATAAAATTGAAACACTATTAGCCGAACTAAATAGTTCATGTATTCAAAGCGAAGGTATAGAAACCGCCAAACATTTCCGAGGGTTGCACTCAAAGCTAGCTATTAACAGTTTTTTAGACGGCATAATCCCTATTATTCGAAAAAATTTGAGAAACGACTTTTCAGATCTTAAAAGTGCGGTAATAGCTGCAATAGAAGAGGAAAAAAAGTTGTTATTCAAACCAATAAATTCTATGCCATTTAGTAAAGAAAATCCTAACTCAAATTCAAAGTTATTATTCTGTTACAAATGTAAAAGAAACGGTCATACTATATACAATTGCAGACACAATTTTAATAACAGAAATTTCTTGCAAACGTGTTCAAATATTCCGTTAAATAATCAGCAAATAAGATACGCGACAATTATTTGCACATATTGCAAGAATCATGGCCATAGTATAAATGAATGTAGAAAGTTAAAAGCCAAACACAATAATAACGGAAATGGCAGTTATCAAGGTTATTATTACAGAACGGAAAATAAAAATCTTAATACGATTCCCAATGTACAAAGTTCCAATCCGGGAAACGATCCAACCCCGAGCACGAGCGGAGTGACTCAAATGGGGAAATTGTAACATTAGAACCGCAAATTTTATTTAACAATAATTTTAAAGAATCAAACGAATTTCTAATACTAACATTAAACATAAACGAAAATAAGGAAAATAAAACAGATTTTTTATTGGATACGGGAGCATCCATTAGTTTACTAAAAAAAAGTAAAGTTAAATTAGAAACAGACGTACATTTTAACAAAAAATTTTTACTCAAAGGCATTGCTGACGAAACAGTTCAAACTTTAGGTGTATGTTATTTACAAATACAAATTTGTGATGCAAAAATAATGCATTCATTCAATATCGTTGATGACGATTTTCCAATTCCCACAGATGGAATTTTGGGTCAAGATTTTTTTTATAAAACTAATAGTGAAATTAGCTACGGAGATAAAAATGTATCTCTAAAAATAAACAATAAAATTTATAACCTAAATTTAAAAACAAATTCTAAATCCCATTACATACCGGCTAGAACGGAAAAGTTTATTCGAGTTATGGTAAATACAAATGAAGAGAGTGTCTCATTATCACAAGAAATTTTACCTGGCGTTTTTATCTCAAATTCTTTAGTCAAGCCAGAGAACTATTTAGTAACAGTGAGTATATTAAACTCTACTGAAAATGATATAGAATTAAATGATGTTCCATTAAATTTGTTTAGTATAAACAATTTCGAAGTTTTACAAATTAATTGTAATGTGGAACAACGTATGAAAACATTAGAATCTTCTCTAAAACTAGATGATTTAAATAACGAAGAAAGAATGTCTATTTTAGAGATATGTCGACAATATAATGAGTATTTTTATCTCGAAGGAGATCACTTCACTTCTACCAGTGCAATTGAGCATAATATTCCAATTTGTCCTAATCAGCCTCCCATAAATTCAAAACCATATAGATTACCTGAGTCTCAGAGATCAGAAATAAATAAACAAGTTAACGAAATGATGGAAAAAAATATTATTCAACCAAGTTCCAGCGCTTGGAATTCGCCTTTGTTATTAGTTGCGAAGCGTCCAGATTCTACTGGCCAGAAAAGGTTTCGCGTTGTGGTAGACTACCGAAAATTAAATTCAGTTACCATTGGTGATGCTTATCCTCTTCCAAATATTACAGAAATTTTAGAACAATTAGGTAAATCCAAATATTTTTCAACCCTGGATTTAGCCAGTGGTTTCCATCAAGTTAATATGAGTAAAGCAGACAAACCGAAAACTGCTTTTAGTACTAGCCATGGCCACTACGAATTTAATCGTATGCCGTTTGGGTTAAAAGGTGCGCCTGCAACCTTTCAGAGATTAATGAACTCTGTACTTACTGGTTTACAAGGAAGTAAATGTTTTGTTTACTTGGACGACATTGTTATCTACGGATATGATCTTAGGGATCACAATAACAAATTAATTGATGTTTTAGAATGTCTTAAACATAATAATTTGAAGCTTCAACCAGATAAATGTAATTTTTTGAGAAAAGAAATAAATTATTTAGGTCATGTAATTACTGATAAAGGAATTAAACCAGATCCTTTAAAAATTTCTGCTGTGAAAAATTTTCCTAGAGCAAATTGTACAAAAGATGTGAAATCATTTTTAGGTTTAATTGGCTATTACAGAAAGTTTATTCCTGACTTTTCAAAATTATCAGAACCATTGCACAAATTATTAAAAAAGGATGTCAAATTCGAATGGAATGGTTTTTGTGACGAAGCTTTCAATAAATTAAAAGAAAAATTGGTGAATCCTCCAATCCTTCAGTATCCCGATTTTTCTAAGGAATTTACAATAACAACAGACGCTAGTGATCATGCTATAGGTGCAGTACTTTCACAAGGAACAGGTTCAGTGGATCTACCAATTGCTTTCGCAAGTAGAACTTTAAATAAAGCTGAGCGAAACTATTCCACCATTGAGAAAGAATTGTTAGCAATTGTCTGGGCTGTTACGTATTTTAGACCGTATGTCTACGGACGACGTTTTTTAATTATAACAGACCACAAACCATTGGTATGGGTATGCAATATTAAAAATCCTTCATCTAGATTAATGAGATGGCGTATTAAGTTAGAAGAATACGATTATAGAGTAATGTATAAACCTGGTAAACTTAATACTAATGCCGACGCACTTTCTAGAATTCCTATGACCACTTCTCAGATTAATGTTGTGACACGAGCTCAGTCGAACAAAATAATAACGAATAATAATCACAATATACCAGAAATTTCAGAAATTATAAATAATGGAAAAGTTGATGTAGCAAAAAACGAAAATAATATTAGTGAACAAATTAGCGAGCATACAAATATAAAAAATAAAGATTCAAATCATGTTGAAGTAATTGATAGAAATGTGATAAATACGATTTTACAGGAATATCATGAAAATCCTTTAGGTGGACACATGGGTGTATCTAGAACATTTAGTAAAATCAAGCAAAAATACTACTGGAAAACCATGTTTAAAGATATTAAAAAGTTTATAAGAAGCTGTACGTTATGTCAAAAGAATAAAATAGGTAAAATAAATAAAATTCCTATGAAAATTACAACAACTTCAGAACAACCATTCGAAAAAATATTTCTAGATGTTGTTGGCCCTCTACCTGAAAGCTTTTCAGGACAAAAATATATTCTTACAATACAGGATGATTTAACAAAATTTTCAGATGGAATTCCAATGCCAAATCAAGAAGCAGAAACAGTTGCTAAAGCCTTTGTTAAAAATATAATATGTAAATTTGGTACCCCTATTAGTGTTTTGACGGATCAGGGATCAAATTTCACTAGCAACCTTTTTAAACAGATGTGTAAATTATTAAAAATAAAGAAAATTCAATCTACAGCATATCATCCTCAAACCAACGGCGCTTTAGAGCGTTCTCATAGAACATTGGGCGAATATATTAGAAATTTTTGTTCAAATGATCCATTAAACTGGGATGAGTATGCCATGTTTACTTACAATACAACTCCCCATACTTCTACAAATTATTCTCCATTTGAATTATTATTCGGTACTAAAGCAAAATTACCTACTTCTTTAACATGCGAACCAGAAGCAATGAATAATTATGATGATTATCTTTTTGACTTAAAAAACAAATTACAGAATTCACATCTAATAGCGCGGAAAAATTTAATAGCAAATAAAGAAAAATCTAAAACTTATTATGACAAAACATCTAAACCATTATTGGTAAATAAAGGTGATTTAGTATATTTGGAAAACGAACTTAACAAAAATAAAAAACTTAATCCATTATTCCTTGGTCCTTATTTAGTTTTAGAAACACTTAGCGCAGAAAATTCTATAATAAAAATAGGAAATAAAACTCGTACGGTTCACAATAATCGTCTTAAAAATTGTAATCAAAATTGATTTGCAACTTAATAAATTTTTTTAATTAATTTTAGCAAGGAAAATGAGTCTTTTTGTTTATGTCACTCTCAACTTCATAGGCACTTGTTTTGCCGATTTTAATGTGACAACCATAACTAACCCTAACGGAATTTATTTCGAAGAAATAGGAACAGTTAACATATATGAATCTAGTTGGCGAATCGTAACTTATTTAAATCTAGATACATATCATCAAGAATTCAAGATGCTCGAAGACTGTATATCACAAACACTGGCAATATGTAAAGATGTACACACGAGAAATGACTATTGTTTAAGCTTAAAAAATTATTTAGAACATAGTTTTAGAGATGTTACAGTCGACGATGATTTTCTAACAGAGATATTTGAACGAAAATCTAAAAGAAATAAGCGAGGTATAATTAATGGTATTGGTAGGATATCTAAAACACTGTTTGGTACTCTCGATGACGAGGACGCAACTAATTATGACGGACAAATAAATAAAATAATAAAACAAGATAAAGAATTTAATCATTTGTTATTAGAACAAACCTCAATTTTAAAAAGTTCTGTCGAATTTACAAATAGAACTTATAACTTGTTTAACAAAAAATTTAATGAAATCAATAATCAAATAGAGGAATTACAAAATAAAAATAAAATTGAAAACAATAAAATTTATAAAATACAAAAATATGAAGAATTAAACAACTTAATTATAGGGTTGTTAAGCTCTTTCCAATTAAAACAAACAGATTATATTAACATAATAATGATGGCACAAAACCACAAGTTACATCCTCATTTAATAGTTCCAACGAAACTGATATCGTTATTAAATAGTATTAAGTCAAATTTACCAATAAGATTAAAATTTCCTTTTTCGATTATAACTGATAATCTTTTTGAAATATATAACTTAATTAAATTAGATACTAAATTTAAAGAAGGTAAATTAATTTTTGTGGTAGAGATTCCATTAATTCAGTTAAATAATTATAAACTTTTTAAAATAATAAGTATCCCTACACTATTTATCAACAATACATACGCGTTAATTTCAATCAAAAATGATTATATCGCCGAAGATCAATATAATAAATTCTATTTATTTTTCGAAAAAGAGACAATCAGAAATTGCATAAAAATTGGTTCGAAACAATTAATATGTAAGCAAGATTCTCCAAGATATAGTTCTAACTACAATCATTGTGCTATACATCTGCGACACCAACAAAAAATAAATGCGGATAGTTGTCAAATTCATTTTTTAAATTTATATTCAGACATATGGATTAAATTAAATAATCCTGGTCATTGGTTATTCATATCGCCGATAGCAAAAAAAATAAATGTAAACTGTAACGGGACCGATTCTAACATTGAGATTTTGGGAACGGGTTTAATATATTTTAAGAAAAATTTTTATTTGTACAATGGCGAAATTACACTGTTTTCTAGCAGTGATTATAATTCTGAATTAAGATTACAAATTTCATTTACTACTAATTTGACAATGCACATCAATGAAAATTTTAATTTCTCGAATAATAAAGAACTATTGCCCAAAGTAAAAACGTCTCAAATAATCTATAATAATGAACTCAACGAGATAAGTAAACACATTTCGGAACTCCAGAATAAAGAGCGTACATTTTTGAAAAATAGTAACAAAGGAATGGAATCTCACCATTTTCACATTATAGTTTGTACGGAATTTTTATTTTATCTGCTATAATAATATTAATATGTTATTTCCTAAAATGCAAAGTTAAATGCAAAAGGGAAGAAATAAATAAACCGGTGGAACAACCGGAAATAAATGAAACAAATTAGGATTTAGGAATAAGCAACATATGTAAATATGACATATGTAAAATAATAATAAACAAATTTTTATTTACTTTAATTTTTATTAAACTACACTTTTTTATTTAAATGATAATCTATGGAATATCATTTCACTTAAGAGGGAAGGTGTTGTAAACCCATAACATCGAGGTCATTCTTCATTATTAGAATTGCTTATTTATCAAACACGCGCAATAAAGCAGGAAACTCTTGTTTCACTTAAAATTATTTAAAACTCTTGCTTCCCATAAATTTATTAAAAAACTCTTATTTCACATAAAATGTTTAAAAACTCTTGTTCCCATAAAATTATTAAAAAACTCTTATTTCACATAAAATGTTTAAAAACTCTTGTTTCCCATAAAATTATAAAAAACAAAAGCAAAACTAAAAATGATGAATTGACTTTTTAATTAAAACAAATAATTTTAATAAACATAATTATTAAGTTCTTTAGTTTTAAATTGAAGCTCCGACCGGAGGGTAACAAAATTATTGTTATAAATAAAATAAATAAAATTAAATCTATGTGTTGTGTTCAAAATTCATTTTCCTAGTCACGAGTATTTCTACACACTATAGTTTTCGTTCAAGGTTTATCAAATTTCCTATCTCCGTGTGTTTTTCAAATGTTTCTGTCAATCAGCGTCGAAACGCAGACCAACTTTTTGCTGCACTCTTTTGACAATAATTCAAAAACCGAGCTCGGAAAAAATTCTAAAAAAAATTACAATGTTTCTTAAATTAAGCCCCCTCAAAATACAGGAAAATAATTATGTGACCCTTCGCTATAGTTTTCGTTCAGAGTTTATCAAACTTTCTTTCTATGTGAATTTTTTCAAATTTTTCTGTCAATTAAGCTCGAAACCCAAGGGTGGGACCAACTTTCAGTTGCACTATTTTGACAATAATTCAAAAGCTGTGCATCGCAAAATTCTAAAAAATGTATTAGTATGTTTGTAAAATTAAGTGCTCTTTCATTTGATATCTCACATGACTCGGTTTTAAACGGTGTTTTTTCCCCTTCTTATTCCCACACCTTTAATAAATCCGATTATGAGTATTTTGCACTTCCTTATATTTTTCGTTCAAAAGTTACCACTTTTTCTATATTTTCAAAGACTTTTGAAGTTTTTTTTATTAAATAGGTTTGGAACTAAGGAGGGAAAGAAAACATAAAAAAATGCTATTATGCAATTTTATTCAAAAAACTATGTAGTGAAAAATTCTAAAATACATTTTTACTGAATTCAATCCCTTTCATATGATACCCTACTTAACTAGGTAAAAAAAGTATTTTCTTAAAGGCCTTACATAACAACCAGGCCCCGTAAAACAAACGGAAACAACTTTATTTTTTTTGGATCCGTCATCTTCAGGGCACAGGTTAGTTTTATACGCATCTTAAATTTCAGGTCTATAGGATTTATATTTTCTAGGATAACCAATTTTAATACAAAAACACATCGTAGTCTCACCAATAGTGTTCCGTATAAAAAACGGAACCCTAAAAACACGAATATTGGTGTAGTTTGCACCAAGTTATTCAAGTTTTCCCAAAACAAGTCAAAACTCAAACTTTTGAAAAAAAAAAATATTTTTACTAAGAATAATTAAAATTCTGCAACATAATTTATATATATTTTAGTTGTTATATAGATTATAGAATTAAAACTGCGAGTTATTTTGAGTTTTCCTTATTTCAACCGCATTTATGTATTTTTTTCATCTTTTTGTGCCGCATCGTAAATATAATATTTTACAAGTTCAGTCGTTCTCAAACGTCTGGTAAGAATTCTTTTAAAATAGTAAAGTATTAAGTCAAATTTATTTAAATGGCGTCGTCAAGATGGTTAAAGTTAAAAATAGTCCAAATTCATATTTTTATTTGTGGAAGTTTCATAATATACATACTGCTAAAAGAATCACTCTATTTATAAGAACTGCATATCTTTATTACTTCGGCATAGAATTGAATAAAGATAATTCGTGGATGCCGAAAAATAGTTATGTTAACAACTTAATACTTTCAAGATGGTACAACGGAGAAAATGTTCATGTGAAGTTCTAACGTTGTGTTACGACTAGGTTTTGTCAGTTAGCGCAAGGGTTAAATGATCGATTTAAAGTTTTAATTGCTTTCTTAAATTACCAAAACGTTAAACTGCATTTTTGCGTTTTTATTCAGAAAAAAAATTGAATTTTTCTGTGTATTTTGAATTATGAGGTGGGAGGAAATATTTTGCCGTTTGGTGTTGAGTTTAAAAAAATTATTTGTCAAACATATCATCAATATAAATTTTAATATATTTTAACATTTAATTTGGTTTTTAGTTATAGAATAGAGCTTTCTGTTGTTCCAAAATTCGATTTCAGGACCATAACGACAATTACCTATATCTACAATAGAAAAGTTGGTTGAAATAAGGAAAACTCGAAATAACTCGTAGTTAATTCGAAAATCTGTAGAAGAACTCAACTTCTAAGTAAAAAATTTGTTTTCCATATTTTGAGTTTTGTCTTGTTTTGGGAAAACTTAAATAATTTGGTGCAAACTGCCCAAATTTTCGTGTTTTTAGCTTAAAAGGGCAATTGAATTTACTATAGTCTCCAATAAAATTAAAAAATTTTATAATCATTGTTTGTTCCAAATTTATGGAGTTGAATATGGAAAAATAAAAACGTGAGTTTTTCGTTTTTTTCAACTTTTTTCGAGTGTAACTTCCAGAACCCTTGATGGACTTTTACAAAAAATAGCTCAAAATGTTTGTTAGCATATTTACTATACATTTGTTTCATTAATATATTGAATTTGTTTGTTTTGTAAAATATGAGATCCAAAAACCGAAATTATATTTTTCTGCACCGAATCTAAAAAATAATCGCGTTTTCCCGAACATTTTGAAAAAGAGCTAACCAAAAAAAAAATGAATATGATATTTGTATTCAGCAGATGCCTTTCTGTTTAAATTTTTATTAGTTTTATTTAGCCAATGAAACCAATGAAAAAACTTCATTCAATTTTTTTCAGTTCGATAATGTAAGATCACATAAAAGTTGATAAATAATTGAGGAGGTCCACACCAAAACGCTACATTTCCATTATTACATTTTTCCAACGCAGTTCAAGAAAATTTGATTGTCATTACACTGATTACATTATGTCTAAAGCAAGCTCTATTCTACAAAGGGGAAAAACAGTTCTAATTTAAGCATAGATAAATTTTTGAGTTTTCGATCGAATTTGAAAATTGGAGCCGATCTAAGTACACAATTTATTTTTTAAAGAAAATGGACATGTAGCGTTTTGATGTGGACCTCCACAATTATTGAAGCAAGTTAATTAACAGTATATGAATTAGATCTATTCAAATTGCAGATGGTGTTCTGTAAATTTTTCATCAACTGAAAAGTTGAAGAAAAAAATGACTTAATAAAGAAATAAATGAACGAACAAACGGAACTGAAAAAACATCTTGATGAAAAATATGCGGAAGAAAAAATATTTTAAGGAATATGATTGTTTAAAAAAACTTACTAAACGAATGTGCAACCGAACGAAGGCAACTGAAAAGCACCTTAAATGTTTTAAAGCGTCTTACACATTATGTAACCTTAACACAATGCAGATGAAGATTTATTTT
This sequence comes from Diogma glabrata, assembly GCA_963693315.1. Lineage (NCBI taxonomy): Eukaryota > Metazoa > Arthropoda > Insecta > Diptera > Cylindrotomidae > Diogma > Diogma glabrata. Next base: position 399,689,943 of record OY856186.1, read on the forward strand.
ATTTAAGTTTACGAGGGAAAAATTGAAAAAAAAAAACAGTTTGCTTTTTATTTTTTAAATACGGTGTTATGTTACGGTGTTATGTTAAAAACAATTAGGAGAAGGATAGGAGAATATGGGACAGGACAACCCTTTCAATGGTGGTTAGCAAATTTACTTTTTAGTTCGTTTCCAAAGAACGTTTTTTTATTTCATTGTTTTTAACCATTGAATATTTTAGCATCACCACCAAATTTTATGTTATTATTTTATACTTCTTTTTTTGTCTCCCTATATTTTTATATCAAAAATTAGTAATTTAATTTAAATTTTCAATATAAAAATAATCAAGAAGTATATTATATGTCGGCGGTTATGATTATTTTGCCCATATTAGCAAAATTATTTCGACGGAAATGGTTCAAATACTATAGTAATAATTTGCATGCACATTTTTTGTTTTATTTTTTGAAGTTTTGTACAAAATGTTCAAAATTCATCCAAAAATTGTCATTTAATGTGGTAAGTTGTTGAAAAATAGCTAGATTTCAACTTTCTACTACTCAAAATCCAAGTTGAATAAAATTGTGTAATACTTAAAATATAATAAAATTAACACTATAATTATATTTATCCACGACTACTAAAGAATATATGCTTTCCATGCGTATGTCTTTTATTGTAATTGTATTCATTCCACAACTAGTGAATTTGATTAAAATTCTTTAACAGTTTGAGTTCTATAGTTTATTAAATATTCCCCTAACAAATTAAAAAACAAACTTTTGTTTTGTTTTTCGCTATCTTTGATGTATTTATTTCAATATGGCGATACAAATTTTTGCATGAAAACTGGAAATTAAACGAAATATTTTACAGTCGTGGATAAAATAGCATCTTGTATTCGCTTAGGATGATGGCAATTCTTCGCTCGGATGATTCCCTCCACTCGCTACGCTCGTTTCGGGAAACTTCATCCTCGTTGCCTTCATTCTAAGCTCATACAAGAATCTACTATTTTACTTACTGTAGATTCTGTTGATTGGAAACAGATAATGCAGGTAGGTTTTTGAACATTATGTTTATCACCTATTTTTTTGGTTTATTTGAAGGAAACTTGAAATAATTTCACTATTGACGTATTGTAAAAGTTTAAGAAGTTTGACATCAATTTGTATGATAAAAAAATACATACAAAGAAAGTGCAAGCACACTAAGAAAACGATGATTCCTAATTTTACCTTTTTTATTTTGATACATTCTCAGAAAACAGATGCTTACCTGAAAATAAAAAAAAACAAATTAGTGACGTTATAAAATCAACATTAATAATTACATAATGTTTAAACGACATATTACGTACTAAGTACTAAAGTATAAACATTAAAAGTATTCCCGTTTCTTTGCTATTAGATGACGAAAAAAAACTACTTTTTAAATTCATCGTTTCTATTCATCAAAGCTATTGTTAAAAAAACATAAAATATTTAAACAATATGAACAAACAATGTTTGATGTAGTAATACATATTATATTTTGAACAAAAATATTTTTTGTTTATTGCCTAAGTGCAGAAAATATAACCAAAGTACAATGAACTCTTAAAATATATCATAAGATCAAAACTACTTAATAGATAAAATAAATAATATAATATTTACATTAACAGCTGTAACCTTTTTTTCATAAGATAATTACTGTAATCTGTACATAGTAACACATTTTTGCGTGTTATAATTTTTTATACGAATATTTTTTATTTATGTATAAACAAAGTATTTAATATAACATTTCTTGGATTTCACAACAAAATGTGTGAAACTTTTTGATCAATTTTGTTTAAGGTTAGAATTAAATAAAAATCTTTTAGATTGGTATTAAATTTCCTTTTTGGAATAGCAAAAAATGGGAATTAAAAAAATCGTAGGATTAGAAGATGACAAGAAACAAATGACGTAATTTGGTAAGATTTTTAGTACATTACCTTAACGGAAGACGATAAAAATCATAAGACAGAATTTATTATCAGTGATTTTGAAAAAAAAATTATCTATATTGTGATAATTTATCGTTGTTAAATATCTTTTGTTTTAAAAATAACTAATCATTTATAATAATAAAATTGAAAGCGCTTTCAGTAATATAACAATAAAATGTCACAGTACATGGCATCATTATCTGAGATATAAAATTCGCCCACTATACAAATGGGTGGGTTGAAACTTTTTTAATAAAAGCAAGCTAGTTCCACAAGTTCAACATGAAAATAACGTTAGTTCAAAAAACAATACTGAAGTATATAAGAAAGCTTAAAGGACTTTCAACAATACTTACCAACCAATGTTCCAGAATGTTAATATTTCTTTTCACTAGTTCATAAAATCAACCGATACGGGTGAGGACATTTCATTAACTAAAATAGTTATTCTAATCAATTTCTTTACGTATTCACATTTTAAATCGTTTTCACATTTTAAATCGTTTTCACGTTCAATTACTTCGAATGTAATTATTAGCTAAGGAAAATTTTTACGAATTTTTCTTGATATATCATTTTTCTCTATATTTAAGTCATTTGATCATAAAATACAAATTTTGAAATCTCTAAATCCCTTTCGTCCCAATTCAACCGTAAAAATATCGCATTACATCTTTTAAAATACGCCTATCTACACAATGTTTAAGATAACGTATTATGTTCTAGAATCTAGAAAAATCATTTATCTTTTCATGCGGATAACGTTTTTATACTAACCATAGAAAAAACGGCTCATTTTTAAGGAGATTATGTTGTATAATGTTATCTAATATCTTATACCACCAGTAGATATTTTAAAGCTCTACATGAGGATATTAGAAACATGTATGTACTATAAAACTAATGCAGAAAATTAAAACACTAATTGAGACATTTTACAATCTTATTTATTCTTATCTTTACCAGTTTTACAAATTTATTCACAACGACAACTTATTTTGTATAAAAAAGGTGGGTGTGGTGGTATTTTAAAGTTTATGTAACAAAAAGTGACACAAATGTTGTTGACGATTTTCGCTAAACTTAAAAATTAAAGGAACATTATTTTTTAAAATCAACGAAAGCATTAACATTATTATTTTATTTCGTTGCACAGCACTACGGGAATCAGTAACTGTTCAATGTTCGATAAACCATTTTCAGCTTTTTAGCACATGCATCTTAAAACCAAAAAAGATGGTAAAACGCACCAATAACTCGCTCACTCAGAATTTCGCCAAAATCAAAAAAAAAAAAAAAATTAGTTTTTAATATTGGATTTCACGTAAGCGGACAGGTAAAAAATGTTGATTGTTGTTCGATGTTTCCGATTTTAGCAATATTTAATTATGTTATACCTATATATGTCCTCGATCCAGAAACATAATGTTTTTACTACATAACGTCCAGTTAACCAGCTAGAGGACTTTGACTAAACGGCTAGAGGACTTTGACTTGTGGGTGGGTGAGTTTTCTGCATAGGATCTTGATGAATCTTTGGCAAATGATGCAAGTTCACTTGAAAATGGAAGATCTGGATTCATTTCAAATTTGGACAAAATGGCGGGGGGTCTTCCGAACACCTCTAAGTTTAAATCTTGAATAACTTCTGATCCCGGACTATGATCTTATTGAAACTTAGTATATAAGGTTTTAGTACAGTTTCCAATATTTCTGCATACCAACTTCCGGTTTGTTACTTCCGGTTAAAAAGTTTTTTTTTCAGGTGTTTATCCCTACTGTAGCCTACAATTACCGATCGATTTTCATGAAACGTTGATAAAAGCTTTCAAATAACATGAGAAAGATTTTATAAGCTTTTGGAGTACAATGAATAAAGGGTTTGGTGATACAACAGGTGGTTTTTTCCACAATGTTTTTATGTTTGTTGGGAGCATAAAACATTCATTCGTGAATGAATTTTGATGACACTTTGGAAAAAGATGCAAAAACATGTATGGCAAGGAACTGATTAGTTTTTAAGCGATAGTGAACAAAATGGTGTGGGGTCCCTGGAGCACCTATTTTTTTTAAAGCTCTATAACATCTGTACCTGATAATTGAATTGGATGAAACTTAGTACATGAGCATTTAGTACGGTTCACAATAGTTTTGCATCCCAACTTCCGGTTTTTCACCTACGGTAAATAAAATTATTTTTGTACTTTTAGAAGTTTTTTGAGTGTCTTTATGCACACTATAGCCTACAACAATGAAGTGATTATGATGAAACTTATGAAAAAGGGTCCAATTAGTGTGAGAAGATAATTATCATCTTTTGGGACACATTGATCAAAGTGGCGGGGGTCTACCATACAACTGCTGACTTTTCACACTTTGTTTTCAAAGTTTGTTGGGAGCATATAGACTTCATTCATTAATCAATTTTAATGACATTTAAAAAAAAGATGAAGTCTTTAATGACAAAGAACTGATTAGTTTTTGGACAATATTGGGATAAGTGGTGGGGATCCTCCAGAACACCTGTTTATTGTTTCAATGTTTGTGGCGAGCATACACCATTCGTTCGTTAAGTAATTTTGATGACATTCGCAAAAAGATGCAAATATGCATGGCAAGGAACTGATTTGTTTTTTTAGTGAACAAGTGAAGAATGATAGTGTACAAAGTGTTAGGGGGTCCTCCGAGCACCTGTTATTTTGGAAGCTCAATATCATCTGTACCTGATAATCGAATTGGATGAAACTTGGTACATACACATTTAATACGGTTTACAACAGTTCTGCACCCTCACTTCCGGTTTGTCACTTCCGGTAAAATTTTTTTTACTTTTTCTCGTACAACAGAATTTATGTTTGTTGGGGTACTACTGCTTGCTTTAATATTTTTATTATTAGAACTACGAAGTCTATAACATTGGTTAGCTTTTAACTAAAGTATTTGATGGATATTAGCTCATTATATTCAAAAACAAATTATTACATTTATTCAAAAACAAAAAATATTTTTAAAATACAAAAATGTTTTTAAAAAACTCATTAAATGAAATGAAATGTGGCTAATGGGATTTGAGGTAGAGCATACCTGCCGTGCAGTCAAATTTTTAAAACCCTCCAGCTGGTTAACTGCACATATACTGTAAAAACATTTTGTATCATGGATTGAGAACATATATAGGTATAACATAATCAAATATTACTAAAATCGGCAACATCAAAATTTTATTACCTGTTCTCTATACGTGGAACACCCCATTAGGTTTAATCATATCCATAGCCAATTATGAAGGTTAACAAAACTTTTAAAAATAACTTGGCATTACAATCTGGCACAACAACTTGGATAAGAAAGTTAAATAAATTTTGTACAATAAAAATTTTATCGTTTAAAAATTGCATTACAAGAAAGATAAAATTTTCGTTTTAATTGACAGTTAAATTATTTGTCCTTATTAGACTTTACTGACTCAGATTTCTAATTAATTTAATATAAAAAATATAATTTATATGACCATTTTTATTTTATTTTTCTTCACTTTACAACTTCCGCAAAAAACATTGATTGTCATGTGTTTTCTTTTTTTATTTAACTTCATTTCAATTGCTCGTTTCAAGGAACCTCATATGGGCTGTGTATAGGATGGAAATATGGACCTGGCCAAATTGCAGTCACTTTAGCATTATACTAGCAAGGATAACCAACAACACGTTGGAAAAAACCTAAGTATATTGTTTCTTGAGGTTTCTGACTCTCGATAAATACCGGATACTTGGATACACATTGGTTACGAGTTTTTGTTTGAAGTTCACTTTTATGTGTGAGAATTAAGTCTTACGAGATCAACTATAAACACCCCAATTATCTGGTTTTGGAGGTTTTATGTGTTCATAGAACCATGTTTATAGTAGGGATATGCAGATTCTTAAACTCACAAGTCTCAGATTACTCAAAGCAAAAGTTGTCATTCTTGACAATATTCCTTGCACAACAACTTGGATCATCAGACCATATATTAACGTTAGGATTATTGAAATTTGCATCAAAGTCGCCAATTAAAGACAATCTTATCTTCTAAACACGCTTACTGGGCGCACTAAACACGAAAGGTCTCAGAATTTATAAGACGGAATGTGGCGGTTTATTCCAACTCGACTAATCATCCCAAAACTGAGCCCTGGTTTTAAACATTTACAACTTTTAACAAAAGTAAGACACCAGATACCATTGGAGCTTATAAGAAAGTAAGAAATTTTTGTATAAATAAAAAAAAAGCAGAAGGAGAAAAAAGATGCTTATCATGCCCGTAAAACAGTTTTGAAAAGAGTTTGTGAAATGTGCATTAATTGTGCATGTTACAAAATCTCCATGCACAAAATTTTGAATACATGTCATGCACATGATGTGCACCATACAGTGCACGTTAGCCGCATGTTTCACGAATAATAAAAAACAAAGCGGAACGAAATTTGTTAAATGATAAGAATAATAAGCAAAGAATAAAAAAAATGGAGAGTGAAAAAGTAGTTTAACATTTTCTAAAATAACTGATTTTATTTCATTTAACTTTTTATGAGATAATAACTTTCGTAATAATAAATTGATGAATTTTATCTAAATTTGCTCAGTGTCTGCTCCCAAATCACCGTTTTTATTATTTCAAACGCGACAAAGAACTTTGATTAGGGTAGGAGGTGTAAATTGTACTATTGCTATTTTCACTACATGGTGCAAGAGGTTGTTTTAATTTGTTTCCGTCGCACCGGACTCTTTTATCAATAATAGGTCCAGCATATTGTGATTATTTGCAATACTATCTGATAATCTAGCTGGATGTTCTAATATTTGTGTTAAACTATGGTAATTAACAAATTTTGTGTCGCAACGCCTTCGGTGCATGATGAGTATTTAGTCACTCTTGACTATGTTTATAAAATTTCAGAGAATTACGAATTTGTGATTATTTGAAAGAGATTCGATGATGGTTTATAACAAAAAGTCAAACCCAAAAATAGTGAACTATATATTTGAACAATAAAATATGAAGGGGCTGAAATCTCACAGCTCTGAGATATCAAGACTTCGGTCTGGGTTTAGGATTTCGATATAGTTTTCGGCAAAAAACTTTTATGAGGACATGGTTTTTAGTTTTGGGCAGCGATGTATATCAAACAAGAACTTTTTGTTAAAGTACATGTATTTTGTATCTCTGTTTACATATGTATTACAAAACTAGCACGAAACATCAATACGTTGTCGGAAAATTATAACAGATCATAAATTAACATAGTTTAGTGAAAAGATTATACAATCAGCAAACTACTCAAAACCTCTCCATTTATCGTTTCGAGAAAATGTTTCAAAATCACAAATTCATATTTCTTTCAAAATTCCAAAAATGTTGTAAAAACTAAATAAAATCAAAAATTCAAACTTTTTTCAAACAAAATTCTAAAAATATTTCAAAAATTATTACAAAATCAAAGATTAAAACTTTTTTCAAAAACTCTAAAAATATTGCATAAATTATAACAAAATCAAAAATTGTAACTTTTTCCAAAATTATAAAAATTATAATAAAATCAAAAATTTAAAATTTTTCAAAATTCTAAAAATATTCCAAAAATTCTTACAAAATCAAAATTGAAACTTTTCCAAAATTCAAAAAATATTTCAAAAACTATAACAAATTCAAAAATTTCCATGTTCAATTATATTTACGTAAACAAACAACGAAATTTTTATTTCCAAAAAATTATCTAAAGACATAAATGAAATCATTTTTTGAGACACTTGACAATATTTTTTTGACAAACCTATAATGCCATAATTCTCAATAATAATAATAAAATTTCATGTCAAACAAGCAATTAATTTTATTTTTTTTCCAAAAAATTTGGTAAAAAAATAAATAAAAATCTTTCTTTTGACACACTTGACAACATTTTTTTGACAAACTTATAATGCAATAATCTAGTTTTTGGTATCACATACCAATCCCGAACATCAAGATTTCTCCGCATTCTTTGTTCCTCTCATTATCACTTAAAATGAACGTTTTTTAAGCAAAAAAATGCATATTTCCTTGTTTTGACACACTTGACGATTTTTTGACACACTTCCGGTACATTTATCGAACACATCGTCCTTTCGCTCTTACCATTGAGTGTACCTATTTTTAGAAACAAAATTTTTAAAATCCCTTCAGCTGTTTTCTAGATTTCGTCGGTTGTGACGGACGGCAGGCAGACAGACATACATTTTTTTTTTTAGAATCAGTAGGTTCTAAAACAGGGATGGGGAACCTTTTTACCATTAAAGACCAATAATAATTTTGCAAATTATAAACAGGCCGCATCATGCCGATTATTGCTATCAAGTTTGGGGGGCTGCATTTGTTACTATGATGGTTTTTTTGGACCCTGTTCAAAAGCGTTCTAAACGAATTGTTAATTTAACATTAAATCCCTACAACATCGTCGCTCTGTTTCTGATCTCGTTGTTTTTTATAAATATTCTTGCCAGCGGTGTTCGGATGAAATCAAATCCATTATGCCTCAAACATATTCTGTTCCCCGTTTTACTCGTCAATCGGTTTGTGCAAACAGTCAAACTGTTGAGATCACTCACTCATCACTGTCATATAGTGACAGAATGCAGAGGAATTTCTTTGTTCGTACATCGTACGATTGGAATCGAATCAATAATTTTAAAATCCAGAAAAGTTGAAAAAAAGCTTTCATCAATACCTCAGAGCGGTCGTTGTTGTGGGACCTAGGTCTGAAAAGGTATCTATGTGTTGTTGTGACAAACAAATATTTAATTAAATATATTGCTATTTTTCTGGAAGCACAAAAAATAAAAATTAAGACAAGAAATGATAATTTCACAAATCCAATTTATTTTATTAATTCGATTTTTAATTAAAAAACACAAATAATTCATAAAATAAATTAAAAAGATGTAAAACTTAAACATATAAAGGTCGTCCATATAACCAATTTAATGGGACTTTTGTGTTAGAAACCTGATAAAAAACTTTATGTTAGGTTCCAGCTTAGTAACACGTACCTTGAGTTGGTCTTCTAAATGAACATCAGTTATTCGAGTCCTTAAGTTGATCTTAATTTGGGTTAATATGAAAAAGTTTATTCGCAACAGTAAATAGTTCGAAAGCAAGGAAGAATTTGAGGAGCATGTTTGCGGAAACATGGGCATTCAATTGCATTTTTCCATATTTCAATCGGAAAGAGATCAAAAAGAGATTTTATAATATTATCTTCACATAACTCAAATAACTACATCTGGAGTTCACTCGGTGCTTTTGACTTTTGAGATATCAACTAGATGTGGTTCAAATGCTAATTTCATTGTAAGAGTATGTTCTTCAAAACCAGAAAACCGTTGCGTATATTTATCAATTAATGAGTCCAAAACAGTTATGTAATTTTAAAATATGAAACTACCAGATTCCTGTTCATTTAATTTTTTTGCTTATTGCGGAAAATGTTCCTATAAGAAATTTCCGATCCAGATAAAATAGTTTAAAAAATATAATTTTTTTCGAAATGCATGGATTTTTTGCCACATATCATAAATATATATATATATATATATATATATATATATATATATATATATATATATATATATATATATATATATATATATATATATATATATATATATATATATATATATATATATATA
>OY856186.1:399699806-400082306 GCA_963693315.1 Diogma glabrata
ATATATATATATATATATATATATATATATATATATATATATATATATATATATATATATATATATATATATATATATATCGTAAATTTACTTTGCAAAGAAATATTTAAATCGTTCTGCTTTATCATAACATCACACAAAAATGAAGAATTGGTGCAAAATTCGTCATCTAGTAATTCGCAATGCTGTTTTGTTACTCATACAATTTCACTAACTAAAACCGTTCCTTTTGATAGCCAGCGCACTTAATAATGATATGGTAAATCCACACTGCATGTTTCATCAGCTGATATAAGCAAGTTTCGAAATTGCGATGTCGTGTTGCATTTTTTTGGATAAAATTACAATAATTTGTAAACAAGTACAATAATTTGTCTCTATATAGTATTTCTTAATGCAGTAGATTAAGCACAAAGATTTTGTTAATGCAATATACAATAAAAGGAAATTATTGTTTGCAAATTTAAATGGCTTTTTCTAACAATGAAACAAATCCTTTTGTCCTCTCATGGAAAATGCACCATGGAGTTGCACACACTCACCAATTTAGTCCTGCTTCACAATATATTTGTTGAAAGTTATCATGAATATCTATTCCACGTGTTCTTCCAGTAAGTGTGCCCATACCGAGTAGTTCCTGATAACATTGAAAATTTTCAGATATAGCACGAATAAAATAAAATACCTGAGCCGAGTCAGTGTTATCAGTAGATTCATCTAACGAAAAATATACATCCTTTTTTGAATAATTGTGCGAAGCGGTTCTGTTACATTGTAAGTTAATTCGTGTTGTCTATCAGTGAAAGCCATTATTGAAAGAGGTAATATTTTTCAACATTCTCAGGATCTAAGCATCCAACTGCTTAAACAATGTATTATTCTGAGCGTTTATTCCACAAACAATACTATATTTTGGTATAAACACCCAATGTATCGATAATTTAATAGTAAAAATAGTATATTATTTAATTAGGAGCTAAAGTGCTACTTTTTGTGTTGAATAGCACTTTAGCACCGAATTAAATACACTATTTTTTTCGGCAAACGTTTAAATTTTTTATAAATATGAAATTAATACATCAAAATTATTTATGCTAGTTACATCCAAAAAAGTAACAAACATTTAAATTTGTTTAATTATATAAAAAATAAATTTTTTTATCAAAGCAAGCTTTCAATTCAAAATTTCATAATCCAATCAAAATAATTGTTATTTTTTGTTGTCATAGTTATACAATTTGTTTGAAAAAATAACAAATATGTTGGTCAAAGGTAACTTCTTTTGAAAAAATTCATAATCTCATGTTATATGTTACTTTTGCTGCCGCCGTAAAAATATGGAGATATGGCGACACTTTTTCTGCCGCTGTAAAAATATGAAAGTTAATTTACTGTCGTCGCAAAAAAAATGGCGTTAATTTACAGCCACTTTGATTATATGTCAAACAAGTAAGACAAGTTTAGCCTTCTCCCAAGTTCAGGGCTCCCGTTTTAAAGTCAGATTGAAAAAAATGGAAAAAATGGAAATTTTTCGCTAAAAAAATGGAAAAAATGGAAAAAAATGGAAAACAAACAATTTAAAATGTGTAATACATAGGGTATCTTAGAATATTACGGTAAAAAAAACCCCTGTTTTTTCAGGTTATCCAGACTCGGTTTTTAATTTTTTCAGAAAATGTTTAAACTACGGTATTTTATAATTGATAGAAAAATTAATAAAAGTGTACATTTATTCATTTGTTAACACTTTTAATCGTTAATATAACAAAAACCTTGACTCGAAAATTTCAGATTGAACGATTCTCGTACATATTGTTTTTAAAATTGAAATAAAATGAATTGTTAAATTATTTTTATGAAGAAATGGAACTAAAAGATTATTTGATTGAATCTGAGTACAAAATAGTTGCATTGCATCTTATAAGTAAACAATATAAAAACAGATAATTTTTAATCCAATAATTCATCTTTAAGTGTTTCAGAAACTAAATTTTTAGTTTTAGTAACTTCATTAACATATTTCTTAAAACCAGGTGAGAGTAAAGAGGCTTGTTCAACCATTTTGAACAAAGTTTCGTGAGGAATATTTTAATATTTTTAATATATAATATTTTTCATCGGCTTTTCGATTAGGAGCATTGAAAGTAAGCAAATAAATTATAAGCGAATCAGATCATACAAATTCAACCACAGATCAATTCGTTGCTTTAACTCCAGCGTTAAATGCATTACTAATTTTACGTAAGCCGCAGCTGCCCAGATTCAGAATTTCTTTATTACTCGAATCATGTGCTAAGTCCACCTTTAGATGTCAAATAGATTTTAAGTTAACATTAGTTCCGTTCATCGAAACTTGAATCCAAGTATTGGTTCATGGAATGCATAATATGAAAGTTTCTTACAAATTTTCGGCAGTAGTATGTCCCAAATAGATTGATATTAAACTGCAGGTAATCGTTCGTGATTTGTTTTTATCACCATTCTATATACCATCATTCTTACAATATCAATTTGCTGCTTTAGACTCTCATGCAAATAAGTTACAGCAAAATATATTTTTTGAATTGAGTCGATTCAGTTCGATATAATTATTAATTCTATATATCATTGTACCGGTACCTTGGAATTTAGTTAGTTTTAATTCTCGTTCAATTTCACTGACAGAAAACATTGTCTTCATCATAGAAACGCTAATTACAAAGATCAAATACCACAATGTAACACAGTCTTTTTAAAAAAATTTCATCGTGTTGGACAAAACGAGGCACTTGTGAATAATTTAGGTCACGACAAGTGGCATACAATTATAAACTTTTTATTTATAAACTGTTCCTAATAGGAACGATATTCTTTTTAGTATTTTTCTGGTGAAAATTTATGTTTTTAATTATGAATAATTTATTTAAATCTAGCATAAGTTGATCAATATAACACGTAGGCTTTCTATCGTCTTGGACTTCACACAGTTCGGAGTTTACTAGCTTGCAGTTTCACACCTGCATATTATACGAAGTGAAAGTAATAACTGCAAGTCTGGTTTACCATCATCATCAATAACCGTACTCCACTAGGAAGCATATGGAAATATATTACGGAAGCTTTTTAAAATACATTTCTTTGCACATTTTGTTCTCATTTACACATTTAGTGGTTGCATTCGGCACATTTAGTGGTCGCCGAATTACAATAACATATTATTGTATGTGCAATAGTATTGCAAACCTCATGGATAATTTTTTAATTAATTAAATAATTAGAAAAATACTAAGATCCATTTTATGTTTCCCAAACCTTCGCCGTAAATCGAACGCAGCTGTTTTGTGTTAAAAGGAAAGCGTGTTAACACTTGAACCACTTCTGTTATTTGGATTTAATAATTGTTCATATTATATAATCATGTAGTATAGTTGTAATTGAAGCCATTTTGAAAACATCTTTCGTTAATCGATTCCACCAGTATACGAAATGAGAAAAGAAGGAATTGGTATAAATAGATGTTTCCACATATGAGACCTCTAAGGTATGCTTATAAGAATGACAAGATTGGCTTGTGGCTCGTGAAGATCTACGTAATGGAGGCATTAAGTGATTAATTTCTTTAGAGCATAGCGTAGTATAATGTAAATGCTCCAACAACTCTTGTATGATCGGCTTCAACACGCCTATGAACTCTGTCGACAAAATTTAGATGTTTCTGGTATACTGCAACCCATAAATTGGGGTAGAATTCGTGGATTGGTCGTATAAATTCTTTATACATCGTAGTTATTTCAGATGGAGACAAAAAATTGACTACAACGTACGAAGCCAAGTCGTTGGGACTCTAATTTCGCCACAGAACAAATGTGATCATGCCATTTTCGTTTGTGGTTTATATTAGTACGAAATAGTTAAGTGCAGGTGAGTTTAATAATGCTAGTCTGGCAAACTTTTCAAAACAGGAGCTATAGAGTGAGGTTTTATAGGACAAAACTAGAATTAAATGTCATAAGGTTCAGTATACACCAGTTCCGATTGATTCAAGATCTAGATTTTAGTCCAGAATTGATTTAAGATCCAAGAATTGAACCATTTTTCTACGAGTATAATTAGCAGTTAGACTAGATGGCTGTTTCTTCTTCATTCTCTTCTCAATATATGAATGTTAGATAGAACTTCGGAAGAGCTATATATTGGGTTTGTGGTGCTAGATAACAAACCGTTAAAAAAGATCAGAAAAAGGGGTGGCGAAAGAACCGAACCCTGATTAATGCAGGCTTGAATTGAGAAATTATCCGAAACAACACCAACTACTAAGAGATCTCTGGAATAAAAAGACTAAAAATAAAATTAATTTGTTGATAAGAGCCGATGCCAAACTCTATCAAACGCCTTGGATATATCAAGGGAAATGTTATGAGACTCACCAAAGTCATGAATTGCTACACCCTATTTCTCCGTGAGGACTGGATTAGGTGCAGTGATGAAGATATTATCAATTGTGTCTTTAAGAGAAATAAACGCGTCCAATGGGGTGATTATGGTGGTAAGGATAACTACGGTGTAAATAACACAAATAGATGTCATGTTTATTTGCGATGACTTTGAGACAGATAAAGCAGAATACAGAAATACTACTTGTTTCATACTGGGGGAGCTTTGTATGTTTAAAATCCTTGTGTATATATGTATATCATTACAACACGGTGTTTAGAGCTCCGGAGAATGATTTTTACAGCCGAATCGTACATTATTGATATTTGAAACTTGTGTTTCACCTAGCTCAAGTAAATGAGGTTTGTTTTGGTTGAGATCCTATTGGATGCCAAGAAAGTTTTTTGAGATACCAAGGATGTTAATGATATTGATTACGAAGTTGGAGAACGAAGCTAAATAATGGCTAAATAAACAGATTAATAGGAGAAATAACAAATACCAAAACCAGAAGGAAGAAATAGAGTAACACAACAAAGGCCACAAAGATTCGTTTGTGGAGAAAATAAAAGGTACTTCAAAAAAATTGAGGTTGGGGATGTGTACAATTATTTCTCAACAAGTGTACAAGCATTTCTCAACGTTTTGGATCATAACCAGTCTATCTGGGCAAATAAAAATGTCCGTCTGTATGCCATTGAAATGTTTTAGGGAAAATTGAAAACGACAGATATTTCAGTCTTCATCAATCACTATACCCAGGGTTGTAACGTATAATACGGTAACGTATAAAACACGTATTATACGTACGTATAAAACGTATACCTAAAACGTACAGTATAAAACACACTATTATATACGTTTTATACCGTATAAAAGTAAAATCCTCAGTCGATAAAAATACATTTATATAAAATTATCGCGAGCGTATTATTTATCGTACTCGTGATATTTAATATTTATACAGCTTAGTTTTCTGTACTAATAGGAACAGTTGCTTTAGAAAATATAAAGTCGTCATGATAGTTTCTTACACAACTATTCCTGTTAGTTCAGAAAACTTTCCACATTTTCAAAATATAATATAAAAAAATTAGTCTGCAACAATTTGACATTTCCAACCGTACCTATATTATTCATCAATGACCAAAATTGACTTCGCTCAATAAACTTTTCACTATACTTTTCCGTTTGACGTAAATACATATTTTAACTATTACAACTTTTGTATAAAAACGATATTTGCTGCAACAACTTGATATTTTCAAACTGTCCCTATTAATTAGATGTTGTGCAACCCGGATTCACACAACAAAATTTCTTTAAAACATCTCTCTAAAAATCCCTAATAATTTCCCTAATTGCTATGAAAAAACGACTTTTATCCTGCTACAACATAATATTTTAAATGCCTTATTAGATAGAGAGTAGTTCAAGCTGGATTGAACCATATTTCATAAATTCAATAACATTTCATGATACTAAATAATTAATTTTATGAGCCAAATGTTTCTAATTCAAAATGTTTCCGATTAAGTAAATGTTTGTCAAAAAAATTTGGAATCAAAATTCATTTATTTCATTCATCATTCTTTTGATTACACACTGAAAAAAACATGTCCTATTTCCAATCGAAATGCAACTGTCTCAACCTCACCGTGCGGTCACATATGGCGAATCAAACTACGATATTGCTTCAACAACTCTACAATTATAAATCGATGAAGTTGAGACAATCACACGAAATATTTATGTGCAAATAAAATATAGTTCAATTAATCTCAAATACTTAAACTTTAAAATTAAAAATTCATGATATAAGGCCAAAGAAAATTTTTTTCAGGGAAATAGTTATTATCTTTATTCAACTACTGTTATATTGGATATAACACTTAATATTTTAAATAAACCTCATTCTGTTGTTAGGAAAATGTTATCGCGTAGTTGTCCCAATCACAGTGAAATTGTTTGCAAATAATTTTTCTTTGCATGAATAATCAACTGCCAACTTCGAGATGAGGTTGTCATGAACTTCAATTTTTTTTCAGTGCACTTATAATAATCAACCTCCTGGCCTTACATTCAAATGCCAACCATCAAGATTTCTCTACATTCAATCTTACTGCTCATTATCATTTAAACGTTTTTAAGCAAAATAAATATCACATTTTTTTTACAATTTTCCGATACATCGAATATATCGTCCCTGCGGTTCTTTTCATGGATGAAAGCTATTTTCTGAAACAAAAAATTTAAAATCGCTCTAGTAGTTTTCATCGGTTGTTACGGTTGGTTAGTACACAGACTAACATTTTTGTTTGCTTTTTAAGAATTTGTATAAAACATTAATTGTTTATTTTTATTGTTTTAATATAGAGGTATCAAAGGACCTATTCGAAAGAATAAGAAAAGAAAATGCCAAACAAATAGTTTTTTTATAAATTATAAAATATATAAATAATTTATAACTACCTAATTATATTTTTAATGAGTATAAAAATTAAAAATATAATTAATATCTGAACTAAGAAGTATTTTTAATTTTTTATGAATGAATTTCAGAAACAAAAACATATTATACGTTTTATACGTTATATACGTTTTATACGTCACGTTTTATACGTGTAACGTATAAAACGTTTTATACGTGTATATTAACAACCCTGACTATACCAAACCCTTCGGCCTTCCCACAGACCAAAGTTTTTGATATATCGGAGTAGGAGGTTTTAAGTCCATATTTTATAAATACTTTGAGATTGTTTATCGAAATTTATGATATTTAATGAAATCTTCGGGTTTGCATTAGATTTATTCGGGTTTATGTTTTGTAGTAGTTGGCAACCCAACCCTATTCTAATATAAATGTCCATGCAAAATTACATTTGTCTGCAGGTTAACAGAACAATACTTTAATTTAAGTTTTCAGCGTTTTTTATAATAAATAAGGTACTTTTTGTCGACTTTGTCGGTGTTTTTGGATGCCAACGTTTCGGTAGCGGCTTTTGCTCTTTATATATTAAGGCAAAATTAACAAAACTGCAGTCAAATTCTGTAACTGTGAAGCGGTGAAGTGATAAAAATTTCTTCGTTTCTTTTCATTAAAAAACTTATCATTTCACCGCTTCACAATTACAGAATTTGGCTGCTGGTGCTGGACAGAGCAAAGAAACAATTTTCATTTTCTTTCACTTTCAAAACGACAGCATCTAAAAAAAGCACCAAAAGTGCTTAAAATTTAATTATTATTCTGTTAACTTGTAAACAAAGATAATGTTACATGGACATCTATATTAGAATTAAAACTATGTT
This sequence comes from Diogma glabrata, assembly GCA_963693315.1. Lineage (NCBI taxonomy): Eukaryota > Metazoa > Arthropoda > Insecta > Diptera > Cylindrotomidae > Diogma > Diogma glabrata. The sequence goes on from OY856186.1 coordinate 399,707,532, forward strand.
TATAACTTTTAATTACCATATTAATGTACATAAACATTAGCTGCATTTCATGAAACAGTGTGATCCGGATCCGCTTAAGTTTTACATGTAAACTGAGATCCAAAAACAAAGTTGGATCTCATTTTACATGTAAAACTTATGCGAATCCGGATCACACGGTTTCATGAAATGCAGCTAATGTTTATGTACATTAATATGGTAATTAAAAGTTATAAACATAGTTTTAATTCTAATATAGATGTCCATGTAACATTATCTTTGTTTACAAGTTAACAGAATAATAATTAAATTATAAAATGTCTTTTATATAAACAGAAATATCCATTCAAATAAAATCTAGAATATAAATTGGTTTAGTGCCCATCTCAATGTCGATTGTCGTCCAAACTCGTAGATCAGTAGAGTATGGAAAACAGTCAAATATGTGTTCGTAGAGCAAACTTCAAACTAAACAATATACACTAGAATTGAAAATTGAATAAAAACAACAATGTCTAACTTATGTAGATCTGATAAATGATGATGAAATTTCAACGTCAAATAGCATCGCTTCATATAGAAGAGAAATGGAGTTTTACTCTCACAAAAGTTGAACATATTCGAATTTCAAAATATTTGAATTGCATAATTCAAATTGCTTTTTCCTTAATTACTTGGGTTTAATTACTAAAACTATTAATTGATCGACGAAAAGGTTATCGAGGTTTATATCGATAAATTAATTATTTGCTCACATATTCTCCTACTATTTCCCTGAATTTGCATTATATATAAAACTAGTTGATGAATAACGATGGAAAAGTTTTTTAATTAATATAAAAATGTGTATATGTATTTTAAAAAAATGTTTAAAAAAAATGGAAAAAATGGAAAAATGACGGAAAAAATGGAAAAAAATGGAAAGAACCAAAAAAAATGGAAAAAATGGATTCAGCGGGAGCCCTGCAAGTTAAATTTTACAGCCGTTTGCCGAAAAACTATTTTTTTATGATAGCAGATGAAAAGTATATTTTCAAGCAGGCTTAATCTCCTGTAAAAAGTTTTTTTTTAACTACTAACTTGAGAAATCGTTATTATTTACTCGAATGCCCCAATGAGAAGTCATTTTTCTCAAGCTAGGTCAATAATAATAACAAAACATTACCTAGGTTAATAATGAGAAATTTTCCTTTATTTTTAATTGAAATGAACAAAAAAATACAAACAAATAATAATTGCATTCCTTTATTTCGTTTTATTTGTATGAAACTTAACTTCCAGGCTACTTGATATTTTAAGATATTTAAAAAATTAAATGGAAAATGACTAATATCAAAATATAATCAAAGCAAATATAATAATTAGTGTTAGTAGTTAAAAAAATTCTATATATACCTCGGTTGAGAAGACTAATATAGACCTCGAACATTATATCCCTCGGCGCTACGCGCCTCAGGATCTAAAAGTTCTCGGTCAATAATAGCTTACTTCTCAACCTTGTTCTATAATGTACTATTTTTTAAATAGTGTAAAATCATTTTTGCTAAATAAATAACAAAAAAATTTTAAATCACAGTAACCATTAAAAAAAGAATATGAATTTTGAATGTTATGTTGTTGATTTCTAATAAATATCGTTTATTATTTATTTACCATCGTAGAAGAAATTGCGATTTCCCAGCAGATGAAAACATTTTATGTTCGTTAAATTTTCTCACTCGATAGCAACGCGTCTCCCAAGTTCTCACATACGAAAAAGGAGTGTTTTAATCTCTTGTAGCAAAATGTACTATATTCGCAACAAATTGCAATATGTTAGTGGAATTCGAACACAAACACATCCATCATGCTTATATAGAGAATGTCCTCTATATCATAATTAGGTATTCGATATTTATCAAAACTTAGTCACGAATTTCAACAATTGACAGTTATTCTGAATGAAACAATATATCAGCATTTGGGTTTTTAAGATATCGGCGATATATGTTAGAACTTAGGCTTTTTTTATTTGTACACAATCAATATTGTGCTGTGAAATTTTGTTTTAAAATCAGTTCGCTTATCAACAAATAAAGACATAAATCAATTTCGGTATCAAAAGAATTTTTGCAAAATGAGGACGCAGAGAGCAGTTTTCAAAAGGAAAACAAACGAAAATTGTCGCCAGGTGCGAATGATGAGAGAAGATCAATAGATGGTAAACCTATTTCAATCCATATGAATTACTTTCCATTTATATATCCTAAATTAGGCCTCACACAATTATAAGTAATTCAAAACACTAAACAGTTCGAGGTTACTTAACAGGTTTTTTTGGTTACTTAATTTTTTATTCAAACATATTGAACTGGTATCCTACCAAAAATATTTAAGAGATCAAAAGTAATAGCGATTTGTAAACCTGGTCGTAACGGAAATAATGCTTCTCATTAACGACCGATTTCTCTGCTGTGTATTCCTTACAAACTACTGGAAAGATTAACCCTTAATAGAATATATCCTGTGATAAATGAAATTGTACCGAAAGAACAGGCAGGTTTTCGTGAAAATAGAGGTTGCACGGAATAGGCATTAGCAACTACATTTATTGAAAAAGGGTTTCAAGAATTAAAGAAGTCTTTTGTTGCTTTTCTTGATTTAACTGCTGCATACGATACAGTTTGGAGAGAAGGCCTATTATTGAAGTTAATTATGGTTGTTCCTTGCTGTAAAATTTTGAATTTAGTCAACAACATGCTATCTAATCTTTACTTTAGAGTGTTTATGAATGACAAATCTCGTAGATGGCGTCGTTTAAATAATGGTTTACCTCAAGGCTCTGTTTTGGGTCCAACACTGTTCAATTTATACTCATAAGATTTAGAAATGATAGACAGTAAGAAATTTCAATTTGCTGATGATTTGGCTATTGCTTATCAATGTGATTCTTTTGAAGGTGAAGCATTTTTAAAAAGTGATCTGACCGTAGCTTTTGAGTATCTTAAAAAATGGCGACTCAGGCCTAATTCATTAAAACTGAGGTTTCTGCATTTCACTTAAAAAAGCCAAACGTAAGCGGAATATTAATATCGATGGAGTAATCTTGAATCACAATCATAATCCTAAATATTTAGGAGTCAAGTTGGATAGGTCATTAACATACAAACAACGTTTGGAAGAGAAAGCAATGAAAGTTCAGTCAAGAAAAAATTTGATACAAAATTTAGCTGGAACTTCATGGGGTGCAAATGTGAATTGTTTGAGACAATCAGACCTTTCGATAGAGTATCCTGCAGCAGAATATTGTTCGCCATCGTGGCTTGGAAGCTCACATTGTAATAAAATTGATGTCCAGCTCAATAGCACTCTTCGCATTATAAGAAGAACTCTCAAGTCGTCTCCTCTGCAATGGTTTAATGTACTTATAATATTGCTCCGTCAAATTTACGAAGAAATAAGTCCTTTTTCACTACAATTGAAAAATGTAAATTTAATCAATATTCCCTTTTATATGATAAAATATAAGTTTTACCTCATAAAATACTATTATTGCGAAAATCATCTTGGCTCTTGCTTGAAAAAGGAAGTTATGATTAAAATTTAGAGTGGCAAAATCAATGGAACCATGATAAGGTTTACAACTATAAACTAGTTAAGGATGTAACTGTTAAATGTTCTGACTTTAAAAGAAAAGAAAAGATTGCTTTCAATTACATTTGACCCACATAAGTGGGAGGATATGTACGTATTATATTAAAAACTTTCGATATTTCCTTATTTCTTAACATCAAAAGTTGAACATACAACAAGGAAATAAATTGTTAAGTGGTGTTTTAGTATGAACCATAAAGAAGAAAAATAGTTATTTGTCATAAATTTGTACATTTTTTAAGCATACACGAGTTATATTCGTGAATTATTTAAACATTATTAAAACATGAACACAATAACAAATTATCACTACTATTATGCGGTAACAAATAAAATAAACAAACATATATATAATATTGAAATAATCACGCAAGCAAGGTATAAATTGTTAAATTCTACCGCGCCTAGGAGGAAAAATATAAAAATCGCTAGCAATTAACATAAACTATTCTAATTCAATATGAAAAATGTTTCCGGATTTCCAAATCAAAACAAATAAGAAATAAAATTAATTCTTTAATGTACATCTGTAGTTTATATATTGGTTGTTTCGACAACTACTATAGTGATGTTTAATGAATTTTAAATTTCTTCTATAATAAAAAAAAATAGGTGTAAAATGAAATAACTAAGATCAATCATTTAAATGAAAATCACGGTTAAAATAAATGTTTTAACAGTAAGCAACACCTTCAATATAAAACACATTTTATTGCAATCGTGTTCCATTTATATTTATTTACACACCCATTTTGCAATCATCTGTTCTTGTCAGCTATAAAAATTTTGTTTTTGTTTAATAAGAAATCGCCTTGAATTTTGATCAGTTCAGGCCAAATATTTTAATTACTTTTGATTAATGGTAAAAAAATAATCATCGCAAGTTTTGAGGAGTTAAACGTCCTGGTCTCAATCTCATTATTTATCAATCAATTATTTCTTAATTACACGACATTACATCTGATTAATTAAAACTGAAAAAAAAATTGTATTTTATTGACATTGAACTAAAATTAACCGAATCAAATTTAAAGTCAATAATTAAATTGCAGAGTAAAAAAAAATAATTAATTTTTCTATGAAATTATTCATCTTTGGTTGAATAATTTTCCAACAGTTTTGAAGTAATAACAACTATTTCCAATTTAAAAATTATTTTGAAAACAAACTTGAGATTGCATAAAATATTCAAAAATTATAAAAAAATAGCAATGTTATTTTGTTAACATTGAACTAGTTTTTAGTTATAGATATGAATCTGCTGCTGTAAAGTTTTTTTGTTTGTTTACAGTTCATAACTATGTTATGGCTGGATCAAAGTTTATTTTAAATAATGTTGAATAGTTTATTTTATGATTATAAACCAAACCTATTAGTAATCCATCATAAAAAATATAGTGTAATAACTAACTACATGAATTATAATAGAAGTGAGGACATAGTTTATTTATTTAAATGTTTCGTTATGACAATTTAAAAATTATGTAATGTATCTTTAATTACAATAACGTCAAAACTTTCAACAAAATAATTGATTATAAACATTTTAATTATGAATTATTGCTTAAAGCTATTGTGAGAGTATTTAATATCACGTGTACTTCATTAACTGCACTATCTGATTACTGTATAATGAGTGTAATATTATACATATTATATTGATATTGGAATCACTTTTTAATGGTAGAGATACAGAGAAACGACCCTTAAGCGAAGGTTGAATTATGATTATACGCTATAGATTAGATGTGATGTCAACAAATGGGATTAGTGTGGGATTTTAAAAATTGAGCACTAAAATTACTTCGGTCTTTCAAGACATTGATCTATAAGATTCATGAGAAAATTTTAAAAATCTTACCCAACTTTTTTGACTTTTCTCGACGTTTTGAGTCCAAATAAGCAAAAAGGTATATCTTTGTTCCTTTGTTAAATTATTCTTATTATTGTGATAAGCTTTAATACATAATTATTAATAATTATTAATTTTTAATTAATTCTTGTTCTTGTTTAAGGACTGATTGCCACCCCCTTAGAATGAGTTACCTGTTGTAGAAAAAAAGCAAGCGATATGGTACTTCCGAACGAAAGTCATATGTGTGTATATTGGATTGTATTTGTAATGCACCCAAAAAAAAATCAATATTTCAAATTGACAGAGGTACATCGATTTAACAAAGTAAAAAATTGCATATAAAATTGAGGAAATTGCCCTTAAATTAACAAAAATAAGAAAATGCTGCATTCGAAATCTACTTTTGATTTTGAATTTTAAATCAATATATAAAGTACTTGAATCGAATACATTTTTGTTGACTTTAATAATCATATCAAAAGACCTGCAGTTAATTCTACAAAAGAATAGTATGCTTGATATTCTAGATGTTGATAACAACAGCATTGACTGTCGAAATAACATTAAGTTTATTCATTTGACAGTTAAAGTTTTGTACTTTTGTATTAAAAGTAGCGATACAATCGATTTAACTAAATAAAACGTCGGAGTCAAAACAATGTCATTTTATTCGAATTTACCTGCAATTTTGTCGGATCTACCACGATTTTTTTTTTGGGTGTGATATGTCTATAATATCGAAATTTTTTTAATGATACAATTTAAAAGACAAAAAAGCAGATATCAAAAAATTTAAATATTTAACTTATAAAAATAAATTTAAATATCGTTAAACCGACATGAAACAAGGCAAACAAAATATATTGAAATAAATGTAATTAAAAATAATTATTCAAAGTGCTCGTTTGTTTTTTGTGTTTGTTTTCATTACCTTCACTAAAAAATTTCTTTAGCGACAAATTCATCAATTTAACATTACGAGAGTATTATTTCATAAAAAGTGAGTCATTTAGAAAATTTAAAAATACTTTTTATTTTTGCATTCTTATTCATTCATTCATTTGTTATTATTATTATCAATTATCATTGAATAAATTTCGTTTCGCTTCGTTTTTTTATTAATTATTACTCAACAAAATATCAAATAGTATAAAAAATATCAAATATCTGATAAAATATGAGAAAATGGAAAAAAGAAAGATGTAAAGGTAAAAAAGCCAAGCAGTTTCTGAGACATTGTCTCAACACACATACATACACACACCTTTCGATCTCCATATCTCGGAGCACAACTGACCCGCGGATCTAAAAATTAATGTCATATATTACATATTTGCCTAAGATACCTGTAAACCAAATGTATGGTCATATAGTCTCTAATATGTTAATTATTTTCTGAGATATCGTGTCCAAAGACAGACACACACACACACATACGCCTTTTAACCCGCATATATCGGGTCAAAATTAACCTGCGGGTCTGAAAAGCCATAACCACCATGTCAGGTTAAACATCCTTCCGATTTTAATAAAACTATGTTTAGTTTTTACAACTTTAATGGAGCATATACCATACTTAGCTAGATAAAATAAAAAGCTAAATAAATGATGATGTTGCGCAAAGATTTTTGAATCAACGCAACAGAATCAAAAAATTAATTGGATTGTATTGAATTATGAAATATCTTATAATATAAAAAACAAAAATTTTTGCTTTCAAAGTTAACAATAAATTCAATCTAATGCGCATGTTCTTCTCTCTTTTGCATAAAAAGTCATACTATGATTTCATTTGAATTAAATATCTAATGTGAAAAACATTAGTTATTATTTTATAGTATGATTGTTGTTTTTTGGTTTCTCATTAGTGCAAAATTTGATGTCTTTTGCTGTAGGCCATTAATTTTTGAAATAACTAAGCAATAAAATTTATTTGATGTTCAACTAATTAAACAAAAAAATAAAATCGTTTTTTTAAATATAAGTCGAAAACTGTGCGTTAGAAAATAACAAAAAACTTGTTTTGTACTACAAAAAAAAATCACCTTTCACCATTTCTTCATGACACCCCACTCGTCACTAATTTTTTTTTTCAAAATTTCCACCCTCAAACCGCTTCTCAACAGAAAAAAAATGTTGACATTTTTGAGAATAAGTCGAAAACTGTGCGTTCGAAAATTACAAAAAAAATTGTTTTGGACTACAAACAAATTCACCTTTCATATGACACCCCCTCCACTTGTCAAGGTCAAAAATAATTTTTTTTTCAAAATTTCCACCCTTAAACCCCCGCTAAAAATAACAATGATGAACCGACCCCTATAGTTTTCGTTCAATCTTTGCAACATTTCCTATAACCGTGAATTTATTCAAATGCTTTTTTTTGTAATGTTCGAAGATAAGGGGAGGTGGACAGGACGCTTTTCGTAATAACTCAACAACTAAGTAGTCGATAATTTATTGAATTTTTTTTGGAAATATTTCAATCTTTTTCGATTTTTCTAAATCAAACTCGAATCATTGAAAAAGCGTTTGTTTTACTATCTCCTTATCTATGTTTAATTTGCATTTTTTTTATTTCAGTAGGCGTGGACAAATACATTTTATAACTGTAGAAAATTTCAAGTTGATAGCACTTATAATTTGTGAGAAAATCGATGATGTAGAAATTCGGACGGACACCGAAGTCTCACCAATAGGATACCGTTTTTACTTTCAAAGTACGAAACCCTAAAAAATATGCTGATAGCTAAGGCATTAACAACATTGAGTAAGTTTACAAACTGCTAGTCGGCAAGTTATGAAGTGGGAGATTAGGGAGCAAAGTAGCCAGCCTTTCAACTTTCTGAGTAGATTGTATACAATCTGCTAGTTACCTAGTAGTAATAAATTCGCTGGCTAGAAGGTTGTGAAATCGCTCAATGTAATGGATACTTTTATCGGCAAATTACCGGTAAAACCGCAAAGTGACGAAAAATTTGAAAATTTCGGTAAATTTGCACTCTTCACACATTAGTCTGTCAGTTTTAGGTCATATCAAACCTAATCGCTGGTCTTAATTTAACTAGAAATAAACCGATTTCCAAAACAGATAAAAATAAAATCCATTACTGATTTGTCTTGTTTCTATTAAAAACTTCATTTAAGTTTAAAATTAAATTAACAATGGCATAACGGGTTTATGTTTATTTAATTTTAATATTAATATTAATAAAATAAATAAAATAAATGAAATAAATAAAATAAATAAAATAAATAAAATAAATAAAATAAATAAAATAAATAAAATAAATAAAATAAATAAAATAAATAAAATAAATAAAATAAATAAAATAAATAAAATAAATAAAATAAATAAAATAAATAAAATAAATAAAATAAATAAAATAAATAAAATAAATAAAATAAATAAAATAAATAAAATAAATAAAATAAATAAAATAAATAAAATAAATAAAATAAATAAAATAAATAAAATAAATAAAATAAATAAAATAAATAAAATAAATAAAATAAATAAAATAAATAAAATAAATAAAATAAATAAAATAAATAAAATAAATAAAATAAATAAAATAAATAAAATAAATAAAATAAATAAAATAAATAAAATAAATAAAATAAATAAAATAAATAAAATAAATAAAATAAATAAAATAAATAAAATAAATAAAATAAATAAAATAAATAAAATAAATAAAATAAATAAAATAAATAAAATAAATAAAATAAATAAAATAAATAAAATAAATAAAATAAATAAAATAAATAAAATAAATAAAATAAATAAAATAAATAAAATAAATAAAATAAATAAAATAAATAAAATAAATAAAATAAATAAAATAAATAAAATAAATAAAATAAATAAAATAAATAAAATAAATATGACTATACGATCTTAAAAAAGAAAAACTAAGCTGTGTTGGTAAGAGTGGGTAAAGTGGATAAAAACCTTTATTGGATTAATTGTTTATGAAATTAAGCGAATCGATTAGTTTTCCTTAATCCTTACCTTAAACGAGTTTTAGATGTCGCCTGAGTTTTAAAATAAGCAAATTCTTACCTGTAATGAAAAGAATAATATTGTTAAAACTTGAATACTATTTTATATAACTTTATATACTAAAATATATTTTTAAAGTAAACTATAATACTTCTAAACTATAATACTAACAGGTTTACCAAATCAATATCAGTGAAATACTTTATACAATATACATCATCATCAATTGTTGCCTTACTTTTCAGAAACAGAACGAATATGAAAAGTATATACAATATTGGTTGTAACTTGTAACTCTTAGAAAAATAAAATATACAACAACAAATTAAATTTATTGAGTTGTTTTTGTCATAGAGAATTTTAACAAATGATTGATTCTTCTAGAACGGTCGGTAGGAAATACTATTTAAACAAGCCATTTCGTACAAAGAGAATTAATTGTATCCGCAATATTGTAAGTGGTGCATCAAAAAGTGTAAATAAAATACAAATGATTTTTAAGTGGATATTCTTATTTTGAATAAACGTTTGAGAGTATTTGGTCCCTATAATGGCAATATCTACAGTCAATTATAAGTGTTTCTGAAGCTAATTAATGATTACCTTTTAAGGAACATTGTTGCTTTATTGTTTGTCTAGCTGTTGTTGTAAATAATATAGGCGTTGTATACGTGACAATACCTGCTACTATTGCTTACTAATCAATGATTGATTCGGGTTGGTTAAGGAATATTGTTTACCGAATTGAGAGCTACACCAATTCGCAGGGTGAAAGACGAGGCAATACATTTTATTTTATATTTAAAGTAAATGTTTGAAAATCTCAAATATTTTATTTCGCTATCTTGAATTTCAATTATAATTAAATACAAAATTACAACATACATTTATTAATATACAATAAGTAAAGAACGTAATAGTTTTATTTTTAAACTCAAACAAAATTATCATTAATTTAAGTAGATATAAAATAAAATTATAAGAATACAATGAAAGTGTTATAATAAGCAACGCAAAAATAATTTGAATAGGATTAAAGACAAATTGTAATCCGCCGTTTAATAATATTTGAATATGTTGAAAAGATAAATAAGTATTATAATTTTATTATATTTCTTTATATACGAATAATGTTTGTGAATAAAAAAAATATAAAGATTATATATGCAAGCATGGGTTGGAAATTGCTACAGTTTGTGGCATACAGTAAAAATCAAATCATCAGCGTTTTAAGTGTGTAAGAAAATCTTTGGTGACATTAGTACAATTGATTATATTTTGCTGTAGTTTTATGATTAATTACGAACCCATGCGCAATATCCTATTTTTGCCAGCAATGCTGAGCTTCTGAGTCATGCTGGTAGAGACACGCTAGGTGAACGATGCGGTAAACTCCATTCTAATTGAGCTATGGTAATGAAGTCTTCATAAAATCAACATTTTCATGCGTTTCAGATATGTTCACCATGGACCTAGTGTCAATACAAACTTCTCCTATCATTGTGAAATTAAACGACAAAGTAAACTCAACCGAGTAAACTCAACAGAAAGTAAACTCAATCTATTACAATGAGTGGTACAGAAAAATTATGGATTTACACTATATAGTAAGCTTCTATGGAACAGATAAAAGTGGTAAGTAAAATTGGATATTTAAATAATTTGGTTCAATGTAATGTGCACCATTTGAGCAAAATTTCATTAAAATCGAACCAGTTATTTTTTAAAATATCGCTAATTTGCCACACTAATTGCATATTTTTAGAGCCGCCTATATTTGAAAATGGAGTAAAGCATATTTTTTTGCCTTAGTGATTGAGCCAGTTCATATGAAAAAAAAAATAAAATTAGAATGTTACTTCCAAATGCGGTAATTTATCGAATTTAAAATTATTTTTTTTTCTCTTATGATTAACTTAAATTAGAATACATATTTACAATTGCTTAGTTTTATTGTTGTTTAAAATATTTCAAAAAAGAGTAACAAAAGAAGTAAATTTTAATTTGCGTGCACATTATAGTTCTAGCGAAATGTTAGTATCTTATCCATGTGACAATCAAACCACCGATTTAAAAACTAGTAAGACACAATGACAACAACATTTTCATATGATCAATAACAATATGCACATATGCTTTTATTTTCATTTCTACAACAGTTTTACTTTTATGTACATATATTGAAAATTGATTTTTCTTTTAATTGAATTAAAACTATTATTGTATAAACATTACCCGTTTTATAAATAAAAATTCAATTACGTTATGACAGATTTATGGATTGTTAATGTTAAAGTAATTTTAATTTCCATCGTTTTAAAATATTGATTATATTATAGTAGAACGGAGGTAGCTTTATGATTAGTATTTAGTTTATATTATTATGACTATTGCTGTCACATGACATCGATAGAAACATTATACATATTATGTATATAAAAACATCAACTAGTAACCAATATCCAACTACGGATCATCACAAAACCAAATATATATACAAATAATAACAATAACTTTAACCTAAAAAGAAGTTTTATAAACATATCAATTCCATAACTTAATAATAAATCTTTAAGGTCAAGCAAACAAAAATATTCTTGTTTTAAAATGAATCTACGCAAAATTTTACTATATTAAAATAATTTTGTTTAATTAATTATTTGCTTTAGGACTAATTTTTACTTAAATTTTCAACTCAAAAAATTCCGGTCATTTAGGTTTGTAATTTGTATATATGCAGTAATATTTTTCCATTCAATAAATATCAAATCAAGAGAATATATTGTGTATTTTTGTAAACATTGTGAATATTTTTAGATTAAAATAAACAGAAATTCAATATTTCAAAGTGTGTTTTATAAAAAATAATTTGCATGCAAATTTACCATTTTTGCTGAAACTAAACGTAAAATTTAAATTTTAACTTAACATTGTTTATTTTGATAATACATCAATATTGGATGAGAATTGAACCAACAACATATACCAATATTTTCGTATTGATAACTTAACTTTTTAGAATGTCTTATGAATAATTAAGTTTTGATTTTTATCTGAAAACAAAATTCATAAGACGATGAATTCATAAGACGATACATATGCACATACTGAAATTTTTTCTACCTAAACCTAATAACAATATATTTTTGTGTACTGATATACATTGTAGATTAAAAACAATTGTGCTGAATATGATTCAAAAATCAAACATGTCGGTTTTTTTTAAAGATTAAGTATAGAATTAAAACAAAAAGTCAGACAAGATCCTTTGCCAAGGGTTCCGTGAATGTAAAAGAACACAATATCAAAAATAATTGACAAAAGGTTGTAATGTAAAGTTGTAATGTTTTATATTGCCAGACCATGACGCATAACAACATAAATGTTTAATCGTAAATGTCAATAGTAAATTACAATCACATATTATACATTGATCAAAAATCACACCAAATATGTGCTTCAGGTTAAATCTTATCCATAGCTGTTTATGGTAACTCAAGAAAGATTCAATTACACCAGCTTGTAAATGGTTTAAACTTGATTATTTTTTCGGTCAATCAAGTGTCGAAATTTAGGGGGGTGGACAGACTACATACTAACAATATTTTTTTCACAAAAACTGTGCATTGCAAAATTCTAAAAAAAATTAATGTTTCTTAAATTAAGACCCCACTCATTTGGGTCAAAAATGTTTTTTTTACTCTACACACACCCATCCTCTAAACACACAGAAATATAATTATTTGAGACTTTGCTATGATTTTCATTCAAAATTTACCAATCTTCCTGTCTCTGTGAATTTTTTCAAATTTTTCTGTCAATCATCGTCAAAACGTAGGGGGCGGAACGGTTCGAAAGTTGCACTTTTTTGACAATAACTCAAAAACTGTGCACCGCAAAATTCTAAATAAAATTGCAATGATTTCCAAATTAGGTGCTCCTTCAAATAACACCCCACTCGCTTGGATCGAAAAAGATTTTTTTTACCCTCTTCACCCTGTTGCCTAAACACCCAGAAATATATAATTATTTGAGACTTCGCTATGATTTTCATTCAAAATTTACAAAATTTCCTAACTCTGAATTTTTTACAAATTTTTCTGTCAATCAGTGTCGAAACGTAGGGGAGGGGGGGACGGTCTGAATTTTGCACTTTTTTGACAATAACTCAAAAACTGTGCACCGCAAAATTCGGGGGCGGTCTGACAGTCGCACTTTTTTTACAATAACTCAAAAACTATGCACTGCAAAATTCTAAAAAAATTGCAATATTTTCTAAATTAGGTGCTCTATCAAATGACACTCCACTTGACCACGTTTTAAATAGTGTTTTTACTCCTAATCATTTCCACCTCCTTAATAAATATAATTATGAGTATGTGATACTTTCCTATATTTTCCATAAAAAACTTACTAATTTTTCTATCATTCCCACTACATTTGAAGATTTTCGATCAGTTAGGTTCGGAGCTAATCGAGGTAAGAAAACACGAAGAAAACGTCATTATTTCAAATTATACAAAAAATAGTGAGGTGTAAAATTCCAAAATAAATTTTTACGGAATGCTGAAATGAAGCCCTTTCATATGATACCCTACTTGAATCTATAAAAAAATGTATTTTCCCAAAGGTCTCACATCGTAAGCCTGTAAACCAAACGAAAACAACTTTAGTTTTATTTGTATTTGTCATCTGTGCGGTATAAAATTAAAAAAACGTCTCGAGTTGGTTTAAAACCTATTCAAGCCCCTCCCAAACTACACATATCATACGTTATTTAAATGTAAAGTAGAGTTAGCCAGAAATTAATGAATTCAGTATACCTTCCAGTTATGACTACCTGATATGCAGTGACTAATTGCTAGACAACTATAGAGTCAAAAATGATGACCCTCAATGAGTCTACCTGTATGATTTTGATCGGAATAAAATTTCACTCAATCTGTTAAATTTCTAAATCAATGATGCGATTTTTTTTCATTTTGGAAAATTAAATTAAATCTTAAAATACTTTTATCTGGAAAATAAATATACATATTCCAATCCTTATTCTTGCGCACAAAAAATATCTGTAATCAATTACTTCATAAATGAAATTTATGTTAAAAAGGCATTTGAGAATATTAAATAAAAAACGTGGGTGAATGAAGTTGATTATTCCAAAAAAGACAAAGTCTTCCTACGGATTTAAATGATCATTTTTTTTGTCATACCTATTCGTTCAACTTCTTTACATTTCTAAACTGTATTCAATGAAATCGAAATTTCATTAAATTTATTGATTTTTCTTTTGTTTGCAATTACATATTCTATTTTGGGTATAATGTATACAGGAAGAGGTGTTGCGCGAGGCTACCTCTTGCTATTTATCTGTAAGAATGATTGTTATATTTAAAAAATAAAGAGTGCCATGGTTAGTATTTTAAACTTCAACACAATGCTTATTACAACAAGTTTCTGAAATGTGGTGGAAAATGCTTGACTAGATCGGCTATATGGGCTTGTATATTACGCATTAATGTGTAAAAAATAATTTACGTTACTGCTACCAAAGTGATTGAATTATAACAAAATGCTTTATGTTAATTTAACAGCGGTCAGACTAGGTTAAAATTATAAAAAATACACCTAATTCTGTTTTTACGCGATAGATACGTTCCTCAAAAACTCGTGTAAATGCAGGCAAAGTATCTATGGAAAAACGATAGGAAAAACACTTCTCAGTTGAAATTCACCAACATATTTTCATGACAATACATGACAAAAAAATTTAAACTTCTGTCACCCTTATCCCGAAGTAAGCAGTTTACTATTCAACAAAGAAAAAATACTTTCAATTTTACGAACAAATTGACTTTGGCCTTATTTTATGAATGTTTTATTTCAAAGCAGAAATATTTGAAATTAATTGAACTAAATTTAAATTGGTTTATTTAATTTAATTTTCACACAAACATAACCTGCGGTTGCCTTTGCCTTTCACAACGAGTTGAGACAATGAACAATAGAACATTTATTTTCAGTTTATATGTAAATTATACTATCTTCTATGTTATAAACAAGCAAATTAAATAATAGTTTGTTGTATTACGAGCGGCAAAGTAAAATCCAGCCGGTGTTGAATCAAGGATGCACCTATGATTCTTAATTGGATATTATTCAATCGTCCAATCAAAATAAATCGAAATATAATGCTTTACATATTTAGTATTAAAAGTTAAAATAATTCCTTGATCGAGCGCAGCTACTTTGCGCAAAAAAAAAAAATACAATCTTTTTCTGTTCCATATTATGATGAGCTGGTGCATTGTCTAGAATCGAAAGAACTTTGAACCATATCGTCCATTTAAACACGAAAATCATTTCTTAGTGGTTGTCACCCTGGTTTTAGCATTAGCAGTCTAATCAACAGGTAACGTATCGTAAATTATTATCTGATTACCATTCGCTTACAGAAAAACTAGTCTCATCTGTATTCCATACATAA
Organism: Diogma glabrata; assembly: GCA_963693315.1. Taxonomy (NCBI): domain Eukaryota; kingdom Metazoa; phylum Arthropoda; class Insecta; order Diptera; family Cylindrotomidae; genus Diogma; species Diogma glabrata. Next base: position 399,723,492 of record OY856186.1, read on the forward strand.
TATGTATGTTATTCACAATTACCAATTTTTCAGAAAACTTCTAATGTGCCAAGAATTTATTTTCATATTAGCCCGACTAGGTAGCATTTGGTCCTAGTCACCAGGCCCTCTTCCTTTTCATTTGATGATTTCCACATATTTTATACTTCGGGAGCCGCCTATCTCTTTGAGGAGTCCGACCACTTTATCCAAAAAATGCCGATTGCCCGGGGTTTTGTAAATACTATAACAGTTTTGTTTTTTATTAATGGGGGTGGACATTTGTTTTAAAAGCGAGAGTCACCTTGTCCGATAAAAATTTGTCTGCTATTGTCGAGTCCGACAACCCAAACATGCCAGAATGTCAATTGTGGGAGGAGAGGCACCTCACGAATTATAAAATATGTGGTAGTCATCAAACGAACGGGGCGTGGCGTGGGTCTGCTGACCTATTATCATCCGGGTCTGATCAAGGTATAATAAGGTAAGTCCTAAAAGGATATTTGCATCCAGTTCTTATTATAAATCGTACTGATTTCAATAATAGGGAATGTCCTATTTGACTTGATTTGGCCCGGTCATTGAAGGTCTATCTTATCCCCAGTAGTAAAACCCGGATCAGAATGAACTTGGGTAAGCCCATATAGGGTATTCCGAACTGACTCATATCGGAAATCGGAAATTAATGTGGTTTTTGATTGGTAAAATCAGATTTGAGCGAAAAAGATCTAGATTTTGGTGACCAAACGAACATGAAATCAGCTGCCTTTAATATTTTTGTTGTATGGGTAAAAAAATGACATTTGCGACATGTGCTTTGATAATAGTAAACTACTTTTTATACACTTCACGCATTTTACACACTTTTATTTAATTTAGAATTATTTATTTCATTAAATTTAATTTAATTTACAATTAATAAACTCATCTAAAATTTGAAATCTCATATTAAAGAAGACAATTGACATATGTCAAATTTTACTTTAATTGGTATTAGTGAAGGGGAATTGATCTGAGGGGTAAATCTAGCTAAAATCTCAGATCTGACGTACCAATGAAATACAAATTTGCTGTCAGATCAAAAATAAAACAATTTTTTTTTGATCTGACGTGCGAATCGAAAATCACATAAGGTAGCCCCTGTTGTCCTTATCTGAGCCCTTTCACTTGAATAAATTTTATTTGGTTAAAATTCGCTAGAGCAATATCTATTTTAGATATGCGTAGTCTGCAATTTACATATACATACTTTAGTTATCGCTTTTGGCTCAAAGACCCCGATAATAGCGACTGGACCCCGATAATGACTAAATATAGGTAATCATATAGTTAAAATATTTTTATAAAATAATTTATTGGACATTTTAAAAATAACGTATTAAACAAAAATTCGACATTTTGTAATTTATGTAATACTATAATAAATAAGGTATTTGAACTGATCTGGTTCCAGGGCTACCTGATCCGGCTTGGATCGTTTGAAGTGTTACATTCCTAATTAGGGTCTGTTCAGGGCACCTGATCTGGTCCCTATCAATGGTGAGAAACGCCTCATCCGGCTCTTATCTGATTTCTTAAATAGTTACATATTATTAGTCGAAAGGATGAAAAGTTGTTTTATTAAATTTTTGAATCGCGTTAAGAGAGTTTCAATCGAACGTCGTAAGAACATTGGAATGCAAAATCTGTTTTGAATTATTTATCTAGAACTTACCAACTAGGAAAACCCGTCTTGCATTTGTTCGTATCGCACTTCGCAGCAACAATTAAACCAATAAAAATATAGAGAAACATTTTCAATATTATTTTCACTTGTTCACTTCTTCACACAAAACACTTTTGAAACATATTTGAAAAACAATGATCCACATAGAAAAGTGTAGAACCGTAAAAACTTCAAAAATGAAAACATTTAAAGCAAATAGTAAAGAAAAATATGAAAAGGTTAAAGGTAAAAACCAAACAAAAGCAAAACCAATAACATAAAAAATACAAACTTACAAATAAGGTATGGAAATACAATGTAACAAATTAAATTAAATAAAACAAATATAACAAAAAAATAAAACAAGGCAAGAAACCGTATTTTACGTATTATGGGGCTCCTCTAAAACGACCTGTAGAGTCAAAAAACGACGTTATAAAGAATTACGGTTGATATAGTAATTCACATAATTTCAAATAACTGATAAATTTTAGAATATCAATATTGTTCTAGAAGCATGCTACCATGTTTACCTTATTTCAAGCCTTTTTAAAACGGACACAACACAAACTCAAATTTTAATTCATTATTCAAAAAGTTGCTAAATACATAAAATATTATACAATGTTCAAGTAGTTGTCAAATTAACTAGCTATAATAATTTAGATTATAATATGATTTTAGAAGCTCATAAAAACAGTTTCAACTTTCAATTTTGTTTGACTACCCACCCACAACCAATATCTTTTATTTTTTTTGTTTTCTGTTGAGAGAATTAAATATTTCCAAACATCCCACTTGATTCAAATAGTTCTAAACGAATATAGCGTTTACTTTAGATGAATTACATAAGCCGATTTATAAAATTATAGAAGAAAATATAAACAACCTGTTACATCAAAATGTAGCTCACTTCACTGTAAAAAAATTTATATAACTATTGAACAAATTGAATGAGGAATAACAACTCGATTTCTTTGTCACTGGAATTGTGTTTTTTTTTGTACTTAAGTCAGATGCATATGTTAATTTTTGAAAGTAAAATAGAAAATTTAGACATCAAGCTTAATTAATTACTAAGTTAATAAAAAATTGTTTGTTTCGGTAAATTTTGATTCAAAGTCATCGTTAAAATTTGATTCAAGAATGTTGAGGAGCCTTGACCGTATATTTATCGAATAAATTAATTAGCGGATCTAATAGAGTATAACAGATATTTTAAATACCTTAGAAGCATAAATATAAATAATATGGTCAATAATTTAATAAAACAATGTAAAATATTTTTTTAAAATTTTCTTCACGAGTTTTCTAGCATTGTAATTTCATAAATTTATTTAATTTTAATGGTTGTGGTGTGGCTCACTTGCAATTCGGGTTGTGGTGGGATTATTGAAGATGTTCAAGAAGATTGGAATTTGAGCCCGGGAGTTTCCAGTCTTGGTAAGATTAGGTTGATTAACTTCCCTATACCAGGCGCCTAGTTGGTATGCGGAAGGAAGATGGCAGCTATAAATCGATGGCCGTTAAAACATGACTAGGAAAAGATATCAGAAAACCAATAATGTACCAGCAAGTAGAACCAATAGGACGAATAGAGTGTAACTCTAATGATAACAATGATACTTGATTTTTGCTGGATTGTATGGAAAGTCAAATAAATGTGACTAAAGACCTTGAACAGACAAGTGGACTTGTTACAAAAATTTGCTGTGTCTGGTCTCCTTACAGTTCATAAAAAGCGTCAAACCACAAGAAAATGTATCTAGGCAAAGGTCACCGTTCCCTAAAACAAGAGTTGACGAAAGCCAAAAACACGACGAGGTGGCAATACCGATGACATTAGACGCCAAAAAAGGAGCACGGACAAATGGATTTAAAAAAAGGCAAGGTTTAAAAAAAATCCGACTAGCATTTTTTTAGGCATGTCCTTTAGATTTTATCCGTGCCGAATCAGCCTAGTCCACTCGGACTAAATCTAGTTTTAATATGATAATTTGTTTTTGCTGTCAGAAATTTTATTTTTCATTCATACAAACTATGATATTTAAACAGTAGGCTTTGTTTTAACTGTCGGCAATTCTTCTTGTCGTCGATAATTTTGCTTTGTCGTTATGAAAATTCTTTGTTGTCATTTTTTCTTCTAACAAAATAAAATATAATTTCATCTTATGTCGAATTCTTTTTGTCCAGAGTGAAAAAGCGATTTTTTTTTTCATAAAAAGAACATGCAAAAATATGATCCAGTTTTGTAGTTGTATTTGTGAACTGTCATTGAATATTTTTGTAATTAATTGTATTTAATTAATTAGTTTATTATTAATTTTTAATTTAAAACACGATTTAAACAATATTTTATTTAAAAAGTAACTATTTCACTATTTAAAAAAATAATAAGTAAATAGCGTTTTGTTTATTTACTAATTTTGACAGATTTTTTAAATGTATTTGTATTCTTTGTTGTATTTTATGCTTGCTCTAGCTAAAAATCTAGTTTCAAACAAAAGTTTTTAGGGCAAAAAAAAATCACTTTTTTTTGTCAAATAGAATACGTTATGTCAAAAAAAACTTGATCTAAATCAAAAATGGGCGTGTTTAGAGCAATTTTTTTGGCAAAAAGAATTCGACATTAGTAGGCGCATAAATGCTATAAATTTGTAATTTATTTTTGACAAATAAACATAAACATGCAATCATTTATGAATGGGAACGGACATTTTTATTATTTGCAAATTGCATTTTACATAATTTTGTATTAATGAATAATTTGTAGAAAAAATTTTATTTAGAAACTAATAATTATCTTTTAAACAAAATTATAATTTAAAAAAAATTATCTCATTAAATACCACTCTTCATTGAAATTTTTGTCTAAAATTTTTCAATTTTACTCATTAAATTATTTTTAAGCAACACTGCTCAATCAAACCACTACTTAAACCACTCGTCCTTCGGACTCGTGGTTTATTGTGCGCTTTGATTCGCAGTGTTGCTAAATAATTTAATTCGTAAAATCAAAAAATTTTCGAAAAAATTTCAATGACTCGTGGTATTACAACCGAAAATTGGCAAGTTTGAGGTTTTACATTTCTGGTGAGAAAATTTGCACTGCTGCTGACTGTAGTTTTGATGATTCTAGACATCAACGGGAGGCTAAAATCGGCTAAAATCGAAATCATAGAGCCTCAAAACTTGTACTTAATACAATTTCACCCGTAAGATTGCCATCATTTTAAACAATAAAACAGGATTAAATTTTCATAGAAACTTGAGATTCAATTCATTAATTTCTTGTTAAAAACATTTCTGAAAAATTTATTTTGGATTTTTGAGATCAATTAAACTCAAGTAAGTAAAGAAGTAATTGGAATATTTTCAATTCAAAGGTATGGTTTGAAGTTTCTCAGAAAAAAACTACAATTCACATTTTACGTGTTTCGGATCGGATTTCTGAAAAATTTAAAAAGCTGGCGGCGGCTAGAACTCAACAAAATATCAAAAAATATACGCATACACGTCAGTAAAAAGTAGTTTTTAGAGCCGGCGGCAGTGAAGAGTACTTTTCAATGTCGTTAATGTCCGTAATAAAAAATTACTTAATTATAATAAAAATTACTTTGAAAAAATATATTTGTACGCTGGCTAGTAATTATTTAATAAAATAAAACAGTATATTAATTAATTAGGAGCTATAGTGTTGCTTTTTGTGTTGAGTCTACAGTTTGCGGCCGATCGTAGGGAGCCTCACAAATATAGACGCAACACAAAAAGACACTTTAGCTCCGAATTAAATACACTATTTTTTTGGCAAACGTGTAAATTTTTTATAAATATGAAATTAATACATCAAATTTTTTATAAATATGTTTCAAAGCAACATGTCATTTTACTGCTTTACTGCAGCCGTAAAAATATGAATGTTACTTTACTGCCACCGTAAAAAATGAAAAAAATGGCGTTACTTTAATGTCGCATTGATTATATATCAAAGAAGTAAGACTTCAACGTTCTCCATAGTGGCAGTAAAGTAAAATTTTACAGCCGTTTGCCGAAAAAAGTATTTATGTGTTGTTGTGACCTATACTAATATATGTTGTGTGTGACCTATAGTAAACTAACCTATGTTGTGACTTATAGTAATCTCTGATAAACATTTTTTAATAAAAAATTTGTTGTATTTATTAAGATATTCTCCTGATAGACAAGGCCAATCAGTTTTGAAACAAAAACAATTCTTAGCTGGATTTGGATGTTTGGAAAATTTAGGGAAAATTATAAGTAGATTAAGAAAAATAAGCTCAACTAGGTAAAAGTTCCCGAAAGGGGGTAGGGGTAGCTTAATATACGTTTTGAGGTTTTTATGATGGTTTTTTACGATTTGTGGCTGAAATACCCATCCTATCGAGAAAAAAACTAACATGAAATTTGTAGATAATTAAAAAATCTAAAACTTTTTATCGATCATTTTTCAAAATAACCTCAAATTTTCGAGAAGAACACTAAAAACCATTTTTTCGATTTTTATTTTTATCTACCGCAAAAATAATTTTTTTATGATATGGTGAAAACGATCACTCAGTTTTTATGGCATTTCTCGACGTTTTAGGACCTACTGATTCTAAAAAAGCAAAAAAAAAATGTATGAAATGAAAATGTAAATGAAATTTCAAAAATTTTTGTTACTAAAAATAGGTATATTCAAAGGTAAGAGCCGAAAAGACGATGTGTTCGATAGCTGTCCCGGAAGGGTGTCAAAAAATCGTCAAGTGTGTCAAAACAAGGAAATTTGCATATTTTCTGCTTAAAAAACGTCCATCTTAAGTGATTACGAGTAGGAACATTGAATTTGGAGAAATCTTGATGGTCGAAACCGCAACCGATTGGTTTGTGAGACCAAAAACTAGATGTTTGCATATAATGCAAGTTTGTCAAAAAAATATTGTCAAGTGTGTCAAAAGAATGATTTTCATTTTTTTTAACCAATTTTTTGGCAAAAAATGAAATTAATTATTTGTATGACATGAAATTTAATCGAACATGATATTGGAAACGGAAATTTTTGATTTTATTATAATTTTTGAAATATTTTTGGAATTTTGGAAAAACATTTTTGATTTCACAAAAATTTCGATTTTTGATTTTGTAGTAATTTTTGGAATATTTTTAGAATTTTGAAAAAAGTTTGTATTTTTGATTTTGTTATAATTTTTGCAATATTTTAAGAATATTGGAAAAAGTTTCAAATTTTAATTTTGTTATAATTTTTGGAATATTTTTGGAATTTTGAAAAAAAGATTCAATTTTTGATTTTGTAAGAATTTTCGGAATATTTTTAGAGTTTTGAAAAAGTTTAAATTTTTGATTTTATTATAATTTTTGGAATATTTTTGGAATTCGGAAAAAAGTTTGTATTTTTGATTTTGTTATAACTTTTGCGATATTTTTAGAATTTTAAAAAAAAGTTTGATTTTTTTATTTTGTTATAGTTTTTGTAATAGTTTATATTTTTGATTTTGTTATAGTTTTTGCAATAGTTTTAGAATTTTAAAAAAAGTTACTTCGGTCTGAATTTGAATTTTTGGAATATTTTTAAAATTTTGAAAAAGTTTAAATTTTTTGATTTTATTATAATTTTTGGAATTTTGAAAAAAGTTTGTTTTTCTGATTTTGTTATAATTTTTGAAATATTTTTAGAATTTTAAATAAAGTTTCTATTTTTGAATTTTTTTATAATTTTTGCAATAATTTAAAATTTTTTGAATAAATTTAAATTTTTGATTTTGATTATGACAAATATATTTAGAATTTTGAAAGGAGGTTTTTATTTTTAATTTTATTATAATTTTTGGAATTTTTTTCTTTTTTGTAATATTGATTTTGTAATATTTCTTGAAACGCTGAATGGAGAGGTTTTGAGTAGTTTGCTGACTGTATCATCTTTAAAATGTTAATATATGATCTGTTAAAATTTTCCGACAGCGAATTGATGTTTCGTGTTAGTTTTGTAATATATTTCTAAACAGAGATAAAATACTTGTACTTTTACAAAGAGTTTTATGTTTAATATACATCGCTGCCGATAACTAAAAACAATGCCCTCATTCAAGTTTTATGCCGAAAACTATACTATATCAAAATCCTTAACCAAAACTGAAGTCTTGATATTTTATTTTTCTTAAATTAAAAAATATGAAGGGGCTGAAATCTCACAGCTCTGAGATATCAAGACTTCGGTCTGGGTTAAAGATTTTTATACAGTTTTCGGCAAAAAAACTTTTATGAGGGCATTGCTTTTAGTTTTGGGCAGCGATGTATATCAAACATAAAACTCTGTTTAGGTACAAGTATTTTTTATCCCTGTTTAGAAATTTATTACAAAACAAACACGAAATATTAATACGTTGCTGGAAAATTATAACAGATCATAAATTAATATAACTTAGTGAAAAGATTATACACCCAGCAAACTACTCAAAAACCTCTCCATTTAGCGTTTCAAGAAAATATTACAAGATCAAATGATTTGTAAGATCAAAAATTGAAACTCAAAATTCTAAAACTATTGCAAAATTTCTTAATTCACAAACTCAAAAATTCAAACCTTTTCAAAATTCTAAAAATATTGCAAAAATTATAATAAAATCAAAAATTGAAAATTTTTCAAAATTTTAAAAATATTGCAAAAATTATAACAAAATACAAACTTTTTTTAAACTCAAAATATGTACGTACAGTACATATATTACAAAATCAAAAATTGAATATTTTTCAAATCAAAAATTCATTAAAATTTAAATTTTCGTATCAAAAATTCAAAAAACTTTTTCCAAAATTCTAAAAATATCGCGAAAACAAAATGACAAAAACAAAAATACAAAACAATTTGAAAATAACAAAATCAAAAATACAAACTTTTTTTAAAATTCCAAATATATTCCAAAAATTATAACAAATTCAAAAATTTCAATGTCCAATTTCATGTTCAATTACATTTCATGTCATACAAATAATTAATTTCATTTTTTTCCAAACAATGAGTAAAAAAAATGAAAATCATTCTTTTGACACACATAAAAACATTTTTTTGACAAACCTATAAAGATATACATTTTTTTTTTGCTGTTTTAGAATCAGTAGGTCCTAAAACGTCGAGAAATGCCAAAAAAAGTGGGGGTAGGAATTTCACTTTTGGCTCGAGAATGTAATACTTAGGTCTTTCAGACCGAAGTAATAAACGCCTAATTTTTTATCGAAAAAGTTGGTTATGAAATTTTCAAATTTTTATCTTTTTCAGCGCTCATTTTTTTCGTTGTTCGTTGAAACCTCGGCTTTAAAATGGTTTAAAAAAATATATTGTTCGTATGGAAAAATATCGTAAAAAATGGAAAAAACCAAATATCGCAAAAAAACACAATAAAACACACAAAACGTATATTTAGCTACCCCCACTCCCTTTCCGGAACTTTTGCCGAGTTATCTTGATTTTCCTTAATTTACTTATAACTTTCCCTAAATTTTGCCACCATCCAAATACTGCGTAAAATTTTTCATGAATGCTGGTATTTAATATCGGTTTGGCCCTGGGGCCCTATTCTCAAATATCACATCCATTTTCCACATGTGGACATCTGTCCTACCAAGGGACATCCTACCAAGGGAATTTGTATTTTCCACATGCATATTCCATATCTAACCTAAAACCGTATTCTCGTACCATTCGTAATTTTTTATTCACCACCCTTAAATTGAAACTAACTTCATTGTGTGGTAAATTTATTTTTGACATTTTGTTTATTTATTGTCATGAAATTTTCAATGTAAATGGCTGGATTAGATGAATTAGGTCTTCTTTTTGCTAATTCTGCAGTGGAACAGGCAGAGGCAATGGAATTTACCTGAGGTATTCATCAACAACAACATTGTTTCGATCTGCCCGAAAATAAATTTATTAAATTGTTTCGGATTAATAAATCTATGGCCAAAGAGTTCATAGAATACATATCGCCCCATATGAAATTTTTACAAAATAATAATAATTATAAAATAAACACAACTTTCCAATATAAATTTTTACAAAACAATAATAATTATAAAATAAACACAATTTTCCAAATATAATTTTCAAACATATAACAAGAATGACAATTAAAAATTTTTGATATTTGATGTACATGGGGAATTTTTACACATACTTTATAACCACTCGGAAATATTCCCTTGGTAGGAAATTTGAGAATACATACATTGTAAATTTCGAACGTTTTTATGAATTTTGACAGTATTCCACATGTGGAAAATGGATGTGATATTTGAGAATAGGGCCCCTGGTCTATGAAATTAAGACATACCAATTAAAAAACTAAATGACTTAAATATGATATGATTGTTCATTTTGCATTAATTTTCTTCATTATTTGCATAAATGATATATTTCACGAAGCATATTTTTAGATTTGATTATATCTTAACATATATATTGTTGGTGTAGCTTATATGATTTATTAATATAGTTTTATGTCATATAAACTATAAAACGATTAATTTTACATTTTTTCTAGTGTACTTTAAAAGAAAAACAATTTCTCAATATACTTATATTCGTTCCTAAGAGATTATATGTTTAGTGAAGTGAAGTAAAAAATAAAAAAACGATATGGAAATTTCTATTGTGTGGGTGTGGTGTGGCCTTGTCTGCAAAATATGCAACGATAAATAGATAATTAATTTATCAAGTTTAAATATAAATATTTTTCTTTCGTGATAAAATGTTTACGCGAAACAGTTGAATTTGCAAATAAAATATTAATAAAAACAGTAACAGTATTTAAAAAAAAACAATCCAGAGCACAGATTAACATTAAAAAAAATATCAAAAAAGTAATGCTTGATTTAACTAAATAATATTGGGTCTCTTGAAATAATTGCCTTAATCTATAACCATTTTACAAGAAAGTTGATGTAGTTTAACATGAAAACATGTCGGCCTGACTGAAAATCGAGTTCGGGTGGGATTCCAAACTGGACTGTTACTTTACAACATGTAAATAGAATAGAAACCTAATTTATATTATTGGTTTTATAGTACATTATGCTTTTTTCAAAGAATCCGTAGAACTTTACAAATGGTGACCTCATATTCATTATTAAATTAATTTTAAAAAGAAACAGAGTTCTTAGATTTCCTCTGCTGAAAAGCTTATGTGGAACTCTTTCACACTTAAGAACCACATAACCATATAACGCCTGCTCAACATTATAGTTAGCTATCGATCAATTAGTATTTTGTTACAAAGCAAACTATTAATATATTGCTACTAAGGACGTGTGGTTTTTATATCACTCGTAAACATAGAATAATTATGTTAATATAAACGCAAACAATATCTTCTCATTGAAAAAAAAAAGAATTTTTTTTTGTCTAGTTTTCATTTTATAACTTTTGTCAACTACCTCAAAGGGAAAGTTGTGATAATTAATTTTATGGTAATTAAAAAGAATAGCAAGAAAAAACATCATAACAGAATCGAATCGAAGAATGTTTTTGGTACCACAAAAAATCGATTTTTCTCTATTTATTTGATTATTGTCGTTACGGTAATAAATAATTAATACTCTTCGTGATATATATAATTACACGTTGTTACGTTAAATTTACAAGTTTTTCTTAATATTATCGAATTTGGTAATTTCGTAGTAAGTAAATAAATAGTTCAATTATTTTTCTTTGCATAATTTTGGTTCAATTGCTAGACTTAGAAAAGAAATGATAATCAAATTCCACATTAAGGTTCGATGAACTTCAGATCCTGTTCACCCTCAACATAATATATTATTATTTAAATTCTTTATATTGTTTTTTATTAAATTCACTAACAATTTTTTTTGTATAATTAAAATACCTTTGCAAAATCTTATTACATCACCAGAACCTGTATAATAATAAACAAAACTTTTAATCAACCTTGAAAATATTAAAAACTAAAACGCAAATGAATCAGCAGTAATATCACTATAATTTTATTTTGTATAATACATATGTAATTATGATAAACGTTTATCTCTTTTATAACAATAATGTTAACTTTTTGTTTCATATCTTTTTTACAATCATTACAGTTTGGGTTATTGTATAGACGCGAATATTAGATATTTCAGACTTGATGTCAATACACTTTCGAATCAAACATCGTAATTATAAACATTATTTATTACATAAAAATAAACAACAAAAAGCATTATTTGATCATGTTAAAGGCATGGAGAAGAACTGTTCTCACTCGCATTGCAAAATTTTTGCTTGAGAATAAATTACTTCATTAAACAATTCAACATTAATATACTATTATATGGTTATCATTAAAAAAATTGCAATATTAAATACAGATTCAAGTTACTCTAAACTTTATAATAAATGCGTCATCGTTTAAATATCAAAATAAAAATTTCGTTATTTGTTGCGCTTCCCACTCATTTTCAATGCCTTTGATATTTTATTTTAATAATTTGTAGTAGTAAGTATACTCGTTTTGATTTTCTTAGTTTTTTAAAGACTCAAGAAATATTGTTTAAAAAAATAAATTAACTTTAATGTACAGATCGTGTAATAGTTAAACGTTAGTGGAAGTTTTTTCTATGGTATGATCTGTGATTTTTGATATTGTTTGCTCTAGTCCCTGGGCCCATGCCGATTTCATGTGATGATTACCACATATTTTATACTTCGTGAGGCGCCTGTCCTTGACGAGTCCGAAAACGTTTGTTCTGCCACTTTCCTCAAATCGGCCGCTTTTTCATTCGGCAAACTCCGAAAAAGGCCGATTGCCTGCGATTTTGTATATTATCCACATTTTTTTTTAACCCGCACAGGGTTGGAAATTTGTTTTAGAACACGAGGGTAAGCTTGTCCGACCGAAATGTGTCTCCTATTGTCGAGTACGACAACTGACATTTTGGTATGTTTGGGATGACTTGTCCGACTAGACAATATCTGACAAATTTTTGTCGGACAAGGTTACCCTCGTGTTCTAAAACAAATTTCCGACCCCCATAGTTAAAAAAAAATTGTACAAGATCCCGGGCAATCGGAATTTTTCGGAGGTTACCGAACGAAAAAGCGGTCGAATCGAGAAAAATGGCAGAACAAAAGTTTTCGGCCTTGTCAAGGACAGGCGCCTCACGAAGTATAAAATATGTGGTAATCATCACATGAAATCGGCATGGCTCCAGGGACTACTCGTACACTGGCTGGAATTTTCGGCAGCGAAAAAGCTAGCTTTTTTCTCAAATGGAATATTTGCTCCACCTCAAAACCAATCCTGAATGGATCACAAGGATTAACATAGAGGTAGATTAAAATGATCTGCCCCATGCGGGGCATGGTGTTTATTTTAAACACAAAAAAAATCAGTGTGTCGATACGGAATCGACCGTATTTTTTAAATTTGGCGCAATCCGTAAGAAGTTTTTTTATATAAGAGGTGGAGTAGTAGGAATTACAATATGTTCCACAAAAACACATAGATACCTTTTAAAACCTATGTCCCAAAACATTCAACAAACATAAGTCGGATTAACCAAATTTTCACTTTGTATGTCACCGAAATTTTCTGCACATTTACCGAAATTTGACAAGGTTGTTTTTAGTATTCATCTGGTTAATTTTTCACCTCAAATAAAGCCATTGGAAGTTAGAAAGTAGAATTGTTTTGGTTTTTATTACAACCTGATTTATTAAATCTGAACAAAATTTATCTAAATCGCTTTTAAACTGTAGGATGTAGTGTGGATTCTTTCTTTATAATGCGCTAGAACTGTAATCTAATTTTGGTTTATAATCAATGTATTAAAACTTTTGGTAGTTCAACTAGTCGGCTAGCCCTGATGAGAAATGATAAGCTATTTTACTGTTTAACTGTTATTGTTTCGATAGACCACTGAATGAAATTAAAAAGATTTTCATAGTTTTTAATATAGTCCAGTAACTTTATACATTACCGTATGCGTCAAATCCGGTAGTTCTGATTTTTTGCAGACTTGTTTATGAAGTTGGCCTAATGAATAATCCAAGTTTGTGACCTCGAGCGCCGAACGCAACTTCGTCAAAAATCGCAAAAACCGCGAAAAAATCGTTATTTTTTCAAATTTTGGCGATTATAACCCTTAAGGGCTAGTTTTTTCTTTAACCTTTCTTAGGCCGTTTTTAAAGTAGAGTAAATTTGCTACAATATGATACTAGAATTGTCTCTGCAGGCCCACTAGTTTCCGAGATTAAGCCTTTCAAAGTTTATCATTTTTTTCGAACTTCGTAATTTTTTGCAATTCTGTCGTTCTAAATAAACTTTGACCCTGAATATACTATCGAAGCCCTGTACTTTTATGATGGGATGTTAAAAAAGAAAATGAGAAGTGTGAACAGTGTGCACAGGTATGTTGAACTCTCGATACTTTTCCAAAATCATCCTTATCTAGAAAAGTGCATCGGTAGTACCTCGGCCCCGCCGGAAACCACACTGATATTCTCCAAACAGTTGTTCAGCAAAAGGAAATAAATGATTAAATTAACAATTAAATCAATATTTATAAATTTTATGCATTTGTTACAAAAAATGGTGTGTATAACTAGTGCGAATGCGTTTTCCAAACGCGAGTTATTGCAGCACTCCCTACGGTCATGCTGCAAACTAACTCTTGTTTGGAAAACACATTCGCACTAGTAATACAATCTACTATTTGTCATTGGCCACCACACACACATGTATTTATTAATACAATTATTAGGACAGAGATGTACAAAACTCTACAAAGGTATAAATTGCAAAAAATTGCGAAGTTCGAAAAAAATGATAAACTTTGAAAGGCTTAATCTCGGAAACTATTGGGCCTACAGAGACAATTTTGGTATCATATTGTAGCAAATTTACTCTACTTTAAAAACATTCAAAAAAAATTTAAAGAAAAAACTAGTCCTTTAGGGTTATAATCGCCAAAATTTGAAAAAAAAAAAAAAAAAAAACGATTTTTTCGCGGTTTTTTCGATTTTTGACAAAGTTGCGTTCAGCGCTCGAGGTCACAAACTTGGATTATTCATTAGGCCAACATCATAAACAAGTCTGGAAAAAATCAGAACTACCGGATTTGACGCATACTATGAGAACTACCGGATTAGACCCCATACTCTCAGGCGACTAAGTTACTAGACTACATCAAAAAATTAAATTAATTTAGCCCTCTTGGAAGGCTCCGCTTGAGGTTCGTCCGTATCTGAATTGACGTATTGGGATGGCATATCCCCATCAGGGGATAGTGATGAATCGTCGACGTCGTGTGCCCACAAGTCATCCTCCATTTCGACATCGGAGAGACCGTCACCTTCTGAGATATCTGCTACTGCAACTACAAAAATGATCAGGTGCAGTTACATAATCTTCTTTTCTCATCGGCCACCACACACATATATCTATTAATACAATTATTAGGACAGGGATGTAGAAAACTCTACAAAGGTATATTGCAAGCAATTGCGAAGTTCGAAAAAAGTGATAAACTTTGAAAGGCTTAATCTCGGAAACTAGTGGATCTACAGAGACAATTCTAGTATCATATTGTACAAAA
The DNA here is from genome assembly GCA_963693315.1 of Diogma glabrata. Lineage (NCBI taxonomy): Eukaryota > Metazoa > Arthropoda > Insecta > Diptera > Cylindrotomidae > Diogma > Diogma glabrata. The sequence continues at coordinate 399,738,787 of OY856186.1, forward strand.
TTTAGTCTACTTTAAAAACGGCCTAAGAAAGGTTAAAGAAAACACTAGCCCTTTAGGGTTATAATCGCCAAAATTTGAAAAAATAACGATTTTTTCGCGGTTTTTGCGATTTTTGACGAAGTTGCGTTCGGCGCTCGAGGTCACAAACTTGGATTATTCATTAGGCCAACATCATAAACAAGTCTGCAAAAAATCAGGACTACCGGATTTGACGCATACTACCCCATACACTCAGGCGACAAAGTTACTGGACTAATATTTGAGTTGTAAAATCTAGGCTCAATCAAAATATTTTGAGTAAATTAAATTTATTTAAAATCACCTTTACTGCATTCAAATTCAAAATTACATCGACAGGTATTGTCGTACAATTGAAAATTATTTCCTAACAATGCTACTATATGTATCAAAATTCAAAACCTTCGATATATAAAGCCTGATTATTTGACACCATATACAAAAAATAATGAACCTTGCCATATATGCAAAAAATGGATTAGTGTTTGGATAAAAAAGGTTTTATATGTAGTTTTATATTTCAAGATGGTGCAAAATTTTTTTTACATTGAGTTTTATATTTCAAAATGGCGCTATTGGTTCATGATTTTTTCTGTGCTTAGGCTTACCACCTTTGAATTTTTCCAAAAGCGTATACATATATTTTTTGAAATAAAATAATTAAAAGAATTTTTTTTCCTCTTATGTTTTATTTATTTTATAAGTTAATTGGAAAAATATGGAGGGGCTAAAATCTCACAGCTCTGAGATATCAAGACTTCGGTCTGGGTTAATAATTTTGATATAGTTTTCGGCAAAACTTTTATGAGGACATGGTTTTTAGTTTTGGGCAGCGATGTACATATATCAAACATAACTTTTTGTTACTTTTGTTAAAAATACATGTACTTTAGTATTTTTTATCTCTGTTTAGATGTGTATTACAAAACTAACACGAAACATCAATATGTTGTCGGAAAATTATAACTGATCATAAATTAACATAATTTAGTGAAAAGATTATACAATCAGCAAACTACTCAAAAACCTCTCCATTTAGCGTTTCAAGAAAATATTTCAAAATCACAAATTCATATTTCTTTCAAAATTCCAAAAATATTGTAAAAATTAAATAAAATCAAAAAATCAAACTTTTTTCAAACAAAATTCCAAAAATATTCCAAAAACTATTGCAAAATCAAAGATTAAAACTTTTTTCAAAAACTCTAAAAATATTGCATAAATTATAACAAAATCAAAAATTGTAACTTTTTTCAAAATTATAAAAATTATAATAAAATCAAAAATTTAAAATTTTTCAAAATTCTAAAAATATTCCAAAAATTTTTACAAATCAAAAATTGACACTTTTTTCAAAATTCTAAAAATATATATAAAATATAAAATTTTTTTTTCAAAATTCTAAAAATCTTCCAAAAAATAGAATAAAATCAAATATTTAAACTTTTTCTAAACTCTAATATTATTCCAAAAATTCTTTAAAATTCAAAAATTCAAACTTTTTCCAAAATTCTAAAAATATTGCAAAAATTATAACAATATCAAAAATTGAAAATTTTTCCAAAACTATAAAAATTATAATAAAATCAAAAATTTAAAATTTTTCAAAATTCTAAAAATATTCCATAAATTCTTACAAAATCAAAAATTGAAACTTTTCAAAATTCCAAAAATATTTCAAAGACTATCACAAATTCAAAAATTTCCATGTTCAATTATATTTACGTAAGCAAACCGCTAAATTTTTTTTCCAAAAAATTATCTAAAAAAATAAATGAAATCATATTTTTGACATACTTGACAATATTTTTTTGAAAAACTTATAATGCAATAACATTCTCAATAATAATTTCATGTTCATTATACATTTCATTTCGAGCCACTTCCTTCAAAAGGTAAAATGCACGAACGAATTAATCCTGCCCGGAGAGACGCTGCCATAAACTTGAACAAAGACCTGAATAAAGTCGCCGACTGGGGTGACCGAAACCTTGTCAATTTCAACTCCACCAAAACACAGCTGTTGATTGTTTCCAGATTAAAGACCGAGTTCCCCAAAGATATTTTATTTAGTATGTGTGATGAACCAATGGGCGAATGTAAAAGCATTCGTTTATTGGGTGTCACAGTTTCAAATGACCTCCTCTGGAACGATCATGTAATGGCGATGGCAAAAAGCGCGTCTAAAAAACTCGGCCTCCTAAATAGATGCAAAAAATTTTTTACTCCATACCAATTGCTCCATGTTTATAAGTCCTATATTCGTCCCTGTATGGAGTACTGCTGTCAAGTTTGGGGTGCTGCCTCTGTTTCCATCTTGGCCCTCTTGGACTCTGTTCAAAAGCGAGCTATACGAATTGTGGGTGATCGAACTTTGACATCAAAACTTGATTCCCTACAACATCGTCGCACTGTTGCTGACCTCGTTGTTTTTTACAAATATCGTCATCAGCAGTGCTCAGATGAAATCAGCGGCATCATGCCTCAAACTTATTCTTACCCCCGTTCCACTCGGCAATCGGCTGCCGCAACCAGTGAAACGGTAAAGATCCCGCGCTGTCATACTGGCAGATCGCAGAGAGACTTCTTTGTCCGAACTGCGTACAAATGGAATAGTTTGCCGGAACACTTAGTCTCAGGTGGCTTCAACCCGCAGATGTTTAAAAAAAGCGTTAACCTACACCTTAGAACGCCAGTTGTTGTGGGACCCAGGTCTAGACCTAGGTCTTAAAAGGTATTTATGTGTTGTTGTGACACATATTCTAAACCCTATTCCACAACACATTTTATTAAAAAAAAAAAAAAAAAAAAAAAAAAAAAAAATACAAATAACTAATTTTATTTTTTCCTAAAAAAAGAAATGAAAATCATTCTTTTGACACACTTGACATTATTTGTTTGACTAACTTATAATTCTCAATAATAATAATAAAATTTCATGTCGTACAAATAATTAATTTTATTTTCCAAAAAATTGGGTAATAAAATATATAAAAATCTTTCTTTTGACACACTTGATAACATTTTTTTGACAAACTTATAATGCCATAATTCTCAATAATAATAATAAAAGTTCATATCATACAAATAATCAATTTTATTTTTTTACAAAAAATTGGGTAAAAAAATAAATAAAAATCTTTCTTCTGACAACAATCTTTTTTTGACAAACTTATAATGCAATAATTTAAATTTTGGTCTCACATACCAATCCCGACAATCAAGATTTCTCCAAATTCAATGTTCCTACTCGTAATCACTTAAAATGAAAGTTTTTAAAGCAAAAAATTGCAAATTTCCTTGATTTGACACACTTGATGAATTTTTTTCACACACTTCCGGTACAGTTATCGAACACATCGTCCTTTCGGCTCTTTCCATTGAGTAAACCTATTTTTAGAAAAAAAATTTTGAAATCCGTCCAGTGGTTTTCTAGATTTCGTAGGTTGTGACGGCCGACCGGCAGACAGACATACATTTTTTTGTTTTGCTTTTTTAGAATCAGTAGGTCCTAAAACGTCGAGAAATGCCATAAAAAGTGGGGTAAGAATTTCACTTTTGGCTCATGAATGCAATACTTAGGTCTTTCAGACCGAAGTAAAACGATAACAATATAAACAAAATAAATATATTAAAAAAATTTCTTACTTTAATTGACTAAATAACATATAATAACATAGTTAAGAATTTTATAAATAGTAACCAAATGGTATAGGAATAAACCAAATTTTTAATGTAAAGCTTCAATTTTGTATTTTTTGTTCGATTTTGCTGCTTCGATAAATTTTTTGTTAGACATCGTTTTTCTTAATAAAATTTGCAAATTCAGTGCAACTCATCTGTAATTTAAATGCTTAAAAAATTCTGATTTCACCATATCGGTATGAAGCCTTTTGATTTGTAAGTCCATATATTTCCCCATCACGCTAAAAATGCGTTCAACAAAACAATTAAAATTATTAACTGGCCTGCAAACACAAATTTGCAAATTTTAAGTCATTCAAGTGCGTTTGTGTTGATTTTAAAATATTCAGTCCACTTTTCTCTGCAATTCATTACAGTTAATAAGGGAAAAATTCATTTAGGATACGTATTTATGAAAATAACTGAATTTTTAAGGTGAATTCCATATGTGACTTACACGACACGAGACACCTTTTTTGTCATTTTTGATAATATTTAGGGTATAAATATAATTTTTTTAATTTTTCTTTTTGAAGAAATAATATTTATAAGCATATACATATTGAGTCATGTCCTTAGTTTTTTAATTTAGGCTTTCATTTTAATAATACTAATATAATAAATCAGTTGTGACTTACACGACATCAAATCCATTGGTTTCAGAGTTATCAATGACAACTCAAAAATCCTGTTAATTGTGTAGCTAAATACTTTATAAACTGTATTGGATGGTTTTTCAGAAATACAAACAACAACAAAAGGGCTTGAACTTAGTAAAAAACTTTTTATTTTTTACAAAAAAAAAAAAATGTTCGCGTGACTTACACGACATAATAATTGTGAATTACACGACACTTAATATTATAATTAGATATTTACACCATATGACGGATTAATTAAATTATATTCATGTAATTGACTGAAGAGTCAATAGAAATAATAATATTCCAAAATAAGTTAGGGTTATACGAACTAAAATTAATTTAAATTTTGAAATTCGTGTAATCCTGTGTCAGCCGGAAATGTAGCCCTTAAACCTCGACTGTATTTGTATTGTGGTTCGGGCAACTTTTGTTTTATATTTTTAATGTCAACTATTGGGTCGGAATCGAGTTTCTTGGGGTAAAAAAAATGTTGCCTGTCTTTATGATATTTTAGGAAGTTTACATGAGCACTTTGTGAGCCAACTTTAGAAAACTTAAATATTTTCGATTTGTTTTTTCAAAAATAAAAAATTCATGATATCTCATCTTTCAAAAAAAATAACTATATGATGGAAAATAACAATTTTAAAATTTGACTTTGTTGTATACTTTTGCATGGAATTCATCTTAACTATTTATAACCAAAAAAGCGTATATTTTTGAATATTTTCAAAAAACGTACGTATAGCGTATTCACAAATATTTTTGATAAAAAAAAAGTATTATACGCTCCAAAAACGTATAGGTGGCAAGCCTATCTGTGCTAAAAAGGGTTTTGAGTATCCAGGGCTTTGATATATTCCTAAAACTGTTCATTTATAAAATGTTTCTATTTTCGAAAAGGGATCGTGACAAAAAAGGATGGAAACGGGAAATTTCGATGTTGGCATCTTTCGAATTAATACGATGGTCAGTTTCTAATATGTAAAGGGATTCCAATGCAATTTCCATTATTCAACAACTGGTTTTATTATTTTAGAGTTTATGATATCTATTTTATGATTTGAAATCAACATGTGTTCCACTACACTCGGTTTATTTGTTTGTTTATGCAATGATCCACTTTTATTTTCACATTTAAATTGGTTTTTAATGCTATTTATTGGTCTGGTGACAATTTTAATGTTGTGTTTCTTCAAGAAGTTTTGCAATTTATATGTTAATCTTCGAATGAATGGTAGACTAATTCTTTTATTTGGTGTCAGTTTTGATGATACTGGAGAAAGTGTGCTTAATTGCTCCAAAAAATTTAATATATTGTTTTCTTCTGTTTCTATTGTAAATTGTATTGATGAATGTATTGAAATAATTTTTTCGAAAACTGCCGGCGAGTTAGATTTTTTGATTATTGCAAAAATATCGTCAACGTATCGAAACTCTTGGAAATAAATTGAAATTTTTTTAGGTTAGATTCCAATTTTCACATCAAGATATTGCTTATGTATGATGCAAACTTATTTCTCATCTATGTTCCAATTGTTTGTTGATAAAACTTATTTCTGAATTGGAAAAAACTTTTGATCCATACAAATATTAGCAGTTTTTCAAAAGGCAATAATTCAAAATGAGGGCATTCAAAAATATTCCTGGTTCACGCTTTTAGTGATATAAGCAAAAGACCAATTTTAGTCCCTTTTTGGGCGCCATAACTTTTTACCTAAAATTTTATATACAAAATTTAATTAACTCACTTCATAAAAAGAAATATAAAATTCGAATGTACATTCCAATCTTAGATAGTTTGGAGACGTTTCAAAATTTAGAATGTGACCTATATGCGAAAAAAGGGTTGAAGAACTTTTCAACTTCGAGAAGCCAAGCTAGGTGGAGAAACCTTAAAGTCAAATATTTGTACAAAAACATATATGTTAAATTATCTAGACACGAACCTTTATATACTTCTGTTAAAAACAACAACGTTCGAATTCGCTGTACAAAATTAACGTTGGGGAAATACAATAAGTGAGAATTTTGTTATGTTCATGGAAATGACGTAATATCAAATAAAACAATGTAATAAATAGTATGTCTTTTCGAGAAATTAGTTAAAATCGTATATAAACAGGTCGAATTTCAAAATAGCAGTTTTAAGCGTGATGTATTGTAAGGTTATTTGTAAAACAATAGTGAATTTTAAATAACGTTAACCGAAGTGAAAAAAATAAATGCATCTCACACGTGTCAGCTAAACATACCCCAATTACTGTGGTGAATATGTTTAACGACAAAATTGAAATATTTACATAATTTTCATATAATTAACAAAGTATGTATACCTACATATATTATACTTACATATATGTAATAATATTATATCTAAAATTTTCTCTAATTTCTAAAAATAATAATAGCAAAAATAAACGATACGGAGTCATACCCTGGGACTTATACATACATTTTTTGACCCAACTCAAAACCACATATATTCTTTCTTTTTATTAAATTTATTTTATTCTATGTTTAATGTTTGATTGAATCAAAATTAATATTCTTAATCTATACATTCGTAAATAATCAAAGAACTTGAAAACATTCAAACAAAAAAAAATAAAAAAGAAAATGAAATAATAATGATGGAACGGTAAAATTTGTAGATTTCTTTTGAATATATTTTCGCTTGATATTTAAAAAAAAAAAACAAATATTTGAAATAGCAAAAATAAAAATCGCGTTCGGACCGTCGACGAAACGCTGATTTTCATTTATGTTATAAATTTAAAATAGATTTTTTTTTTTAAATTTTATTTATATAAATATTTTTAATAACAGTTGGATATGTTTGTGATTCAAGTGCTTCTTCTATTTAGAATTATAATAATAACATATAATATATAGTTTTCACAAATAGACATTGAGAAAAAATATCTGACTTATATTATTCGATTTTGTCTTTTTTTTTATTGTGCGGATTTATTTTATTTTTATTTTAACACAGTCACTCGCGGTTAAATATTTGTGCATAATTATATTTAATTTTTATGTGTTGGCAATAAATGAAATAACATTAGCGGACTTGTTGGTTTATTTTATTTTAAAGTAAAATTACAGTTAAAGAAAAAAGTAGATTAAATGATAATGTAGACGGATATTCTAGTAATTATTTAAATTCAACAAAAGATCATGTATGAAAAAATGTTCTATAACGATTCAACACAGTTAAATCTTATGTGCAAACAAATAATCTATTTGCATACGAATTAACATTTAACACATGATAAAATGTACTAATGACGTGTTTTTATCATTTAGTGTCATTATAAATAATAGAGTTATCCAAACATAAAAAAATACGGTCATATGCTAATTTTTTATCGAATTTTAGTTTTAAGTTTATGAATGAAGGTAAAACTTTTTAGCTAATAAAATGGGATCATACAAAAGGTAGTTTAGGATCGTACGTAATTCATTTTATGATTAGCGACAACTAATTCCGACACATGTAGTCCGTAAGCAAATGGTCCTTTTTATTTAAATCATCTATCTCTTTTTTGGCACACTTACAATTAAGTGATTTAGCCCAAAATATTTTTAGATTCCCGCATTAGACAAACAAGTTTTAAAAAATTTTGACATCGGCAAGACAAACAGACATCAGGAATTCAAAAAAAAGCAGGAGTAAGATTTTGAAATTTTTTTCATGAATCCAATACTGCCATTTAAGATCGAAATAATTACGCATAGTTAGAGGCGAACTAACGCATTGGTTCAAAAGACATATACCTTCAATCTGCTATTTAATTTAATTTTCTTAAAGACCGATTTCATGCGAAAGACATGTTAGGTGATTGCTTCAATATCCAACATGGTCTTTTAGGAAAAAAGTGAAGGTTATCAGTTTGAAACAGAGCGCAAGACAATGAACCGTAATAAAGTAAAATGACGGGCTTCAAAACAATCTTGATTCGCGAACATAGAGCAAGTGAATTGAAATGTAAACAGTTATAGTAAATCATCAGTGATATTAAGTTTAAGTAGTTAACAAGAGTGTGAGACTGTGTTATTATTAAAATAATTCTACTGAAACTTCTTAACAAATAAAAATGGTTAGAGTTCTATGGAGTAAATAATAGTACATTATGATGCTAGGACGTAAAGCTAAAGATTTTGGACGTATGTGGAGTTTGCAAATCGAGACGCTAGCCGAAATTTGCATCCACATTAGGTCCAAAATGGCTTACGTCCGTGTATCATATACTATTTTTTATTCGTCGCAAGCAAAATATTAAAAAAAAATGTGTATTCTAAATTAAAATTATAAATTCGCATAAATTTTGAAATAAAAATATGTGGAACAAGTTACCTTTGACAAAATATTTATTATTTTTTCCAAATTATTGTATAACTATGACAACAAATGATAACAACTATTTTAATTGGATTATGAAATTTTGAATTCAAGGGTTGCTTTGATAAAAATTTCTATTTTCTATAGAATTTAAACAAATACAAACGTTTTTTACTTTTTTGGACGTAGCTATGACAACAAAATAAATGGTTAAAAAGTGACACTTTAAGGCCGCAAATCACAGTAATAAAGTAACACTTTAATACATAGGCGAATAAAAAAGAACTAAACTAAAATTGAACTAATATTTTAGTAACGTTAATATTATATTGTTTAGCTGTTGAAGTGAATTTATAAAGTCATTGTAATTGTAAAGTCATTGTAAGTCTTTTTAATGGAGACCGATACCAAAATTAGACAATTTAGGCTAAACTCATTCCAGTGGTGACAGCAGTGAGATTCATTCTTTTTAAGAGATTTTTGACTAAAACTTACTTCACAACTTAGTAATGCCATGCGTAATCATAGGTGTTCACAAGTCGTTAGACACCCAAATTCGTTAGCTCTTTCAAAACAAAGAAATTTGGTATAACATATGTACTCTTATTGTCAACGTAGACCATAAAAGCTTTAATTAAACCGCTTAATTTCCTCCGAAAATATGTAATAAATCAGAGAAAAACAGCATTAACTATCACAATAATACGTGGATGTTTATTGTTTAAAAAAAGAAAGTAATCATCGACCAATGACGTTCTCGGATATTTTGTTTATAACACCTGACTCTCAGGAATTTAAAAACAGCTCAAAAATCCAACTTCTAATCGATACTAGTTATTATTTTATGACAATAACAAAATTTTGGAGTCAACAAACTGTAGCTTGATAAGCTGTTAATGTAAACAAACTTTTTAAAAATAGAATAAAACAAAAGAAATGAGAAAAAAAAACTTTGGATAAACTTTCACCATTTCTCATCTTATCAAAATTCTTGTTTCGATTTTATATACCAAAATACTTCATCGACAAAATCGATTATTACTATAGTATAGTAATAATAATAATCATGTAACGATTAACAGAATTGAAGGATCTTGTTTGCCGGGAAGGTTTACTTTTTTGAATTTTGATAGTGTTAAAGTGGTAAGTAAATGATTTTGAAGAAAAATTCTGTGTAGCAAATAACGTGCCGTACGAGAAGATTAACTGAAAACATTGTTATTTAAAATATCAAACCTAAGACTTTGTTCTAAATTTTTAATTTTAACACTTCACCGCTTCACAGTTAGAGAATTTGGCTGCAGACCAGTTGTGTCTCTTTTCCTCGATCTATATATAGCCATTGAAACCTAACACGATCAGTTTATCGGTGGTTTTGTCACACCGGTTTTAGTCACCGGTCACACTGGTTTTGTCTTTGTTCCCTTATCAAAAAGAATATCAGTAAAAATCTCAGAGTACATATGTATAAATATAGAGAGAACATAATTCTAAAATTGTATGAAGAGAGACATACAAAAAGTGATAAGCACATATGTCATTTTCAATGCTTTTCTCCATTTTGATTTACTAACACAAACTTTTTTATTAAATTATAAATTAAAAACAATTCTAAATTTAAAATGCCAAAAAATATTAAATGTTTTCTTCATAGTTGTGCTAATTTTTGTAAAATGAATGACAATAATTACGAAAGTAATTTAAATTTGTTGTGTTATTTCCAGTGATTATTTAAGTCAATATATTTTATATTGCGAGAGTCTTAGTGCAGGTGGAGCGATATTGCCTTTAAAAAAAAAAAAAAAACACAGGCAGCCAAGGTAAAGAAGTTGACCTGATAGTACCACTTATAGTACGCATCGTGGCATGCAGCTGGCAGTCAACTTTTTGAGTATGTGTGCTATTGAACCAGACTGGTGCGCCGTACTCAGGAATGTCATGAATGTACAAATTAAAAAGTAATGGCGCCAGGACGGAACCATTTGGCAAACCATTGTCAAGCATTTTGGACCTACTAAAGGAATTATTTAGGTGAACTTTAAATACACGATTACTCAGCATGTTGTTAATTAAACGTGAGATGGTGCTACAAGGTATTGCATTGAACAGCTTATATATAATTCCATTCAATCATATGTTGCAGTGAGATCGATGAATAATGCGCCTGTTCTTAATTGTTTTTTCTGCGATTGGGACGGAAACCAGCTTTTTCGACTCGGATCTGGTCATTCCAGATGGATGCGATACGGTTGTATATGAGTCGTTCTAGCAAGTTCTAGCAGGTGCTCAAAAGGGCAATTAGGCGATAGCTTCCTGGTTCATTGGATGGTTTAAGTATCAGGCTTAAGTATCGCCATCACTTTCGTAGTCTTAAAAAGTTTTGGAAGATTGCCGGTTTGTAGGATGCTCGAGAAAAATTTAGTTAGCCATTGTTTTACATTTTTTCCAGCATTTCTACGAAATTCTGGAAAAATACCATCGCAGCCAGCTGCTTTTCCGTTTTTTGTTTGAGACAGAGCTGAATCTAGTTCTTCGCTACTAAAAGAGTTCGCATACTTCGATGGAGACGAGCATTTCTCTTTACCTTTAGTGGTTCTCTTATGATGGCGATTAATAGAAGACCGAGACATGTTAACGATATGATTTGCAATGTCCTCTGGATTTATTTTATTGTTGGCACGAGTAATTGAGTTTGACCCATTCAACTTAAAAGCTTTCCTGCTTAAATGGGAAAAATCAATGTTGTCAACAGCGTTAATCCACTTTTGTTTCCTCGTAGCGTCCAGTGAGTATATTAGGTCATCAGCCACGTCTGCCTCACCACTACTAAGGTATTCTTCATATAAAATATCGCTCTCTCTCTCTCTCTCTCTCTCTACTCTAGCCAGGAATGTATTCTTCACGGAAGCCTCTTGGGATGCATTTCTTAGCAGTTGAGATGATGGCTCCAACGAACCTATCGTAATTTTTAGGAATGGGTTTGTTCCAGCGAATCACTGCATCCAACTCCGACCTATATTTAGCCCAGTCAGCTTTGTTAAAATTCCATCTAGGTTGAGGAGTAGAGTTAACGAGTGGGATTTGGATACATACCTCAAGAAATACTGGACGATGTTGAGAGCGTGGAAAACCTTGTAAGACAGCCCTATATATTTGAATAGGGTTACGTTGTTCGTTTTTTGTGGAAAAACAGTTCGGGATTGTAATCACTTCGCCAATTTCATGTCTTTCGCATCATATACCAGGAACATGTGTTTTACCATCCGCCCAGTCAGTCAGTTGTATACCATGAGGATTGTTATTTGAGTAAGACCACTGAGTGTGATGGCTATTGAAGTCACCAGCATATATTGCTGGGTGGTGAAATAATGGTAGAGTAGCCGATGGCCACGCTGTATCTAGTGGCTTGTATACGCTTACAATTTTCGTGCCCGATATATCAACTATAATAAGATGTATTTCGTTTTCCGTCTGTGTAGGTACATGAGTGCAGTTCATGATTTCTGACTTAACATACGTGGCAGATCCGTATGCTTGATGGCAAATAGCACTAATTAGTTTATAACCAACAATGTTTCCTCTAAAGGTAAAATGCACTTCATCTGCTGCATGCGTTTCTTGCAGAATTACAACGTCGATGTAAAAATTTTTTAATACTATTTGTAAGTGGTTTTGACTTGCTAATGCCTTCAATGTTCAATTGCAAAATACGGACTGAGGGTCAAATATTGTTTGTCTTATGGTGCTGAAGAGTAACGTTGTTTTTGTGATTTTGGTTCATGTTCATTTGTTTGCATCACAGCCAAGAGTTCGAAATGAAATATTTGGCTGCCAAATTTGAATAGACTTTTTGCATAATCCAGGGTGTAGTGCGAGGAGCTTGTCTATTCACACACCCCGCCAACTGCAAGAAAATAAATGTTTGCCCGAAGTGTTAAATTTGTTTATATTTGCATATTTTTTCAAACATTTTTTCAGTTATTGGCCCGAACTGTCAAATTTGTTTATACATATTTACATATTTTATAAAACAATTTTTGAAGTTGTGTTCTTAAATATTTTGAAGTCGTATTGTTTTATTAAATATAAAACCCTTTCATTAAACTGTTTTATTAAATAAAAACTAATATGAGACCCTTGAAGAATTAAACAAAGTTACGTTTGACGTTCATTTGGCATTCGACGTTTAGTTTGTTATATATTTTTTTTATATTGGTTATCATGAGCTTGAGGAACGAAGTCAGAAAGAGAGGAATATAATTTTGTTGCCATTTTTTGGAAAATTTTGTATGGCATTAGCATTCCATCTTATATGATTTCAATGCTGAGGAGAGACCGAGGCACTATTATATTTAGGGTAAAACCAAGGTTTCCCCACATCAAACTAATTTGACAGTTAATGTGAGAGCAGATTAATTAAATATTTAAGCACATATGATAAACCTCAAATGTCAAACTCAGTAACCGCTCAACATTGAACCACACTATAAACATAACTGCGAAATTCACTAGTAACTTTTTAGTCACTACTATAATCTTTTACATGTAGATGTAAACAAAATTAAAAAAGAAAATAACAATTTTAGTATAGTAGAATTTTTTTAAAACCACAAAATATTAATGATTTTGTAGGTAATATCACAAAATATTGATAATTAAAAATAATTATAATAAAAATAACGGCGCCTATGTAAACAAATATCACAACAAACAAATGGTACGAACTAGGAGTAGAAATTTAACTAATATAATTGTCTTGAAAACAAATTTATCCCAAAATAAATAATACATCTGTTTTACTTTTTGTCTCATCTTTTATCTCTTGATGCGTCCTATCTGTCAAAAATTCGCTGGTAAAAAAATTCTACTATACGCCGGCAAAACTCTTTGTTATTCAGCCGCCACACTTTTTTTTAAACTGTATTGAAAACGAGTGTTTTTTCAAAATGTTCATCAGCACGACGAGAAAATTTAATTAAAATGTGATTTTGTATGCCTTGATTATTTAATCAATTTATATGGCATTTATACAAGTGTCGTAGAGGAGCTGCGCCATTGCTATAATCAAGTATTTAATTCCAGTTCTGTTGTTTACAATATTAAAAACTATTCTTATTTTTAAATTTCTGCACATTTTTAAGTGGCAATCATTTTGTAACGCTTTTTAGCCATCGTACACCGTCCTTTTACGCATCACAAAACATAAATGACAACAAAAAAACTTCACATAAAAGTTCACATTCACCAACAATATTGAAACGTAATTAATAATAAACACAAATAAAATAATTTAATGTGATAAAATAAAAACTAAAAATCGCACATTCCATAAAAACTTTCACTTCACAAGTGTGTTAGTCGGGGCATTCAATTGATCCAAGATAAGATTGATTAATCATTTGTTCTTCAAAATTTAGTGTTTACACAATAACAACAAATAAAATCGCTTATCAAAAAGCTACCGTCTTCGTACAAATAGATTCCCTTCAACTCAATACAAAAACGAGTAATTGTAATCTCATTAATTTAACCGACAAAAATCAAAATTTATGTGAAATCACAATCGCACAGGTTTACAATTAGAGCAACTGTATATTTCAAATTTTAAATTTTTTTTTATGAAATTCAATATAATTTCTATGGTTTTTAGTTTATGTCATATTATTTAAGAACATAAACAGATATTCTTCATTAAATTAGAATAGCACTTTTTTTGGATAAAATTAACTAAGAGCATATTTTTTCATAAATTGCTCTCACGTACCTCACTTAGATTTTACCACAATATTATTAATATCGTATTTAAACAAATTAATTATTATTTAATTTTTATATGAATATAATTTATAAATAGAACTTTTGCATATTGATCTATTTTTGAATTCTTGCCCACAAAAAAAATCCAATTTTGTCGAAATCACAATATACAAAACAAAAATCACGGTACACTTTTATCTTTATTTTTTCTTTTTCTTAATTAATTAGATTAATTACTATAGTTGTTGTTGTCATATATGGAACTAACCTTTTCTTTAGCCCTTCCAGCATGTTTTTGAACAGATTTAGCCAGTAATGAACCCTTGCTTTCGGCCATTTTGCCCACTTTATTTAGATCAAACCAAAAAAAATAATTTAAAAATAAATAAATACACACAACTTTTTTGTTTAAATAATTTTTAAAAATAATTATTTTTTTCAATATTTTTATTCACTTTGATCCACTTCTCTTATTTCTAGTTTCAGCGTGAAACCTAAATCGAATGTGAATGTGTCAAAATAATAAGAAAAAAAATTGTCTTGAGATTTCAATGAACTTATAATTTTGAATGGAAAAAATTTTACAGAGACAAAATGGAATGATGACAATGAAATTGTTGTTTGTTGGTAAATCTCGATCACAGGTGTCATCAGTTGTGGTTAATTCGATATAACATACTCGTTTTCTCATTTTTTTTGTTCGTTTTAAAATGGTTGGTTATAAATATTATGAAGAATTCTTTACTTGTTGAAATCTGATTTTTATCTTCAGGAATAAAAAATTGATTTGAACTGTGTTTGTATTAATGGTAATAATGTTTCTTTATTGTTTATTTTTTTAAAATAAAGAATTCTAAAGGGTGCAAAAGAATAGACATTTGATCAACGATGTTAATTGAATATCTTTAAAGCAACAGAGAAATTTGTTGATAGGCTTTATCTTTATCCATATTGTTGTAAGTCGTTAATTGTGTCTAATTATTAACTTCCCGATATGGAAAATTATTGTTTTTGGGTCGATTTTCGAAATCGGAATTACTTCGGTCTGAAAGAATTCTCGAGCCAAAAGTGAAATTCTTACCCCCACTTTTTTTTGGCATTCTCGACGTTTTAGGATCTACTGATTCTAAAAAAGCAAAAAAATGTATGTCTGTCTGCCGTCCATCTAGAAAACCGCTGGAGAGATGTCAAAAATTATTTTTTCTAAAAAAAGGTATACTCAATGGGCAGGTCCGAAAAGACGATGTGTTGGATAACTGTACCGGAAGTGTGGCAAAAAATCATTAAGTTTGTCAAAATCAGCAAATTTTCATATTTTTGGCTTAAAAAACGTTAATTTTCAGTGATAATGAGTAGTAAATTTGAATCTGGAGAAATCTGGATGATTGACATCCGTATGTTAGACCAGGAACTTGATTATTGTTTTAGAAGTATATCAAAAAATTGGTTTTCATATATTTTGTTTCCCAATTTTTTTGAGAAACATATTATAGGAAACATTGCTTCGGTTTTCGACTAGAAATATATAAAACCATTGAATAAATATATAAAGAAGAATAATTAAGTGTTATATTATTACGTTACACGAATATTTTTTGAAGTATGTTATTTGTATATCTGTGCGTTCTTCATCCATGACATTTGACATACATATTTCGTTTTGTATTTTAAAATAAGATGATAGCTTTTATCCGAAATTCTACTTTAAGATATTCAAATTAAACAAAATTTATAAAAATTAAAGTTTAAATTAATGTTTTACAAAACAATTATTAGTATTTGTGCAGTAGTTTATTCATAAAAATGAAGTGTTGCATTAAAATATGTACAAATAATCTTAAATAATCTTACACTGAAATTTGATAATCCAATTTCATATCAATGATTAGAATATTTTTACTAATACTACGCATAAATAGGGTTTAGATTTTAGAATGATGTTTTAACAAGAACATAAATTATTTCCTTTACAAAAACTATTATTTTCTAGTTTAATTTTATATTTTATTACCCTACATAAATTTAATTTTTCTTAATCCATCGTTGTCAAACCAAATTTCAAACGCTATCACAGCTGAATATAAGGTGTTCTTAAAGTAATTCAATATGAGTAAAATTTGTGTTTTATGGACAATTAAAAATATTTATATTTGGAAATATAAAGAAATATTTTATTATAACATATTAGGCTTTTAAATTTATATGTAACATTTATTATTTCTTTTGAAAATATAAATATGCAAATTGTAAACAGCACCACTCAGCTAGAATGCAAACACTATCAAACTTCACCAATATTAAAAATTATATGCTTCACTCAAAATGTCTAGTTACTCTTCCTTAGATATTTATTCAATGTATAAAACATAAAAGTATAATTATTTGGATGACATGAAATGTAATTGAACATTAAATATGACACATGAAGTGTGTCAAAAAATCGTTAAGTGTGTCAAAACAAAAAAAATTTACATTGTTTTTGTTTAAAAAATGTTCATTTTAAGAGAAAATGAGTAGTAACATGGAATGTGGAGAAATCTTGATGTTAGATTATTGCATTATAAGTTTGTCAAAAAATTATTGTCAAGTGTGCCAAAAGAATGATTTTCATTTATTTTTTTAGAAAAAATAAAATTAGTTATTTGTATGAAATGAAATGTAATGAACATGAAATTGTTATTATTGAAAATTTTATTCCATTATAACTTTGTCAAAAAAATATTGTCAAGTGTGTCAAAAAAATGATTTCATTTATTTTTTCAGCCAATTTTTTGGGAAAAAAATTTAGCTGTATGACCTAAACGTAATTGAACATGAAATTGGACATGGAAATTTTTGAATTTGTTATAGTTTTTGAAATATTTTTGAAAACATATTGACGAAATTGCTTTGGAATAAAAGGTCGTGGATTACCAGAATAGGTATCACATAAAATAGTTTTGGCACTAGAATTGCCAAACGATACTGGAAAGGATCGGAATTGAAGTGTGGGACTAGTGTCCACTAATTTCTTTAGTTTGTTATCGTTGAACTGAGGGTCAGCAATTTCGTCGTAGTTAATGTTTTCTGGAATTGATATTTGCTCGACACGAGAAAGTGTGTCGGCGACTACATTATCAATTCCAGAAATGTGACGAATATCAGTCGTGAAGTGACTGATAAAATCTAGATGACGGAATTGGCGAGGACTAGCTTTGGCAGGGTTCTGCGACAAAGCGTAAATGAGTGGCTTATGATCGGTAAAGAGCATGAAGGTTCTACCTTCAAGGAGATAACGGAAGTGTTTAATTGCAGAGTAAGCTGCAAGAAGTTCGCGATCATAAGCGCTGTATTTCTGTTGCGTTTCATTGAGTCGCACAGAGAAGAAACTAAGTGGTGTCCAACAGTCGTTAATTTTTTGTTGGACAACAGCGCCAAGCGCCTTATCGAAAGCGTCGACCATTACGGCAAGTTGGGCAGAGTGTAATGGGTGAAAAAGAATTGTTGCCTCACTGAGTTGCCGCTTGCATAAGTCGACGGCTTGAATGGCGTCTTCGGACCATTGAATGACACGTTTGTCATTCTCTTTGGAACCTTTAAGGAAATCGTTGAGGATGGCTTGGTTGCCACCAGCGTGAGGAATGAATCGGCGGTAGAAGTTAATCATTCCGAGAAAACGGCGGAGTTGCATAACTGTTTAGGGACGTTCGTAACGATTGATAACATCGACACGTTCAGGAGTAGGTTTGATTCCAGATGAATCAATAGAATGTCCGAGAAAGTCAACGTTGGTTTTAGCAAAGTTGCATTAATCAATGTTGATAATGAGACAAGCGTCGGAAAGACGCCCAAAAACAGTTCTTAGATGTTTGAGGTGTTCCTCATACGTTTCAGAAGCAATAAGGAGGTCATCTATGTAGATGAAACAGAAATTTTGGTCTAGAAGAACGGAATGCATAAAACGTTGAAAGGATTGCGCAGCGTTTCGCAATACGAAAGTCATTCGAACGAATTCGAAGAGCCCGAACGGAGTTGAAATTGCAGTTTTTGCAATATCGCGCTCATCAATAGGAGTTTGATGATATGCGCGAACGAGGTCGATAGTGGAGAAAAATTTGCATCCACGAAGTTGACGCGAAAAATCCTGAATATGTGGAATAGGATATTTATCAGGAGTAGTGACGTTATTGAGAGAGCGGTAGTCACCGCAAGGTCTCCACTCGCCGTTCTTCTTTTTGACGAGGTGGAGAGGAGAGCACCAAGGGCTGTTTGACGGACGGCAAACACCTTGCGACAACATAATGTCGAATTCTGTCTTTGCGATGGCCAGTTTGTCAGGAGTTAATCGTCGGTACTAACAAGCGACGGGAGGACCGTGAGTCTCAATGACGTGAGTCACGTTGTGTTTGACCGGCTTAGCCAGGTCATGAGGAGAAGTGATACCCTTAAAATCGTTAAGGATACCTCTAATTTGGATGTCAACCGTATTGATGGTTGTTAACGAGAGCGTTGGAGAAGTGGAGATTTTGGCAAGCGTGAACAAGGATGTTAGTGGATCGACGAAGCGTTAATTTTTACCGTCCACTAGGAGACCATACTTGTTCAAGAAATCAGCTCTAAGAATAGGGATGGTAATATTGGCGATAACAAAGGTCTGACGAAACACACGTCTGAGACCAATGTTTAGAGTTTGAGTTTTGTTACCATATGTGCTAACAGGAGTAGCGTTAGCAGCGTAGAGAGTGAAGGCTGATTTCTTCGAGAATTTTTCCTCTGTTGTTGCGGGAAGAATTCCAAGAATTGTCGACGAGAGTTGATATCAAATATCAAGAGACGTAGTTTAGAGAAGCTATCATCACACGCCGCCTCATGTGATGAGCTTAAAAGTTTTTTTGAGATGAAAATTTTGAGCAATATTATTTGCAATCGGGGTCACATTTGCGTGCGTTATCCCCGTAAGTGTGATGGTAATAACATATACCGTCGAACATTTGGGTGCGCGACTTGGAACGAGGTCACGCGGAAGATTGGTTAGGGCGATTGGGGCGATTATGCCGAAAATTGTTATGGTCGTTTCGATCCCTGGGTCTACTCCAACTACTAGGGAAGGGTCGATAAGAAGATTGGTGCTGCAAGGCATTCAGATATCGCAGAGCCCAGACCTTGTCCTCACTTGAGGAAGAAGAAGAAGGAGCGGCAGGATTATCTACCGCACTTAGGTGAGGACCAACTATTGTGGCAAAAATTTTGTCGGCTATCTCAGCAGTTTTTGACAAATCAGCCTGAACTACCTCGATAGCAGTACGCGCAGCCTGTGGGAGTTTATCCTTCCAAATAATTTTTAACATTTTCTCTAAAACGAGACCTTGAGATTCAGCAGTTAAATCCCGAAGAAATTGTGAGGACTTTTTATCCCCAAGTTCCATACCGTGGAGCACGTTGCGCAAGCGATCAGAAGGGCTGCTTGAAAGGCGGTCTAGAAGACCCTTTTTAAGCCTATCATAAGGGTTAGCCGTATCTGGTTGGAACAAAATGTCTCTAACCAGTGATGCAAGAGTCGGCGTTATTACACCAAGTACATAACCGTACTTGGCTTGCTGGGACTTGATGTTGCCCGGGCTGAATTGGCCCTCAAGCATGATAAATCAAAGTTCTGGTTTATCAGACCAAATGGGAGGGACTTTTGGGGTAATGGCGTTATTTTGGGGAGCGGATGCTGGAGAAAGTAATTCAACCGAACTTGCAGGTGTCGGTTTTGAAGTGGGAGGTGTAGATGAAGAAGCAGATGTTTGATGTTCATCTAACATCTGGCCAAGCTGCTCTTGCGTTACCGTGAAGGTCTGGACAACTTGATCCTGCTCAATTTCGATTAGATTATTGGGTGGGTCGCTCGCAGACATCACCGGAAAATTACATCCGTGACTGAAGCGGGCAAGGAGGACGACAACAAGGTAAAAGAATATTGCAGCCAATAAAACTTCCATTGCATGACTAACGCAGAGATCGCGACCAATATGGTTACAATAGTAACAAAAATTTCCTTCACTGCATGCATAGTGAGCGAAGACAAGAAAAACACCTACGATAGTAAAAATACTACTACAATTTGCACAAAAAAAAAATATGCATGCTCCCGGTAAAAATTAAAAAAATTACTTGGATGTCTTTTTTTAAAAAATTGTCCTTAAATTAAATTCAGATCACGTCGGGGTCACCAGTTTTGATAGCTTCCGACTGTCCAAGAGATGATTATTATTTGGAGTTTCAGCTAGTGGCGTTGTTGAATAATGAAACTTGTTAATAATGTTGTCCAGGCAATTTTTGACACAACCAATTTCAAATGCCTTTTTGTTAAGATGTAGAGAGTTGCTTGCTGGCAAATTGTTGTATGCTTATATAGTTGATATAATGAAAATATAACGTCTAATATTCAAGGAGGAATAATTATAATGTTTCAATTACATAGGTTTCATGTTTCTAATTCCATACACCATAAATTAGAAATATTCGTAATATCAGCTATGCAAATCAAGCTTGGTGAACTATTGACCCTTTTTCAAACCTTATTTGCGATACCAATAATATATTTTGATGTTAAACACAGAATACCCAATTCATAAATTGTTTCTTTATTGTACACAAACTTTCACCAATACATTCGTATACAATGCAACTAGTACATATCTTAAGGCCCGCTATACACTTGGGCTAAACTATGCGAACTATGCGAACATATTTTTAAAAAAATAATGTTTTAATGCAAATAATGATTTTTAAAAAAAATGTAATGTTTCTGTTTTGATTTTATTTTTTAAATGTTATGTTTCTGTAATGTTTTTTTGTATAATTACGTTATAAACAAAAAACATAGTTCGCATAGTTTAGCTCAAGTGTATAGCGGGCCTGTTCTATCTTGATGCTCTAAGATAGTTTATTTGTTATTTAAAAGACACTTGTTATTTTTATACATTTATATTTATATTAAAAATTTCATTATTATTTATCTCTAATTGTCTAAAAAAATTTAAAGGCAAAATATTGACATCAGAACCTGTGTCTAATTTCATATTACAATTCAATTTTTCAATCAATATAGTTTCATACCAACTATTCTGAAATTCTATATTTAAATTTGTATTTACAGTGTCAATGCAATAGTCGTCATGATTGTTCATGTCACATTCAATAACCTTGACATTTTTTGCTTTGCAACAATTAGTAAAATGATTTAAAATTTTGCATTTATAACATCTATAGCCAAATGCCGGACATTTACCTCTTTCATGACTACCATTGCATTTTCTGCATAATTTAATTGAACTATTTAAATTTTGTAATTTGGAATTTTGTTCATTCCTATTGTAATTTCTATTTAAATTTCTATTATAATTTGTATATAAATTTTTATTTAAATTTCTATTGTTATTATTTGAATTAACATTTTGTGATTTATTATTTTTAGAAACAAAATTTGGAAAATTATTACCTGAATTTCTTTTAATAAAATTAACTTCATCCCCTTGTACTACCTTCGTTTGACATTTAGTTATTTCAGCTATTCTACACGTGTCTATCGTCTTCTGCATAGATGGATCACCCGCTTTAATCAGGGTTTCTTGAAGCTGAAGATCATTAATTCCAAACACAATACGATCACGTATCAATGCTTCTTCCTGTGTTCCAAATTCGCAAGTTTTGGCTAGCCTACGTACATCACTCAAAAATAGTTCAAATTTCTCTCCATCTTGTTGATGTCTTTTATAAAATATATGTCTTTCATATATGATGTTCTTTTTTGGTGTACAATGCGCCTCAAATGCAGCTACCACATCGTCATAGTTTTGTTGTTCTTCCTCATCGAGATCAAATGATTCAAACAATTCCAAAGCTTCTTCTCCAATAAGATTTAAAAATATTGCCGCTCTCACATCAGTCTCTTTTTGGTCATTTCCAGTTGCCTTCATATATATTGTGAAGTTATTGTGAAATTTTTTCCAATTATCACTTATGCTACCATTTAATTTTAATATTGGAGGTAGCCTGTATGATACAGCCATTTTGTATTGTGAAAATTATTATCACAATTTTAGATGAATATTTAATATTTTATTAAAGTATTTTTTTTTCACTCAAACTTCTTATTATAAGCAGTTTGCTTTGTTTTTATTATATTTTGTTTGTGGTTTATTACCAAATGTTTTTTAACTGAACACGTCGTCACGTTATTTTTCATCAACTTTTAGGTTAAGTTTTTGTAATCTGTATATATATTAATGATCCGATTATCTGGTTTCTTAGATCAACTGCGCCATGTTCTATCTTGATGCTCTAAGATAGTTTATTTGTTATTTAAAAGACACTTGTTATTTTTATACATTTATATTTATTATAATTATTAACAAAGAGATCAATATTAATGGTTGTTTGTTTCTCACCATCTTTATAACAAGTTGTGTATAATGACGTTTTAAGCTGGTCTCTACAACTTAACTAAATATAAAATAATAAAGGTGTGTTTACATGTTCATTACTATACAACAGGGCCTAATGGTTTATTTCTTTTAATGAATTTGAAGTCCCATTAAAATAGGAGTTTATATACTTTTATAACATAGAGTGGAATCAAACATGAATTAAAACAATATTATATTTAAAACAATAAAATATATAAAATACTTTATTTTCTTCTGTCCGTAAAACAAATACTAAAATAGGTTAAATTTTTCACACAACTTTGTATGGGAAATTTTGGCAATTTTTATGTTTCTTTTTTGAGCGACTTAAGAATAATATCTTATATTTACGCTTAATATATACTCGATAGGATAGTTTTTATCTAGATTAAAGCCGTTAATATTTTTTAGTTGCGAATCAAATGTTAAATATGGATGGTTCATAAACCATCTTTCAGATGGCGGCGTAAATTAGTTAAGTGACACAACTTATACTAGTTTCCCACCGTAGCAATTTGCTAGCTAGTATAGTTTAATAAAGTATAATAGCAACGGTGTGAAAGCAAACTATCACAACAATTATTTTAAATTTGCTATTTTCATTTGCTAGCTAGTAAATATAATACTTTTCAAATAAAGTATAATATCGACGGTGTGAAACGTAATTATTATTTTATAGGTTAAATGTCATTTTATGAAATTTGTAAACATTGTGTTTTCTTGCGATTTTTAGCTTATAAGATTCATTTCTGATATTTAATAAATTAAAGTGTATGTATTAATTGTTGATTATGATATGGATATGTTTAGTATAGCATTATAAAGGAATAGGACATGAAAAACGTATGTGGTTTTCTTTTGACTTTTCTAAATCAATTTATAAATTCGGGTCTGAAAAGAACAAAAAACAAAAGTTGATGTGAAATATGTTTGTATTAGTGATATTTAAATGGCGGTTGTCTCCTTTTAAATTTGAAAAATTTCGTATAATAGCATATTCTGCAATTGCGTATTGAAATATTTATAAAAGATTCAATTAATTTGTACATAAAATAATTTTTTTTTATTCATTCATATTTGTTTTCAATTTAAATTACTTCATTTTAGATAAAAGCGTCTCGTTTATTTCTATGATGCATCTTTTTTCATCCGCCCAATGAAATATAATATTTTAATTCTAATAAATCCATTTAAGAGTTTTTTTTTTATTTATTAGGAGTTATTTTATTAAATGCTAGTTACATTATTGTATATATATAATATAAAACACAATAATTAATTCTTCAAAATTAAACAATTTATAGTTATATAAAAACTGTCGTTAACAAAACGTTTATTTTTTAAATTTTCTTTGTTGATATAATGTCGAATTCTTTTCACCAAAATCCATCAAAAAAAATTGATGTAAATCAAAAATTTTGTTCTTTTCACCCAAAAACATCAATTTTTTTTTCGATTTACATCAAAAAAAAAAATGTGCATTTTTTCGTAAATTTTTTTGACATTACTAATATCAACAAAGAAAATTTAAAAAATAAACGTTTTGTTAACGACAATTTTTATATAACTATGAATTGTTTAATTTTGAAGAATTAATTATTGTGTTTTGTATTATATATATACAATATAATGTAGCTAACATTTAATAAAATAACTCCTAATAAATAAAAAAAACTCTAAAATGGATTTATGAGAATTAAAATATTATATTTCATTGGGTGGATGAAAAAAGATGCATCATAGAAAAAAACGAAGACGCTTTTCTCTAAGATGAAGTAATTTAAATTGAAAACAAATATGAATGAATAAAACAAAATTATTTTATTTACAAATTAATCGAAACTAATATTATTTCAATACGCAATTGCAGAATATGCTATTATACCATGGTATAACGAATATAAGGTATTCTTGACAGCTAAGCGAAAATTTTGTGTGACGTCATCCGGCGTAAATATAAAGAAACAAAAAATGTTTTAATTTGATAATTAGAGAAAACATAATTTTTACGTTATGGTTTTCCTTTTTTTTTTTCATTAACAATTTGTTTATTAAGTTTTCTAACTCTAAAGAACATTTTACAGGGTAGGAAATTCGACGTCCACGCCATGCTGCAGGGGTAATGCAGACAGAATTAGGTTGGTGCATCGGAGACAAGCAGAGAAAAACTGCTTAGTCTATTACGCTACATCACGGCGAATTGGCGCCTTAAAACTTCTTATAACCTTAACATCATAACAGAACCATTAACGAAAATTTGGGTTGGGACTGAGGTTAATACCATCACTCCGAAAAAAAGCTTTGTTAAATTTGATAACCAAAAAAAGAATACCAGACACTAACAAAACAACAGAAGTTTTACCTGGACGTGAGAAAGAACCAAACTACCGAATCGGAACGTGAAACGTGTGCAGCCTGATCGCTCATGATGCTTTAATAAGCCTAGAAACAGGGGCTGAGAGGCATAGGATGGATATCATTTCTCTGCAAGAAATTAGACAGCCAATAATCGGAAAACAAAACTCGAATAGTCACTTTATGCAGTAGTGGTCATTCTTCTCGAAATGAATTTAGTACTGATTTCCTTGTTGGTGCACGCATACAAGAAGCCGTGTTGAAATTCATCCTGGTCAATGAGAGGATTTGCTACTTAGGGTACGCGGTACATAAAACAATATTTCTCTTATTGCCTTGCATGCACCTACTGAAGCTAAGACCGTCAATATTTTCTACATAGCACTGGAGGAGGTTATGAAATCAACATCAACAATGATAATGGTGAGAGAATGACTGAGCTTGCATTATCAAATAATTTGAGAATTGCCAGTACTTTCTTTTCGCATCGATCGATTCATAAACAGACTTATGTTTTTAAACCGAATGGAAACTCTTGAAGTCAAATTGATCAAGTACTAGCAATAGCACGTTTCTTTTCGAGCGATTTGGATGTGCGTTCCTTTAGATGTGCAAATATTGGATGTAGCCACTTCCTTGTATGTTCTAAGTAAGGTTCCACTTTCAACGATCAATTCAACGATCTTTTACTCATCAGAGTATTTAAAGGTTTGTCTTTTAAAGTCCAATCATTTTCAGTGTAGTGTAAGGAACAAACTATCTTATAATAAATACGAACATTTTCTTTTTCCACATGATTCTATCCACTACAAATTGATTTATTTTTCTGGAAATTAAAAAACCTTATGTTTTGAGTATGATTTTTCACATTTGTTGAAAACTTTAACAGGTTTTAACGTAGTTCAGCATTTAAATTTGTATATGTTTTAATAGTAAAACAAATACTAAAGTTTATTAATTAATGAATGAATTAATTTCAATAATTTCATTAACTTATAAATCATACTAAATATATTTTTAATTTAAAAACAATAGCTTTTCTCATTGATAATAGCAACAAACGTATTATATAAAACTCTGAATCAAAATCAAAATGGCATCGCTGTCACTCTAGTGAGAATACCTTATTTTCATTTTACCATGAATATCAACAAAGAAAATTTAAAAAATAAACGTTTTGTTAACGACAATTTTTATATAACTATGAATTGTTTAATTTTGAAGAATTAATTATTGTGTTTTGTATTATATATATACAATATAATGTAGCTAACATTTAATAAAATAACTCCTAATAAATAAAAAAAACTCTAAAATGGATTTATGAGAATTAAAATATTATATTTCATTGGGTGGATGAAAAAAGATGCATCATAGAAAAAAACGAAGACGCTTTTCTCTAAAATGAAGTAATTTAAATTGAAAACAAATATGAATGAATAAAACAAAATTATTTTATTTACAAATTAATTGAAACTAATATTATTTCAATACGCAATTGCAGAATATGCTATTATACGAAATTTTTCAAATTTAAAAGTAGACAACCGCCATTTAAATATCACTAATACAAACATATTTCACATCAACTTTTGTTTTTTGTTCTTTTCAGACCCGAATTTATAAATTGATTTAGAAAAGTCAAAAGAAAACCACATAATACAAACATATTTCACATCAACTTTTGTTTTTTGTTCTTTTCAGACCCGAATTTATAAATTGATTTAGAAAAGTCAAAAGAAAACCACATTAGTAATGTCAAAAAAATTTACTAAAAAATGCACATTTTTTTTTTTGATGTAAATCGGAAAAAAATTGATGTTTTTGGGTGAAAAGAACAAAATTTTTGATTTACATCAATTTTTTTTGATGGATTTGGTTGAAAAGAATTCGACAGTAGTCAACGTAGACGTTTGGTTTTCGTGAGAGAATTATTTAAAAAAGACGTTATAGAATAAAACTTATATGTATTTTATGCTGTTCAAAAACAGTGGCAGGGCTGGTCTAAATCTAGTTTGATTTTCTCTGGGTTGTAAATTTCATTTTAAAAACTATAACGCTAATATCAAATATAAAATTGACAGTACGGTATTTTGATATATCAATTTTATTCTAGTGTCAAGTTAGGTTTGGTTTCCCACCGAAACATTATCTTAATATAATATGAACGGTGAGAAATCAAACTAATATCAAATATTTGCTATACTACATAGCAAATTTCTGTGGTGGGAAACTAGTATTAATCATCCGTTGAGGGCCTATATAGACTGAATATTCGGTTAATTGAATGTCTGATAACCGGACTTTTACTGTATTCTGAATCTAGATTTTTTCGTAGAGCAAGTTGTAAATACAACAGAGTTGCACAAATACATTTACAAATCTGTCAAAATCACAAACAAGACGCCATTTACTTATTATTATTATATTTTTAAAGTGATATGTATATATAGTTATTGTTTAAATAACTGCATATATTTATATAAAAACATGTTTTGTTTAATTCGTGTTTTAACTTAAAAATTATTTAGTTAAATCCCAGAAAACACATTTACGTCATTGTGATATCAAAATGACATCACGCTAAGTCACATCTTATGTAAGATCTGGGTCATATATAAGTCATATGATATCATTATTTCCCACTTGTTTACGTAAGAACATGACATAACAATAATGATATAACTATGACATAAATGTGATGTCTGTGGAGATATTCGTGACGTTGTTATGATATCATAGTAATATAAATTTTTTTGTGATGTATTCTTTTTTTTACTTTAAAAACAAATTTAATTACAATTAAACAAAAACACTTACCCGTCAGTCATTCATTGGTCACTACTTACCTATTGTTCTATAACTTGCTAGGAAGTAAGAACTAACTATACGCAAAATTTTTCAAACTATATACAATTAAAATGGATATACCTCTAGTGAAATTTAACAAAATCATAATAAGGTCATATTTAAGTCCGAATTATGACATCATATCAAAGTCAAATTTAAGATCAGTGGGATGTCATGAAAGCATCATATAAATGATACCAGGATATAGTCATGACTCATGACGAGTGTCAGTTTTATGTCAAATTTACGTAACAACTACATCACATATATATGACGTTCGTGTGATGTCATAATTACGTCTTGTGTTCACTGGGATGTGAATCGATCGATCTAGTTTCGAACCGATAAGAACTTTTTATTACACTTTAAAAAAGTATATCATTCTCATCAGGGCTAGCCGACTAGATACATTACCAAAAAAAGTTAACGCTATATAAACCAAAATTGGTCTACTGCTCTAGCGAAGTATAACAAAACAAAAAACTTTCATAAACATATGTTTATTAGATTCAGGTTTAGTCAATTTATTTCTCTAGTTTTTTATTATTATCATTAAAAATTAGTTCTCACCACTACTCTTTTAGCTTCAATGATTTCAAGCGATGTAAATTCTGCAGAAGTTCGTTGTTACAACTCTTAACAACATGTTAAAATTGGACATTTTTTGGTTGATGGTTTCAATATCCGGCTTGAAGGACCAAATGTTTCGTTAATGCATAAGATTTTTGTTTATTTAATACAACAAAGATCCAAAGATAACCTCTTGTGGACTATATCTTTAAACAGGCACAACCTTGCCGCACAAAATCACAATTAAATAGAAAAATTAAAGGTTTACAACACGATTACTGAAGTCGTGTCACATCAGGTGACATGACTATATAGTCATGTCACGTCGCTTAAAATTAGAATTATTGAAGTCGATAAAAACGGTCACGACAAAAATTAAAAATTCTGAAACGAAAAAACTCCCAAACTAAAAAAAACTTACATTTTACGTTCTTCAATTTCACAAAAACAATTAAATGGAAAAAATTATTGTCACATGAAAAATTGAGGTTACTAAAATGTCATTTAAAGTGACATCTGTCGTATAAAATGACTTGGGGCATAAAAACCGACTTCAACAATACGAAAATTGATGCGATGTGAATAATAATAAAATAATAAACGCCTTATTCTTGTTAAATTGAGTTTTATTTCACTAAATACGTATTTCGAAAGCTATGCTTTCATCGACAGTAGTATCTAAAAACGAAATACGTATTTAGTGAAATAAAACTCAATTTAACAAGAATAAGGCGTTTATTATTTTATTATTATTTAAATATCTTGTTACAGTTTAGAACTTTTAAATTAAAATGCGATGTGACTTTGGTCATTTAAAGTGACATGAATTGCCTTCGGTAATCGGGGTGTTAAACTGCTATAAAATTTAGTTTTGGCTTAAAATTATTTATTCCACAACAAAATTAAACATAAATATTTGCAAATTGAATGTAAATAAATTTTATTCAAAATTATTATTATTGATGATTTAAATTATATATACCTAAAAACCTTTTAAGATTAAGTTCCACACCAATATGGGTACTCGTGTTGATGAGTGATTGAGTGCTACCGTTGACCGTTGAATGAATACATTTCATCCGCAAGCACCCCTAAGCCGGGCATTCACATACAACAGAAACAGAAACTGAAATCTATTCAAATTCAAAACTCTATTATGAAAATTTAAAATAATAATTATTATGTGAATTTTAATGAATTATTATGTGAATTTTAATTGTTTCTGTTTCAGACAAAACTGACGAATTTTCAGTTTCTGTTTCTAAATTCGGTTTCTGTTTCAGTTGCTGTCAAATTTATATGAAATTCAGTTTCGGTTTCTGTTGTATGTGAATGCACGGCTTAAGATATCACCTCGGCTAATGATATCTCACTGCTATTGGATTTCTCACGTTAACTTGTATGTCAGTCAATCGCAGAAACTAAATTACGCGGAGTTGTCACACCCGTAGATCAAAAATTACAAATCAACAAAAACTGATCGCTCCATGCGTTCAAATCCAACTACCTGCTGCATAGTTTTCTGGTTGAGTTTCACCTGAAGACTTAATTTAATCGATTTTAGGTAGATTTCGTATAATTTATTTATGTGGGTGATCAGCCCATTGAGTGTTTTTTTCCAATTTATCAGCATTGACTGACTTTTGGATAATTGGAAAAACTGGTTGGGTTGAGTTTTCTGAAAAAAAAAATTAAATTTTCTGAACTTTTAAAATAACATTAAGTGCTACTACAAGTGAGACATTGAATGTTTACGTTGACTTTAGTTACTCCATATTAAGTAGTTTTTGCAGCTATGTTTTCTTTAAACAATATCTCTGCTACTACCAGTACTATGTGATATCTCTGGAGTACGCGCGATTGTTACAGGCGTAGATGAAAATGATCGCCCCAATGGGAAACTACTGGAAACCACACTACAATTCATTTCCTCGTTTATGAACGTCTTTCGTTGCCCACAATCCCGCCCGTGTCACCAATTGTTGCGTAGTTTGATTTGAATTGACATTTATATCATTTCGATATTCACAATTTCCCTTAATAAATCAAATACTTCAAAAAACAAACTATTAATTAATACCAATATTTTTTCTTTAATTTAATGCTTGCACTTTTTAATTTTTAACAATTATAAGTGTCTTGTATCTTTCTTTTTTTTGGGTTCAATTTTTGATTTCATTGATAATAATACAATTAAAAAAATACACTACTTTTTATTTATTTTTTATTTTAAAGATTATTTTTAGAACTATTTAAAAAAAAAATTTATAAAAAAACCAAAACTAAATTAAACAAGAAAATTTTACATGTAAAAAAAAATTAAAATTTTTCTATACGAGCTTTCCATTAAGAGGGCTCAAACTCACGCAGCACACTGTTTGTTTTAAAACGAGAATTTCTTTGTCTAACTAACATTTTAGTGATTGACGATCGAGCACGTCTTTTAGAAAATCCTGTATACCAAAATTTTAATTTTATTTTCTCCTTTACTAAATCTTAATAACTTAAATAAACATTATATGACGTGTTTTTTTACATCTTTGATTATTTATTTTATTGTTTGCTGATTTTAAGAAATTGTTCTTTTTTTTTTGTTTTAAAAACAAAACTTAATACTTAAAAAATTAATAAATAAAATATGTTTTTATTTTTTTGATTTTTCTCTTTTTCTTATTAATAATTAAAAAATATATGATTATTTCTTAAATTATTATTTATAAAAACAAAAAGAAAAGAAAACATTAAGATAAGCAATTTGTGGGGGGTGTTTGTAAAGATAACTCAAAATTGGTAATCAAAATGTTTCGGAAAAATTAATTTAGTCTCGATTATTATTCTATCGAAAAGTTGACACTAGATTTAAAACCCCTCATTTTATGACCTCAAAATATATCGGCGGAGTATTAATTTTTTCAAATCTACTGTCAACTTCATATTATGAAGAATAATCGTTTTATAATTATTGAAAAAAAAAAAAAAGAAAAATAATTTGATTTTATAATTTTTTAGTTTTATTTTTTTTTGTAAGATTTAAGAACATTTGTTTTATGATAAGTGTGTTTAAATTTATTGGAATTTGTGTTGTTAAATTTTTTTTTTTGAATTTTTTTTATTTACAAGAAAGAAAGAAAATATAAGCAATTAATTTAAACAAATAAATAGTTTATGGTTTCGATATACATCCACTTTATCGAACGAATAGTTGTTTAATTTATACATATTGTGGTAATTTAATTGCCGACAGGATTAACTATTTGAAAGCGTAAAACTTAAAAGTAGGAATTAATATTAACAATATAATTTAATAGAATCAGAGAAATATATGAATGGATATCGAAATACATGCACAACTGAATAAGAAACAAAACATAATATGTTATTGATATAACAGAAATAAAAATTAATAATAAAGATGTTTAAGGTTGTGGTTTTCTAAATTTTAAAAGAAAAGTAAAAAGAGACACTTGTGGAAAATTTTGTATTGTAATGTTTTTTTTTTTAAATTTTAATTTTTATATAAAATTTGATACATTGTTTTAACCATCATGCTTTCTCTTTTTACCTCGGGCAGGAGTTTCGGCTGTAAATATAAATTTTTTTGTTTGTATATTTGAATAAAGAAAACAAATGTAATTTCATTACCTTCAACTTCGCCATCATCATCGGAAGCTGCATCAGCTGGCGCTTTGGCATTTGACTCATCATTTGAATCATCCTCTTCTTCGTCATCGTCATCATCATCATCATCATCATCCTCCTCATTCCAATCGGAGTTATCGTCACCTATATCATCTTTGTATACCTAAATACATACAGACGACATATATAAATTATTGTCATGTTTTTAAATATAAAACTTTATGATTACCGATGACAATGGTATATCAAGATCTTCTGATTCATCATCCTCTTCCTCATCGACTTGTTCTTCATCTCCACCTCCTAACCAATCCTCTTCTGAAAATAAAATTAAATAAAATTCATATCAGAATTATTTGTTAAAAATATTCAAATTAATCTTACGATTAAGGTAATTTAAAATGAATAAAATTCCGGTAAATGTTAACATTAAGATAGGAAAATGAATAATTTTTCTTTTTTCCTGTATAATGTCTCTATTATTCATCATTAGATTTTGATCTTTCGATTCTTGATCTAAATTCAATTTTTTTAAATATTCATCTAAATCATCTTCATCGTCAATATTTTTGTTATCAATGGATGAATGATTTTTAGTCAAATTTGAATTTGATCTCTTTTCCTTTAATCGTTTCTCATAAATTTCTAATTCTTTTAAATTAATTTCTATGCCATTTATAGAAAACTCATCTTTATCTGTAATCATTTTGCATGAATTTTCAATCGTTTAAATTTATATAAAATATAACTTAAGGATTAAATTAACTATGTACATATAGTGTTATATTTAAGTATTTGAGTGTTAAAGTGTGAAAAGAAATTTGAATACAAAACGTATAAACAAATAATAAAATTATCCAACTACTAACCTTCATCTGATTCATTTCCATTTGCATCTTCATCCGATAAAGCTTCAACATCATTTATATCAAACCTAAAAGAAAGTATTTCAGTTAAAATCGGGAATATAACTATTTTTTAATTTATGTATTAATATCTATGTACATATTTATATTTATATCTACAACCCGTCTTCATTTTAAAAATCAAAACATTTGATTCGATTGTTCTGTTGCTTAGGTTTTTGAGCTTGTATAACAGCACGCGCAATGCCGTTTTTATTTAACGCAGAAAAGATATATTTGTATTAGTGACTAATTATTTTAATTTGACAAAGTGGAAGGATCATTTAATATTCGCAACAGTATACAAATGTATGTTTTTTAATGATGGTGATCATTTTTAATTTTAAAATTCAGCGTAGTATAAGAACTTCAACAGCTGCACCATGAACCCTGGTTCAAATGTGGTTCATCAAAATGGAAGGGCAGTTTCACGTAAATATTTTATTATCTTTCTATACTTATTATCTTGCTTAAAAACAAGTTTAATAATTATTACAAAGTTTCCAATTTCTCACAGTTTAATCGAACAGGGATAAACTGAATTTTTTTAAATGGGGGAACTGTTAATTTAAATTTTTATTTTGTTTAGTGACTACCGTGCCAAGGAAATATATAAGTTAAAATCTAGTTATTTATTTATATAATACATATTCTAGTTTGTAATATAATTCGGTTTTGGTTGTAGATTCTAAAAATCTTGTTTTACGCCTTGTAAGGTTTTCATTATGACTTTGATTTTAAAATCCAGTTTTCAGCCTCTGTACAAAGAACGTAGAATTCCTATCTCAATATCGAGTCATCTACAACTTGGCATTATTATGGACGAATCTGTAGAAGAATTGGTCATTCATTGTATGCCGTCATAAGATCAATTTGATAAAACCCGTGAAAGAATTAGTGAAATGTTTGTTACAATTCCAGTTATAAATGATTTAGTTCAAAACAGGAATAACATTAGGATTGGGATTTTATTTTAAAAAAAACAACAATTTTATGCGTTACTTTGTATTAATACTAAACATTCGTATTAGATTCATGTACCAAATTTCAAATTCTTATCCCCATTTTTTGACTTTTTTCAAAATGCGGATCATGAGTCAAACAAAATTTTGGCTGCCTGCTGGACTGTCGCCTAAACTACAGAACCGATTTCGTAAAAAAAATTAAGGACCTTGCAGCGAAAGGAGGACAGAACCAAAGTTTAACCGTTGCTCTTTTGTTCACCTACAATTTGAACAAAAATTAGTTTTATCGTTTGATGTAGTTTAAAAATTTGGACTTGTCTCAATTATTCTTTCGTATTTTCAGAAATCCATTCGAAATCCATTCGATTTTTGATTTTATTTTTCTAAACCCCTAAGATCGCCTTGGCTGGTCATTAGACATGACCTAACTTATCAAGTTATTTTCTTCCCTCCCACCGGCTAATTTTGTTCCATTTGACTCGAATATGAAGTATATGCAGTTTTATTGAAATCGGAAAATAATTACCCATCGCGCCGTGGTCTCCAACATAACACAATTAACAGAAAAATAGAGATTTTTTATTTTCATCATTTTTATCAACTTAAAACATAATTTATCTCATAATTTCGATTTTGTTATTAACAGCTTATTAATTTATGCATACAACGAGCCAAGATATGTAGAAATCGGTCTTAGGAAAGCGTTTTGATCGTATTTTTTCTTCTTACATATTCGAAAATTCAGAAAAAATTATTTTTTATGTTAGATTTAGCCTTTGTTTAATTAATCCTCTTTTTTCGCTTACTCCGCAGTGTAAAATAATGAATTTTGATTGGTGGTGGATCAAACGGATATATGGAAACAAGGCTTTATTCATCAAATAGCACGACATCAAGTAACACTAGAAAAGGTGCGTGTGTTTTTATGGAAAAAAAGACTGTCTACAACTTCATTCGGTTTCCTTGTCGTAATCACATACAGGAGATTAAACTACGAGTTGTATATGATCTAAAATTTGGAAAGACCACAACAACCGATGTTTCGTTGTTCAATAAATTTCAGAAGGGATAGGACGATGGTAAAATTAATCCGAAAATGATCGAAAGTGGAACATCGGACAAAAAATGGGAAACAAAATTCCACAACACACAAGTGAAGCTCTAGTTATTTTTTGTCATGAGATTTGGAAAAATCACAGTCACGCAGCTACTAAAAAGAAGTTTTGAAAGTTACGTTGGCGAAATTCGATATTTTTTGACGATAGAGAATTACAAATTCAAGCACCTAGGTCTGACAAGTCACGGCCGTTGGATGGCTAAAGCCACTTATCTCCTGAAGCTATTTATGTTTCGCAATCAGTATCATGTTTAAGTTGGAGATTTAAATATAGGTCGAGACTTTTGCAGTTTTCATATTGTAAGTATGTTTGTATATTGTATGTAAAAAATTGGTTCAAATGCACATATGGAACAGCAGCTTAAAGTCAGTATCTAAATTTGAGCAAATCGCCTATTTCTTATATAACAATTGACAAATGCGTTTCAGAAGAAATATTGAGCAAAATATGTTATCTATCATCTTCACCACACAAACGAAAAAAATGTTGACCTTTTACGACCCAGAGATTTCGTTTGATGAAAAACGAAAATGGTTCAAAACCTTGAGGTCCCAACACAAGACATCTCAATCCCACCCCAAACGTACAACAAAAAATTTAACGCAGTCAAACACATGCAACTTTTTGCTAATAAGAACGCAAGTGATTTTGTCACACAGAAAACTCCGAATTTTTTTAATCGATTTGGAATATCTACTGGTTTTTCGCTACATGACTCATCGCTAAACTAAAGCCGAGAAAGGCACACAATGCTGCACCATTCTGGTGGTAGAAAACTCACCATACCTGTATGATGGTAAATCTAATTTAATGATTTTTTGGAAAACATTGCTTTTGACGAATAAAAATTATTATGGAAGGAAGAGAAGAGAAGAAAAAGTCGATTTGAAAATTGTTCATACATATTTGGTCATGCCTACTGGTCATATTGGTTTTAAATAAAACTACATGAGGAAAGCAACGGAATACTACCTCATTAAAAATTTTCCTAGTAAAGAATCAGTGATTCAAAATAAAAGAAATATTACTACAAGAAATACGACTAGTATGTGTAAAAATACGACCAACACAAATACCAAGACCAAGAAAACACTAATAACCAACGAAAAAAATGGTAACAGTAAGAACATCAACAACGACATTAACAACATCAGATTAGCGACATGGAACGTAAGAAGCTTGATGGAAGCGGGTAAGTTGAACAACCTTGAGATAGAAAAAAAACGTCTTAACATGGATTTAATAGGAGTGTCTGAAGTTCACTGGGAAGGTTGTGGTGAAGTTACAACTAACGATAACTATTTTATTTACTCAGGTTCAGATCATGATCATAGGAGAGGGGTTGGATTTATGATTTCGCTGAAACTAAAAAGGCATATAACAAGCGTAATAAGAGTAAATGACAGATTAATGCTAATGCAGCTAAGAGGCTCAAAAAATTTCATTAACTTCATACAAGTGTATGCTCCTACGACCGATTACGATGAGTTGATATGTGAAGAATTCTATGGGAGCCTTGAGGAACTGGTAGCAACAGTCAAGAAAGAAGACACGACGGTAATAATGGGTGACTTTAACGCAAAAATAGGTCAAGGTGAAGTAGAAAACACTGTCGGGAAATTTGGCTTGGGCACAAGGAATAATAGAGGTAACAGACTGGTAGAGTTTTGCCTAGACAACAAAATGGTGGTCGCTAACACCTTTTTTAAAATGCCAAAGCGAAGGTTATACACTTGGGTATCACCTAGAAGTACTGATAGTACGATAGTCAGAAATCAAATTGACTTTATTCTAATTAATGAGAGATTTCGCAATGCAATAAAAGTTGCGAAAACATACCCAAGTGCTGATATCCAATCGGACCACATGTTGCTAGCTGCAAAAATGAAAATTCAGTTGAAGAAGCTCGGCAAGAGTGCTAATAATAGCAAACCAGATTTTTCCCTGTTAGAGTCACCGCAAAATAAAAGTGAAATAACTAGCACTATTAGTACCAGCTTAGCCCATCAGAGAGATAATATACTGTTAGAAGGGAATGTAAATCTTATGTTAAATACCTTTAATATGCCATTAAAAGAAGCTGTTAATAAAATAAAATCTAAAAGTTCAATCATAAATCGGAAAAAGAAAGAATGGATGACTGATGAAATTATATTACTAATGTACGAAAGGAGGAAACTGAAGAATAAGAATATGAATAGTTACAAAGATTTACATAAAATGATTAAGCAAAGAATCAGAGAGGCTAAAGCTAATTTCTGGGAGCAGCAATGTCGGGATATTGAAACTTTAGATAAGTGTCATAACAGTTTCAAACTGCACAAAAAAGTAAAGTCAGTCACCGGTAAAAAGAAAAAAGTAATAAATGGTAACCTGAAAGATAAAAATGGAAAAATCTTAGCGTATCCAGAAATGAGAATTGAACGGTGGAAGGAGTATGTCACGGAACTGTTCAGTGAATCGGAATATAGTACAAATACTGCAGGAACAGCAGTAACAGGTCCTCCAATTATGGAAAATGAAGTAAGAGCTGTCATAAGAAAAACCAAGGAGCGACTAGCAACTGGCCCTGATTCGGTTCCTAATGAACTGTTCAAACTGTTAGATGATGAAGGGATTACATTACTGACCAACATGTTCAATAAAATTTATGATACGGGAAAAATCCCTGAAGAATGGCTGGTGTCAACGTTTATTCTCCTTCCAAAAAAACCAAATGCGTCTACGTGCTCAGACTACCGTACTATCAGCCTAATGTGCCACTCTTTAAAACTGTTCTTAAAAATCATTCATGCAAGAATTTATAAAATCTTAGAACTAGATATTGATGACACGCAATTTGGTTTTAGAAATGGACTAGGTACTCGTGATGCTCTATTTATGTTCAATACACTAACGCAAAGATGCAGAGAAATGAACGCAGATATTCATACGTGTTTTATCGACCTTGAAAAGGCATTTGATAAAGTAAAACATAATAAACTGTTCAAAATATTGAGTAATAAAGGGTTGGATGATAAAGATTTAAGAATCATCGTCAATTTATACAGCAAACAGGTGGCAGTAGTGAGCACAGAGGACGGCGTAACTGAAAACATAGAAATTCAAAAAGGCGTGAGACAAGGTTGCATTTTATCGCCGTTATTATTTAATGTTTATTCAGAATGCATTTTTAATGAATCTATTATAAACAGCGGTGCGGGTATTCGGATAAATGGGAGAATAATAAATAATATCAGATTTGCTGATGATGCGGTATTACTTGCGGCTAATGTCAATGAGTTACAAGAAATGCTAGATGCGCTGGACAAGTGTTGCGAAGAGTACAATATGAAAATCAATTTGAATAAAACTAAATATGTTGTATTCAGCAGGAACCATGTCGTAAATGATGGTCTAAAGTTAAATGGTATTGTGTTGGAAAGGGTCGAGAAAATTAGGTATTTGGGAACAATAATACACTGTACAGCAAACAATCAAAATGAAATCAATGCAAGGGTGGAGCAAGCTCGTGCAGCATTCAACAATATGAGCAGAATATTTTGCAGGAATGAGGTAAACCTAAAATTAAAAATCAAAATGCTGAAGTGTTATGTATGGTCTGTATTGCTGTATGGTGTTGAAAATTGGACTTTAAAGAAGCACGACTTAAAGAAAATAGAGGCATTTGAGATGTGGCAGTACAGAAGAATACTAAAAATTAAATGGAGTGATCATATTTCAAATGTCGAGGTTTTAAGAAGAATGGGTGCTAATTTACAGTTGATATCCACGATTAAAGAGAGAAAGATAAACTACTTAGGTCATATCATGAGAAATGATAAATACAACCTGCTCCAAGTTGTCATACAAGGCAAAATAGTTGGTCGCAGACGCAGAGGAAGAAGGTGCATATCTTGGATCATGAATCTTGCTGAGTGGTGTGATATAACCGTGATAGAACTGTTTAGAGCTGCGAAAGATAAAGTCCGCCTGAAGTCACTGATAACCAACATCCGTAATCGGATAGGCACCTGAAGAAGAAGACTGGTCATATATCACTGATATTGCTAGTGGTACGGACTTCATATCCAAGTTTCTAAGTTATTTCACAAGTCAGACTTATATGTGTTAGTTCGGTTGAACTATCAACGTCACCTTCGTTTCAATGGGATCACGGACGAGGCGTCGAGCGACATTCCCGCTTTTTTCAAATGATATTGTTAGACGTAAAATTAAATTTAAAAAATCTCTATTTTCACTCATAAATTTATGAAATGTTTTTTTTAATTTTAAAAGCGAAGGAAGAAATCGATCTGTACGCCTATTCCGGCATTTCCCTGTGAATTGGGAATTGAGAAAAAACTGCAATAAATGAAATATTTTCTTATACAAATTTGTTACTTTCCGCCACACGGAATATTAGGTAGTTATGAAAAAATTGCAATAATTTTTTCTCAATTCCTATTTCACAATGTACCGGAATGGGCTACAAAAAAGACTTGAAACGAACTGAAACTCAACAGTGTGTTAGGACATGTGACAAACTGTAATAGTAGTCTCACGATTATTGTAATCAGGAGACAACAGATTTCATTATTATTTTTTTATTGAGAGTTTTTGAGATCAATTAAACTCAAGTAAGTAAAGAAGTAATTGGAATTTTTTCAATTCAAAGGTATGGTTTGAAGTTTCTCAGAAATAAACTCCAATTCACATTTTTCGGTTTTTTTATTGAATTCGAACCTTCCTCGTCAGTGCCTGGCTCGAATCCTTGGACAGACACGCTATCGATTGCGCCGTTCGAAGTTGAAACTTCTTCACCACTTATTTATTTTTGCTTAAGTTGAATTTTTCCATTGTCATTAGACTCCATGTTTTTGCATTATATGGGATTTTTTTATTTTTTTAATTTTTATTTTTTTATGTTACATTACATACCGTATTTATGTTACACCCATATTTATTTTGGAAAAAAAAATCATTTAATTCTTACTATTCTCTACTGAAACAAATAATAACCAAAATAATCTTGTTTGAAACAAAAAAAAGTTCTGCGAAATATGAAATTTCTTACGCAAACTTCCTAAATTTCCTATATTAAAAATTGAACCTGAACCTCGTTTTTGATTGGGTTCGGGTTCACATAATTTAAAAAAAAATCTTGCTCCGGAGCGGGTTCAGGGTTCGGGTTCGAAACACTGGTTAAAATCATTACAACTTTGACTTTTGAGCATTCGTGGCAAGAAAAACATAATCTAAATTATATTCCTTGAAATGTTCAACAACAAAAACTGTGACTTTTTATACATAAGGTTGTGGTCAGCCAAAGTAACTTAGCACTCCATGTGGATGAGCAATGTTTCTTATTCATGGTTTTAATACTATTAGGTGCACGAGCTATATCCATTTTAGAGAAAGAAAAACTTTATCCAAGCTGAGAATAGGGTATAAGCTCTCTAGGGGATGGTTTAATGTGACTACAAAATAACTCGTTTAAGTTTTTTTCTGAGTTTAATTTATTTTTAAGTTTTGATATTTAACGTTGAATAAAATTGCCACACTCTTGTTGTTCTGTTAAAATTACATACACATGGTTTAATGTTATAATGTTCGATGCTATAATTTTTTTAACATGTATAGAAGTCAGTCTAAATGGAAGAACAGGTGGCAACCCTAATCTGTTCGGGCACTGACGAATTCCAAATTCGGGCACTGACGAATTCCAAATTCGGGCACTGCCGTACTACAAACTTCATATCATCAACAGTTTAACAAAAGAAAATAATGCTCCCTGCAGTTAACTGAAAAGATTTTCAGTCAGTTAATTGAATTGTATCAGTTCCAAAATATTATAATTTTTAGAACCATATTATGATTTTTAGAAGGTTAAGTGGCCTAGTGGTAAGCAAGCGTGTTGAATGGTTTAGTGGTTAGCAAACCAGACCTGAGCTTACATAACCCAGGTTCCACTTTCTATTAAGGGTAAACTGTTTTTTTAACCAAACTATAGCACACCGATTTTCCAATTCACCGATAGCCAATCAAAATCGTAGATAAATTGGAAAAATACTTTATGGACTAATCACGAATATAAAATTAATTAATTGAACTCTTTAAATTTCTTCTTTACGTGAAGTGATAAAATTGATACAGAAATTGTAAATTGAATACAAGCATGGGACACTTGTTGACATCTTACATTGCTTTATGGATCATAAAGAATGGTATAAAAATTTGCTTGAAATTAACACTAATTCAGGTTCAAATTAATGCCATTAGTTTTTAAATGCCTGTAAAAAAAAATATGGAGTCATCACTACCTAGCTGCCATCTCCAGTTTCACCCACTTCATTAGACCGCACCTTGTTATATTCTCTTGTAAAAGACAGCTATTGTACTTGACCCTTGTACTAAAAAATTATGGACCGGGGTTCAGCAATTTCGAAAGCTAGAACCTCTAAATAATTTTATCCTCATCGCGCAATAACTGAATAGGAGTGCCTTGTAACATACTGCACTTACAGACATACATTTTAGTATATCAGATTCATGGGTGGTATTGATCCTCCACAATCGAAATTTTATTTATTTAGCGTATGTTTTTTTTGTGATACATAAACATTTACAAATTAAAACTGATAAAACTTAAAAACAAAACCTGTAAACACATTAAATAAGCTTACAATCGATATGATTGTGTGTCTTTTAGTT
The DNA here is from genome assembly GCA_963693315.1 of Diogma glabrata. NCBI lineage: Eukaryota > Metazoa > Arthropoda > Insecta > Diptera > Cylindrotomidae > Diogma > Diogma glabrata. The sequence continues at coordinate 399,780,762 of OY856186.1, forward strand.
AAAGCCTCGTTGACACTAAGATAGTTTACAATCTAGTATCCAGCGAGTTTACTAGCAGCCGGTAAATTTGCCTAGAGTAGTGTAATCATGTTTACAATCTAACTAGCAAATCTACCGAAAAAGTTGATTGGTTGGCTACTTTACAATCTACTCGCCAACTTTTAAACTTGCCAACTAGCAGCTTGTAAACAATCTTAGTGTCATCGAGGCTTAAGAGAACAGGTAAAATATTTGAACATTGAGCAGGTTGCTGGCCGGTTTGTCGAGAGGCTTTCTTGACTTCGGTCGACTAAAAGTACGGTCACCGTAATATTTATGCAAGGGTAGCGTGATGCTGTTGGTTACCTTAATATGTTCACGAAGGAGACAATGTGAGCATATGCATGCAGGTGGAGCGATATTTCTTAACACAGGGAGCCAAGGTAAATGAGTGGATCTGATAGTGGCATGAAGCTGGCAGTCATTTTTTTGGTATGTGTGTTATTCAACCAGACTGATGCTACGTACTCAGCCACTGAGTACACCAGACTTAGAGTAATTATGCGGAGGGTAGATGGAGTAGCACCCCATGTCGCGCCGGCCAGTTTGTGTAGTACATATATTCTTTCTCGTTTTAAGTTTTTTTGACGTATTCTCTAGAGCTTAAAGGAAAGAGTTCTATCGAGAGTAATTCCCAGATACTTTGTTTTTTTTTTATTGGAAGTTAGGCATGTTTAGTGTTAATAATAACCCAAACTAGGATTGGAATTAATAATGATTAATTATGTTTCCTTTAGGAGTTTATGAACGTTAATTTTAAAATTTTGGGGATTAAAATTATCAGGAAAAACCCACACCGGCAAGAAATTCCGAGTGTGAGACTCTGCTATTGATTGTACTTATAGACATCGCCGTTAAATAACACTGAAAGTTCATGTTTTGCCAGTTTGTTGTTTAAGTGGAAGCATAAACTCTCGGTTTTAATTAAATTAACTTTGTATTGAGTGGCCAAGGTCCAATCATCCGCGTTACCAAATTTCTCGATTTAGGAAAAATTTAGTTAGCAATTATTTTTACATTGTTTCCCCGCATTTTTAAGAAATTCTGGAAAAATATCATCGTAGCCAGCCGCTTCTACGATTTTCTTCTGAGACAGAGCTAAATCTAGTTCTTCGCTACTAAAAGAGGTCACATACTTTGATGGAGACGAGCAATTACGATTTATTTCTCTATGTTTAATGGTTCTTTTGTTTACGGTATGATTTGCAATTTCCTATGGAAGTTGCAATTCCTCAAATTTCCTTAATTGTTAGCACGAGTCAGCTTCCGAAGGAGACTTCAAGCTTTCCTGCTTGAATGGAAAAAAATCAATGTTTACACCAGCGTTAATCCAGTTTTGTTTCCTCGCGGCGTCGTGGATATAACAAGTCTACAGCCAGGTCGGCTTCACCTCTACTAAGGTACTCCTCATATAATACATATATCGCTTTCTCTACTCTGGAATATATTTTTCGCGGAAGCCTCTTGGGATGAATTTCTTAGCAGTTGAAATGATATCGTAATTTTTAGGAATAGATTGGATCCAGCAAATCACTGCATCCAACTCCGATCTATATTAAGTCGTCAGTTTTATTAAAATTCCATTTAGGTTGAAGGGTAGAGTTAACGGGTGGGATTTGGATACATACCTCAACAATTGCTGGACGATGTTGAGAGCGTGGGCAAAGCTCTGGACATTGGAATAGGATGCTGTTCGTTTTTTGTGGAAAAACAGAGGTTGGGAAAGAATCGGATGGCTTCAATTTTCAATTATAATGTATTAAAAATTAGTAATAATTTGCTAGCTTAGCCACCAAAAAATTTAAAATATTTGCTTTATTATCCAATTACTATAAAATTATCATATTGAACTTACCCATCTAAGAACTTTAATGACGGTGAAATCGTTGCAAATACTTTCTCCCTAAAATCATCTGAATTTGTAACTTCATTGTTAAATAAGTCAAGAACTTTTAAATGTTTGAAGTTTTTTAATGGCTCTAAATCTGTAAACTCTTTGATTTTATTTCCTGACAAATTTAAATGAGTTAATTTAGGACTTCCTTGTAAATGATTTAAGCCATTTGAAATTCTGTTATCAGACAGTTCTAACTTTGTCAAATTTGGTAGTTTGGGAAAACCTTTTAACGTTGTTAATCCAACATTAATTAAACTCAAACTTTCAAGGGCAGAGAATTCTTCTGTTAATCCAGCAACATTTGGACTTCGACAATTGTCGAGAGTTAATTCTTTAATCTAAAAGCAAAAAAATAAATATTTATTATTTATTATAAACAATCTAGTGTTAATGAAAAATATAGCTTATAGATGGCATTGCTGGAAAACTGAAATTTTCTTTTTTATTTCATTAAAACAATTATTTTTTTTCAAATTTGAAAAATAATTTTACAAATTCATTAACATGTGAGGGATAATTTATTATGCATAAAAATTTTGAATTCATTTTTTATAATTTATCGAAGAACAAAAAAAAAAACAAAAACAAAGAAGGTTAACAAAAAACAACTTGTCGAAGCAAAGGAAATTATGAATTTTATTTCAATACGGAGTAGTCGCAAAATAGCGTTCAGTGAAGTCAAGACATGTTACTCCACCCTTTGAAAAAAATTAATTTTCCGTAATAATAAGTGTTTTGAAGCTTATATTATTATAAATTAAATACACAATTATGAATTCAATTTAATTTATTGGGTGTTTATGCTATTATATTAGTGACATTGTGAAAAAATTGTATAAAAACAACAATGGCGTCTTAATTGTATTACGAAACGTCGCATTATGAAAATGGCTGAACTTCTGGCAATTAAAATTTTTTCCACTGTAGCAAAATTTCTTTCGAAGAAAAAATGAAAACAAAAGAAATCTCTTTTGTATGATTATTTTTCAGGAGATAAATATACCGAAATCATTAAGAAAAATTATTAAGTGACAATAATGGAATCGATTTTTAATTATTGTGTTTATTGTAAGAAGATTGAACACATAAGGAAAGCGGGACGCATTGATAAAACTATTTTCATGTGTCTATTTTTCTAAAACAAAAGGATAACTTCTGAATTCAATCGGAAAATAACTTTGGTGATATTAATTAAAATATTAAAAGTAGCAAGTATTAAATTGATAGAAAATTACGTGCAATCACAATATGGCGGTTAATTTTGATAATTGTTAAAAGAATAAAATCAATATTGATTATCAGAAATTTGAACTTTAAGCAACTTTTTGAAATAATCAAGATTGATTGAATTAAATATTACCACAAAAGTGGATTATATTCTAGGAAGATCTCCATCACCAAAATTTGGTCTTTTTATTATATAGAAAATTGATTTGCTTAAAACCGAATTAAAATGCATCGTAATCCTTTGAATAAACAAATCTTTGAAATTCTAACTTCTGGGCCAATTGGAATTTAATTACTAATTTTTTATATAATAAATAACAACCGCGTAAACACGTTTCCAAAGTTTTTAAAATATATGTATATTTTATAATTTACATTTTAGAATTTTGATTATACAAACGAACAAGAAAATCCATTGTTTTTTTTAATTTTATCTTACAAAAATGCTTGACACTTTTCTAAATGCATTTCTGCATTTTTCATTATCAATTTCCAAAGCGCTTTTGTATTGAAAATAATTGCAGCATAAAAATGGTTAATCTAGTATTTAAAAATATATATTAACTCACCTGATTAGCTGGTCTTCCACGTTGTTCCAATTTTATTCTTTTTTCCATTTTACATAAATTTATTTTAACACTAAAACTATATTAAACCCACAATTCAATCTTGTTTTTATTTAAAAAAAAAAATTGTTAACAAAAATTCTTTACGCTTCTAACTTCTTGGTTACTTTGAGCAAACCAAGTCTATTTTTATTTTCTTATTACGGCGCAAACAACCAAGCAAAGCAAGTCAAAACGTTTGATTTGACGGACAAATTGACGAAAGCATCAAAATAAAAATCGGTATATTTCGTTTCTTTTCGTTCAATAATTTATTTTTTCAACCAATAAAATATCTTGAACGAAGGCGGGAAGCACATTTTTCATATTTGTTTTATTAATACTTTTACATATTTGATGTGTGGATATGATTTTCGATAAACAAATTCTGAATGTTTTGGTAAGTTTTAAAATTAATTGAGGTAGCGCGATTATTTAAAAATGAACGAAGAATATTTTATAGTAAAAATTAATGAAATAATGCAATTTCTTTTAAACATTTTGAATTGATTTTGATGAAAAATTAATGATCGTGTTCATTTTAATATAAAACATTTAGCAATTATGTATTTTTTGAACAGAAATGTAAATATTGAGTTGATGCTAGCTGCTGTTTTCGTTAAATTTCGATGAAACTGCTTTAGGGGTGCCATAGTTTGGCAGGTGACAGATGAATATAGAAATGAAAAAATTTGTATTATTTGATTGTGGTTTTATTTTGACCGTTGATTAGATAAAAAGAAAATTGGGTCAATTGTTATTTTGAATAAAAATGAAAAGTTAAAGTAACATTAATCGATAGCTATATTTAGTAATTTTTTGATAATAATTTTATTTATGCATTTAGATATAACAATTAATATTTTATATTTGTTATTTCTTGCAATGAATTTTTTTTTGATTGTCATTTCTGTTTATTTTTATTTTAGTGTTAACGCCGTTTGTATGAACATTTATTATATATTTCATATTTTAAACTTTTCCCAAAATTCAAAAAAATTGCCTAGAGAATTTGAATGAAACTTAACGATTGTTTATTCAATTAGATCAGGGGTACGTTCCGAAACTTTACTATAGTTAACTATATTTAAATACGGTCGTTCAGAAACGAAATAGTAAAGTTAATATTTAACTATTTGACAGCTGTTTGCGTTCAGAAACACGCTACTCCCCGCCCACATTTATTAAAAAATTAAATGTGCTCTCGAGTAGAGTTAAAAATTAAATACACATATACATAAGCATTATTTAAAATTTAACGATTTCAAATTGACAGTTCAATTTATTTTGAAATTGCAGCATATATATTTTTCAAATTCTGAATGAAATGCAAGTTTTCTGTAACAATATGGTTAGTATTTTCTATCTTAGTTTTACATTTTTTCGGTTTTAATTTTATGAAAGAATTATTCTGACATACGATTTTAACAGATTGTATTAGTTTTGTGTATTTAAAATTTTACTTAATGATCGTCGTTCAGAAATTATTTAACTATAGTTATTAAATATTTTAATGCGGTGATTTGATTGGTGCATTAAATATTTAGCTATAGTAAAGTTTCGGAACGTACCCCAGATATATTATGTATTTTTTGAATTTGTGGTTTGTACATTCTGAATTTATATGCTTGTATGTATATTTTTGCTCACCAATGCTTTGCTTTACTTTATATTTTTTCACTAATTCTCCATTTTTAAAAATTTATCGTTTTGTCCTTATGTCCTAAAACACCAACAAGAAACAGATTTATGAATATTAGGAATAACATAACGGCATTTACTGACAAAAAAAATAAATGCACAAAATTTTTCAGATAATTCAGTTACTTCACTCAAATCGAACGCAGCAATTAAAAGATAAACGGATTTAAACACCATATATCTTCTAATCTAGTTACCTAAAACGATAACGGTACCGATAGGCGATAAGCTTACTGCACTTTCCATGCTTTTCACGAAAGTCAAGTTCCCAAAACACTAGCGATTCAGTTGCGGGTAATATGGCTACGATAATCCCGAATAAAAGTATAAATAAACATTTGAAATAAAATACACAGTTTTTAGTCTAGATTGTTATTTTTTATTGAATCATACAAAGGATAGGTTTTTTTTTGGAATAACAAATCGGGCAAATGGCCTCTACGACTTTGTTGGCACATACACTCTTTTGTTGTAATTCATGTAACGCTTGATTTTACTAACCCTAAACTCTCAGCTGCCAAAAACTTTTTAGGGCTACCAACAATTTACTGAACAAATGGCGGCAAATTCAAATCTTGCGATAATTTTAGAATACTTATAAGGAATAAGGATAAAGAAGCAGATGCCATTGACCTTACGGCACAAGTTCGTTATATGGTATCCTTCCCCTGGGGGTGGGGGTGGGTTCGTTGGAAAGCTTAGGTGGTGGGGGTTATATATATGTAGGTACCTTAGGCCGGAGGGGTGGGGTTTAGGAGTTATGGTGGATGCTATTGATCGAAGGTCTACAGGGTCGCAGAAGCGAGTGAAAAATAACATAATATATCATAAAATATTGTCTTTATTATATGAAATATTTCATTTCAAACAACCTAAACCGCACCTCTCCGGCCTAAGATACCTATATATATATAACCCCCACCACCTAAGCTTTCCAACGAACCCACCCCCACCCCCAGGGGGCGGATACCATATATCGAACCGTAGCCAAATTATTAAATGCGAGCGTAGCGACCAAAACAAGCGGGCTCGAAAATTTTTTTTCGAAATTTCAAGGTCACGTTATTTACAAGTACTTTAAAATTATGCTTTTTAATGAAAAACGTGCAAATCTGGCAAAAAAATAATATAATACAAAATACGAAAATAATACAAACGTTTATTAAAATCAAATATAATGCATAAAAACTTCATTTAAGAAATTTTGCGAATTTAATTGATTTATAGTCGGTAACGTTAACTTAACGTAAAGTACAAATGTATGAAAATGCACTAGAGCATTTATAGTCGTTAACGCAAACTTAACGTTAACTTAACGTAAAGTTCATTTCATTCTATCTTAAAGATTTTATTAAGGATTTTTTGACGTTTAGTATAAAAACTGAAGAAATCTAATATTTAATTGAAAGTATCCATAAAAATAAAATTTTATTTATTAAAAAATGCAAAGGATATAAAAAGAGCGACCTTAAGGCGCGCTATACACCTGAACTAAACTATGAGAACTATGCGAACTATGTTTTTAAAAAATAATGTATATAACGTAATTATAGAAAAAAACATTGCGGAAACAAAACATTTAAAAACGGAAACATTACACTTTTTTAAAAAGGCCTACAGCCTAGCTAGCATATTTAGAAATCCCCCACTGTCGGTACAGTTGAAAAGAATTCACTATATATATAAGAATTCACTATGTTTTTTCTAATTGTGTCATTACACTTTGGTTTTTACCAAAATTAACATTAGCATATTCTGCGAAGAATGCTACTTTATCAATAAAAAGATTGTTAAAATAATCGCTTAAGCGATTCAGTTATATCAACTGATTTTTGGGTGTTCAATCTATAAAATGTCAAAAAACCGCTTGTTGTACCAATATTTTTATCGAAAAACGTAATAATGATGAGAAATGTTTTTACGTTCCCTTTATTAGACGCGCCAATGCTTATAGAAAAATATAAAGATTTGTTAATATTATGTTTATATTATTATAGGAGTTTTTAGACTCTGGACCGTGGTAAAACGAATATAAGGTATTCTTGACAGCTAAACGAAAATTTTGTGTGACGTCATCCGGCGTAAATATAAAGAAACAAAAAATGTTTTAATTTGAAAATTAGAGAAAACATAATTTTTACGCAATGGTTTTCCTTATTTTTTCATTAACAATTTGTTTATTAAGTTTTCTAGCTCTAAAGAACATTTTGCAGGGTAGGAAATTCGACGTCCACGCCATGCTGCAGGGGTAATGCAGACAGAATTAGGTTGGTGTATCGGAGACAAGCAGAGAAAAACTGCTTAGTCTATTACGCTACATCACCGCGAATTGGGGCCTTAAAACTTCTTATAACCTTAACATCATAACAGAACCATTAACGAAAATTTGGGTTGGGACTGAGGTTAATACCATCACTCCGAAAAAAAAGCTTTGTTAAATTTGATAACCAAAAAAAGAACTAACAAAACAACAGAAGTTTTACCTGGACGTGAGAAAGAACTAAACTACCGAATCGGAACGTGAAACGTGTGCAGCCTGATTGCTCATGATGCTTTAATAAGCCTAGAAACAGAGACTGAGAGGCATAGGATGGATACCATTTCTCTGCAAGAAATTAGACAGACAATAATCGGAAAACAAAACTCGTCAAAACTAGTCACTCTTTATGCAGTAGTGATCATTCTTCTCGAAATGAATTTAGTACTGGTTTCCTTGTTGGTGCACGCATACAAGAAGCCGTGTTGAAATTCATCCTGGTCAATGAGAGGATTTGCTACTTAGGGGTACGCGGTACATAAAACAATATTTCTCTTATTGCCTTGCATGCACCTACTGAAGCTAAGACCGTCAATATTTTCGACATAGCACTAGAGGAGGTTATGAAATCAACACCAACAATAATAATGGTGAGAGAATGACTGAGTTTGCATTATCAAATAATTTGAGAATTGCCAGTACTTTCTTTTCGCATCGATCGATTCATAAGCAGACTTATGTTTTTAAACCGATTTTAAACCGTTCCTTTATATGTGCAAATATTGGAAGTAACCACTTCCTTGTATGTTCTAAGATAAGGTTCCACTTTCAACGATCAATTCAACGATCTTTTACTCATTAGAGTATTTAAAAGTTTGTCTTTTAAAGTCCAATCATTTTCAGTGAAGTGTAAGGAACTGCAAACTAGCTTATAATAAATACGAACATTTTCTTTTTCCACATGGTTCTATCCACTACAAATTGATTTATTTTTCTGGAAATTAAAAAACCTTATGTTTTGAGTATGATTTTTCACATTTGTTGAAAACTGTTGGTTTTAACGTAGTTCGGCATTTAAATTTGTATATGTTTTAATAGTAAAACAAATACTAAAGTTCATTAATTAATGAATGAATTAATTTCAATCATTTCATTAACTAATAAATTAATTTATAAGTCATACTAAATATATTTTTAATTTAAAAACAATAGCTTTTCTCATTGATAATAACAACAAACGTATTATATAAAACTCTGAGTGACGTCAATCAAAATCAAAATGGCATCGCTGTCAATCTAGTGAGAATACCTTATTTTCATTTTACCATGACTCTGGACCTAAAACTTTAGAAATAATTTTTCTTAATTTTTCCTTACCGCTAGCTAATGGTTGAATTCAACCTAATGGTTTATTCTTTAAATAATGAAGAAAATAATTTTCTTGAACAATCGGTAGCCGCATAAGACTGGGAATACATTACAGCATGATGCGCAAATCCCGTCACAGCTACAATGACATTTATTTGGCCAATGGTACTATTTGCTGGTATAAATGATGTTTTTTTAGACAAACTTGCTTTCAAATTTCTGATGTGCTGTTGAGAGTTGAGACTTAGAATGTTTATGTCATTTTTAGCTATGTCATTTTATGTTGGGCCAGTTAAGGGTCAATCAAAGTTCTTGCTCCAATTTTTATTAATTTTTATATGCCGCTTTGATAGTTTATGCTTCTCAGCTGTTGAAGATGCAGCACTTTCTTCATCAATATCGGATTTGGATACACCTACAGCATCACCTTCACCAACTAAATATCTTCTTGACAATTTTCATTGTCATCATTCTCTGCTACTACATCTTCTAAAATTTCCAAATCCTGCAACTGTTGATTTCTTGCTCGGTTTTGGTTAGCAGTAAAAAAATTTCTGATGTCCATTTCTTACCCATAGGCATTAAAAAAAGACGTCATTTAGTAAAGTGTAAGATTAACTTTGTTTCTTTTTTTTAATATTTCAATAAAACTAATTAATTAATAATAGCCCAACAAAATTAAAGCGACAACTACAAAATACATCGGATGTCAAATTAGAATATGTAAATGTAAATCATACTTTGCTCACAGAATTATAGCGTTGTCGCTGAGCGTTTTTCATATAAAAATGTAGTTTGTATTTGCACTTTGTAGTTTATCGTTTAGTCGGAAACACAAACATCAGAAAATTATTCATCCGCGACAGACAGCAAGCAATGTATAAATACACCGCAGGATTTTTTTTAAATTAAAGTTTGGTATATTGGTGTTAGGCGGGATTTTTTGGTGCTAAAGCGGGACGTTGGGACAAAACTTGTACGGCGGGCCAATCCCGCCAAAATCGGGACGACTGGAATCCCTACTCTAGGACGACGATCTTTTCTGTTCTAAAAAAAGAATCAGGATTATCGGGGATTTTGATTTAAATATAATAAATAGTATGTATAAAGCTAGAAAAGTTTATGAAAGGAAGTGTTGATTTATATCAAGAAAATGAAAAATAACTCAAATTTTAATGATATTGTTACGATTCTACATAAACGCTATGAAAATGAAATACAAAACGAAATTGTATTCAACCTCAATTTTCGATATAATATTACAATATTTCAAAAATAATATCAACGCCATATTGTTTCTCAGAAAAAGGGTCGAAACATGAAATAAAATATCGAAAATAATTACGTAGATCTCTGGAAAGAAGGCTTTTCCTTCAACTTTTGAAAAGAAGGATTTTCCTAGAATAAACGAGAAATTAAGCAGAATAATATATTCTGTTGTAGAATCCTGTTGTAGAATCCTGTAGAATCCTGTTGTAGAATGCGATGAGTTTTATTTTAGACCGCGATATTATAAAGTTAAAAAAAATTAGACGGCGATAGTTTATGTGAAATATGATTATGTTAAATTTAATTTAATTGTGAATAAAGTTTTAAGTATTATTTAGTGTATTAGTTTGGACGCTGTGTTTATACTAGAAATTTCCATTGGAGTTTATGAAGCTATTAGAAGAATATTCTAGATAGGAATATTGTTTGCTGTATTGTTTTTCTAATGTTGTGGAACAATACTTAATAAAATACTTGAATACTTAATAAAATCTGGCGTTTTCTTTTCTAATCAGTGATCGAATCCAGAAAGTGATTTGGGAAAAACGTTTATCGAATTGAGAACAGCGCCGTACTATCGAAAGTGCAACAGGTGCAATCGAACTGCGCCTGTTATTTTGGGGAGCTCCCCAAATATTTCATTCATTTAAAAAACTTCTCCATAATAGCGGAAAATACCATCAAAAACGCAAATATCAAAATTCACAATTTGAGGGGTCTAGTTTCAAAGTGTACAATATCCATTTTTCATAAAAAATGAGATAGATGTCGTGTCATATAAAATTTTTATCGCTGAATTCGAATTTAACTTTAACACAAATCTAGTTGGCTACGATTTAATTTGATTCAAATATACCTAATAATTCAGTTATTGTTTTGGTTCAAATAGATTTATTTCTAATAGCGTCTTGTTAGTGGAAAGTATTATAATTTCAAAGTTATCAACAGAAATACGTTTTATTTTAATTGTTGTGGGCAAATAGTGAATTTGTCACCAGAAATACGGTATTATTAATAGTTTAAATTTTTAGTGTCTAGTATGTATAAAATTAAAATAGTAAGGTGTACTACTATAGGTGAAGACCATTCCATTGACGTCTATTGGTAGCGTTAAATGTGAGCCGGAGATTCAAAACTTAGACGTCATATCTGATGATGAGGCAGCGAGGAGATATTTGAGAAGAAACAAGGAAATGAAGTTATCTGAAATGGAGGAATTCCATAATCAAAGGTTACCTCATGAAGATAGGCGAAAAAGAATGACAAGAGATAACCGAAACGAAAGGTCATCTAACAGTTCAACCAGTCATCGAAGCGTTAGGCGGTGCTGTAGACAGTTGTTACATAAGTGTGAGAATTTAAAATCACGACCCACCAGAGAGAATAAAAAGTGAGCAATTACGCCACATCAATCTGTCATTCATCACCTGCCGGCCGTTTACAATGGCCATGATATGGATAACGATCTCAATGATAGAATTTCGAATATATCCACTAGATTATTCAATTAGTATTTGAGGATCCCAATTATATAAATATTATGTTGAGCACGTTTGGTTCTGAGGCTCAGGAGGGTAATATGAATGAAATTTTCGAATTTTCCAGTCAATGATCAGTACGATTTAATCCTTAGACAAAAAGAGTTTGCTCGAATGAATAGCAGAATGTCTGTTGACTGGAAAGCTTGCTCTTTGCTTTCTAGTTGTTCAGGTTCGAACTCGTAGTAGTCCTAGAAAAGATGACGTCTGGAAGAATTTAACGGCTAATATCGCAGAAGTCACAGGAATTGGAAAGAAAATTTTAAGAAAAAAAATTAAGCCTAAGTTACTAGCCAAAATATCAGCTTGTGTATCTTCTCTGGAAGACACTATTTAAAATTACTACAGAGTTTTTTCTTTAAACTTCAAATCGTTATATTGCTGCATGGATTGCTGCATGTCACCTGTCAGATGATAATTAGAAATCAGTAATTATGTATTAAAATTTATTGAAAAAATAATAATAATGCAACTTTAGTAAAAACAACTTAAAGACAACGCAAAACAATCTTGATTTGCAAGAAATAACAATTATTTAAAGTTTTCGAAATACAAATCAGCTGATCAGAAATGTCAAGTTTTTTTCGGGAAAAAGGTCTACTTACATTGCCGATTCTTGTCATTTCAATGGCGATTTGCTTGGATGAGATGGATAGCTACAAGGTCAATGTGACGTTTTAGATTTAAATTGTAATTATAATGCATTGGATAATCACTCACAAGTGTATAAAATAAAAATATTTGTGGAACGTAAAAAGATGGAATAAAATTAAACAATAATAATGGAGAATGCGTTATATGGTATAGTAAAAAGAAGGATTTAACATTGGTTTAATGTAGAACTGAATCTGGACTGATAAACTGATGGAACTAGTGATGGAATGACTATCAGTTCTAAGTAGTTTGGAATTATACAGCACCAAAGAAAAAAGTATAAAAATAAAATTTAAATAGCAAAAGAAGATGGAATAAATGGAATGAAAGTTCAAATAAAACTAAAGATTTGACACCTATAAACTTATTATCAGTATTACCCGATATAAAACATTTATTTATTTGAAAAAATATTTTGAATATTTTATATCGGATCTGTGGCGAACATCAAAACTAAAAGTATTTCTCAAAAAAATTTAAAGTTTAGCAGGCGATGATTTCGTTACCATTTATTAAAAGAACAAAAAATAGTTTTTTATTATTCGGATTTTGTTTTTTCCAAATTGTTTAAGTTCTTATTTTTCGTGTTAAATTAAAAATGTAATTCTCTATATAAATAATATTGCATCGTTTCACCATCAATTTGATAAATACAATAAGACAAATTTTATGTAACTTGTATAATCTATTTCGTATAAATACAAATAAACTCTGAAATGTTATTGTGTTTTGAGGGAATTTAATTAATATTCGTGCTACTTAATAATGCATCAAGAGCATTAGTGAATGTGGAAGCTACTGTACCTGAAGAATTTGGGAAATTTGGGAAATAAATTTAACTCATTATGTATCAACCATACAACAACATTTTATCTGCTGCCTTTTGTGTTTATTTTACGTGAACAGTAAAATTGGTAAATCATAACCGAAGATTGAGCTTAATCAACACATTCAAAGTAACTCATTATATTGGATACGACATCTCTAACAACATCTCGTATCATAATATTCATCTCCTGCAGAATTCAACGCCACTAGCAGCCAGTCTCTATATTAAAATCTACCTCCACTCAACGCAGTATCATCCAAAACTGGTAACCCCGACTAGGAACAAACGTTCCAATGGAGTCAACTTTAAGAAGTTTAAAATGTATAATTTAATTCATTTTTTTTTAAATTAGTGCTTGCTTCATTTTGTTTTAAATAATTTAATTTTATTATAATATTTTCTTTTTTTTTCACAGCGACACATCACTTTTCCCTTAGTGACCACATATTCTTCCAACTAGTCATTTTTCCTATTTAGCAATAGTCTTGTTTCCTCCTAGTGACACATTCTTTTTTCTTTTTTCTCCAAATTTTTATTTTTCGGTTTCAGCCAATTCTTGTAGTGCGATTAATTTTTTAAAATTTTCTTTTTGTTTTTAAATCGATACCATGGGCCGAAGTCTAACATCTCCTTCCTTCGTAAGACCCACTCCACTCTTCTGAAATCTTGTGCCGAAGCTTTACAACTCGTTCCTTCGAAAGACCCACTTCATTCTCCGTTACTTATGGGCCGAATTAATCATCTTCCTCCTTCGTAAGACCCACTCCACTCTCCTTAACTCATGGGCCGAAACAAATTTTGTCGAATTTTCTGATTTTTTTTTTATTTACTATCCCTAACGTTACCCATATGTTACCATAACATGAACATCTTCTAACGTTAACCATCTATCTGTTGACAAAACAGGTATGGTCCTTATGGATATAAACATCAGATTTCATATAATTAAGCAAAAACTCCAAATATCTGATCTTAAAGGAATATCCCCAACGTTACCCATATGTTTTTACAACATGAACATCTTCTGACGTTAACCATTTATCTGTTGACGAACAGGTATGGTTCTTATGGATATTTAAAATGACATTTCGTCGTTAATCAGATATTTCTTCTTAAAGCGATCTTTTTCTATGGTACACGTCTCCAAGGTAAACATTGGTCTCAGTCAACTTTGTACTGTCAGACTTTACCAAACTTGTGTTACCAAATGCACTCCTTTGCTTACGCTAAATTTCTGCTTATTCTTGCTTTTAACAGCTAATTTTCGAAAAATGAACTAATATTCACGTTTGTAGATGCTAGTATTGTCTCAGTCAACTTTGATCTGTCAGACATTCAGCATCACCGACGATACTTTCTGCTTCTCGTATTTTAAACGAACCTTTTAACCTATTTTAACCTACATCTCAACAAATATTGGTCTCAGGCAACTCAGCTCTGTCAGACCTATATCTCTACTCGTGTTACCATAACTCCATAATTGTTCGTTTCTTTTTTCTTTTTTTGCAGAACTCCAATTCGTAAGACCCATAATTTTTTTTCTGCATCAAATGGTATCGATTACTAAATAATACTCTCGCTTAACACAATCTCTCCTAACACATTAGTTTTTAACTCTCTCCTAACACAATTTCGCCTAACCTTCATATGATCGAACATCGACAGCTAATACCTTACTTTAGGTCACATCTGAAGATGGCTCGACTCAATTTTCGCCACTATTTCTCAGTCGCACAAAATAAACACTGTCTTGTACAGACAGCTGTCCACTCACTTCTTCGGATACCTCCAAACTTTCTCTTTTTCGCTACAATACTCGAGCATTCTAAAAACTCTTCTCTTCTCCTCTTTCCAACTCTTACTAGCTACTTTTCTTTTATCGTTCCATCTTCGATGGCACTAGGGGGGGGAGTGTTGTGGCGAACATTTAAATTAAAAATTTTTCAATATTTAGTAGGCGGTGTTTTTATCGCTAAAATTTATAAAAAAACAAAATAGTTTTAGAGTTCTTGTTTTTCGATTTGAAAAATAATTATAAAGTTCCCTTCTTTTATTATTTTAAATATAATAATGTTATAAGAGTTTTAAGTATTTAATCTTCATAAATAGAATGTAAAAGAAAATTAGTTGCATATATTAATATTAAAAAATGTGGTATGCTGCAATTTTACGTTTAAGTAGACGAAGATTATTTCTGGCCTTAATATTTTTATTATCATTAACTTATTTTTTAATTAATGTAATTGGAATTGGTGGACCGATATCACTTGATTCATCAGAATTAAACGAATATGAAATTAAGAGACATTAACCTTTGATATGGCAAACGAAAACCGAAATTATCTCAACAAATGAGTTATCAATTAATTGCCGTAACTCAATACAAGGTAAAGCTTTAATTGTTGATGATCGTGGTTTTGTATGCTCCCGTTCAGAATTATTATGGAATGAATGTTGTAACACTGAGATAAAAGCAACAAAACAATATAACTGTAAAAATTGCATCCGCTTGTCAGATAACTTTCACACAACATCATTCATCAAGAGCTTATAATAATCTCTCTAAGAAGCTATAATATCGCATATTGTGTTCAACTTTTGTGCAACGTTACTCTGCTCTACACCATAGCTAAAACAAGCTATAGATCAACTGAAGAATTTTTTAAAAGATAATGGTATTTCTATTGGCTGATCACCTGCCTGGTTTACGTAGTAATCATTTATGTGAGGCAACTTTGGACAAGATTTTCCTATTAAAAACGGCACGTTATCATAGGCAAAGAGCAGCTTTAGAGATATCGGTATGTATAAGGACGAAGGGAACAAGTTCAAGGTTATATGCTCGATGTTTTATTTTTCTTACTATATATTAACGACTACAGTGAAGTATTCAGGCATTCGAAAGTAAAATTATTCGCTGATGATGCAGTAATATAATGTGATAGTAATAATGAAAAGGAATAGAATTATAAATATACAAGAGGACCCCGATAGTAAAGTAAAATGGTTAAAAATAAATAAACTTAAATTGAAAATAACAAAAACGAAATACACTCATCTTTGAAGAAACCATATGCCCTGCCCAAGAAGGCAACAACACCCAACACTCCCTTAAGGGGTTGGCCCTTAAGGTGGCAAAATAAATACGCCATTTACTACTATTCATTAGCTTTTTACCATTATCATGTGATGTGCGCGATGCCTTCTCCTTTTGTGTTAAAAATACTGTTCTTTGTTTTGAAGTACAAATGGTCACCTGACTAGTCCATTCTTTTTTGTAAACAAAGAATTAACGAGTGCAATCCATAACGCTCTCATAATAATTAAACTGTTAAATGAAAAAAATTAAAGCAAGACAGTGGTGTTACAAATACATAGGTTCATGTTTGAAAATATCGCTTAAGATTAAAAATTAGTTAGTTAGTTCAGAAATTGACTTCGTTTGCTTTTGTTTATTGAATTTATTATTTTTTGTAATTTTATCTTTATTTAATTTTGTTGCCATTTAGTATTACTATTTTTTAACAATTTTCAAAATATTTGTATATTATATAACATGATTTTAAAACATATTTATAAGCCAATTAAAAATAACAGCAATATAGTTTTAGTAATATAGAATATTTTTCATTAAATTTAACATTTAAGTTTATAATGCTAAATTATATTCGAAGTAATGAAAGAGGTTGATAGGTAACAATGTTTTTCTATTTGTTAAATAAAATAAAATCGGCGTTTTTTGGTCTCTTTTTTTATTCAAAATTCGGCAATTTTCAGAGTCTATCCCAGAATTGAGAATTAAGTTTTATTTTGACCTGTTAAAAATTCATTAAATTATCAAATGTAAAAAATTATATTCGATTTTTTTTTTCATATTCGAGTATTCATATTTGAGTATTCTGAATCGGAGTTATGCGCGGTTGAATTTTTGAGGCTTTCTCACGTAGTTTTGGTAATGGTGTCAATGTTTTGTTAATAGGTGTCACAAATTATATGCGATTTCCGTATATTTTTGCGAATAAAAAGAAAAATAGTTGAATAATCGAAATTTGTAAGTTGGAAATTAATAATGTTTCTCTTTTCCGCTAGGAGGCACATTAAACTTTGGTTTACTTCAAAGCTCATATCTCTAAAACCGTCCTTTTTTATTGGTTTTTCACAAACTTTAAAGTAAACACATGCAGCTATGAAATTACAAAAAAAGTGAGAGATTCAATATGGATTTTTTTATACGATTTTTTAAAGTTTAGTATTTGAAAAATTCACATTTGTTTTTTCTAAACAAGTTAATTATTCTTTACTAAATATGAATCTAATATACTGAAAATTTTATATTTGGACATCTGTACTAAATTTGAAACATGTTCTGTGCATTACTCATTGAAAAACAGGTTTTTATTGAGAATAGGAATTGGAGATCCCAACGATCGAAGATTTTGATATACTTTCAACATCTTACCACTAGCATAAGAACAAGACTATTATAAATAAATATTTTTTTCTTTAAAAATCATAATTTAATGAAACAATATTAATATTATAAACAAATATGTACATTAAAAAATTAATTTATATATATTTTTTGCCTTAAAATTGAAATATTTCTGACTATCGGGAAAGGCAATTTTGGCAATTTTTTTATCGATTCTAGGGTAAAAAACATTGAAATCCTAGAGTTCCACTAATTATTTTAATTTCCGAAAACCGCATCAAAAGAAATTGCAATTAAAATTTTAATTACAATTGAAATTAGTGGAACAGTGCCAATGGGCCAACAAGATTTAAGAAATCAAAGCGGTTGGTATTATGGACCCACACCGACATCTACGAAATATTCTTGGAAGAAAACCCTGATGTCGAAATCAGCTTCTCAAAGTTCACCACGTTGCGACAGAAGGAATGTATTTTAGCTGGACCTACTGGAACAAACAATGTTTGTATATGTTCGTTTGATGTGTAAAGCACTCGTAAATTTAATAAAAAATGTAAAAGATCTGCTTAAGAAACTGAGTTGTTCTGATGATACAGTTGATTGTGCAACAAATATATGTAATGATTGTAAAAATTTCGTGGAAGCTTGCACGTGGAATCTCTTGAATTTTACGGAATCTCTTGGAATCTCTTGAATTTTACGAAGAAATGCATTATGAGCAATGGTTAATGCAAGATAGATATTCGTTAAAAATATGAAATAATTCGTAGAAGATTTAATACCTAAATCGGTCAACATATTAAAAATGCATGATTTCATTGCATCGCAAGGCAGAAATCAAAGTTTTTTAAAGAAACAACACTAAAACTACGTCTCGGCGAATACGTCTTCATTATGGATTTTTCAGAAAACTATTCTATGAAAACCTAGATACAAGCTGCTCATTTCAATAAAGTACAAGCCACAATGCACCCAATCGTAGTTTACTACAAATCATGTAATGATAAACTAGAGGTCTTATCTTTTGTCATTATATCTGATCATCTAATACATAACACAGTTTAAGTTCATAAATACTAGGGAAAATGTATTGAATTCATTGAAAAACATCAATAAATATATCCAAGCATTAAATTTTTTTTATATTTTATGGATGGTTCATTTTAGAAATCTTAGCAAACATATTGATGATTTTAAAATACCTGCAGAATTGCATTTCTTTGCTACTGGTCATGGAAGGGTCCATCGAATGGGACTGGAGGAACACTTGAAAGAGAAGCCCGGAGAGCATCGCTTAAAGGAGAAAAATATCAAAAGTAAAGGAATTATTTGAATGGGTGAATATTTGATCCAAAAAACTCAAATGCGCTATGAATATCATATTTGTCTTCAGGAGATATCGAACTATAGGAGCAATTTCTTTTGATGCGGTCTTCGGACATTAAAACAATTAGTGGAACTCAAGGATTTTACTATTTTTAGCCGGATATCACTACACCCAATAAAATAGTTGCCAAAATGTTTTCCTTTTCCAATAATCAAAAATGAATGGAATGGAACAAAAGTGAAATTGGATAGAACAAAAATGGAATGGGATCTCCAATTCCTATTTTCAATAAAAACCTGTTTTTCATTGAGTAATGCACAAAATATGTTTCAAATTTAGTACAGATGTTAAAATATAAAATTTTCAATATATTAGATTCACATTTAGTAAAGAATAATTAACTTGATAAAAAAACAAATGTGAATTTTTCAAATACTAAACTTTAGAAAATCGTATAAAAAAATCCATATGGAATCTCTCACTATTTTTGTAATTTCATAGCTGCATATGCTTACTTTAAAATTTGTGAAAAACAAAAAAAGGACGGTATTAGAGATATGAGATTTGAAGTAAAGCTAGATTCCTAGCGGAAAAGAGAAACATTATTAATTTCCCACTTACAAATTTCGATTATTCAACTATTTTTCTTTTTACTTGCAAAAATATACCTAAATCGCATATAATTTGTGACACCTATTAACAAAACATTGACACCATTACCAAAACTACGTGAAAAATCCTCAAAAATTCAATCGCGCATAACTCCGATTCAGAATACTCAAAAACAAAATACAGCTATTAAATAATAATAAAACAATAAACGTCTTATTCTTGTTAAATTGAGTTTTATTTCTAAAAAATAGCATATTTTCCTACAAGAGATGAAAACATTGTTTTTTTCGTGAGTAAAAATTTGTTTACGAGACAGCTAGGTAGCGTCGAGTGAGACATGTTTACGAACGAAAAACGTTTTTATCTCGCGTAGGAAATGCAATTTTTTCTATGATACTAATATGTAATCGATGTTTACTATAAATTATAAAGTTATAAGTCGACAACAAAACATTCAAAATTGATATTATTTTTTTTCATAGTTACGTTGTTTAAAATACTTTGTAAAATTATATGAAAAACCATAGCAACTATAATTTGTTATTTTTTTACACTAGTGAGTTTACTTTTCGCATAGAAAAAAGTATTTTTTTTGTTTTTAGGTAGATTTCATATAAAAATCTACCTATTGCAATGGGCTTCATCTCGGAATTTCGGAAAAATTTTTGTGCCAAACGACTATATATGATAAGCGGAGACGAAAAAACAAAAAAAAAAAAAAGTTTATATATATATATATATATATATATATATATATATATATATATATATATATATATATATATTAGACTGGTCGTTAAAAACTAAATTTTCCGAGACGCCCCCTAGAAAAATTCTTTGTGGTCAAAAAACCACAACAGCACTAATTTTTTTTTTTTTAAGTCAAAAGAACACGTGCCGCAAAATCATCGAAGTTTATTTTTTGATAAAATTGTTAATATCTCATAAAATATGCAGATGTCAAAAAAAATCATATAATAAGTTTTGTAGGAAATTTTATTCTCTACAAAAAAGGTCCAAGTCATTTTTTTCCTAAAACCTATATTTCTGATGATATTTTGAAATAAAACTTGAAATTCTTCAAAACTCGTAAAACCAAATGATGAAAATTTCGACGAAAAAGTACTAATTTTAATTTTTTTTGTCACGATTATTTTTTTATACATTTCATTCTATAGCATAAGGAAAAAATTAGGACTTTTCCGTCATCTTTATTTTTTATGTTTTTTAAAAATTACGAAAACTTACAAGTTCATTTTCAAAATATCTTGAGAACTATACGTTTTCGGGAAAAAATGACATGCACCTTTTTTGTAGAGAATTAAATTTCCTACAAAAATGGTTATGTGATTTTTTTTGACATCTGCATATTTTATGAGATATTTGAAAAAATCTACGAATTTTTCAAAAATTCAACTTCGACGATTTTGCGGCACGTGTTCTTTTGATTTAAAAAAAAAAAAAATAATGCCGTTGTGGTTTTTTGACCACAAAGAATTTTTCTAGGGGGCGTCTCGGAAAATTTAGATTTTAACGACCAGTCTAATATATATATATATATATATATATATATATAAACGATATGAGATATAACGAAAACGACCGGCACTCTCACGGTCGCATTTGTTGAGGTAGATCAAAAAAAATTTCTGTACTTGTGTGTTCTAATAATATCTTGGACAAGTTCGTGAATCAGCAAAATCCGACACGTGGTTAAGAAACTAGAGGCTTTTTTCTGAAAAAAATTGATTTTTTAAAACCGTTATAACGGCCGTTTAGATACTAATATTTCAAAAAATTTAACAAATTTAGAATCTTTGGAATCTTTTTTATCAATTTGATTTAAAAATAGACCTCTGCAGTTAGAGGTTCCTGAGTGAGTGGCTCCAACAAAAAAGTTTGCAAAAAAAAATTTTTTTTTTAAGCAACCGGCACTCTCACGGTCGCATTTATAAGGCCAGATCAAAAAACCTTCTCTAAAAATGTGCGTTTTATTAATATCTTGGACAAGCTCGTAAATCAGCCTAATCCAACACATAGTTAAGAAACTAGAAGCTTTATACTAGAAAAAAACTCTGTTTTTTATATCCGTTATAACGGCCGTTTGGATTCTAATATTTTTAAAAACTTCATAAATTTAGAATCTTTGAAACCTTTTTAATCAGTTTCTTTCAAAAAAAAAACCTCTGCAGTTGGAGGTTTCTGAGTGAGCGGCTCCAACAAAAAAGCTTGTAAAACACAAAATGCGTTTAAATCAACCGGCGCTCTCACGGTTGCATTTGTGGAGCCAGATTAAAAAACTTTTCTTAAAAATGTGTGTTTTAATAATATCTTGGACAAGTTCGTAAATCAGAAAAATCTGACACATGGTTAAGGAACTATAGGCTTTATACTATGAAAAAAAGTGGTTTTTTTAATCCGTTATAACGGCCGTTTGGATACTAATATTTTTTAAATCTTCACAAATTTAGAATTTGTGAAAACATTTCAATCCGTTTCTTATAAATATAAACCTCTGCAGTTAGAGGTTTTTGACTTGTTGGCTTCAACAAAAAAGTTTGCAACAATCCCCAACTACAATTTCCAAAAACCTTATAACAGTCAATGTCAACCTTATAACAGTCAAAATAATAAAAGATTTTAATAGAAGAAATACATTTTTTTTTTTAGAAATAAACTACTTTGATATTTTGCAGTAATTGCACGACATATGATATAGAATAGGTTTGTGTCATAAATTGTCACACACATGTTCTGTGGTAGATTTGATATTTGTTTGTTGCAAAATTGGATAGATATAATTTTGCTTGTAGGTAGCTAATTTTCTTTTTAAAATTTGTTCGATATCTGTTTTAAATTAGTTTGTTTTGTTTAAACTAATCTGATACATCAGATTCTACTGGCACACAAAACTGTCTGATCTCGAAATCTACCTATTTCTAGCGGATATACGTGCCGCTTGGACT
Organism: Diogma glabrata; assembly: GCA_963693315.1. Taxonomy (NCBI): domain Eukaryota; kingdom Metazoa; phylum Arthropoda; class Insecta; order Diptera; family Cylindrotomidae; genus Diogma; species Diogma glabrata. The sequence continues at coordinate 399,803,483 of OY856186.1, forward strand.
TTTTTTAGATACTACTGTCAATGAAAACATAGTGATTCAATGAAAACATAGTATTTAGTGAAATAAAACTCAATTTAACAAGAACAAAGCCGTGCATTCACATACAACAGAAACAGAAACTGAAAATTTTCAGTTTCTGTTTCTGTTTCTAATTTGGTTGACGGTGGTGAATAATAAAACAGAAACAGAAATCGAATTTTAAGATGACAGCGGTCATTTTATATTATATAAGCCAAAATTAAAATATATATATTTAACCCAATCCATATATATTTAACCCAATTGAAATTAAAAAAATTATATTAGTATAAAAAAAATATTGTAATTCAAGAAACTGTGTATTTTATTTTTCATTCATATAAATCAAAAAATAAAATCAAAAAATAAAATAAAACTAAATTCAATGCAAATTATTTTTGATTAAATATTTATTTATTAAAATAATGTACAATCCCGTTATCATAAATTTAAAATAATATGGTCACGTGACAGTTTCTGGACCAGAAACAATTAAATTTTAATTGTTTCGGTTTCAGACAAAACAGACGAATTTTCAGTTTCTGTTTCTAAATTCGGTTTCTGTTTCAGTTGCTGTCAAATTTGTATGAAATTCGGTTTCTGTTTCTGTTGTATGTGAATGCACGGCTTAAGGCGTTTATTATTATTTAAATACTTGTTACAGTTTAGAACTATTTTATATTAAAATCCAGAAATTACTTTTTTCTTTCGTTAATACAAACACATGTATTAAAATTTCAGATTTTTTAAAAATCAATCAAATTTATTCGCCGAAAATATTTATAATTCTTTAGTCATATTTCCTTTAATAGTAGGCTAAGAACTTATCCGCTGATACACGCTAAAATTTATCTAAGTTCATATGATTTTTCCGATTCTTCAACCTCTTGTATTATAAGTTATAACATAAATAAAAGCATAAAGTCTAGAAATATACTTTTAGGTTTTAAGTATACTGCCATCTATATTAAAATAGAAAATACATAGAAGCACATATGTGATACGATTCTAATATTGATTTGTTTTGTTTTATATAAATACAATGGACAAAATGTTTTTTAATTTGATTAATTTGACAATATAATTAAAATATTTATTTTATTTTCATACAAATAATAAAATACCCCGTTTTAGTTGTATTTTTAAATTAAAACTATAGATTCTTTTTTGTTTGTAAATCTACATTCTCGCTTAGATTAAATATTATTTTATTTGTCTTTCTTTAAATTTATCATTTGAAACCACGTTCCAAAAACTATTTTAATTTAGATAATATATTATAATTTTATTATATTTTGATTTAATAAAACTATTTACAACTTTCTTAGTTTTAAAAATCAATGTTGAATGTTGAAACCGGTTTGTTGAGTTTGTAGATTGTTCATTTGTGGAAAGGTTTTGTATAGTTCGGTATCATGTTGTTTTTATGCGAAATATACGTTTTTTAATTAATTTCAGATTATAATTTGTTTTTGATTCAATTCAAATTAATTAAATTTGTTGCACAAATAATTTTATCCCATTGGTCACAATAATCTTAATTTTATTTTTGTTTTACAATAATAATTGTATGAGTAAACAGTAAAGATGCTATTCAAACTAAACCGTAAAGATTACTCTTACTTCATTATTGATTTTACTTTAAAATTCTATAGAATTTTTGAAAGAGACAAAATAATTATATACACGAAAAGGATAGGACTGTGATTACTATTTAAGGAGCTTGATTGAAGTCGTGCAAAAGTTGAAGTCTTAAGAAGTGCTCGCTATTCAGGAAATAAGTTAATTACTTAAGACACAAGGACAATGTATAGAAATGGCATACCGATACAGATAAGGATGTATGCATTAAGAAGTTTCCTTGTAATGTGTATCTACTATAGATGATTTGTGCTGCCATCTCTCACAGTTCTACTGAAAAGTAGATGCTCCAGGTTTTTTTTGCTGTGATAAATACTTTGGTAAGCCGAGTTCTAATAGAGATCTATACAGGTCAGAAAAGGGTTAGTGAGTTACTAAAACGATAACGTGATCAACAAAACTTGGCAACGGTGAGGGTTTTTTAAAAAAATCGTTTATTTTATTTTCTTATAACTTAGCTTAAATATTGAAACATAAAACTTTATGAAAAACGGAAGATGGCAACAAAATTTCTGATGAAGGCATATAACACTGAAAAAATTGTTACATGAAATTGTTCGTTATGATAATAAACAGCGATTTTTTGAACTGCTTCCGTTGGCTCAATGAACAATTTTGTTGGCATATTCAACAATTAATCAATACTACAAAATTTTTTGTAATATTAATATATTGTTCATTGAACCAACGAAAAAAGTTTAATAATCGCTATTTATTGACACATATAATTTTTTTTTAATTTTTTTCACTGAAATGCGAGAAATTAATCAAACTGAAAAACATATTCATATTTTATTTGACACTTTCATTTCATATTTTATTTTACATTTTCATATTTTATTGTAGTCTCTAAAATGAATCATATTTTGGATAAAATCGAGTAGTTATGGAGTTTATGTTGTGCTCAGTGACGAACTCTGCATAATATAACATCACTGTGCAATCCAATCGTACCTCGAACTTGTATACTCTAACGATATTAGTATCTTTCAGTGCTGTTTGAATAATATACTATTGTTTCATTATTGATTTGAAATAAAGGTGAATGTAAAGATTCAACTTTTATTATTTTGACTTGAATTTAAACTGTTTTTTTGTTGACAGTTATTTGAATTAACAATTATTTTTTAAAAACAAAAAATAAGTTTTAAAGCATTTTGGTTTATGTTGCAAATTTTTTTATGATCGAAAAGGTGAACATGAAATGTCTTTTTTGCACTAAATGTCGGAATGGTATAGAAATTAAATTTGTTTAAGCTTTTGTTTGCTGTTTTGAAGAACACAAAACAATCCTTCATATAGTAGTTGAGTATTTTCAACCTGTTGTACACCTAATAGACGTGCCAATGTTCATATGTATTTTGTATTTTCTTATGTTTTTGTCGAAAGGTTTAACCTGCATAAAAACTGACTTTTCATATTCAACATTCTAATATTAATTTACTTCTAAAAAATTTTAACATTTGTTTTATATTTTCCTTTTTTTTATTCAAATTCTTAATATATTCATTGGAAAACATTGTTTTTCTATTAATTACTTCATTTTACATATTAAAATTGAAAATCATAAAATTTGCATTTTATTCAAAAGCGAAAACAATAAATCGTTTGAATAATTGAATCGATAATTTGATTTTTCTTTCGGTTTAAAAATAGATGTGAGACATTAGATGACCTTGTGATTGTAATAAATATGAAAATTTGTTAAAAATTATTTTGTCTTACAATATATTGTTGATCAATGATTATAGCATTAGAGCTTGTAACGATTTGTTTTTGGTTTTACTTCTAATGCAACTTTGAACTTATGAAATTTCTAGTGACCATCATTTTAAAAGTGCTAATAGGTTGTTCCATCGTGACAACTTGATTCTACTTTCATTATATCATGTTGTTATCTTATATTAAAAAATATGTGGTACCAAAGTTAGTTCTTATATTTTCACAATGCATTACTGGTAGATGTTCATTGATCTCTGTTTTAAAAGTTCTTTCAGTTTGTCCAGAACCGTATATTTTACTACATTAATACTAACTACCTAGTTTTTATCTACTTAGTAAAAATTTGTATGTTGCTTCGTTCTTAATTGATTCAAATTTCAAAACATTGTTTATTTTTAGTTTGTAAAATTAATTCTTCATTATTCTAGATAGAAAGCTAGACTATTCTTCTACTACATTCATAGCTCTATCTGGCTCTTTATATTCTTTGCGTCTATTTAGATCAACTTCATGTTTCTGGGGTAATTCATTTCTGTTGATAATTGTGAACATAACAAGCACATTTAGAGTTTGTATTCGTAAAAAAAAGTTTATCTAAAATAATGTCCAAGCAACATTTGTGTTACAAAATATCTGGTTTTACAAAAATAATTATGCTACATAGTTGTGAAAATAGTTTTGGTCAAACAGGAATAACTTTTGAGAGCCGATTTAAAGTACACCTAACCAAAAAAATTAGTACAACTTCCAACTTTGTTAAACATATATTATTGAAAATCATAACTGTATTCATCAACAATTAAATTTAAAACCTTTAATATTTGTTCAAAAATTAACAAAATGAATGCAAAAGAAGGTATTCATTTGATCAATGGTGTAAAAGTAATCCTTCATACTCAATCCACCAGTTTATTTCAAGAACAATGGAATTTATGAAAAAATTTAAACCAATGTTCTTTATACGAATTGTGTCAACATTGAAAATTATTGTTCACTCTATTTCGAAACATTGGGTGAAAAAAAAATATGGTATGTAGTGTAGTAGTAGTGTAGTGTAATCGATTGGCAATATCTTGTAAATATCTAATCTGTATTGAAATAAAAATAAATATAAAATTTTAATTACACTTTTTTATCGAACGCGATTTAAAATTAAACTAAATTTAATTCACACATCAGATTGTGATGTGATTGTTAGGTTTCTGTAGCAAAACATCCTACACAATTTTTAATGTAAAAATGGGGTGTGATCAATATAAATATAAATTTTAAGCAAAGTTAATATGAGTATATTAATTTTTATTGATTAGATTATTCTTCCCACTTTTTAAAATTAAAAATGGGGTATACAAATTTGCTAGAGAAAGCTACTAATATTTTTTTTATTTGAATACGGTTCCAAAAGTGTGTTAATTAATATTTTTTTTTTATTCTTTTTATTCATTGAAAACTTTAGCACCATTTTATTATTTAGAACGAGGAAACTGATGTTCGGTTCAGTCAGAAAACATCTAAAAAAGTTCTCTTATAATGTGTAAACTTCAAACCCAAGCGCGTGATGTATTAAAACTTGCTGGCTGTACATAAAAACTTCCTTCATAGCGGTTCGGAGTTACTAAACTTAAAAAATGGTTTAAAATATGACGCTGCTATCGATGATGCAGACAAATGATATTGTCGATTAATCAGTCCACAAATTCTGACCTAACCTTTAAAACCCAACTTATCCATTAAATTGATATATTTCTGTTTTATGATATTCCAACCTCGAAAATACAAATTATCGATTAATTACTTTCATGGTTTGCTATTATAATGTTTTTGTTTGATCCAACCTCAATTATTTTTTACATCATATTTTTCTGAAAATTTTACTTTTTTATTAAATTAATTCCATACTAAGCACTCCTTTAATCTTTATAGATTGCTTAAAACATTATATATTTATTTCATAATTATACAATTTCGTAAAATTTCTTATAGAATAAAAACTTTTGCATTTTATGATATTTCAAAAAAAATAAAAAATGATCCCATTAAAAATAAACAAAGAATTTCTGAACATGAAATAATGTAATAAAAATTTGTATTTTATAAATATCCATAAAACATTGATTAAATTTTTAATCAAAATTGACATTTATAATAATTTATTTTCCTTTAAAAATGACAATTAGACAATATATTCATAATTTTTTTTAACAAAAAATTAATTTAATATTATTTGATATTTAATTTTCTAATTAAATATACATATATGTGTTTTCAGGATATACATATATATTTTATTCTAAACAACAAATAACAAATAAACTTAAATAAATAAAATAACGTTAAGAGTTTAGAACACTTTCTTCAGCTGATGCTAATTCATTTTCATATTGTGGTGAATCGGTAAAATTTTGTGCGAATCTGCCGCGATTCATTGATTCGTGCATCAGTCTTTCATTTTCTTGGCGAACTAAAACAAGGACAGATAGATAGAAAGAAAGAAAAAAAATGCATTAGTTAATATTATTTAGATATGTTTGTTGTATTCAATTGATTTATTTAAGTTGTGGCAAATAAGTGATTTTAAATTATAAAACAAATAATGATTTTAAATTATCTTACAGTTAAATTCCATGAATTTTGTTCATGTATTTTATTTTATTTCCCAGTCGGGCTTTTTCCCTCATTTTCCTATAAGAAATAATTTATATTGTTAAAACATTTTAAAATTAAAGGACAACCCAAATTTATCAGTTTTTGACTCACTATTTAAGACATTTAAGATTGAATAGTATTGTCATGACTTTAAGATAATCGTTTTATTTAACCATATATAACATTAAAATCATTACATCTTAAACGTTGTATGAAATTTTAAGTCCAATTTCCAAGAAGATCGGTGAAGAATTAAAATCAACAAACCTATTGTATAGTCACACAGTAAATTATAAACAATATGTGATAGTCAATGTATTCAAAACAAATAAATAACAAAAACTATAAGTCGATTCGTAAAGACCTTTGAACATAGTGATTTTTTATTTTGAGTTCGATAGAATTGCCTTAAATCGTTAGAAGGCGTGAATTGTTCAAGTTTTCTAGAAAAATAGATGTAATATGTGACAGCATTAGTATTTTAAAGATTAGAAAGAAAAATTAAAGATCGGTTTAATTATAAAAGAAAAATATATACAAAAATGTAATGGAAAATTAAATTTAAACTCGGTACATTTGGAATGATGTTAGGAATGTTTCTCCATTTCAATAAAAAAACATTATTTAAATTGTTTATAATTTTTTCTTTTTATTAAATAACATAATAATATTTTGTTTGTTTTTTAAATAATTTTCTTGTGTTTTGATTTTTGTTTCAATTTATTTTCAAAGTGTTTGTTTTTTCTTTGTTAAATTATATTTAATTGTTTTAGTTGTTTTTGTTTCAAGTATTACAATATTCTAAATATTTATAATTTGATTTTATTTTATTTACTTTTTGGTTTAAAATTTATAATTTTTTTTTTATTTTCATCAAATCAATTTTATTTAAATATAACATTATAAATTATATTAATATATTATAATTTAATCATTTTTTTAACATTACATTAACAACAACAGCAACAACAATTTTTTTAGTGTTTTTAGTTTATTTAGTTAGTTTTAAGTTGGTTTAAGTATGTTTTGTTTATTTTGATTTATTTTTATACATAAATGTGTTTAGTTTAGATTGATTTACAATTGTGTTTCTTATAAATTTTATTTCTAAATTGCAGTTAAAGTTTTTCGATGTTATACATATTTAGTTTATGTTTTTTTGAAGGTTTTGTGATGGTGATTATTGTCAGAGGATAGCAAAATTAAATACTGATATTTGCTTAAGAAATTTTGAAAATAGTTCAACCAATTTTAATCTGTTATAAATTTTGACTTAATATTTTGTTTTTGGAATACTTAACAAAGCTTAACAGCCTGATATTCAAAAGTAAAACTCTCTGATATGTTTTACTCAAATCAAATTGCATTTTTTCTATATAACTGTTGTTTTTGAGAGATAGGTTTTCCTACGTATGTAAATTATTTGATTTGAATATTAATATATGTTTAAGTCTCGTTCGAATTTTATTTTTTTTATTTGGAATGTATTACCACACCTTTCATTGCCATACTAAACTACTGTTCTTATTTGTTCGAAGTTATTGAATATTAAGTCATAAGACATGAATTGGTTATAAAAATCCATTTAGCCATAATTTACGATAGTACCATATTTTTGGGTTTCCCTATATCTTAAAAAAAGACTAAAGAGTGGTTCATAATATTCTATTTTTGGTTAATTTTTTGTTCCGTGTAAATTTCATAGAACAAAGTGTTGAACAAGTGCGAATAAAATTCGCTCGCCAATGGTTCTGTTAATGTATAAGAACGTAATATAAAAAATAATTGACAGAATGTTGTGTTGTAAAGTTTTTATACTGTCAGACCATAGACAAATAAAAATAAATGTTTCATCGTAAATGTCAATCTCTTCTAAATTGATCGAAATGACACAAAAATGTTGCTTGAGGTTAAGTATTATCCATAGTTGTTTATGGTAACTAAAGAGAGATTCAATTACTCCAGCTTGTAAATTGTTTAAATTGGAAAAAAAATTTCTATTAACCAACTTCGAAATTTATGAGGGTAGGGGTGCACATCCTACAAATAGGACTTTATTGACAATAACTCAAAAACTGTGCACCGAAAAATTCTAAAATCAATGTTTCTTAAATTAGGAGCTCTTTCAGATGAAACCCCACTTATTTGGGTCAGAAAGCTTTTTCTCACCCCTCCCCAATCCTATCCCCTAGAAACAAAAAATCATTTTCATTTGAGGCGCTTCACTATAATTTTCGTTAAAATTTACAAAACTGTCTCTGTGAATTTTTACAAATTTTTGTGTTAATCAACGTCGAAACGTAGAAGAATAATAGTCTGAATGTTGGGTTTGGGTCAAAAAAGGTTTTTTTTACCCTCACCACTCCCTTACCCTGGGAGGCCCGTCATTCTGGCTTATTCAATTAGCATAATTTATGGAAGATCCAACAGCTTCAGTGGTTTTCTTTTGCTTGTCACCTTTGTTATGTTGTGTTTGAATTTTTTGCTGTGATTGCCGATCCCTTTGCAACGGTTTTTTTATTTTAAGTCAGTATGGAAATAAAAATGCATAGAAGATCCATGACAGTTCTAATCTCTAGGGAATAAAATTTTTCGTAACTCTCGCAACCGGAAAAGTGTAGTTAAAATTCAAAAATTGTTATTTAACACAACAATAACTCTTCCTTAAAATTTGTTCTATAATTTATAATACGTTTTAGATATAAATGCATTATCAAGCGTTAGCCTTTATTAAATAACCAAATTCAATGAATTCCTTAATTCATTTATATAAATGCTCTGAGCAAAGACTATAAAAACTCAACCAGTTTGTCCAGCATAAATAGCATCACAATATGCATAAGAAAATTTGAAAACTCCAGTTTTAGAGAAAAAATATTAGTTTTAAAATTATTGATAACGAAAAGATTTTGTTCTATTTAAAGCTTGCAAAAAAAAATTTAACATTATAGCGAAAAAACAAAATATTTAAAAGAGTTTCGATTTACTAATTTTTCGTTGAAAGCTTGAATGTACTGTATGTAACTTATTACCAGATATCATCTTCTAGAACATAGAACAATTCGTAAAAACATTTATTTTACAGAAAAAGTAAGTCCAAAAGCTAGGAAAAATAATTTCTAGATACACAAAATCATGTTGTCCTTACTACAATAAACATAACCTTCAAAATGTATATTTTAACAATAAATCTTAAACTGTTATTTTTTTCAAATCCATAATATGAACTTTTTTGTACATAATGCGATTATATTTTTGTTTGGTCAAACTGGTCGTAATTTTTATAGTCATCGCTTAGAGCATTTATGTGATTGATGGCTGGATTATTGAATTACTAAACTAACAAGCTAGGTTGCTTTTCCGCTGTCTTGCCAAGATTTGTTTTTTTTAAATGAATGAAAAAATTAAACGATGCGTGTCGTAAATTATAAAATGACGTTAGAAGTAAAAAAATGGTTGTTGTTATTAAATAAATTTATCTTTATAAATTATTAATTGATAACTTTAAGACCTATCAAAAAATATGAAATTATTTAATAACTTATATAATTGAAGTACAAACATAGTTAAAACTATCACCATATTTTATAAATAGCTAAGAAATCCTGAAAATGAATATTTTGACCATATGAATGATATATTTTTTTTAAAGTTTATTCGATCTATTAATAAATAATATTAAGAATATACAAATAATTGGTACTAATAAATAGAGATATATTAATATTGTTTCCAAAAATTACGGATGCATTATTAAAATACAAACTAGCATGATATGTTCAAATAAGTCTACATAAGCTTTAAATGCTACAAAATACAACTAACAAAAATAAAATGAAATACATACACACTTCATTTAGTAATTAAGTAACAGTAAAAAGCATTAGTTCCTAGTGAAACCTTAATAGCAATTATGTATTTAGTTATCTAATACAAAAGTACATAAATAGATAGTTTTTTTGTTCTAACGATTGTGCGTTGTCACATCTAAGTACAATACATTTATTAGTTGTTTATAATATTACTATATTTAGTTAGATTTTATGTTCATAATTGTTTTTGTTTATATTAATGTATAAATGCTTATAAAAATAAATTCCTAGAAAATTTAATAGTTTAATAATTTTTTTTAACTGCAATTTTATTTGAATAATTTAATATTTTAACTGTTTTATTGCGAATGTTTTTATTGCTAGTCTTATTTTTTCAGTTTCTGATACAGCAATGACTGCATTACGTTCATCAAAGAGTGAGTAAAATTATGAATAATAATGATTCACGTTACGATCCTTATAACATGAAAAACATGAATCCTAGAACCAAACAAGAAATGGTTTTTGTTGAATAATAAAAAAATTCATTATCGGCAGGTAGTAGTATCGCAAATTTAAAACGCACTAGTGCGTCATGAAATAATAAACAACACACGGTCGTTCATTTTAATGAACAACGATTGTCATGAAAAACATTTCTCAATTCAGCAAACAAAAAGTTTTGGTGTATTTTAACAAAACTAGTTTTGAATAGCTTGTTTTTAGGGTTCCATACTTTAATAATAAAAAAGTAAAAACAGAACCCTTATAGTAAGACATTGTCTCAAATTCTGTATAATCGGTTTTCTCACAAACTATAAGTTATGAAATGTTTGCCAACGTTTACATATGTAAAATTACTTGTAAAATATTTGTCGGTAATTTTACGTAAAATTGGTAAAATATAAATTAGTTTCAATAAATTAAATTATAATTCCAATTTTATTTAAATCAAAACAATTACAATTAACAATTAGGCAGGGACATAAGCATTTCATTCTTTCATCCTCTTTTTATACATGAACGAAGTCAATTCTAACTTTATCACTTCAAGTCATATGACTTAAATTTCGAAAATGAAGTCATAAATCTCGATTCTGTCTGGGTCATGTGACTTTTTCCAAACTCAAATGAAATGTCAGAAAAGTCATTAAAAAAAACTGTGACAGCCTAAAAACTAGCTAAAGCGCCCACAAACAGCCAAAAGGTCGCTCTAGTTGACTATTTAGAGGAACATTTGGAGTTGGCTCGAAACCGATTTTCATCTGCAGGATGGAAAAGGTAAACTAGCAGAGCAATGGGAGGAAGTACCTTGCCTTATAAATGCAATAGAAAGGGTTTGAAATCGGACCAATGTCTAAAGCAAAATTAATTTGCAGCTGCGAGAATGATTACTTAGAGAAGATTTAGAGAAGATTTTGCGAAAATTGAAATAATAGAAGAAATGCGCCAAATTCAAAAGGACAATTTGGCTTTTACTTCCAAATAATTTTTTGCCTTAAGCCTGAGTTACCTGTTTTAGTTAATGAATTATAGATTTAATCAATGAATTATAGAAATTATTATTTTTATAATATTCATTTAAAATATATTGAAATAACCATTAAAATTGAAGAGCAATTTGGCCCTATTAGAAAATTTACTGCATTTTTTGTATTTGGTTTTTGATCGTCTATATTGTGGAGCAATGTCATCCTCTTCGTCATCCATTTCCATTGAATGCATCCATTTCGTTGTCGAACGGCAAAGTATAGTTTCCCTGCGTATTTTTGGTACATATTTTATTTATAAAATGAAAGCGTAGAACGTATGTTCAGCATAAATCGAGAACCATATGTATTTTATCTTACCGAAAAATTTTTTCGATCTCTGACTAATAAGAATGTCCATTTTTTTTATTGATGTTAAAATTATGTATCATTAAAAAACACAAATTTACATAAAACAGACTGAAATAAAATTCTTTAAACGTCAAATAATCATTCTATGAAAATCGATTTGAAGTCACTCACTTTTTGACTTAGAATCGCAAAACTTAGAATTTAGAGTTCGAATAAATGAGTGACTCTCTTTGAGTCGGATTTTTTTTAACTGTCATATGACGAAGTCTGAAGTCACCTCATCAAGATTAAATTGACCTTCTTATAGTTACAACATTGAATACTTTCTTCACGTTATGTCAAAATATCGTGTTTGCTGTATTCGGCAATCTAAAATCACACGGAGTGCAAGTTGAAAATTATTTAACGCCAATAAGAAACGCGAGTACTCGGATAACCAGGTAAATACAACGAAACTATGATATTCAGACTGCATGTGGTGCATCCAAATCAAGAAAAATGGTACTTTTTTCGCATGCGCTGTTGGAAATTGTGCCCGTGTTTCCCGCAATTGAGAATAGTCAACAGTGTTTCACATTGCATTGTATGTCAAGTTTTGAATGTGTTGAAGCACCTTCGACACTGGGATGCATGTGTTATGTACACGTGCAGCACGTCACAACAAAATTCGTGGGTTTTTTTTAATCCAACAGAGTTACAGGGAAAATATAAATCGTAAATGTATGAAGATATTTTTCTTGACATACGCAAGGAATATTGAAAATGCCATTGAACTTTCAGTTTTCATTGCAACTTCCACGTGCAACATTGCCAAAGTATCCTTCATGGAAGCATATTGTTTGGGATGAATGGCGTTTAAAAAATCACTCAAAGCTCTTGATAAGTCATAGTGATGTGCATTATACTATCATCTATCGACGCCAGCCGACGAAATAAATATTTACATGAAGTATTGCACGAATTTTGCAAAAAAGCCTCATTCACTCATCCAATCGTGATCCCTATACATAGTTGGTTAAAATATTGGGAATTAATTTTCGATGTTTTACATCACAAAGTTGCAGGAGTTATGGGGCAGGGTAGCGTTTTATAAGGCTAGACCAAGTGACACTTTTCTATTTCAAAGCCTAACAATAATTGTTAGAATATTACAGCTGATCTAATGTTTTGCAGTTAGACACGTATATTTGTATGATTTTAACGTCTTAAAGTGTCGCCACAAAAAATGCTCTTGTGAAAATTGTTTTTATTTTTTGTTGGAGACATGTAGTTTTAATCTGATAAAAAGCCGAAACTTAGTTTTAACTGAATAATTCAAATGCTTTCCGTCGTTATTTGAGTTTAACTGCTCACAAATATCCAAAATATTTCAACATTTTACTCTAGTGAATTATAATTCTAAACCACTCAATGTTAATATGGATTGTCTGTCATTTAAACAGAAATATACATTCAAATAAAATCTAGAACATAAGAGAGAACAATTTCAGCTATTCTAACTTGACATACTGGTTTTTGGTTACCTTTAGGTTTAGGTTACCTTTAGGTAGAAAAATCTAATTTGATTTCACAGTGTCAAATATTTTTATGTTTGTTTACTAAATGATTTTAAGGAATAAAACTTGTTTTTCGATTTCTAATAAAATTAATGTAATAATTTAAAATGAAAAAAATAGTTTTGAAAACTCTTTTAATTGATCAAATTAAAGAAATCGTTTTAATTAAATTGACAACGGTAGACGGGGAATGACAACGGTAGACGGGGAATGAGGAACTATATAATATTTTTTACGGTCTGGCAAGTGTTATATTATAGTTTGCCAAAATATGAAATAAAACGGTTACTAGTTAGCTTAGTAAACTTAGTTTTGTATGGAGTAAATCTGGTTGTATGTATTGCATTTATGATCTTTCAATTTCGCTTATAATACATCTTATATTTTTTTTGAACAAACAGAGCGACCATTTCAATACAAAACCGTCAGAACAATAAATATGAACAGCTATAATATACGCTATAAATATAATAAATTTATATGAGAAGACTAGATACCCTAACTTGATACCTAAAATGCTTCCGTACAAAACCAAAAAAAAACAAATAAATTTAAGGTTTTCCCTCGTTTTATATCCTTACTGATAGTGATTAAAAATTATATCATGCTTGTCTGTTTGAGCTATTTCGTACCGATTACAAAGTTTTGTTGTAATAAAAATTTTATTGGTTGTATAACCTTAAACATGATCGATCAATAAAACAGTTAAAATCTTACAACATTTCTTTATTTCCCCAACAACAATTGTAAATCGAATGATTAAGTTTGATTTTTTTTTGTTTTGATTTAAGAAGTTTATGTTTTCTTTTAAGTTAATTTTAATGTAATAATATAAATATGTTTTTTTTACTATAAATATATATCTAATTTTTTTTTTCAGTGATTAACTTACAAATTATAATATATGGTTGGTTTTGTTTATTAAAAAATCTTTTTTGTGTTTTTTATTTATTAATTTACTATAAAACATTTTTTTTCTGATTTACTATAATTATATTTATTTATTTATATATATATTTTTTAATTCTTTATAAATTCCTGTTTTGGGTTTTTATTTTTAAAAATTTTCTTTACATTTTGATAATATTTTGTTTTTATTTGCAAATAAATTTACTTTTTTTTTCATTTAATTAAATATAATTTTTATTTTTTAAATAAATTAAAACTTGATTTAATTTATGGTAGTTTTGTTTTTGTTAAAATTTAGTTTGATATAATTTTGATTAATTCTATTTTAAAAACTGTAGTTTTGATTAAGTTTTACACAAATTATATTTAATTTGATTTTTTTTTGTTTGTTATTATGTTCTTAGTGATATGATGAAGATGAAGAAAATACGTATAAAATTTTATCTCTGAAAAGGAAAACTAATCCCGCCGTTCTGGTAGTCACGTTCGTGTGCAATATAGTAAAAAAAAACACATAAACGTTGTAAATTGTAATGAACTTATGCAATTAAATTTAAAAAATAATCGTAGACTGCATGAAAATGTTTTCCAGTTTTCGAAATTAATTTCGCTATAGGAAATTTTTCAATCGATTTTTTTATTCTTTATATTTAGGGTTAGGTTCAGGTGAAAGGTATTATATTGTGTTTTGTTTTATTGTTATTTTATTGTTGTCAAGTGTGTTATGGAGTTATAGCTTAAAAGCCCATTTAATTGCAACTTACTGTGACAATGTTAATCTATTTTTTTACTGTTAAAGAATAAATATAAATTTTTGTATTCGGATGGAAATACTTGATTTTTTTCCATGTGGTGTGGTGGTGTATGTTGGTTTTAATCCTTTGAAATTTAAAGTGAAGTAGAGGAATAATTGAAAAAACTCATTATAATTTTGTTTAAAAAATGTCATTATCTTGTGTAATGAGGAGCTAACTCGATTTAGAGGTAGTTTCCATGACGGAATTCGCTTTGTCGATATTCTAAATATTTCCATATAAACTTTAGCTACAGTTAGCTCTGATTAATTATTTATTGAGCTGTTCGTAATCCTGTTTAAGAAACTTCCCAAAGGCTATGCGTTTATGCTCATGCATAAAGTTCAGCCGGAAAAATTGAACATTCGACTGTTTTCTATACGCAATCATGAAAATGTAGCAGATACGAACACAAATATTACAAATGGAACAGTTTTCGTGTACGTTTTTCAAATTGTTTTCTCCTCTTTAATTTCTAATCTACATTTTGAGCTAAAGAAACTATTAAGTTCATCACCAGAGTCTAAAGCTCCATACAACCACCGCATTTTGCGTCGACCCGTTCACCCAAGTGATTAAACATTTATTGTCTAAAATGATGCTTTTAAATTTTTATGATGCTACCAAACACTATTTTAGATTATAAAGCCAGACGAATTTTTTATGTTTTAAAAAATTAACAACATTTTTCTTCACAAACAACAGATTTTCAGCATTTTAACCATAATCATATTATTTAATATCCAAAAATTCTTTATAAATATTAACTTAACCTAGTAGACCCGGCTTTATGAGAGTTTGAATTTTTAAAAGTCGGGGTTATCCACAATTGTAACGTAGTAAATTTGACAAATATTTCGAGATGTAGTTTCTTAGATTGGTTCAAGTATTGATAATATTCGTTGGGCATCATATTCGTTTCGATACTAGTACACAATCTTGCGAGAGGCATAAATTAATATGCACTTATTATAAATTTTTTCTTTTATTATTGCATATCTCGCTCTTTGGTTTTCCCTGCTAAATTACAACAGATTAAGTATCTCAGCTCAATTTGAATCCCAAATTTACAACTAGGCTAAATTACCAAAATAAAAAACAGAAGGCAGTGTTAAGAACTGCCAACAGAAATGAAAACTTAAATCTGTGAAATGGCTGTTTTTTTTCGTATCTTCCAATTATTGTAGCATCGCAAATTAAAATTTCAGAATGTTTAAATTAAAATCATTAAAATTATCCTGGGTTTCACATCTATCAGCATTCCAAGCAACTATTATATACATTTTTATATTTAAAGTAATGAAAACATATCATATAAAAATTTGCGTCTATCAACACCTTAGAAATGTTGTTGTGGGGCCTTGTTCTTAAAAGTTTTTTATGTGTTGTTGTGACACACCTTGTAATTTCTACTACCAAACACATTTTATTTTAAAAAAATAACGTCAAAGAATATGCCATAACTTAGAGTAAGGGATGGTATCGGTGATTGAAAATACTTCTTCCGCCAGCACTCCTAAGATATCACTTTGGCTAATGAGATTGCACTGCTATTGCCAGTGGTATACGATATCTCAAGATAACTCATATGCCAATAGCAGGGACTAAAGTACGCGTGGTTGTCACACCCATAGATCAACAATTTTAAATTTTACAAATCTTCCTGCGGAAAGCTAAGTAAATTCATGGGTATTAATGCGCATTGTTGCCGTTTGAAAATCACTATCGGCTAAGTGCCACCATTTTTAATTATTTTATTTATCATGATTGCCATCCATGTTTAATCATGCATAAGCTATGATTCTTCCATAGAATTTATGCAATTTCCGTCTCGTAATTGTGACCTTAAAATCGATATAATCGATGTTATCAAGTATCAAGTTACAAGTATTAAGTCTTTACTTAATTTTAGAAACATGTATTACATACAATTCCAAACCAACAACATATTTAATGAAGATTATAAAATTTGTTACATTATAATGTGTTAAATTCCAATACATATAATTTTGATATACAAATGCAATTGTTTCAGGTTATACTAGCTTTCTTACGTTATTTTTAATTTCATAAAAATTATGTTCAACAAAAAAAAAAACATTGATCAGAGCAAACTACCGTTTAAAACGATAGTTTAATAAAATGCAAATTAAGTGTACACAACAACTTCCCAAATTTTCATGATGATTACTGTATTAATGCATAAAGGACAAATAGACATACTTTCAATTTTATATATGGGCTATTATTTTGAAAACGTACATCGAAAAAAAAACAACTATTTTTTAAAAATCTGAAATTTTGATATTTTGTTGGTATTGACGAAAGGAAAAAAGTAATTTCTGCTTTTATTTTTTGTGTACTCTGAATCGGAGTTATGCGCGGTTGAATTTTGAGGCTTTTTCACGTAGTTTTTGGTAATGGTGGCAATGTTTTGTGAATAGGTGCCACAAATTTCATCCGACTTACGTATATTTTTGCAAGTAAAAAGGAAAATAATTGAATAATTGAAATAAGTAAGTTTAAAATTAATAACTTTTCTCTTTTCCGCTAGGCGGCGCGTAAAACCTTGGTTTACTTCAAAGCTCATATCTCAAAAAGTAGGCTTTTGTTTTTTTGTTTTTCACAAATTTTAAAGTAAACATATGCAGCTATGAAATTAAGAAATAAAAAGTCAGCAATTCAATATGGATTTTTTCTTACGATTTTTTAAAATTTGGTATATGAAAAATTCACATGTGTTTTTTTATTAAGTTAATAATCCTGTACTAAATGTGGATCTAATAAATTAAACATTTCATATTTCAACACCTGCAATAAATTTGAACCATTTTTTGTGTATTTCTGATTGAGAAACAGGTTTTTATTCAGAATAAGAATAGGAGATCCCAATGATCGAAGATTTTGTTATAATTTCAACATCACCAACACTAACATTAGAAAAAAACATTAAAAAAATATTTTTCCTATAAACATTATAATTTAATCAATATTATAAATAAATACATTAAAAAATTAATTTATATATTTTTTTTTTGCCTTTAAATTGAAATATTTATGATCATCAGAAAAAGAAAACATTTTGGCAATTATTTTATCGGGTGTAGTGTTATCCGGTAAAAACAGTGGAATCCTTGAGTTCTTTGTTTTCTTCCAAGAACATTTCGTAGATGTCGGTGAGGGTCCATAACACCAACCGCTTTGATTTCTTAATTTTTGTCGATCCTTCTGTAATAGTAACAACATCTTTAAGGCCAGGCATTGTTCTACTAATTTCCTCTGATAAGAAGTATGTTTGAATTTGTTTTACTATATTTTGTGACAAACTGTGCACTTGTTTGCTTTGAGGCCAACTGTAAGGACCTACTGTTTCCAACAGATCCATGGCGAATTCTACCAGTCGTCTTGATGCATTAAATTCATACTGGATACGTTGATTTGACCAAAATTTACGTGGTAGAGTTGTCAACAAAAACACTTGTTTTGATTTACAGCTGGCATCTTTAAACTCTTTTTTAAGGTTCATAAGCCATGATGTATATTCACATTCCTCGTTTGGTGATAACACTTTAACTGAATCTACTTGAAATATTATTTGACTTATTGCCAATGTGACACTTGCAATTTTTTTATAACTTCCTGTTGTAATATGATTTTGTTTGATAGGAGATTCGGCTAACCTTCCAAGAACATTGTTAATATCTTCTAAAATGTCATTAAGTAGTTCAGGAACTGGTGGAGATATAGTATCAACTGAAACTGGTGATGGATCTAAAGATGCTGGAGGTATTTGAATATTTTCGTTCGTTGGAACATTTTCAACATCCTGATTTATAGAAATAATTTCACTATCGATAGTTTCCGAACATGAAAGCTGCTGTATAGAAAATATTAGTTGCATATGAATTTTTATTCATTTTAATAAAATAATTAAATTTACCTTATTTTTATAGATATAAGTGCGACATGTTTCACATATAAACTGGTCATCACACAAAGTAAAATTTAGGGTCACAGCTTTTTGAATAACAGCTGGTGTGACCAGTTTCACATTTTTTGATGTCCGCTGATGATTTTTGAGACCGTACAAGTTACAGCACAATTTGAAAGGCATTTCTATTATTATCTTTTCTAAACGTTATGTCTTCTAAATATTTTGGAATATAATTGATTATAAGGCAATCCAATCAATATATATATATATATATATATATATATATATATATATATATATATATATATATATATATATATATATATATATATATATATATATATATATATATATATATATATATATATATATATATATATATATATATATATATACCCTTGAAATAGTTTTGACATAGGTAGAATCAGGCAAAATTAGGTAGGTACAATTTAATATATTTTGATTGGATGCAAGTATAATTTGGTCAAAAACCGTTTGTGGGCGTCATTAGAAATTTTAAATGTTAAAATTATGAGCCTCTAATGAGATTTTAATTAGTAAAAAGGGGCTGAATAGACATTTTTTAAAATGAATAAACATTTTATACACCCTTTTAATAATTTAAATTCCTTTATTTTACCACTTAACTTAAATTAATTTTTAATTACAGCACAGAAAATGGTTCAAATTTATTGCAGGTGTTAAAATTTGAAATGTTTAATTTATTAGATCCACATTTAGTACAGGATTATTAACTTAATAAAAAAACAAATGTGAATTTTTCATATACCAAACTTTAAAAAATCGTAAGAAAAAATCCATATTGAATTGCTGACTTTTTATTTCTTAATTTCATAGCTGCATATGTTTACTTTAAAATTTGTGAAAAACAAAAAAAAAAAAAGCCTTCTTTTTGAGATATGAGCTTTGAAGTAAACCAAGGTTTTACGCGCCGCCTAGCGGAAAAGAGAAAAGTTATTAATTTTAAACTTACTTATTTCAATTATTCAATTATTTTCCTTTTTACTTGCAAAAATATACGTAAGTCGGATGAAATTTGTGGCACCTATTCACAAAACATTGCCACCATTACCAAAAACTACGTGAAAAAGCCTCAAAATTCAACCGCGCATAACTCCGATTCAGAGTACACAAAAAATAAAAGCAGAAATTACTTTTTTCCTTTTGTCAATGCCAACAATATATCAAAATTTCAGATTTTTTAAAAATCAAAAATTTAAAAATCAACAAAAAAATGTACGTTTTCAAAATAATAGCCCATATATTCAATATTTATTTAGCATGATAACTCGAATGCAAATTCCAAAAGACAGTAGCAATATAACTTTAAAAAACTGCGTTATAGATCAATTTTTTCAAATTCATATAAAGAAATTTTTATTATTTTTATGAATTCAAGAATAAAAAAAAATAATTTTAATGGTATTTAATAAAAATTAAAAAAAAAACAAAAAAATATTTACCACACCAGGAATTGAACTCACTACCTACAGAACATCAGTCGAGCACGATATCCACAACGCAATTTGAAAGGTTGATAGATAGATTTAATTTAAAAAATATAGATAGATAGAAATGATTTAAAAAATATATTTTTGTTCTTCAAAAATGCATATAAAACTTGATGACGCGAATATACAAATTTTACTACATACAAAATTTCATAACGCGGCTAAAGAAGTTTTCACTTCAATAATAAATTTTATTTTTCTATACATTACATGACGTAAAAATAGAATTATTATTTTTTGTTATTATTTTGGTTTCATTTTGATCCTTAGAAACATGATTAATTTAAACTGAATATAAATAATAACGCACTCGTAGCACAATACAGTAATTTCTTTCCCTTCGAAAAAGGCATTTTATTTTTAATAATTATTTTTATGGTGCAAAATCCAAACAAATCTTCTCCAGATAATCTTCATTTCAGATTTAAGACAATCCAGAAATATAATAAAAAAGAAAAAGGATATCATGATTTATATTTCATATCATTTTTTTTATAAAACAAAACCGAATTATTCATAATCTCAAGAATCATAGATAGATACAATAAAACATAAAAAAATAAAAAATTCTATAAAACAAAAACAACAATAACAACACAAAAGTCATGTTCGGAGCTTTAGAGCTTTTATTTCGACAGCTTTGTAAATATATTTTGTATTTTTTTATAGTCGAAATTATTTTTCTGATGATTGATGATTTTGTTTCGAATTTTTTTTGTTCAACTTTTCGAAGTTCATTATTTTTGTGTTTTGCGGATTAGTCTGATAGGATAGACTTTAATCAAAAATACAGAAAATAATGTTGTTGTTTGTTAATTTGGAAGTTAATTAATTCGTGAAACAACGAATGTGGTTTGATGTTTTTTGTTTTAGAAATTTGTGCCATTGAATCCTGAATTGGAAAAGGATAATTTTACTGATTAATTTTTTCGCTTTTCGTGAAATCGTATGTTAAAAGCGGTATGTAAAATCGGACACATACATAAAAAGATTGTGTAATTCATTTACAAAAATAAAAGCTAGGATCCTAATTTGTTGTTTTAAAATTTAAATGATAAATTTTTTATTTCTGTTCCAGATGTGTCACGGGGTTTTTATTTTAATATAGAACAGCAGTATAACGATGAAAAAAAAATATGTTTTTTTATTAATCGACTTAAAACAAAACATTCATATATCTTCTTACTCTGGAAAGATAAATGCCAAACAAATATAATAATAATTTTATTTATTTATCTAAAAAGAACCGAAAAAAAACATGGAATAAATTTTTTTTCCGGAGAAAAGATATTTATTGTACGAAAATTTATTTTCAAAAATGACATGATAAATGTTGAATTGAAATTTATGAAGAAAAAAGTCAAAGTTGCGAATGAAAAATATATTGTAATCTATTCTAATAATGAGTTCACATTTGACATTATTAATAATGTTAGGGAAAATTTTCAGTATAGGTTGTTGTAAGTCTGTAATAATAATTCCATTATAACAGTCATACAAATAATCGTTGTAATAATTTAAGTATAATAGAATAGCAATGAAATTTGGAATAAAGATTAGGCTATGAGTTTTGCTACCATGCTCCATCTAAGAGCTTTGCCATGGCCATTTTTTACCAGAGCTCCGTTTTTTAAAAGGTGGATATCAACATGGTGATATCAAAATAATTAACCAAGTATTGGTTTTCATAAGTTATTATTTTCATCTTTTCTCTACACACAAGGAAATATACTCGTTCCACAAAACCCTTTACAACAGTAAATCATTTCTCTAACAAACAAATTATTTATCCTTAATCAAATTATAACGATATTATATGAAATTTCTTACAAATATTTTGAATAACTTAGAGAAGATTAATTACATAAAATATGGGAAATATAATAAAAAAATTAATCCAAAAACTAATTTACTTTACTGTAATAAAAGTATAAGTGTTATAACACCACGCACAGTACGAGGAGGCAATGGAAGCAAAAAACTAAACATAAATTCATTTAAATTTGAAATTCACCGCACGTTTTCTTCCTGTATTTTTTGTTCTAAAATCTAAACCGAATTGAAGCAATTATAACACGAACATAAGGTTGTCAGTTACAATACGCTTCTTCTTATGTACATATGTAGATATTGTTGTTTTTTTATTTAAATTTTATTTTTAATAGAATGATTTTTCATTATACGTGAAAATCACTCTGTGTAGGTATTTTTGAAAATATTTCTGAATTGAAAAACTTCTAAGAAAATATAAACGGAAATTTGATGAGATGACAAAAGTTGACATTGAATCGTGCGGAATTGTGTTTAATATAATTTTTTGGTAAGCAAACATATACAGGGATTATATTATGGTTTTTGGTGTATAAATTATTAGGCATTAATAGAGATTAAGAGCAGAGTAGAGTTTTCTTGCAGTGTAATAATGGGCTATCATGTAATAACTAAAATTTTTATCCAATTATCTATCGATGATCTCGGTAGATATTTTACAATCTTTGAAGCGGCGATTAAATGAGCCTAGACAGACATCGTAGCTAAGCTATGGCGACTGGGGTTCGTAAACAGCATTGGACACATACACATGGTTGATATTCAGGTTACTGTATGTGATCATAGATGAAGGATAATGTGCTACGAAGTTGTTTCCCCGTTAAAGTTCATTTGTCTAAACAACTCTCTTCTACGTGAATTCAATGCAGCTGATCGTCTTTATTATTCATACTTTCTCTTCACCGGGTCGCGAATGTTATTTTTTTTAATCATATATCTCATTTTAGTATGATGTTGGTTCAGGAAATTTTCTTGATATGTACTTGGAATTTAGTGATGGAAACGCAGTTCATGGATAACATAAAGAGCGTTAAGTTGATTTTAAGCTTGTTGGATGGTTAAGAATTTGTTTTTTCAAACAAGTGTTGCGTAATTCGTGTAAACCTTTTGTTTAAATTTGATTTCTATATTTTGTATGTCAGATAAGTTTTTTTGCCTAAGTAAATCAATTACACCTTAACAATGTTTACAACTAGGTTCGTAAATTTTAAGGTTTAATAAAATTAGAGTGAAGAGAGTGAAGTTGATGTCAAGACTAGTGGTGGATATCAAATGAAACTGTGAACCGCTAAATTATGTTTGTGAATGGCGGGTTTCCGTGGTGAAGAAAAGTGGCTAGTATGAATATTTTTACTTCGTAACAATTTTCAATTGTTTCAAGTAATGCAATCTATCGAAAAAAAATCTTACATACCCCATAATCTTATTGAGACTTGGTATATAAGGTTTTAGTACTTCCGGTTTGTCGCTTACGGTTAAAGCATTTTCTTTCAGAAGTTTATCTCTACTGTAGCCTACAATTACAGATCGATTTTCATGAAACGTTGGTTAAAGTTTTCAAGCAATATGAGAAAGATTTGATTAGCTTTTGGAGTACATTGGACAAAGGATTGGGAGGTCCACCATACAATAGGTGTTTTTTTTCACTTTGGTTTTTATGCTTGTTGGGAGCATATAACATTCGTTCATGAATGAATTTTGATGATACTTTAAATAAAGATGCAAATATGAATGGCACGGAGGTGATTAGTTTTTGAGCTATGTGGTGGTGGGTCCCTCGAACACTTGTATTTTTGAAAACTTCATAATATCTTTACCTGATAATCGAATTAGATGAAACTTGGTACATAAGCATTTAGTACAGTTCACAACAGATTTAAATCAATTAACTTCCGGATTTTTACTTCCGGTAAAAATTTTTTTTTGCAATTTTTTGAATTTTTTTTGTTGTCTCTATGGACACTACTGCCTACAATAATGAAGTGATTATGATGAAACGTGTGAAAAAGATTTTGATTAGTCTCATTGATAATGATAAACTGATAATGTCATTGATAATTTTTGATAATGATACACTTTTGGGACACATTGATCAAAGTGGCTGGGGACAACTGCTGACTTTTACACTTTGTTTTTAAAGTTTGTTGGGAGCACACAGACTACGTTCATTAATCAATTTTGATGATACTATCATAAAAGAAGAAGATTTGAATGACAAAGAACTGTTTAGTTTTTAAGCGGTATTGAGGTAAGTGGTTGGGGGCCTCCCGAACACCTGTTTTTTTTTAATTTTAATAATATCAGTTCCTGATAATTATTTTGATTATAAATTTGGTATATATGCTTAGAGTATGATTTTTAACAGTTATGGTCAATTAATGTAAGACAAGAGTTAAGCGATCACAAGAAGAAAGTGATATTTTAAATAGCCGAAAAGTGGTGAGTAACTTCGATATCCTTGTTGGTTGACATATCATGATATCTAGCCATTAATTCATTTATTCCGGCGTCATTCTACACTCAAAAAAATAAAGGAAACTTTTACAGAAATTCTAAAACAAAAGCTTTGTTGTGGGTTGTATATTTACAACCCACAAAAGTTTTTGACAAAACTACAATTTTACTTCGATCTGAAAGACCTAAGTATTACATTCATGAGCTAATAGTGCAATTCTTACCCTCACTTTTTTTGGCATTTCTCGACGTTTTGGGACCACCTGATTCTATAAAAGCAAAAAAAAAAGTATGTCTGTCTACCGGCCCTCACAACCGACGAAATCTAAAAAACGGCTGAAGGGATTTGAAAAATTTGGAATTCTAAAAATAGATACACTTAATGGGAAGAACTGAAAGGACGATGTGTTCGATAACTGTACGGGAAGTGTGTCAAAAATCGTCAAGTGTGTCAAAACAAGGAAATATGCATATTTTTTGCTTAAAAAACGTTCATTTTAAGGGATAATGAGTAGGAACAAAGGATGTGGAGAAATCTGGATGGTCGGGATTGGTATGTGAGATCAAAAACTAGATTATTGCATTATAATTTTGTCAAAAAATGTTGTCAAGTGTGTCAAAAGAATAGTAGATTCTTGTATGAGCTTAGAATGAAGGCAATTCTTCACGAGGATGAAGTTTCCCGAAACGAGCGTAGCGAGCGGAGGGAATCATCCAGGTGAAGAATTGCCATCATCCTAAGCGAATACAAGATGCTATTTTATCCCTGTAAAATGTTTCGTTTAATTTCCAGTTTTCATGCAAAAATTTGTATTGCCATATTGAAATAAAAACATCAAAGATAGCGAAAAACAAAACAGGTTTGTTGCTTAATTTGTTAGGGAAATATTTAATAAACTATAGAGCTGTTAAAGAATTTTAATCAAATTCACCAGTTATGGAATGAATACAATTACAATGGAAGACATACGCATGGAAAGCATATATTCTTTAGTAGTCGTGGATAAAGGTTTTTATTTATTTTTTTACCCAATTTTTTGGAAAAAAATTAAATTATTTATTTGTTTGAAATGAAATTTTATTATTATTATTGAGAATTATGGCATCATAAGTTTGTCAAAAAAATGTTGTCAAGTGTGTCAAAAGAAAGATTTTTATTTACTTTTTTACCCAATTTGTTAGGAAAAAACTAAAATTAATAATTTGTATGACATGAAATTTTATTATTATTATAGAGAATTATGGCATTATAAGCAAGTCAAAAAAATAATGTCAAGTGTGTCAAAAAATGATTTCATTTATTTTTTTAGCTAACTTTTTGGGAAAAAAAATGTAGCTGTTTTAATGACGTAAATGTAATTGAAAATGAAATTAGACATGGAAATTTTTGAATTTGTTATAGTTTTTGAAATATTTTTGGAATTTTGAAAAAAGTTTGTATTTTTGATTTTGTAATATTTTTAGAATTTTGGAAAAAGTTTCAATTTTTGATTTTGTAAGAATTTTTGGAATATTTTTAAAATTTTGAAAAATGTTTGATTATATTATAATTTCTGGAATTTTGAAAACAATTTGAATTTTTGATTTTGTAATGATTTTTGCAATATTTTTAGAATTTTGGAAGAGTTTGAATTTTTGGAATATTATTGGGATTTAGAAAAGTTTAAATATTTGATTTTATTCTAATTTTTAGAATATTTTTGGAATTTTGAAAAAGTTTGATTTTATTTAATTTTTACATGGAATTTTGAAAGAAATATGCATTTGTGATTTTGTAATATTTTCTTGAAACGGTAAATGGAGAGGTTTTTGAGTAGTTTGCTGAGTGTATCATCTTTTCACTAAATTATGTTAATTTATGATCTGTTATAATTTTCCGGCATCGTATTGATGTTTCGTGTTAGTTTTGTAATAAATTTCTAAACAGAGATAAAAAAATACTTGGACTTTAACAAAGAGTTATGTTTGATATACATCGCTGCCCAAACCTAAAAACCATGTCCTCATAAAAGTTTTTTGCCGAAAACTATATCAAAATCCTTAACCCAGACCAAAGTCTTGATATCTCAGAGCTGTGAGATTTCAGCCCATCCATATTTTTTCCTTCAAATCCAAAATAATTTGTAAATCAAATAAGTTTGTGATTATTTCAAGTAATTTTTTTTGTATTCTACAATATTTTTGGTAATTTTACAAAAAATTTGTGAGTTGTATATTGATAAAAAATTTGTAAAATATTCTTAATATTTTTGTTAGTATAGAGTCTAGACCACAAACTCAGTTTTGAATGAATAGAAAGCTACTAAGTTGCATTAGTACACCAATTTGGATAAATGCGGCGCCCATTCAAGTTTCAACAGTAATAAAATTATGCTATATTAGATCTATCAAAACGGTCTACACACTCACGCCGTTGCGCACTTTTCACATGGGGGGCCCTATGAGGTCGTCAATGTTATTGGGAGCGGAATGACAATTAATTGACATTATTAGATATAGCATTAGAGAATGGCAAGAACGAAACAAAGCTATCACTAATATATGATAATCCTTTGCGATGATCCCGGACGAAAATGTATGGATAACCAGAAGGTACGTCAAAAATTTCCTGTTTCGCGAAGGAATGTGAGTTGGTGTTACTGTGGGTGTATAAAAGAGTAACAGTGGAGAAAAATTTTGCACAGAATACTGATATCGTTTGGAAAATTGTTCTCAAAATGTTTTCTAGCAAATTTTCATTTTGTTATGTAAGAAACACACACACACACACACACACACGCGCACACACACACACACACACACACACACACACACACACACACACACACACACACACACACACACACACACACACACACACACACACACACACACACACACACACACACACACACACACACACACACACACACACACACACACACACACACACACACACACACACACACACACACACACACACACACACACACACACACACACACACACATACACACACACACACACACACACACACACACACACACACACACACACACACACACACACACACACACACACACACACACACACACACACACACACACACACACACACACACACACACACACACACACACACACACACACACACACACACACACACACACACACACACACACACACACACACACACACACACACACACACACACACACACACACACACACACACACACACACACACACACACACACACACACACACACACACACACACACACACACACACACATACACACACACACACATACACACACACACACACACACACACACACACACACACACACACACACACACACACACACACACACACACACACACACACACACACACACACACACACACACACATACACACACACACACACACACACACACACACACACACACACACACACACACACACACACACACACACACACACACACACACACACACACACACACACACACATACACACACACACACACACACACACACACACACACACACACACACACACACACACACACACACACACACACACACACACACACACACACACACACACACACACTCATACGGGCTGCCAGATAAAGATAGCCTTTAGGACAACCAAGTAGGATTAAAACATAAAGAAATAATATAAAATTTAATTTCGAAAGTCGATCCAAATTCAAAAACTTCATATTGAGAAGTTAACAATTGACCTCAACCGATTATGAATCTGACGCAAGAGTTTATAAAAAAATTTTTACTCTAACTTAAAAGAATATTTGGAGATGTCAAATGTAAAAAATCTGCTTGAATCTGTCGCCTTTATGGCCTGTTGTGTAAAATCAGCGTCCTGAAGAATATGCATTATCGTTAAAGAATATTTTTCGCTCAGATGGTTTTTTGTCGTCTTCACCACACCTGAAAATACCATTTTTACCAGCTTTT
The DNA here is from genome assembly GCA_963693315.1 of Diogma glabrata. Taxonomy (NCBI): domain Eukaryota; kingdom Metazoa; phylum Arthropoda; class Insecta; order Diptera; family Cylindrotomidae; genus Diogma; species Diogma glabrata. The sequence continues at coordinate 399,832,133 of OY856186.1, forward strand.
GTGCAAATTCTTAAATGAATCCGCAAACGTAATTCGCAAACGCTGCAAATTTCTTATTTTTGTTTGCATTCTTAGGAATATTATAGATTTTATTTCATTTTATTTTGCATTTAGATGTATGCCTTTTGATAAGTCTAAGCTCAGCAGATGATATTTACTTGACATCCGTATTTGTTTAAATTATTTAAAAATGCTGGAGTAAGCTAAAGCTAAACTCATGATTGTGCGAAACGAGTTGGGTTTAATTAACTGAAAGCTCATACGAAAACATAATGAGTAAAAGCTATTAAATTTGATTACTTTTTCTAAAATCTACAACGAGACGCCACTATGTTGCATTATCGTTAGAGTTTTTAGGGACCTAAAAAATTGGATACCTTTTCACTATAATATCAGTGAATAAATTAGAGACTTATCGTAATCGATTTTTGTTTATTGGGTGTAAAAACTCTGTAAAGATTCGATAGTTTTGAGAAAATATCAGAATAATTGTAAATTAGGGATTTAATATACCTTTATATATTACGATCTTAATTTTCAAAACATAAGGTATTTCTATTATATTTTATATTTTCAAGTCATTTTATAAAGCAGAGCCTTGAAAAGATAAAGCAAATCTTTTCTGATCCCACGATCATGGGTTTCCAGTATTTCGCAAATTTTGTGTCATTTTAAATGTAGGATGTCAGATTTTGAATTTTTGAAAACGCTCATTTCATTAAAACACACTGAAAGCTCATTCCAGCAAATACTAATATAAAGAAAATTTATAATCTTTGCTTATTGGTTTGACATAGTACAAAATGTTTGTTGACTTTATTTATTCCAACTAAAAAAGCGAAACCTGGATGTTTTTATACTTTGAAGTTCTTAGTTCAATTTTTTTTTATTCAAAACCAAACAGTTTAAAACTTCTAAATCTAATTTATTCTTGAATGTTTTTGTCCGAAAATTATAGCCAATGTAGTCAAGGTCGTGTATTTTATTTTATTATTGTTTCTTTGTTCTTAGTTACAAATCTATTTTAGAATTTACTGTAAATATAAAAGATAGCAAAATATTAACTTTGTCAGACGACAATAATAAAAAAACAAAAATCTTTGCAGAAATATTACAAATCTCTCAATTTAAACTTTAGTAAAAGCTTTTTGTCAATACTTTTCTTTTTCGAAATATTAAAATCAAGTTTTCTGTATAATAAAAAATTTCTTAGCAATTTTTTATATCTTTTTTTACTATTATTACTTTATTTTTATTTTGTAGTTTAAGATCCATTCGTTATATATAAAAAAAGTAAAAGAAATTTTTATATTCACTTTAAAGTTTTTTTATTTAAAGGATATATATTTTTTATGCATTTAATCAGTTTGTTCCATCTAATTTAACTTTTTTTAACGTTAGTTACACAAAAAAACAAAAAAATTTGTTTAATTTTTTTTTCTTTCTTTCGTTTAATTTGGTATGAGCTTTTTACTTGAAATGATGAGAACTTAAAAGTTTATATAAATATGATAAAACAAAAAACAAAAATATTTTAATATGCTTTTGATTCTGACAATGCTTAAAAGATTTTATGCTTCTTTAATTATGAATTTTGTTTTATGTAAAAGCTGTGTTGTGGTTTTTGTATTTTTGTAATAAGGATTTCGGTGATGAGTTTGTAAAATTGTTTGTGTTAATTTAATATGACTTTGATAGATTAATATTTGACAGTTATCATTTAAAATTCAGAGGAGATCATTCATAATTAATGTGTTTAAAAAAAAGTTCTTTTTGAAATAAATTTAAAAATAGCTTTTTCGTTTTTCTATCTTTCTCTTGATTTTAAATTTAATTTTTATTTTGAGTTCAAAATATGTAAACAAAGTTTGGAGAATGTGCTTTTGAAAGCTTTTGATAGGAGAAGATTTTATATTAAAAAAATCGATATGAAAGAAAAGAACGATATCTGCCTAGTCCTAGTATATAATAGCAAAACATAAGGAAAGAAAGTTTTTTATTCTTCAAGGCTCCATTGTAACACTGCAATCAGAAAACGTGTAATTTATGCAATTGAGATCGCTTTTCGTTTAGATAAATTTGAAACTGTTTGAAATTTTATTTAGGTCAAACTGGAAGACCATTTACAAAAACATAAACGCATAAATGAGATAATAATCTCAACATCATGAAGAAATGGAAATAAATAATGATTAGAAGATTTTGGAATCGTGTCTCGTGTCATTGGAAACATGTCTTTATTACAAAATATAAATTAATTTTCCTAAAAAAATTTTTCATGTTCATCGAGTTTATGGCACTGAATTTTTGTCAAGTTTTGGTGCTGCATCTGTTGGTACTCTGAAGAACTCTATTCATAATTATGCTTAAACATTTTTTTTAAAATTATTTAAATCATACCAGTAGTTTTCGTGTTTTCGTCGTTCATGAAATGGAGGGCTCAGAATACAAGTGAACCTAGTCCATTTTGTGCTTTTTTGTGCTACACAGGTTTAAAGTTAAAGCTTTATAACAAAATTACCTATTAACGTTTTTTTTATTATAAATTAAATGTGGTCCAGCATATGCCGAACAAATGACATAATGCCTGAACATATACCTGAACAAAATGCCTGAAATTCTGCCTGAACCCGAGGCGGGTAAGGTTAAAATTTCTTCATACAATAGATCCATTGTATGTATTTAGTTGTGAATTAACTATTCAAGACTTCATTTATAATCCCTCACTATATGTTTTAGTCTTTAAAGCATACAAAACCATTCTCACTCTATATTTTTTTGATTTAATTTCTTTTTCAAGTATGTTTTTTGTACACAAAACAAAATTTCTTTGTTAAACAAAAATATATAATAGATTTTCTGTTATTTAATCTTATAAATGTCATTGTTGATTTCACAAACAACTTATTTACTTTTTTTTGTATTTAAAGTTCATAAGTAAGAGGTTATTCGTTAGAGTTCTCTTTTGTTCCTATTTACAAAGCAGCGAATCCAAAATTAAGTTTATAAATAAAGTTGTTTTATTTGAGAATAGGAGAACATAATAACATTAAATATAATGATGCTATGATGTCTAAAAATGATTAAGATAATTAAATTTGATAACTAATATTATAAAATCAATTCGAATTGATTGTTCGAAGAAAAACGTTTTACTACTGTTCCGACACAAAAGATAAAGAAATATTCCACGAAGATGTAGGAATGTGATGATGCGTAGTTATTATCGAATCTATTTGGTAATCTAAAATCAGTAATCTCTTTTCATAAAATACATTTGTATTCCTTCGTCGTATTATGTTTTCAAACAACAATATTCATTCAATGGAAAACATCAAAATCTTCACAATATTCAAAAGAATAAAAGATCGCTCTATTTTGGTATCGATTATTCGAAGATCCAATTCTTTTTTTAATTTATTTTAACTCAAATTTAATGTTGGGATATAAATTGAAATGCTTTACAGAAAAGCATTGTAATATTTGTAGGTTGTGAGTATTAAATTTGAAAATTGTAGAATTTTTGTTGTGAAAGAAAAGTATATTTTCCAACAAGAGATGAAAACATTGTTTTTTTCTTGAGTAAACATTTGTATGTAATCGATATTTACTATAAATTATAAAATTAGAAATCGACAACATAATGTTGAAAATTCATATTCTATTTTTTCATGGTTGCGTTGTTTAAAAAACTTTGTAAAATTATATGAAAAACCATAGCTACTAGTGGAAACTACTACTTTTTATACTAGTGGAAAAAGAACCCATTTTCACGGGGCATTTTAAGCGTGATGAAAATAGACTTTTCATATGCTATCATAGAAAAAGATATTTTTTTACTTTCTGGGTAATAACGTTGATAGTTAAGTTATAGCGTCGACGACATAGCGTAAATAAAAACCAAAACAGTTCTGCAGCATCACTTGTAATTCCGGTAAAAAAATTCATCCTTCGTTATTGAATTCATTTTGGTGATGCAGGTGTAAATTTCTACCAAGTTAAAATAATATGAATTAGATTTTATATAAAAATGAAATAAAAACTGTTTAATTAACACACTCCCATGCATAAAAACAAAACAATAAATTTGTTTAAGACACAAGTTTATAACTAAAATAAATTTACACATCAGATTTACATCATTTAGCAAACATTAGTATATCATTTTTAATAAATAAATAAAAAGAGAAAGAGAAACCCGTATAAAAGAAGAATATTAAAAGTTTATATTAATTTACATTATTATAACTTCTTCTTCTGCGTTTTGGAATGAAAATTGGCCTAAGAAGGCTTGCCAAATGATATGAATCTGGTGTGTCAATTTAATTTAGTGCAAAAGTTTTGTTTTGAACAAATTAATTTTTTATTTTCAATGAAAGCATTATTTATGTTCTTTTATTTTATTTTTTTTCATTGAATATTTTAGCATCAATTTACTATTTGATCTCTGTTTAATTTTTTTACTGACTTAGAAAAAGAAGCAAACTCTTTATTCGATGAATTCGTTTTTTCTTGGTTACATTACTTTTTAACTGTTAACAGCGTACCTATTACGTAGTAGAATAACTAAAGATTAATCATATTACGATTTTTATATTAAATATTAATAATTTAATTCAATTTTTCAATACAAAAACAACAAAAACGTATATTATGATGTCCTTGTTTATAATGAGATATCTATGATATATATGATGCGAATTATCCCAAAATTATATTGTTTTTGCACGACTTGCATATAAACTTAAATTCTGCTCGCCCCATTATTTGCGGGAGCGAATTGTATCTTTTACTCCCTAGGGAATAAAAAATAACAAATTTTGACAATAATGATATTTTCCATGGAAAGAGAAACATTTATGATAAATTTAAACACATATATATAAAAACGGCCCGCTATGGTAAAAATTAAAATTTATAATTTTCGTTTTCTTCAACTGATTAGATTTTAATTTTAAATATAATAATTATTTTATAGTTTGACCGTGACCAAAAACTAGTATATAGATAGACCTTGTGAGAGCATGTCATCTCCCTCAGTTACATATGTATCACATATCAGACTTCGTCCTCGGGCTCCAAAGACACCGCAGGAGCAAAACAAACACTTCTCTCCCTTGGTATAATCTACTATTTTGCATGACTTTTATGCAAAGTTCAATTTCGCTACCTCAGGGAGCGGATTGCATCTTTTACTCTCTAAAGAATAAAAAAATCAAAACATTACAACTGTGATAGTTGTCATGGAAACAGAAATATTTACTATAAATTCAAACAAATGTATATATAAAAACCGCCTACTATGATGAAAATTAAAATTCAATTAGTAGTATTGTAAAAATGCTGATCATATATTTTATTTTTAGTAGTTTTTTAATTTTTTGTAAAAAAACACACGGTCTCAGCTTCTGTTTTTAACTTCGATTTATTTAATTAATATTTCGCCTAATTGGCATCATCAGAATTTTAATTTTTTAATTTAATAATTTTCTTACATAATATAAAATGAGCGGCAAATTGAATGGTTTTAAATTTAAAAATCGTTTGTTTAATTAACTAAACAAACGATTTTTAAATTTAAAACCATTCAATTTGCCGCTCAATTATATTATGTAAGAAAATTATTAAATTAAAAAATTAAAATTCTGATGATGCCAATTAGGCGAAATATTAGTTAAATAATCGAAGTTAAAAACAGAAGCTGAGACCGTGTGTTTTTTTACAAAAAAACTACTACGAAAATTAAAATTTATATAGTATTCGTTATGCTTTAAATAATTAGATTTCAGTTTTCAATATCATAATTATGTTCTGGTTGTGCAAAAAATAGTATATTCACCTCGGCAGAGAGTGTATTATCTCAGTAGTGATATGTAGTCCTCATGTCTCTAAGCAAACCTCAAGGAGAAACACATGCACTTTTTTCTATTGATGTATTTTATATTTTACTATACTACGCCCTACGGTGACCATATTGTGTGGTACAGTGCCACATTCTAATTATTTGAACCACATTTGTAACTGTATTACATTTTGTGTCATATTTTATATTCTCGTAAAATTAAATTTTAAACGTGCAATTAGGGTTTGCAAAACCGGTTTCAGTAAAACCGGCCAAAAATATGCATTTGCAAAAAACGGTTTTGTTAAAACCGGTTTTAAACCCAAATATCTTTTTAGTAATTTATATATACAGTGAAATTCGTAAGGTCTGAATTTATTACTTAAAAATCATGTTCACACGACTTTTTTATTCTCTCCAAGTAATCCATATTGGTTAAAAAGTACAAACAGAGGTGCTAAGTACAAACAGAGAAAAGAGAAACAAAAATCCTTATTTTATCAAGTAGGTTTTGAAATTTTATTCAAATTAAAATTTAAAAAATTTATGAAATTTTTAGCCATGACCACCAAACCAAATTTCATACTAAAACATAGGTTGCGTTGATTTGAAAATAATTGAAAGTGTTGGTATTTAGTTTGTTTTAATTTTTGAGAATAACATTTTTTTCGGCATTTATTACAATAGCTGTTGCGTGCTACTAATGCGTATTGGTTTGTCCAAAATGGGTTAGTGTAATAGCTGTCCTCGCTTTCGTTCGTCCAGTTACTACTTGTGAGATTCTTAAATAAAAATTAAGTTTTCTGTCGCTTCGCAAGAAGTTCGTTTTAGGTAGATTTCATATAAAAATCTACCTATTGCAATGGGCTTCATCTCGGAAAAATTTTGGTGCCAAACGACTATGAATGGTAAGCGGAGGACGGAAAAACAAAAAAAATGTATATATATATATATATATATATCTATATACATATATATATATAACGATATGAGCTATAACGAAATTTACCGGCACTCTCACGATCGCATTTCTTGACCTACAACAAAAATTTTTTCTGTATACGTTGCGGCAAAAAATATCTTAGACAAGTTCGCGAACTGGCCATATCCGGGTACAGGTTAAGTGGCTAGAGCCAAAAAAGTTGAATAATCTAGGGCGTTATAACTTCCGTATGAATCATAATATTTTAATAAAATTTATCAATATTGAATATTTGAACATATTTCTATCATTTTTTTCCAAATGACAACCTTGGCGTTCCAGGTTCCTGAAAAATCAGCTGTTTTAAAAATTTAATAAACTTTGTTGTCCTTGATTTTGCTGAAAATGGCCAATCTCACTTTTGAAAATTTGTACACACGTTAACTAGAACATAAATCTTTCCAAAATTTAAAAAAAAATAGTTCAAGTCTAGAGGTTGAGACACCAGGGGGTCAATTCTAACTTGATGAGGTGACTCAGTCATATGACTATTTAAAAAATCCAACTCAAAGAGAGTCACTCATTTATTCGAACTCAAAATTCTATGTTTTGCGATTCTAAGTCAAAAAGTGAGTGACTTCAAATCAATTTTCATAGAATGACTGTTTGACATTTAAAGAATTCAATTACTGTCAGTTTTATGTAAATTTGTGTTTCTTTATGATACATAATTTTAAGTTTTATACAAAATAAATATTTAAAAAGTCGTTTTCGATATCTCTCTCGTCAAAGAATTTTAAAGTATACTCTTCAACGATCCGGCAGTATAATTAATGCATGCGCTATCATCCATAATATTATGTTGACAAAAAATTATACTTTGCCGTCAAATAACGAAATTTCAATGAAGTGGATGACGGAGAGGATGGTATTAGTACTTAAATGTTCTAATCAACTAATTTAGCTTACCGCAAATCCTCCCAATATTTTTTCCAAGTTGGTCCAGTCTTATGAGCCCCTCCCATTGCATTTATAAGGCATGCTACATCCTGCCATTGCTCTGCAAGTTTGCATTTTCCATCCTCTGCAGATGAAAATTGGTTTCGTGCCAGCTCTAAATAATCTATATTCCTCTAAATAATCAACTAGAGCAACCTTTTGGCTTATTGTGGGCGCTTTAGATAGTTTTTTTTCAAATTTATCATTCGAAATTTTTAATACATAACAGTAGTCACAGTTTTTTTTTTAATGACTATTTTGACATTTCAAATGAGTTTGGAAAAACTCATATGACCCAGACAGAATCGATAATTTTGACTTCAATTTCGAAATTTCGAAATTTAAGTCATATGACTTGAAGTCATCAAGTTAGAATTGACCCCCAGGGCTGTTAGAACGAAAACAAACGCAAACGGCCATGCCTTCCTTATTTTTGAGTTTATGTTATTTTAACTCATACTCATTTTTAGATAAACTTTTTCACTATAACCTCCGAGATTTTCAATTTTCTAACCCAAGAGGTCTCAATGTAATTAGCATTAAACCTAATGCATGCCATTCAATTACAACAACAACTTCCATAAAAATATAAAAATATCAATTAGAAATATTAAACACATTATCTTTTGTTTTTATTTTTTATTTTTATTTTTTTTCGCAAAAATTTAAAAAAAAAATAAAACAAAGCTGAGTCATTATTGTTTTCAATTAAGGAATATTTTCTTATATATGCATATTGATTACACATTTACAAAAGCCTTCCTAAATTGTAGATATTTGAATTATTTGAGGTGTAAAAGTTTTTTGACAATTTTAGATTATAAAATTATGTGTGGTGGTGTTGTAGGTGTGACGTTGTGACGTTGTGAGAACGTTTATTTGCTCTTTAGTGGATTTAATATGTTATTAAAAGTAGTTTTAACCAAATTAAATAAAACTGTTCCGAAACCGCATTGATAAAGTAGTTTCCGTTAATGTATTTAGTTTGGATTGATAAATTTTTTGGATTATTCTGGACTTGGACTATTCTACTTAAATTTTTTATTTAAAATAATCTGACACATCCAATTCTATTTGTACACAAAGCTGTCTGGTCCCGAAATCTACCTATTTCTAGTGGATATACGTGCCGCTTGGACTTTTGTATGTTTAGTTCTATTAAATATTTGGTTTGCAACATGGGAGGAAAGGAATTTCGCACCGGTGCGAATTTCGCACCGAAATTCTACCTTGTTATTTCGAGTTTCTGGAGGTGCGAAATTCCACTAGTGCGAGCGTTTCACAAAGGATTTTAAGTGCGAGATTCCACCGGTGCGAGATTCTACTAATGAATTGACTTTCGCACCGGTGCGAGTTTCTACCCTTAAAGTAGAATTTCGTACTGGGTGCGAGATTCCATCTTAAGAGAGGAATTTCGCACCAAGGGTGCGAGAGTCCACCCACTCTGCAACATGAGGTCGGACTAATAAAAATTTAAAAAATTAATAATATAATTGATGTATGATGATGAAGTTTCGATAGTTGAATAACCATCGCCGCGTGGCGTAATTGATAAGCATATCTGTCGTCACAGGATTCGAAGCACGGCACTGATATAAGAGGTTTGAATTTTCTTAGTTACTTGAGTTTAATTACTCACAACAATTACTAATTAATTCGGTAAGGAAGTCTAAAAAAGATTGGAATTACCTAGCTCCCCATAAATGATTTATTTTGATGCAGAAAAACAGAAAGAAATATATATTAAAATATTTTTTATGGTTACTAAGAATTACTAAGAAGTCCAATGAGTGACAAGTGAGGGTCAGAAACTTCATTTTCTTCAGCATTATCAAATCAATTTATATAGTTAGCTCGATCATTTTACAATAACAACAAAAATAAGCCATAATGAATTTCTTATGAAATACTTTTCTAAATTTTTACGTTTTTTATTGAATTGTTATACCTTTAAATAATATGGACGTTGTATTTGAGCAAATAGCTGTAAATTCTAGTTAAAATCAATATTTTTATTTTATTATAAAGAATTAAATATATGTTTTCTAATAAAATGTGTTTTTCATAAGAATATTAACGCTCGCTCAAATTTAGTTTTAATATGTGAAAAAAGATTGTTCTGAAACCGTAAAAACTTATATAATATCAAAAACGGTTTAACCGATTTTGGTATTTTTAAAAACAGAAAACCAGTTTTCAAAAAATGAAGACGGTTTTGCAAGCCATACGTGCAATATTTACATATTGCACGTAGGCACGTAGGCTTAAATATTCCTTCATTTTCGAAACCCTAAAACTCCTTTCATTTTCAAAAAGTTTTTTTGTAATTTAAACATAAATGATAGCTTTATTGTCACCTTTGCAAATGATACTGCGACCACCGGAAAAAAACGGTACGTAACTCAGTAGTTTTATTCTAATGAGCTCTCTATTCAAAGAGCAGACTTTCAGCAAAATATATGCATTTGAGGCATAGATAAGTTGATAGAATGCGGATGAAGTTGATTGATTGATTAATTAATCGATTTGCAATTATTTAAAATTATTCATTCTGAAAAGTAGTTATAATTAATAAATATTTATGCATGTAGTTTGATATTGTTTTAATTTTTTATTTTGCCGTGATTATTTGAAGTTCCGATTTTTGTAAAAAAATATGTATTTGATGAAATATTCCATTGAATGTATTTATAGTTGTATATATTATATTGAATTGCAATGAAATACTTTGTAAATTGTTTTTTATATGGGGGAGGGGTGTAATATATTTATGTACCACATGAAACAAACAAAATCTGGTCACCGTATATTATGCTATATTTTAACGAAAATTTTTATGTAATTCGAATTACAAAATATTGATGAACGCTCGGTAGTTTGGCTGTTTGGATAAATCTACTTATAAGCAAGACGGAGAAAAATATATTTAATTTTAGGTCATCGATTAGATTAAAAGCAGAATCTCTCCGGACAGGATTTGGACTAGCAAGTTTTCGTTTTCTGAAACACTACAAAAAAACTATCACGTATTAGATTTACCTTATGGTTAAGCCATTTTGGTTGTCAAAATTTTTAACAACAAACAAACAACAAAAGCTACTAGGATTACTTGTGTATTTGAATTTTTACTTTTCTTGTTATCAATATCAGTTTAATAATATTAAAACGAAATATTTCTTTGAATCCTGAATTTCGTATATTATATACATTACATAAGATGCTAAAATTTGTGTCAAAAATGTAAAGTATACAAACAAAAATTCATGATACGAATATTTAAAATAAATAAAATATATTCATTTTGTAATATGATCAACAAACACATTTTCTAATGGCTTTTTCTTACTATTATTTTTCATTCGTTTATAAACGGCTTACACTTTTCTTTTATGTCTTGTTTTTCATGTTAAGATTGACAGAGTGAAACTTAAGTTACATTTTTTTTTCAATAGTTGTTTTTTTCGGTTCTAATATTAAAGAATAAAGGAGTCTCGTAATTTTTGATATTGCTTTTGAATGGATATAAATACGAAATTGCTTGAAAACATTAGTTGCAATTTAGTGCAAAAGAAACTGCGTTATGACTACATATTACTAAGGCTGGGCGATATTTAAAAAATTATCGATAATATCGATATCAAAATTTTTTCGATAAAACCGATATATCGATATATCGATAATATCGATAGTATCGATATATCGATATATCGATTTATCGATATTATCGATATTACCGATATATCGATGCATCGATAATTTCGATATATCGATATATTGATGTATCGATAATCTCGATAATCTCGATAGTATCGATATTTCGATAATATCGATATATCGATAGTATCAATATATTGATAAATTGATATTTCGAAATTGTATATATATATATATCATATACATATTATCATATATTCGATAGATCGATAACTACCAATATAAATACCGATGTAATAAATAATTACGGTACAATTAAATAAATATTTATAAATTTTGTACATTTGTTACAAAAACTAGTGCGAATGCGTTTTCCAAACGGTAATAATTGCAGCACTTATTTGGAAAACGCATTCGCACTAGTAATAAAATCTACTATTGTATTATGTATTTTTCTTTCTTCTCTCTTTTTACGTATTATCTTTCTTTTTTCTTTTTACGTATTTTTGTTAATTTTTAATGAAAGTATTTTCGATATGGACATAAATAACTGCTTTAAAAAAAATTTAATTTGAATAACTATTTTAATCGAAGCAAACAGTACTTACTATGTAATAATAATATTGAAATAATGGAGCGCATTATGTAACGTAAAATGATTTAAATAAAGCGTATATAGCAAAAATATCGATATAAGAAAATATTTATAAAACCGATAAATCCATATATCAATATATTAATATATCAATATAACGTTATATCGAAATTATCGATAATATCGATAATATCGATATATCGATAATATCAATATATCGATAATATCGATACATCGATAATATCGATAATATCGATATATCGATATATCGATATCGAAAATATCGATATATCGATATATCGATAATATCGATGTATCGATATAAGCGATATATTGATATTATCGATATATCGATATTATCGATGTATCGGTATTATCGATATATCGATAATTATCATTCCGATATCGATATTCGATATATTGATAATTATCGATATATCGATATTTTTTCCCGGCCCTACATATGACTATTAGTGGTAGGGAAAGTCGTATGCGGCCCAGATCTGAGCCTTTATTTAATGCTAGTCAGGATAAGATAAGATAGGAATTATCCCTCCGCATGGAGGGATCAGTTTTTATTGTTTTGAATATTTTTTTATTTTTGATCTACGGGTGTGACAACCCCGCGTACTCCAGTCCCTGCTATTGACATACGAGTTAACGTGAGATATCACATACCACTGGCAATAGCAGTGAGATATCACTAGCCAAGGTGACATCTTAGGGGTACAATTAAATAAATATTTATAAATTTTGTACATTTGTTACAAAAACTAGTGCGAATGCGTTTTCCAAACGGTAATAATTGCAGCACTTATTTGGAAAACGCATTCGCACTAGTAATAAAATCTACTATTGTATTATGTATTTTTCTTTCTTCTCTCTTTTTACGTATTATCTTTCTTTTTTCTTTTTACGTATTTTTGTTAATTTTTAATGAAAGTATTTTCGATATGGACATAAATAACTGCTTTAAAAAAAATTTAATTTGAATAACTATTTTAATCGAAGCAAACAGTACTTACTATGTAATAATAATATTGAAATAATGGAGCGCATTATGTAACGTAAAATGATTTAAATAAAGCGTATATAGCAAAAATATCGATATAAGAAAATATTTATAAAACCGATAAATCCATATATCAATATATTAATATATCAATATAACGTTATATCGAAATTATCGATAATATCGATAATATCGATATATCGATAATATCAATATATCGATAATATCGATACATCGATAATATCGATAATATCGATATATCGATATATCGATATCGATAATATCGATATATCGATATATCGATAATATCGATGTATCGATATAGGCGATATATTGATATTATCGATATATCGATATTATCGATGTATCGGTATTATTGATATATCGATAATTATCATTCCGATATCGATATTCGATATATTGATAATTATCGATATATCGATATTTTTTCCCGGCCCTACATATGACTATTAGTGGTAGGGAAAGTCGTATGCGGCCCAGATCTGAGCCTTTATTTAATGCTAGTCAGGATAAGATAAGATAGGAATTATCCCTCCGCATGGAGGGATCAGTTTTTATTGTTTTGAATATTTTTTTATTTTTGATCTACGGGTGTGACAACCCCGCGTACTCCAGTCCCTGCTATTGACATACGAGTTAACGTGAGATATCACATACCACTGGCAATAGCAGTGAGATATCACTAGCCAAGGTGACATCTTAGGGGTACAATTAAATAAATATTTATAAATTTTGTACATTTGTTACAAAAACTAGTGCGAATGCGTTTTCCAAACGGTAATAATTGCAGCACTTATTTGGAAAACGCATTCGCACTAGTAATAAAATCTACTATTGTATTATGTATTTTTCTTTCTTCTCTCTTTTTACGTATTATCTTTCTTTTTTCTTTTTACGTATTTTTGTTAATTTTTAATGAAAGTATTTTCGATATGGACATAAATAACTGCTTTAAAAAAAATTTAATTTGAATAACTATTTTAATCGAAGCAAACAGTACTTACTATGTAATAATAATATTGAAATAATGGAGCGCATTATGTAACGTAAAATGATTTAAATAAAGCGTATATAGCAAAAATATCGATATAAGAAAATATTTATAAAACCGATAAATCCATATATCAATATATTAATATATCAATATAACGTTATATCGAAATTATCGATAATATCGATAATATCGATATATCGATAATATCAATATATCGATAATATCGATACATCGATAATATCGATATATCGATATATCGATATCGATAATATCGATATATCGATAATATCGATGTATCGATATAAGCGATATATTGATATTATCGATATATCGATATTATCGATGTATCGGTATTATCGATATATCGATAATTATCATTCCGATATCGATATTCGATATATTGATAATTATCGATATATCGATATTTTTTCCCGGCCCTACATATGACTATTAGTGGTAGGGAAAGTCGTATGCGGCCCAGATCTGAGCCTTTATTTAATGCTAGTCAGGATAAGATAAGATAGGAATTATCCCTCCGCATGGAGGGATCAGTTTTTATTGTTTTGAATATTTTTTTATTTTTGATCTACGGGTGTGACAACCCCGCGTACTCCAGTCCCTGCTATTGACATACGAGTTAACGTGAGATATCACATACCACTGGCAATAGCAGTGAGATATCACTAGCCAAGGTGACATCTTAGGGGTGGTGGCGGATGAACTGTATTCAGTCAACGGTAGCACCCTCAGTCTTAGCTGTGAAATAATCCTTGATGATGAGACGCTATTGCTTCCTTGAGGAAACAAGCCTTCATATAACTATGTGTGGGTTTTAATCTTCAAGAAAGATAGAGCGTCACAGGATCAAGGAATATGCAACCGGCTGGATTATTGGCAACTACAGTTTTGTTTTGTTTCAGCAAATTTTTGTAAACATTTGCTATTTACTTTTTAATTTACTTTATATTTTCTCTATTCTATCATAAAATATTGGCCTATGTCATATTTTGTCAGTGATGGGATTTTTTGTTTAGTTATCCATTCTTTAACCAAAAATATAAAAAAAAACAAAAAAAGAAAGATTTACGTCCATCAACATCTTTGAACGTAGGTTGTTGTGGGACCTTGGTCTTAAAAGGTTTTTATGTGTTATTGTGACACATATTGTAATTCCTACTACACAACACATTTTATTAAAA
Source organism: Diogma glabrata (assembly GCA_963693315.1). Classification (NCBI taxonomy): domain Eukaryota; kingdom Metazoa; phylum Arthropoda; class Insecta; order Diptera; family Cylindrotomidae; genus Diogma; species Diogma glabrata. Next base: position 399,847,371 of record OY856186.1, read on the forward strand.
AAAAAAAAAAAAAAAAATAGGATATGGTGTGCAATAAATGATTCCTTTTTCTGAAATTCCTAGGTTGTATGATAAAACTGAATTAATCATTTATTAAACAACAAATAGAACTAATTCATATCAATTGTATCTGATTTTCTCATATATTAGAAAACAGTATTTGGCTTGTTTGAATCAAACTAGTTTTCAATGGTTGAACGAACTCCGATTGACTTGAGGTGTAAACCTTTACCATATAATCTTTAGTGTAAATTTGTCATAATTAATGCATAATCTTGACATTCAAGACATTCTCAACGAGATAAACTAAGACATTCTCATCGCGAGAAATATGTATTCTGAATATCAGTGATACGCACATTGAAGTCAAAATGATGATTGATGAGAGGGAACATTACAACATGGTTCACAGCACAATCTGTAAAGGCTTTTGTTGAATTAAACACAGACAAATGCATAGCTTTACGTAAATATTTAGTAGCTGAAGAAAGAAATTAAGTGTATTTTATAGCTTGTAATGTTGAAATATGCTGTGTAAATAGATGATACAATTAGTGGTATTGAATTTCAGTAACTAATTTCCACTATAATTATTTCTCTGTCATTAACTAGCTGATATTCTAATTATTTTTCTGTAAAATTATTCTGCGTTTTTCTTTAAATGAAATTCATACGTTTCATCTCAGAGATTCTTCATAAGATATTAATATAAAACTCCGCTTATGTGAGTTTAACATCAATTTTATTATTAATTTATATTATTTAAGCAGAATTACATCAAAATAGGTTAATAAAAACTTAATTAGAATACATTTATTGAATTAATAGAGAATGTTGTTAATATTTTGTACTTGAAAACGTTAATAAAAAACATAGGAACTTTTTTTGTTAAAAACAGAACTCGAACAAATTTGTTTTTTAATATATCGTTACGTAAAAAAACATCGCCAACTAAATTTGAATTTTTAAAAATTTAATTTAAATATTCGCCACAAATAAACTGAAAACATTTCTGGAACACCCTTTAAAGAAAAAATGCAATATATACATCATACATTACCTGATAAAACTAAAAAAATTTTGTTTTTATTCGCCTGCATATTAAAGTGTTACTTTATTACTGTGATTTGCGGCTTTAAAGTATCACTTTTCAACTATTTATTTTGTTGTCATAGCTACGTCCAAAAAAGTAAAAAGCATTTGTATTTGTTTAAATTCTGTGAAAAATAAAAATTTTTATCAAAGCAACCCTTAAATTCAAAATTTCATTATCCAATTAAAATAGTTGTTATCATTTGTTGTCATAGCTATACAATAATTTGGAAAAAATAATAAATATTTTGTCAAAGGTTACTTGTTCCACATATTTTTATTTTAAAATTTATGAAAATTTATAATTTTAATTTAAAATAAACCAATTTTCTTAAAAGATTTTGCATGCGGCGAATAAAAAATAGTATATGATGCACGGACGTAAGCTATTTTGGACTTAATGTGGGTGCAAATCTCGGCTAGCGCCTCGATTTGTAAACTCCACATCCGTCCAAAATCTTTAGCTTTACGTCCTAGCATCATAATGTACTATTACATCAAATTTCAAAATAATAAAACTCCAATTCCCTATTGATAACAGTATACCAATATGATTAAAATTACATATAAATGTTTTTCCAAATATGAATACATATTGGGGTTTCTATTTCTTGGAAAACTCTTATTTTAAATCTATTACAAGAAAGATGATCTGTGTGACAAACTAATTGAATTGCTTAAGAGAGATGAATGTTTTCTTGGAAACTCAAACTTGTTGTTGCTTTTTATCTTGTTCTGATTGGTATCCTGTGTGGGAAGAGTGTGGGAAGATGATGGGTGTGTTTTTAGGTTTAAAAAAAAAAGTTGATTTAGGTTATGACACAAAACTTAGGATTGATTGAAACATTTGAACAAAATTTATTTAAATTTCTATTTTTAGTATAGCAAATTTCGATTTCAATTTGCTACTTTTACCATAGAAATGATGTCCAAAACTATTCAACTCTCTAATTTTTAGTGACAGCTGAAATAATGTGGTCACATCCAAGCCAATCAAAGACCTAAAACCAATCGTAATCAATTATTTAAAAAAAAAGGATATAGAATAAACATCTGTCAGACATGCTTCTTCCAACTTATTTGAATGAACATTACATTTTTTATATTATATATTCTTAGACGGAATTTATTTCTATATTAATGCCAATAAATTGCAATAAAAAAATAATGTATTTCTTTACTACTACATATATTTTTGTTCATCGGTTTTTTCAAGAATCCATTAAAACGATAAAACAGAAAATGAAAAATAGAGAATATTTACATTTTTTTCCAATTTTTATGACAAATAAAGGATGTTCAAAAAAGAAGTTAAGCTTTTAATATAAATATTGTTATTTGTGATTTTGCAACATAATTACGTTATTTTTTGTGATTTTGCAACATAATTACGTTACATTCATAAAAACACAGTAAATTTATGTTTTCGTTTTCCATCTTTATAAAATCAACTAGGTATATACATATAAAGGAAGATTCAATTTAATTTGTAAAAAATATTGTTTGGAAAGCAGTTTCATTAAGATAATGAAAAGTGGAAGAACACAAACAATGTCAAACAGTTTAGAACAAACAATTTCTGTATGCCAAACAATAGTTTATTTAATAAATTAATTAAAATTGCAAAATTTTTGAGCATTTGTGTTTTGCTGCGTTGTTTATCCGGCTCGAAGGACCCTTTGTTGAATAATTGTTTGGATGATATCAATGTATACCCGAAAAGGAACAGGTTCCAAATAATGTACTATTATGAATGGAAACAAATGCTAATAATTCGATACATCTACCTACAGGTTTTGCGTTAACTTCAAATATGTTTCTCTACGTTTCTCTTATATGAGATAAAAAAATTGTGTCAATGGAAATCGCTAATATTCTGTCAACAACTAGAAAAGTTTATTAAAGTAATGCTCCCCTACATGCTTTTAAATCTATCCTTCGAATTAGTGTAAAGTTAAAATAAATTACCGATTAACAACCACAATATCTTATCAACTTAATATAGGTGATCGGATTCGCAGTTAATGTTGCAATCCTCCCCTAAAGTGAGACAGTGATAGTGAAACCTTTAAATCAGTGAAGAGTGAAACTAGACAAAATGTTCTAGAGAAAAAATGTTTCATTGCGAAAAACTGAGTTTGATTTTTTTTAATCAGGACAAATCTGAAACAGAAATCAGTGAAGATGATTAAATTGTTTAAAATTGGAAAAATTAAAATGTTTTAAATTGGAAAATTGTCTCCACTTTATAATAAAATATGACATTGATGAAGCTTTCAGTAGTTTGTTTAAAATAAATATAGCGTCATACAGTAGAACGCGGAACATGAACACGATTGTCCTAACATTTGTGTAGTGAAAATGTAAATGTTGTATTGCAACAAGCGATATTTTCTAACGACACGATTAAATATTTAAGTAATGTAAATATTTTCAAAGTATATTATGAAAATTTGCTCTCAAACTTTTTTCATTATGGAGAAATTTATTTTTCATTTATGAAGTTTCTAAAAACTATGTTTGGATATAAAAAAACCAAAATATTCATTTTTTTTTCTTTTGTAGCGATTGTACACGCAGGGAGGGAGGAACTATTATTTTTGTGGTAGAGTTTTTTCTTGTAGTTTTAAAAAATACTCGCAATATTTCTACAATGTTGAATCAAACGAAAAAAATGCTCAGAGGGGAAAAGAAACAAAAAAAAAACGATTTCACTGAAGTGGACGCACGCTAAATCTTAGTTATGGCAATGATTAAGTATATAAAGATAATGTTACTAGTTTTCGCCGCTACGATCGAGCTATGGCTCTGCTAGTCAATTAGAATAGAGACAACATAACACTTGCGATTGAAAGAGTGGTTTTTTTTCTAGCAACAAGAAATTACTAAAATTTAATTTTTGTTGCTTTTTCCTGTATAAAATTTGCATTAGTGTTAGTTTTTTATTACTTTTTCTCTTTTCTTTTAAAATTTTTTCATATTTAAAATCCTTCTTTATTTTTGTTTAAATAAGTAAATCGTATTTCTTTACATCGAGCTCATTGACATACATATTTTTATTCATAATATTTTAGAAAAAATAAGGGATTTGCCAATTGTAAACTAAAATTTTGTTATGCTGAAAATTATTTCAAATATTTTTTAATTCATGAGCTAAAGTATGCTGGGCAGTTCTTTTTACAAAATTTTAAGAATGTCTTTTTTTTTATATTGTGATCTAGTAATATTGTATTTATATATTCCTCTAATGATCTCCTTAAATTCATAAGACCCAAAGCAATAACTGTGTTTTAGAAACTAAGTTCAGCGTCTTCGAATCAGCTTTTACCATCAGGTACATGACACCAATAGAGTAAAATAGTAACTGATTTGAGCAATATGATAATTTTTTAAATATACTATTATATTTATTAATAATAAATTTATATAGGGAATACTATTAATTGACGTTTTTAATTTTTATTTAGAGCAGCACGAACTCTATGTATATTTGCACATAACAGACAAATCCTTTTTCTATTGATTGGTCGGCAGGAGTATAGATAAATTCTATTCTTTGCCACATGACTTCAATTACTTACTCTGGATCGATCATATAATGGCCATGGAGCGCGTTAAGGAAACTCGGCCTCCTCAATAGATGTAAAAAATATTTTACTTCGCATCAATTACTCCACATTTATAAGTCCTATATTCGTCCCTCTATGGAGTATTGTTGTCAAGTTTAACGCGCTGCATCTGTTACCATCCTAGCTCTTTTGGACTCTGTTCAAAAGCGTGGTATACGAACTGTTGGTGATCGAAATTTAACATTAAATCTTGATTCCCTGCAACATCGTCGCACTGTTGCTGATCTCGTTGTTTCTTATAAATATCGTCACCCGCAGTGCTCGGATGAAATCAGGTCCATAATGCCTCAAAAATATGTTTTTTCCCGTTTAACTCTTCAATCGGTTTGTGCAAACAGTCAAACTGTCGAGATTACTCACTGTCATAGTAATAAAATGCAAAGGGATTTCTATGTGCGTACATCGTACAAATGGAATGCTTTGCCCGAATCACTAGTTTCGAGTGCCTTCAATCCACAAAGATTTAAAAAAAGGGCACCAACACCTCAAGACGCATGTTGTTGTGGGACCTAGGTCTTAAAAGGTTTCTATGTGTTGTTGTGACACATTTTGTAATTCCTACTACACAACACTTTTTATTAAAAAAAAAAAACAAAAAAAAAAAGAAATTCTCCAAATTATATGACCAAGTTTAAACAAACTAGAAGTTTGAGATTTATCGCCAAATGCAATCATTTCGGATGTTATGTTCCATATTAAGTTATTTATTATTTTTAAGTTTATGCAAATTCGGGTCAAATTTCTCTTATACGAATAAAATTTGTTCGACTTTCTGCTGTTCATTTGTATTAAGAAAATTCCATGAGATGATCTTCAAAAACCTAAAAACCAATCAAAAGTGTACAAATGGGGAGATCAGTGTTTGTTTATTTGTAAATGTTTGCCAATTTCTAATCTGGGGGGTGTGACCACTCTACCCTTCGCACTCCAGTCCCTGCGATCGACATACGAGCGAACTTTGGATATCATTTACAAATAGTGATTTTCAAAAATAGATAACTAAATTGTATCTAGGCTAGAAAAATACTATTAAATCGCGTGATGTACTTCCTTCCTTACTGATTGGATTCTTGATGTAATTTCTTCCTTGCTGTTTGGATCCCACATATAGAGTTAGATGGAGACTTATTTCATCGCTCAAGCAGTAGAGCGGCATCAACAAAAGATGCTCTTTGTCTAGGATTGAGAGTAGTGCCATTGACCTAATAGATTTCATCCGCCAGCATAGCTCAAGCCTCATCTGAGCTATAAGTCAAGTGAATAGTGATATATAATATCTCGCATTAACTTGTATTTCAATAGCAGAAAGTACACAGAGTTGTCACACCGTTAGATCCCTTTTTTTTTAACAAGCCAACAAAAACGTTATATGATTGAAAAGGCCGGTCAATAATTAATGGCAACCCCGTTTTAGTTTTTTTTTTCAAAATTCTGGTTTTTACACACTTTTTCATTTCTTATATTATTTTCTCCATATCATCATGAAATATTTGCATATGTCATATTTTATTATATATGTTTTAGGATTTATTGTTTGGTTATCCTTTCTTCAAAAACAATATTTTGAGTCCACCAAAGACTTAGAACGCATGACATTACGGGACCTAGATCTTAAAAGGTATCATTTGTTACTGTGACATATGTTGCCATTTCTAATACATATAAAACACTTTCTATTAAAAAAAGATAAGTATAAACTCGAAATATAGGGTCTTTATAATCTCTTAGATTTGCTGGAAAATTTGGGAGTTCATGAAACAGATATAGACACTAGTCTACTACCACTGCAGTAATTAAACCGAAGGAGAATTTGGGGTTTGGTTTATTATACTTAAATGGTCGCGTGAAACAACTTCAACTTTTGCCCAATTAATATGTGAAAAACATACACTTAGAATGCACACCGAAAGGGAATGGAGTATCCGTAAGGTTCACAACTGAGCATCAAGGTCCTAGAAAAGCCAAAAAGAAGAAAAAACATAATCCAAAATATGAAGAAGCGTATCGAAAACATTAATCAACATATGGTTAAATGAAAAATTAAGACACGCTTTGCAAATGATCGACATATGATAAAAGATTTCTATCAAAGATCCACAGCCATCAGAGATAAAAACAAAGAGCTTTTCACGAACCCAGACACACAATAAACAACTATAGAATAACAATCAAATTATCAGTGCCCGATCTTTTGATATTGCATTTTGATATAGCATCAATAATAGCCCGCGCTTTTTGATTTGAGGCTTAAGTTTGCAGCGATAAGGTAAAGTGAAATCGAGACACAAAACGTCACCTTTAACAAATCTAATCAAATTCTTAAGAATAACCTTAAACCACTTTTAAGAAATCTAAACGACTTGATTTATTCATCAAAAGCGGTAAAACCAAATTTTTACCAACATCTGGGCAAATATCTTCCGGACCCATACTAGCGACTACGCAGTAGAACAAGAGCAAAAACTTTATATTTTTACAACGTCAAACGACATGTACACCCTATGCCTCTACCGCAAACAGAGCTTTCTACCTATCAACCAAATCCTATCAAACCTATCAACATTCGAGAGGAATGTCATACCAATATATACATATTATGGTCCATGTAAAGTTGCAAAATGTCATTATAGAATCTGAATAAAACGTGGAATGAATTACTATCACATAACATTGGAGGCTGCGATGTAATCAGATTCATTCAATTTAATCGCGTTAGAAATTCAACCACATTAGAAAGAACAACCAAAAAGTGACCCATTTACCAGCCGGTGTTCGGTGGAGAGAAAAGCATGGGCAACTGACGTCGGATAGGAGTCTGAAATTTTGTCAGTAGAAGGCCATTGACAGATACTAATGCACCTCGGAGCTCAAGTCTTAAAATTTAATTTAGTTTTTTTTTAATTAACATATTTTAATTTTCTTAACGGTTTGCCTAAATGTTGATTAAATTTTAATTTGGTTTTTTATTAAAATTTCGTTTTATTCGCTCAGCTGTCTTTGATCAATTTTCTTTTTGCTTCATTAAAATGAAAAATTAAGGAATATAGTGGCAAACAAATATAGTAGATTATGATGCAAGGACGTAAAGCAGCTATAAGGTTAAAGAATCGAGGCCTCAGCCGAGATTTTCAGCCATATTAAGTCCAAAATGGCTTACGCCCGTGCATCATATACTATTTTTTATTCTCCGAAAGCAAGATATTTAAAAAAAATGGTTAATCTAAATCAAAATTAATATTTTTAAATTTTGAAATAAAAATATGTTGAACAAGTAACCTTTGACAAAATATTTGTTATTTTTTCCAAATCATTGTATATTGTATATCCAAATTATTGTTTTGATTGGATTATGAAATTTTAAATTTAAGGGTTGCTTTGATAAAAATTTCTACTTTTATAGAATTTAAACAGATACAAATGTTTTTAACTTTTTTGGACGTAACTATGACAACAAAATATATGGTTAAAAAGTGAGACTTTAATACTACGTTCACATTACCATGATTTGAAACTATTTATGATTTCAGCTGGATTATCAGCTTGTTTTGGTTAATTTTTGTATACAAAATCCAAATCATGTTGAAAGATGATTTCAATGAAATCTATTTAAAATCACACTAAGCACCCCTGAATTTTGGATTTTCGAAAAAAAATTGCATCCCTATTTCTAAAGTGACATTTAATAAAACAAATATTTTGTTTTGAATCCAAATAAAAACATGGCTATTGTAAAATTTTAATAATATTTTGAGTCATACAAAAGAATTTTTTTTTGCTAATTGAAAGTTTTGACTCAAAAATAATAGAAAAACAGACAAATTGGTTTGGATATTTCTAACATAACATATTTATTTAAAAATTTTGCTCATTTTTTGATAATTTACAAATAAATGTCATGCTTAATCATATTAATAATAATGTGAACGGTTTTTTGAAAACTTAGATTTTAGATGATTTCGAGCTTGATTTCATCGTAATATGAACGTACTATAAGGCCTCAAATCACAGTAATAAAGTAACACTTTAATATGTAGGCGAATAAAAAATACATTGAACATATAAGTACATTGGAATTAAACACATTATCTTTCAACAAATACAACTTTCAATTCTAATTTACAACAAATATGTTCTTAGTTAGCAATTATATAAAATATAAATACATATTTCTAAAAATTAGCACCATCGCATTGGCACGATGGAAAAAACACTGCTTATGTATGATAAAACAAATCTGCTTGCATTATCAGTACTGCCATCACATGTTTCCTCTTATTAGAAACATTGATGCATCAAGACTTTGTAATCGAACCTTATTGTACAAAAGAAAAAGATTATGAACAATAATATCATAGCTGATACTGATTGAGGGATACATGTTTCTCTATACTTTTAAAATTATTATTGTTATTTCAAGGGATTTACAAATTGCTATTACAAGGAATTTATAAAAATATGCAAATACGTCAACAAATAAGACTTATTATTTTGTTCAATTTTTTTTAAACGCTGGCAGGAAGGTCGAAATAAGACGATGGCCACACCACACTGAAAAAAACATGTCCTATTTCCAATCGAAATGCAGTTGTCAACCTCTCAACCGTGCGGGCAGATATGGCGAAATTGTTTCAACCACTGTACTGTTATAGAACGATGTAGTTGATACAATCACACGTAATATTCATGTGAAATTAAAATATAGTTCAATTAATCTCAAATACTTCAATTTTAAAATGAAAAATTCATGACATAAAAGAAAATTTTTTTCATGGAAATACTTATTAACTTTATTCAACTACTGTTATATTGGATGTAACACTTTATATTTTATATAAACCTCATTCTGTTGCTAGGAAAATGTTAACGTGTAGTTGACCCAATCACGGTGAAATTATCTGCAAATATTTTGTCTTTGTTTGAATAATAAACTGCCAACTTCGAGATGAGGCTGTCATTTCTTTAATTTTTTTTTCAGTGCATAAATTGACAAACCCAATAAAACGAAAATATTCACTAAAAATCCTGGCATTCTTTGACCGGCTATTCGATTAATCTCAAACATCAGCGCTATGCATGTCTTCGTCTGCTCTTTCAGTTTTTTTCAAACAAATTTACTCCGACAAAAAACGGTTTCTAACCACCTAGTATTTAAAAAGCACGGGCATCGCCGTGCGGGCACCTTCTAGTAAAAAATAAAATGTTTTATTTCGTTTTCACATCATAGTTTTACAATTATCCAACCTGGTCCACCATACCGTTTAAACCATAACTTTTTAGACTAGTGATACTCTATTTTCGTAATATGTTAGAAGCAACGGCAAATAATTTTTGTTGTTGTAATTCATAGTGATATTATCTTATAATACTTAATCAATGGTTATGGTGATTGGTTGCATAAATCTCTACTAAGAAATTATTTAGTTTATATAACTTATTTGAGACGTGTACCCCGACTACCGAAGGCAAGTCATGTCACTTTAAAATTTAAATAACTTAAGTCACATCGTTTCAATTTTCGTATTGTTGAAGACCATTTTTACGCCCCAAGTCATTTTATACGACAGATGTCACTTTAAATGAAATTTTAGTCTCGCCTCAATTTTGCATGTGAAAATAATTTTTTCAAAGGTCTTTAATTATTTTTGTGAAATTGAAGAACGTAAAATTTAGTTTTGGAGTTTTTTCGTTTCAGAATTTTTAGTTTTAGTGGTGACCGTTTTATCGACATCAATAATACCAATTTTTAGGCGACGTGACATGACTATAGTCATGTCACCTGATGTGACACGACTTCAGTAATCGGGGTGGTGACATAAAAGTAATTTAAGAGAAACCCTTATGTAAGTAAAGAAAATAAAGACTGAACTCAAAAGTGGAATTTTCTTCTTTTCACCATAACGATTTATTCTTCTGAGATTTATATTCATAAATCATAAGGAATAATTTTTTTTAGTGTTTCCATAAACATACGTTCTCTTGAGATTGGATATTTATTATTTGACTATTTGCATAAAATTCAAATTTTATTTACTGCATTATATTGAAGCCATAAAATCTATTATTATAACACATTTTCAGTTTTGATGACTGAAATTAATACTAGGACTAATAAAATATTTTATTACTTTTCGTATTAAAATTGAATGTAACATATTTTATGTCAAAACAAACAGCATATTTACGACGTGTGTGACGACTTTCAATCTAAAGTGATTAAATTTTACCAATCGTAATATTTGCTTGGTTGAAGGAATATTATGCGGTGAGTCAATATTTAATAATTTAGTTATTACAATTTCTGCACAGATTTTTCTTTCATTAATAAATAATAAATTAAACTCTGTGCATGTAATTTAATACCATTCAAACTAGGGTTCCATATTCCACACAGGGATCATGTTTGTTCCCTATCATATTTCTACAAAAACATTCTAAAAAAAAAAGAAAAACAGAAAACTAAATTAGTTTTATTAAGAACTAAACTAAATTAGTTTTATCAATAAAATCCGTAATAATCTTCCATAAAATGTTTCTTTTTAAAAGTTGACCAAGATTATAATTATTTTCTTATGTGCAAGCATATGAAAATAATTTGTATTAATTTTAATAATTTAAAAAAGTTTCTTTATATTTGGAAGGACTAAAGCTTAAAAAGTTCAAATGGAATTAATTAAGAATTAGTGATAAAAGCAAAATAATATAAAAAAGTTGGAAAAGTTTTGTTTTTCTTAAAACATTTAATTTTGTTATAGAATTTCTACAATGAATTATAATGAAGGTTAATGCAAAAAAGTTACTAAAAATTGTATTCTTACTACTATGGTGTCAAGTGAATTCGAATTAATCTAACATTGTTGAATAAAGTTTAGTGAAAACTTTTGGTTTAATTCTGCAAATATTAACATTTTTACTAGGAAAATCGGAACCTCGAGATTACTGAATGAATTTTAATTTTGTCGTAGTAGGGGAGCATAAATATCTTGTTAAACAATTTGTAATTTGGACTAAAAATAAAATTTAAAACTTTCTTGATAAACATTTGTGAATGAAAGAAGACATATGTTATAATTCTATAATAATTTTAATAAATTATTTATTTACAGATTTTAATAAAATTCGGATATTGCATAACAATGCCAAAATGATACTCCTTTCACGTGATTGTGAAATTTAAAGCACGAGCGTGAAAATGTTTACTGAATTGTTTTGTTGGAACAATAAAAATAAAACAACTGCCCTTTACTTTAAAAGTGGGCAGTAATATATGTTCGTTCCACTGAAATATCTACTTAGGTTATTCCTTTGAATGAGTAACTTTAGACACTGAAGCTGCTGTATTTATTTTTGTGTTCATCATAACTTTGCTTGATTATGTAAATAGTGATATAAACCATTCACATAATCGTTGAATAAGCTTAAGAACTTGGTCGCTTTGTTTACTTTCATGAAATCTATTTTAAGGCGATTTTTAAAAAGGTCGCCATGAGATGTGCTTAGAATGCGCTCTTTTTGCACTCACGTTGTTTGAGAACGGATAAGAGGTATATGAGATCAGATTCTAGTTGTTAATTTAACGACTGTCTAAGAAACAGATCTAAATGGGCATAGTCGCTACTTGATTGGAGAAACGGCCAGATTAGGTTCACTCTCGATCGTGATAGTTGACTCATTTGTTGTATTACAGTTTTCCCCTTCTCTTGTGAGTAAGTTATACAATTATTTGTTACTTGCTTCGAAAGATTCTTACTTTATGTATTGAAAATTTTTGACGTATAATGGCTGTGATCAATGACTGACATTGAACATCTTTAGTTATTACCATCTCCGGAGTCGAAAGATCAGCTTATTTTTTACGTAGGTGTTGATATGCCTTTGGTTTAGAATATGCTCTGACCAATTGCTGAAATAGATAGTTTTTCACTGTGTGTGTCGATTGGTGTTGTTGATGGATTGATAGCACCTAGGCTTGCCAATTAGGCTTGGTGAGCCAGAACGAATTCGAAGGACAATCTTCTGGTTGATTAGAAGAATTTCGTGGGTTAAGACCTTTTAAGGATTTGTACTGAAGCTGGTGTTCATTATTCATAATTTTGAGTCACATTGCTTTCCCGCACGCATTGAATGTACATTATCAGAAGCTTTCGTAGTTATTTTCGCCTTTTCAACCCTAATTTCTTATATTCATATCGTAGTCGTTTGTCGCAGTGAGTTCTGTTTAAGGTTGTCATAAAGCAGTTGTGCAATGTCATTGGTTCGTAATCGCGCTGTTTCCATATATAATTTCTTACAATCATTTCGTAGTCAATATTTCTGTTTATGGTTCGTTTCCAGTTTTGGTACAAGTTAATAGTGTAGACTCTTTAGTGGGTACACATATTTAACGAAAGAGAATAACCGATAAACAACTTATCGTGTTTATCGATTTGTTATTGTTTACAAGCGGCGTGACATTAACTATAAATACGTGGTTGAAGACATAGAATCTCTTAGTGGACTTTTTGTCGAATAACATCTCAGCTGTTTGGCGGTTTGACGTCTACGTGAAAAATATTTGTGTGCATTTTTTCTTTTCTTGATCCTACATTAAATTAAAATTAAAAATAATTCGATTTAAGAAAAAAAAAAACAATAATATTGGAATCTAAAACTAAAAATAACGTGGTCGATCGCAATTATTCTGGAGCGAATATTATACTTAGTTAAAGTAGCACTTATGGTAGCAAAGTGAATGAAAAGAAATATAAAAAAAAATTGTCTATGTTTCGTGCATTGTGGCGTAGTCCTAATTAAATGTTATGATATATTATGTTATTATATTAAACGAAAAATATTATCTGTATACTCTGTGCAGTCAGTTTTATTGTCTTTATTTTTGTGAACTCAAGCACCTTAAAAGGGGCAAAATTTATTAACTTTATCTCCGTTAAATTAATTGAATGGGCATAAAAGATAGAATTAATTGAATGGGCATAAAAGATATTTCAGATATTAGAAGATATCGAAACAGAGGTAGCTGACAATAAAAATGAAAGTTCAATGAATACTACTTCTAAAGGTGAATATAGATTATTCAAATCAGGCAAAGTGGTATGGAAAAACTCATGGAATAGAAAAATTGGTAAGCCCGTGACTAGAGATGTTAAAATACCGTATTTTATTTTTTTTGTATAATACAGCGTATTATACATTGTATTATACAAAATAAAATACCGTATATTCTGTACAAAAGTGTATTAGGCGAGATAACATGTGAATGATATATAATAACAAAAAATGACTTTCATCATCATTTTGAATTACATCTATTTCATTTTTTTCTAAATATCTGAATTTGGATATTTTATCGTTATTTTTATCGATATATATTCCTTAAACGAATGCTAATAAGACCTATATAATCATCTGACTCTAATTCATGTGGATGGTCTGAGCAGTAAAACTATCCTGATGCTTAGTTTCAATTTATTTCACCTTCAGTCGCTGCCTGCTACTGTATTTGTTTTTTATTCAGATTGGATCCTTCCAGTTCCCATGAATAAACTGTTAGAGGTCTTAATCAATTTTGACATAAACGAGATAATTGCTTTTGGTATGATTTAGGCTGCATATCGAAAATGATGTTTCTGTTACAGTGAAAGATGCAGAACAATGCAAATTAAAAGATGCTACATTCTGAAGAGCCACAAACTCTATTCCATCCAGTTATACAATAAATACAACTGCTATCGGTTTCATAATGGGTATTTTGAGATTTTTGTGCGTGGTTGATAAATTTGGACGTACATAAAAAAAACGTTCTACATGTTATCTGGTGCTACTAAAGATATTAAATTGAGTGACAAATCCATGTTTCAAAATTTTGATTTGCTCTATTACAAAATTCACTGTAACGGTTGCTTTTCAGCAACTATATAATCGATTGTTGATATTTGTGGTGTGTTGATATTAGAACAATTTTGGTGCAACAGCAATTTAAAAATTGGGTTCTATTCAGTAAAATTTTCTACCGAAAGTTTCTGCTATTCTTCTATTTTTTGTATGAAATTTTCTAATGGGAAAATAAAATTTCATAAAAAAATAGAAGAATAGCAGAAACTTTCGATAGAATATTTTACTGAATAGGCCCCATTATTTAGAAACGCACACTAGCAAGGCGTACAAATAATGCATTTGCTCGACGTGGTTTATATCTTATAGTGATGTAGTAGTAGACATATTTTCACAGCTATAAATTCTTCTAACAATCCACGCGCAATTTTAGTAAAAGGGCTATTTACTATTTCGCACGCCATCAGAATAAAAAATATTTTTTGTAGTAAAATACCTTGTATTTTACAACGTTTTGGACAATACGGTATTTTACGTATAATACCGGGTATTATACAATTGTATTAAACACTTTTACATCACTACCCGTGACCATAAATAAGAAGGGTTATATTGACAGAAGTGAATCAAACAAATCACTTAATGCAAAAAAAAACAATAGCAATACTATTCCAATCGGTAAATTTTCAAAGGATTTTCAAAAAGCTCACAAAAAAAATGTAACTTTTCAGACCGATCTTGGGTTCAAAAGAGATGATGTTAACAGATTAAATATTAAGAGAAGCAAAATCACTCCAAAACCAGTAGTTTCAATATCAAATAAAGCAGCATTACGAGGCATTAGAAATTATAAGGCGATGTACGACAATCTTCCGGCAGAGCAAAAAATAGAATTTGTAAGCGGGGGGATAGTCCAGCATGGATCACAAAATAATAGTAATATTACTAACAAACCAGCTGTTCTACTTGGCAATAACAACAGCAATAAAAGTTTCATCAACAATAATGTCAGTAAACCAATTGTTCAATCGTTCATCGACATACAAAGGACACCAGCGGCATATTGTACAGAATTATCGGTGAACGACTTGAATTCACGGAAATATGCAGTTGCAAGGTTTAACTCAAGAGAACTATATGACGTAGCAAGATTATATCTTGCGTATTTGCACAACAAACCAGCAACAGTGGTTGTAGGTAATGGAATGACTGCTCTACGATGTCAAACACTTCTACAATCGGAAGGACTACCATCAACATTTAAGGAGCTATTGGATGTATACTGTGAATTTCACAAAAACTGTTCAATATCTGATATAAATAGTGATCTCAAAGCGTATGGTGAGCATCTGCAAAGCCAGCGAATTCAACAGCTGCAAAGATATAGGGAAGCTAGTCATCAGTTTTTTCAATCACAGAAGACACACTGTTAAGGCAAGGAACTAATACAATCAACTATAGAAACGACAGTAATTTAATTAAGGTAGATATTTTAGATAAATTAGCTTTAAATACAAATTTTAATTTATATTATCAGAATATGGGCGGACTGAGAACTTCGTTAAAAGAATTTAAAAATGATATTGAAAACTCGATTTATGATGTAGTTTTTATTACCGAAAGCTGGCTACAAAATCAACATTTAAATCCCGAATTTCTTCCAAACGACTGGACAATTTTTAGAAAGGACAGAGAAAATCAGGGGGGTGTCGATAAAGTGGGTGGCGGGGTGTTCATATGCTTAAAACACACTATGAAAGCAAGAAAACTTAACGTTTTAAATGTCAATTCTCTTTTTGATATAATTGCTTGTGAAATTGATGTTAAAGCACGCAAGATTATACTTGTTTGCTTTTATATACCACCAAATGCTTCGATTAATGACTACATAGACTTATCAAATATTATTAGGGAAATTTATTTAACGTTATCTCCAAATGATGACATAATTATTATGGGTGATGCAAACTTGACAAATGTTAAATGGGTACCGAGCGAATATAATTCTGATTTTATGGATCCTACTAATTTTTTTTTTTTTTTTTAAACGGCGTTCATGCTCCATGTAGGAGCGTTGCCAGGCTAATCAGCTTCGAATATTCACCACGGTCATTCGCAACAGCGACATAATTACCATGGCAGCCGATTTTTTTAAGGTCGTTTATTACGTCAGTCTCCCATTGTAGTCGTGGTCTACCTCGCGGTCGCCCACTCCCTGGGGTACTAACGTACATTTTTCTAATCATTCCAGACTGTGAATCGGCTCGTAGAACATGCCCAAACCAACCTATTATATCGGATACGGATACAACCACTCAGAACACTCGAAAAGAAACGTGCTGTAACTAGCACGTGATCAATTTGATTTCGAGTGTTTCCATTCGGTGAGACCCATGTCTGCTTATGAATCGATCGGTGCGGAAAGAAAGTACTGGCAATTCTCAAATTATTTGATAATGCAAACTCAGTCATTCTCTCACCATTATCATTCGAATTCAAATGCAGACTGTTGGGGCCCACCACATTTCCATAAGAGATATCTCTTCCAACCTGCCCATTAAAGTCACCAAGAACCATAGTGAAGTCGCGTGTTGGTGTTTGTTTCATAACCTCTTCCAGTGCTATGTAGAAATTATCCTTCTCGTCGACGGTCTTAGCTTCAGTAGGTGCATGCACGGCAATAAGAGAGATATTGTTATATGTACCACGAACACGTAGGTAGCAAATCCTCTCACTGACCGGGATGAATTTCATCACGGCTTCTTGTATGCGTGCACCAACAAGAAAGCCAGTTCCAAATTCTCTTCGAGAAGGATGACCACTACAGTATAGAGAGTGACTATCCAAATCTTGTTTTCCGATTATTGGCTGTCTAATTTCTTGCAGAGCTATGATATCCATCCCATACCTCTCAGCCTCTGTTTCTAGACTTATAAGAGCATCAGGAGCGCTCAGGCTGCGCACGTTCCACGTTCCGATTCGGTAGTCTGGTCCTTTTTCACGTCCAGGTAAAATTCTGTTGTTTTTGTCCGGGTCTGTTTTTCTTTTCTGATTTCCAAATTTAACAAATAATTTTTTTTCCGGGGTTAGGGTGTTAACCTTAGGCCCAACCCAAATTGTCGTGAATGGGTCCGTTCTGCATCTTAAGGTTACCAGAAACAACCTTTTGACACGTTTATATAGCGAGCCGCTTGATCCAAGACAGACGCCCGCTTCAAGCCGCCCCTACCATGGAGAACAGACGCTTGAGTCGCATTGGTTTTAAGGCGCCAATTCGCCATGATGTACCATGATTGACTAAGCAGTTTTTACCCTGCTTGTCTCCGGTACACCAACCTAATTCTGTCAGCATTAACCAGGCAGCACGGCGTGGACGTCGAATTTCGGATTTCGCTACCCGGATCCTACTAATACTGACGTTAAATACTCTGAATTTATAGAAAATGTATTATCACTAGGACTACATCAAATTTCTAAATTTACTAATGCTTGTGGTAACCTATTGGATGTTGTGTTCACAAATATGACATGTAATTTTCAACTACAAGAAGCTGAACTAACTATTACTAGGAAAACTAGTATTTATCATCGGATATTGGATTTCACATATTTTATGCAGGACGATTATTACAAAATATCTGATTGTAATAAAATAATCAAGTACGACTTTGAAAATGCAGACTATGCGAAGATTAACGACGAATTAAGCAATTTCACATTAAACGATTGTAGCTTACAAGAGATGGTAGACAATTTCTACAACGGACTATTTACCATTATAGATAAACATGTACCAAGAAAAATTTCAACAACTTTGACTTGCTCGAAACATATCGACAAACCGCTTAGAATGTTAAGAAATAAAAGAAATAGAGCATATAAGAAATATAAAAAAACAAATGATCCCTCTGATCTTAATGAATTTTTACATTTGAGTGAACGATTTAAATTAAACGAAGCTGATGCTTTAAAAAGATATGAAGGGAGCATATCGTGTAAAATTATTTCTGAACCGAAACTCTTTTGGAAGTACGTAAACGACAATAAAAATAGTAAAGGCTATCCTACAAATATGCATTTGGCAGACAAGAGTTTAAGCGATACGCAAGCTATCTCAGAATTGTTCGCTGAAAATTTCAAGTCGGTATATAATGAACCAATGAGTTTTAATGATAATCGTTTTAGCTACCTTCCATACAAAGACGAAATTATTTCATCCATTGACTGTGACGTTGACGATATTTTAAAAGAAATTATAATGACTTAGATAAGAACAAAGGTGCAGGTGATGATCTTATAACTCCTGAATCTCTAAAGCAGACAGAACACACTATATCTAAACAATTACTTCAAATATTTCAAAAATCTTTTAACGAAGGCGTTTTTCCAAGTCATTTGAAAAACGGTATTATAACACCTATTTTTAAGTCGGGTGATAGGAGCGACGTAAAGAATTATAGAGGAATTACAATTTTATCAACGATTAGTAAAATATTTGAAAAAATTGTATTTAAGAAATTAAATCCAGTTGTTAGACCATTAATTAACGTTAGACAACATGGCTTCGGTACTGGTAGATCAACAGTAACAAATTTAATAGAATACTCAGGTTTTATAAGATCGAACCTGAATGACAAAAAACAAGTCGATGCTGTATATACAGACTTTTCATGCGCGTTTGACGTAGTTGATCATGGTATACTGATTCTTAAACTTAAAAAGTATGGAATAAGAGGTCCTTTATTGCAATTAATACCTTCATATTTGAAAGACAGAAAACAAACAGTAAAATTTAAAAACAAAAAATCCTTAACTTTTGATATGACCTCAGGCGTTCCTCAAGGTAGTGTCTTAGGGCCTTTACTTTTTCTAGTATTTATCAACGACCTACCAGAACTATTCAATGACATACAATACTTATTATTTGCAGACGATTTAAAAATGTTTCAAGCCATTAACAAAATAAAAGATGCAAAACATCTTCAAGATAATATTAACAAAGTAACAGACTGGTGCAAATTGAATGGCATGAAATTAAATGTTGGCAAATGTTCAGTCATTTCTTTCAATAAAAAAAGTGACTATTTCAAATACGATTACGAGATAGAAGGGAAAATTCTCAAAAGAGACTGTCAAACTAGAGACTTGGGCGTTATTTTCGGCAGTAAATTAAATTTTAAAAGTCATATTGATAAAGTAATAAGTAGTAGCTATTGGGCCATTCCGCGGTAATCGATACCAGAAAGTAAAAAAATAACTTGCAAATATGTATACTTACATAGAAAATTAACAGACTTTATATTTTAATTTATCATTATTTAAAAGAATTTCTATAATATTTTTGCCGATTTTCGTAATATTTTGATCAAGCCAAGTGAGCGGATTTCAAAGTATAGCATGGAAAAAATTTACTAAAATTGCAACACGATTTTTACGTCAATCACATTTAAAAACCCGCCATTCACATTTTCTGTCTATACTGGAACTCATTATTATTTGTTGAAAAAAAAATTGAAAGCAATCAGGTAAGTAGTAATCATTTTATTGATGAAACTGTAACGCAGAAATTTCTGTAACGCCCGTCACAAAATGCATAGAAAAGTTCATCCTACATGAGGCTGACTAGCTTTTATTTTGTATTGACCTTACAAAAGTAAGGTTATAGGATTAAACAATCCCTGAAAAATATTCGTGTGAATTAAAATAGACCTTGCGTTAAAATATAGGCTGATTTATTTGTGTAACACCCGTCACACCTTACACCCGTTACAATTTTCTTTACTAATGTTTTAATTTTTTAAGTGCACAATAGGAATATAATACGTTCTTATATGTGTTTCTCTATGTGTGTCTATGTGTTCCACCTATCTAATATCCCTGTGTGAAAAAATTGAAAGCTTTTTCAGACTGACGCCCAGTTCAAAATAAATTTACTATTTCCAGTGTCTATCACAGTGAGAGACTGGAAGATAGGCTTTCTTTGCCACTAGTTATAGTAAGGGCGCTGTCGACGGCTGTGTGCAACTGCGATGGATAGACTATGGCGGGCAATAAAATCTCGGTGATTTTTTATCAACATATTCTGGTATTATTATGAATATTTGTCTTCAAAGGGGCCTTTTGGCCCGCGTTAAATATCATTTCGTCAATGAAAAAAACATTCATGATCTTTAGTAAGTAGAGTACCGATTAGAGAAGTACTGAAGTAGAGTACACGAGTAAAAGAACCGATGGAATAATGGAATACTTTAAAGATGTTACCTCAACTCAAAAACAGCACTATTTCAGATACTTGACTGGAAATTCCATTTCATATGGTCTAACAGGGAGTTCAAACTCCCAAAAATGTCTTTTGTTTGGAGACAAAAATAATCATAAAAGTCCAAAATAATAAAGAAAGTATCAAAATTTACTTAAGAATTTGTTTAATTTACACTCGTAACACCCGTCACAAATCTTGTAACACCCGTCACAAGCTTTTTTTGTAAAAGAAAAATATAAAAAGTAATATATAAACAAAATACTTAGAGTATAGGAACGGACAATTCTTTAACTCACAACCTAGCTATTAATTTTGTGACAAAAATTTCTAGTTTAGCTAAACTCTAATGATTGGTCAACAAGATATCATATTTTGTAAGAGTACTCGTAACACCCGTCACAGGGCTTAAATCTATTATTACATGTAAAGGCTTGAATAATTCTAAATGTGTTTTTGCTTTACTTTAAGAAATCATTGAAATGAATTGAATTATATTCAAAACACAGAGATTTTTGTACTAATTTGGAAATCATATCAGTTTAAGCGTACAAATGTAACACGGATATAAATTACCTAAATATAAGAATAGGTTGTTATTGATTAATATGACCACTTTAGAAAACAGAAGAGAACTTGCGCTAGCATTACTAGGATTTGATTTAGTTCGGAAAAATATTAAAATAGAATCTTTGACGAATAGACAAGTGAATTTATTTTATTTAGACAAGTGAACTATTCACTGAGAAACGCCAGAGTCTTAACAGAAGCAAATCATTCTAACGACTTTTCTTTTAATGACACAGTTGATAAATGTATAAGAATTTTCAATAAGTACAATAATTTAAGAACTGAGGAT
This sequence comes from Diogma glabrata, assembly GCA_963693315.1. Classification (NCBI taxonomy): domain Eukaryota; kingdom Metazoa; phylum Arthropoda; class Insecta; order Diptera; family Cylindrotomidae; genus Diogma; species Diogma glabrata. The sequence continues at coordinate 399,869,038 of OY856186.1, forward strand.
AACGTAAGTCGAAATCGATATTCTTTAAAATAAAAAAATAAAAATAAAATTGTTACTATAAGGAAGTTTTTATTATTATAAATAAATTTAAAAATAAACAGTAAAAAGTATATTTTTAAATATTGCATTTTAATTCAAAAGTGACAAAAGCACACAAACAGTGAATAATATGGAAAACCATAATAACACATATAATAAGTACAATGTTTTTTATAATAATGAAATTAGTAGAAGTTTTCAAAAAATTGAATTTAAAATGAAAACTCTATTTGAAAATAGTAGTTAAGTGAACGAAATGTAATTTTAAATCTGAATAATTTTAAGGAAATAATTGTAAATAAAGGCTTTAATTGTCAATAAATAAATAAAAATAAATAATAAAAAACAAAGAAAAGAAAAGAAAATTAATTATATGTTCGTAATCGATAAGATAGAAAAATATTATTTATATATGTTGTCAAAACAGTTATTTTTTCGTGTGGAACTCCAGCACCTAAAAAGGGGCTAAATTTCAACTGGAAATTCATCACCAAAGAAAAATATAGTGTAATTTCTACCGTTATTGTATGTTGGTTGGCTCATCCTAATTTTTTTTGCGTGACAAACAAAATAAGAAACCAAATTACCTGTATTTATCTAATGTGATTAGTTTAAAACAAAATAAATTTGTTAACTGTTGATAATGAAATAAAGAAAAGAAAAGTATAAACAAAAGAAAAATTAATAAACAAAAAAAAATTATATAAATCCCACGACTACACTAATTTTTGAAAAACGCGAGCCCGCGATTCCTCGGCATTTATAAATTGTTGTTTGAGGATCGGAAGCTTACCCACATGTGTGCAATATACAAGAAGTCGGACAGGAATGTTCCAAAGAATTGAATAACAACACGAAGGTCCCATTGCAATTTTAAACAATCAGTAACTGGAAATTTCTCCACTGGTTATTTGACCTAAATACATATTGGATAAAGAAGTGTGACGTCGATGGTTGTTTTAGTGTGTGCGGCTAACGGTTCAGCCTGATTATCGCTATTCGTCGAAATCTATTTGGAACTAACCTTTAATTATATTAATATCAACCACCACTGGATGTGCTTGTGCTATCATCAATTCAACACGGGTTATGAGCAGCTAATTGAGTAGGAACTGGAACGGGAGCGAACTTCAATATGGGGTGAGTGTTATGTTATTTTATTTTAGTTAGATGTATGAATGCTTACGGTTATGGTTGTGGGTGTGTGAGTGTATGGATATGGAAGTATAGTCGTGAGTAATTGTGTGCGAGCTTGTGGGTTGCATGCGTGTATGATGGTCATAATCCAACATGTCAGTGGGCATGTTGCAGAAATATAACAAATAAAATTTTAAATTCTATTTTCATCTCTATTTACATCAGCTATTTCATATTTGGGGGTTACACAACAACCAATCGATTAGTTGTTTATAATCTTCCATTTGTAACATCTATGGCATTATCGATGGAAATAGTCAGACTGTTGTTGACGAGTTATGCATTTATACGAACAAACGCCAGTCGTATAGTAGGAAATACTGATCGGCAATGTAAACCAACATTTTTGAAATATTTTATATGTTATGTTGGCTCCAACTTTGATTTATCGAGATAGTTATCCAAGAAATAAAAAAATTAATGGGGTAAAAGTTGCACAATACTTAACGGAGTTCAAAGCAATAATATACAGTTGCTCGTTGGTTTTCGATCACTTGCTAGAAGGATATTTTACCGATTTTGAAAAAACTGAAATGAAGCTCATAAGTTTTTTTTCAATTGCATTTAGAGTTACATTAACAATTGCAGTTATATATTTGTCTGGATTTTACACGTTGCAATGTGCATGGTGTGTGTGTGTGTGTGTGTGTGTGTGTGTGTGTGTGTGTGTGTGTGTGTGTGGATGTGTGTGCGTGTTTGAGTGTGTGTGTGTGTGTGTGTGTGTGTGTGTGTGTGTGTGTGTGTGTGTGTGTGTGTGTGTATGTGTGTTGGTGCGTGAATGAATGTAATTTAATATGGAAGGGGTTGAGCGGGGTGATCGTGGTTCTTTCACCTATAAGGGTCGCCAGAGTCTACCTATTTCACTTGCTTTTCCGTTTAATCCGTGTCTATTATGAGATACGCGTACTATTGTTTATTTGTGCTGGAGCAGCAGGATTTCTTACTCGTCCCCACAGATTGCAGCTAGACTGGGGCTCTAAATTAAATCTCGCTAGGTACGCGGCATGCTATGCCACTTCGTTGTTAATCAACGAAACAGCTCTCCATTACAGATTCTAGACATCTTGTCGCCACCGCTGACCAACTAATGCCATTAAAATTATGTTCAGCTAAATTAAACAAAAAGTAAACCAGAGTTAGGCTCTACGTCTTTTATTACCGCTGATAGTTGGGAGACTTAATTGATGAATTTTGTAGTATGTTACTAATTTGGTTGAAGCAGAGGTATTTAGACGAATTTCATTTAATAAAAAGAGTGGCGATTGCTTGGCCAGATTGATAAACAAAGTCTTAATCAACTCATCTCTTTTCTTATTTTATAGTTAGCAGCAATTGTGATTTAAATCATCATAAGCCACGTGTTTAGTAACAATATTACCGATGTTAAATTATTTAGTATTTCGATACTAAACCCGTCATTTTCAAACTAGAAAAAAAGCAATCTTACACGTGAAATATTTATTCAGTCGCTGCAGATTAGTGCAGAAATTCGTTGAAAAAATCGGAACTTGATGACCTAATGTATATTTGCTCATTAAGAAATATTCTATATCAATGCAAATGAACAATTAATTAAACTCCTAAATAATTTCACATGAGGTGAGTTTTGCATCGGAGGTGAGGGAATTCATCAAAACAATCCGGCTCGAAGGACCAAATGTTGTGATCTGCTTTAACAGTTAATCAGTCAAAAGCCACATGGTAAAATGGTTACTTATTTAACCTTTATTCTGATTTTTTTTCACACTGTTTCTAACTAGATGCTCAAATTAATGCGAGAGAATTTTATAATTTTATGTATCGAAAACCGTTCTCAAACCAGTTTAAAATCAGCGTTGGTTAAAAACACTGTTTTTTTTAAAAAAAACAAAAAAAACTGTTTTTTTTGTTTAAAACGCGTTTTTTATTGTTTAAAACAGTTTTTTTTGTTTTTTTTGTGTTTTTTTTGTTTTTTTTTGTGTTTTTTTGTTTTAAATATGTTTTATACTACAAAGATTCGTTTTTTTGGTTTTAAATGAAAATATGTAATTGGAGTGAAAAAACTCCAAAGAAAATTAGTGTTTTAAATATTCTCAGATCAATAAGGGTCGTCTAAAGATTTTCATCTGAAGAGGGTCTGTACGTCCAAATGTCCTTAGATTCTTTGAAAATGCTCAATATATTCGGAAAGATTCTCAAGATTTTGTGGCTATTCTTAAGGATCGCGTTTAAGATTCTCAAGATTTCTTGAATATTTTCAGTAGCTACTCAAATAGTTGTCCCAAGATGACTAAGAATAGTTAACACCTCAATCTAATGGCATTGTTGTATTAATTGGCTAACGTAAACTTCAGAAATTTGAATTATGATAAGAATTCTGCTACCTACGTATTTCCGAGTCGTGATGCACCTAAATAGTTCAACTTGAAAAGATTATGGAAAACAGGTAAACGATTTGATTAAATAGATAAATTTGGTTTCTGATTGTAAATCACAGATTACGATATTGATACAATTCATATAAGAATATTCGCTGTAACGATATAGTACCTTTAACAAAAAATCTATTGAAAATTTGAAAACAACAAGATTTTGAATTTGAATTTTTAAAGCAAGATAATTTTATTTAAATTTAAAATATAACGTAATGTAACGGAGTTAAAAAATGCTGAATATGCGTGTTTGATTATTTTTTGCATCACAATTGATGGCCAAAAATAAAATCTAAATCATGTCGTTACTGCTTCTAAATTTGATTCATTTGTTCAAAGCATTTGCGACTGGTTTTAAAATTTGATAAAGTTCTCAACCTATTTTATCAAGCCTTTGTTAAGTATCTGATAAAAAATGTTAATATATATCACTGATATGAAATACGTAAGCCAATCTTTAATTTCCTTTTCAAAATTGAGATGTTCCTTTTGATCCACAGGAATAGCATATATTTACCACTTTTTTATTTAACAATTAAACAAATTGCACTTGATCCTCCATTGAATGTCTGTCGGGAATCGAATAACACATCCTTCAGCACATTTCTAATAATAGTTTGGCTAGTATTGACAAACGAGTGAACGTGAGATATTACATTTTTTTTTTTTTTTTTTAAGGCGTTCATGCTCCATGTAGGAGCGTTGCCAGGCTAATCAGCTTCGAATATTCACCACGGTCATTCGCAACAGCGACATAGTTACCATGGCAGCCGATTTTTTTAAGGTCGTTTATTACGTCAGTCTCCCATTGTAGTCGTGGTCTTCCTCGCGGTCTACCACTCCCTGGGGTACTAACGTACATTTTTCTAATCATTCCAGACTGTGAATCGGCTCGTAGAACATGCCCAAACCAAGCAATCCTGTTAGAACGGATACAACCTATTATATCAGGACCCTCAAGAAGGTCTCTGATCTCAAAGTTATACCGGGTTCTATACTCTCCATCGTCTGTCTTAAGTGGACCAAAAATGTAGCGTAGGATCTTACGCTCAAATACAGATAAATGCGATTCGTCATTTTGTGTAAGGGTCCACGTTTGTGACCCATACATCACAACCGGTCTAATCAATGTCTTGTATAACTTGAGCTTGGTGTTAGTTGATACATACGGTGATCCAAGGAGAGGTTTAATTGAGTAGAAAGTTCGATTACCTGCAGCGATTCGAGCTTTAATATCTGTAAGTATGCTGTTGTTTGAGTCAAGCATTGATCCTAAATATTTAAAAGATTCAACTCCCTCAATTCGTTCATCGCCGCACATCAAATCTTTCTTCTCAGCCTCTCTTGAAACATTCATATGTTTGGTTTTATTGTAGTTAATTTGCAGACCAATTTTCCTAGCACCACTCTCAAGCGACTTGAAAGTCTCACTCATAACAGCTTCACTTCGGCCGAGGATGACAACATCATCAGCGTAAGCAATCATCTGAACTGAGTTTATTGACAAGATATTGTTATTAGTCGGTAGTTTCTTTTGACGGCACACATATTCCAAGGCTAGATTAAAAAGTATAGGAGAGATAGCATCACCTTGTCTTAATCCGGAGTCGACTTTAAAAAATTTTGATATTTCGTTCTCTACTCGCACACAGCATTGAGAGTTCTGTACTGTCATTTTGCATAGTGATACCAGTTTACCAGGAATTCCCATTGACACCAGAGCAGACCATAGAGTCTCTCGTTCGAGAGAGTCGTAGGCCTGCCTGAAATCAATGAAAAGTTGGTGCACAGGTATGTTGAACTCTCGACACTTTTCCAAAATCATCCTTATCGAGAAAAGTGCATCGGTGGTACCTCGGCCCCGCCGGAAACCACACTGATATTCTCCAAACAGTTGTTCAGCAAAAGGATTGATTTTGGATAGCAAAATGTAGGAAAAGATCTTATATGCTGTGCAGAGGAGAGCGATTCCTCTGTAGTTTGCACATTGTAGGCGATTACCTTTTTTATGGATTGGTATCAGCATAGCTTTGTTCCAGTCCTGTGGCATGGTTTCAGTCCTCCAGATCATTTGAACAAGTTCAAACAATCTTGAGGATAGAGTTTCGCCACCATGTACAATCATTTCGGATGTTATATCGTCGATACCAGGTGCTTTATTGCATTTTAATTTTGACAGCGCCGCATCGAATTCCTCTTTGGTGGGTTCGTCTACATGTACCTTTGACGCACGAATAAGCTTTGCTCGTCGCCCGACTTGTTGCTGGTCACTTAAGTTGAGAAGATTCTCAAAATAAGCGGCCCAAGTATATAAAATATTTTTAAGGTCTACTTGTAGCTCCCCATCTTCGTTTTGAATAGCAGTCGATCTAGTTTGAGGGCCTTTCCTTAAGGTTTTAACCTGTTGAAAGAAGTTACGCGATTGATGTTCCTTATTGAAGCTTTCAATCTCCTCACACTGTCTCTTCCACCATTCTCTCTTCGTTCGTCTACATAGCTTTGTAACGGCTTGTCTTGCCAGTTTATAGTTCTCCTTCGTGGACCTGGTATTGCGTCCTTCTAGACATTTCAGATAGCAATCTCTTTTGTATTGAATAGCGTCAAGACATGCTTGATCCATCCATGGCTTCTGGGAGTGGTTCTGTGGTCGTCCAAGTATTCCCTCAGCAGCGCTTAAAACAGCATCTTTGAGCAAATACCATGACTTATCGACGTCTCCATTAATGGTTTCTGATTTCTCCAATGTTTCGGCAATATGGATTTGATATCTCTCTTCTGTTTCAGCATTCTTTAATGATGAGATGTTAAAACGATTCCGTTGATTGAATTTTGGAATGCCTGGATTTGAGAAGTGGAACCTTATCGTTGCACATACAAGGAAGTGATCACTTCCAATGTATGCACCTCTAAAGGATTGCACATCCCGAACGCTCGAAAAGAAACGTGCTGTTACTAGAACGTGATCAATTTGATTTCGAGTGTTTCCATTCGGTGAGACCCAAGTCTGTTTATGAATCGATCGATGCGGAAAGAACGTACTGGCAATTCTCAAATTATTTGATAATGCAAACTCAGTCATTCTCTCACCATTATCATTCGAATTCAAATGCAGGCTGTTGGGACCCACCACATTTCCATAAGAGATATCTCCTCCAACCTGTCCATTAAAGTCACCAAGAACCATAATGAAGTCGCGTGTTGGTGTTTGTTTCATAACCTCTTCCAGTGTTATGTAGAAATTATCCTTCTCGTCGACGGTCTTAGCTTCAGTAGGTGCATGCACGGCAATAAGAGAAATATTGTTATATGTACCACGTACACGTAGGTAGCAGATCCTCTCACTGACCGGGATGAATTTCATCACGGCTTCTTGTATACGTGCACCAACAAGAAAGCCAGTACCGAATTCTCTTCGAGAAGGATGACCACTACAGTATAGAGAGTGACTATCCAAATCTTGTTTTCCGATAATCGGCTGTCTAATTTCTTGTAGAGCAATAATATCCATCCTATACCTCTCAGCCTCTGTTTCCAGACTTATAAGAGCATCAGGAGCGCTCAGGCTGCGCACGTTCCACGTTCCGATTCGGTAGTCTGGTCCTTTTTCACGTCCAGGTAAAATTCTGTTTTGTTGTCCGGGTCTGTTTTTCTTTTTCTGATCACCAAATTTAACATATTAGTTTTTTTCCGGGGTTAGGGTGTTAACCTTAGGCCCAACCCAAATTGTCGTGAATGGGTCCGTTCTGCATATTAAGGTCACCAGAAACAACCTTTTTACACGTTTATATAGCGAGCCGCTTGATTCAAGACAGACGCCCGCTCCAAGCCGCCCCTGACATGGAGAACAGACGCTTGAGTCGCATTGGTTGTAAGGCGCCAATTCGCCGTGATGTAGCGTCATTGACTAAGCAGTTTTTACTCTGCTTGTCTCCAATACACCAACCTAATTCTGTCAGCATTACCCAGGCAGCACGGCGTGGACGTCGAATTTAGGATTTCGCTACCCATACCCTACCATATTACATACCACAGGAAATAGTAGTAAGATATCACTACCTAGTCAACCCTAAATTTTATCTAGAAGTATTCCTTGGTAATGGCACGTTATTGCTTACTCGAGCTATTGCTTACTCGTTATTGCTTACCAATTTTGCAAATTTTTAAAAGACATTTTCTTTTTATCTCTTATTTTATTTTTATTTTATGTATGCTATCCTATCATCATGGGATATGTCATATTTTATATGTGATAGAATTTATTGTTTAGTTATTCCTTCTTTGAAAAAAAAAAAAAAACAAAACATAAAGATTTGCGTTCATCAACACCTTACAACGCATTTTATTAACAAAAAAACATATGAAAGCTTTAAAATTTTTTTAAAATTTTAATGACGCTTAAGGTGCCAAAAGGTGGTCAAATGTATTAAAAACGTTAAAACACGATAACGTACAACAGTTCTATTGGATAGCAAATAAGCAACATTGCAATATTAAAAAAACAATTTTTGTTTAAAACATGGTTTTTTTCAAAAAAAACAATTTGTTTTAAACACTGTTTTAAACAGTGTTTAAAACAAAAGTGTTTAAAACAAACCAACTCTGTTTAAAATTAATTTCAATATTCACCTAAAACGTTTACAAATTAATTTGACAAATTAAGCAAAAGAACAGCACGATTTGACTTACCAGATATGTCCTCTATAGCTTATAATTTTTTTTGGAATTTGAGTGGGCTTGTTAAATAGAAGATTAATTAAATGAAATAAAGTAAAAATATTTTGAGTTGCTGTCACCCGTAAGACATTATCATAATTAATATTATTTTTCATCTTCATCAATCACTAAATTTATAAAATTTTTTGCTGTAAATTCTATAACATGTTTACTTATAAAAATATTTTTTTTTGTTATTTATTAATTATTATATCACAATAAATAATAATAATAATAAAAATTGTAATAATAGTAATAATAATGATAAAAGTAAAAAATATTATTTAATAATAAATAACAATTTTTAATAAACATTCATATAATACCATTATAATGAATCGGCGAATCTCTTGAAAATGTATAATATTTCCTTGTTTGGTTTTGAACCTGGGCAACACCAGAATGTGTTAACGTTATAACAACAACAAAAACACTTGCAAATACTAAACTTAAAAATACCGTCATTATAATACAAACAATTTTCTTTCGTTTTCTTTTATTTTCTAAATTATTATCATCATCATCATCATTATCAGTATCAATGATTTTATTGATTTTTAATGGATTTGTATTATTATTATTATTTATTAAATTATTGTCTAAATCATTTAATATATTATCACCAACAATTAAATTATTACTAGTTGAAGTGGGAAGGGATGATTTTTTCTTTTTTGTTGATTTACGTCTAGGATTTGTTGTGATCGATGGTTTACGATAATGCGTTGGTAGCTTTAAGCTTTGATGTCGAAACGAGCGTGCCATTTGTGTATATTCGCTATGTGGATCTATCGATGTTTGTGAAATAAGTGAAGGTGGTAAAATTTTTGGTGAACGCTCAATCGATTTCTCAATCATAACATCATCACGATCGTATGATAATCTTTTATGATGATCAATTAATATATTATCAACATGACGAATAGGACTTTTTTTAATACTATGAAAACCATCGTCGGATGGAAATAAACTATTTGAATCCTTTCGATGAAACGATGTAATCGATGATGTAAGTGTCGTATTTGCTGAATCAAAACTATTTGTTGGATAACCGATGTCGGTGATAAAACTTTTCGATTTTTTTGTTTGTATCATTAAATTCTCTTTATTATTACGAAATTTAAGGCTTGCGCTGTGTAAACGTCTTATATTTTGTGCTGTATCAAATAAACGGGATGACGATGATGATGGTGTTGTTGTTTTATTTATAATATGTTGCAAATCATCTGCATGATTAGGATTTAAATAAAAACTTGTTGTATTTCTAGTGTTACGTTTAAAATTACTTAAGTTTTTATGCTCAATTACATTCTCTATTGTATTTTGTCTATGTAAATATTTCTTATTATTTAATGCATTATTAGAACTACTATTTAAAAAATCTATATAAATTTCATTATTATCATCAAAACTATTCATACTATTTATATTACGATTACGTGAATTACTACGTGAACGATATAAATCGTTCTCAATCGATACATTTGCTGAATTAAATTTTTTGTGTGCATTTTGACTACGTTGTAGTAATGATGATGGATCAATATAGATTTCATCATTAAATGAACGGCACTTAATTGCATCTTTTTTATTAAAAATACTACTACTACTACTTGGTTTATTGCCTAATCTATTACGATTATTTTGTTCAACAAATGATCGATGCATACGACAATTACGACGATTTGAATTTTCAATAAAAATATCATGCTGTGATTTACCTAATTGTGATGATGATGGTGATGTTAACTGTGGTGGTGGTGCCACCGATAGTTGTTTTTGTGGAAATACATAATTACCTCTACCCATATTCGTATTCAATTGTAATCCACTATTACCCGTACTTCTTGATACAAGAAGATGATTGTTAAAATCGATTATATCATTTTCATTTTCTAATGTATGTTGTTCAATATCATCATCGTTTGTTTGATGAAACGAATGCGTTTTCCTTAATAAATAACCACTTGGATTTGTTACGTTTAGCGTATCAGATCTTCTAAAACTAGTTTTCCTTAAATGAGGACATAAACTTTCGTCCATATAAAAAATTTTTGAATTACTATCCCGATCGTAACTATCACTTATTAAATTTTGCTTTTTGTTCGATGACGACAGTGATTGTGAAGAAGATGATTGTGTTATCACGGACGGTGGTAAGGGGAGTAGAGATTGTTGTCTTCGTAATAATTGATTAGGATTAAGCTTTTTTGTTAAAATACCTGTTTCGTCAATAATTATTGGTTTATCAATTAATAATGATGATCCTAGTGATGATAATGATGAAGGTTTTTGTGGTGTATAATTTTCTATTGCAACTGATATTGTACGGTCGGTTGATTTTAAACGAGGTGGTTTCTTTTTAGAATTTATCCCAACGGATTGTGATAATTTTATATTATCACTCTCCATTTTATGATTATAATAAGCAATTTTGGTAACTTTGGTTTTTTTTTTTAAAAAAAAATTTTAAATTTTATATTCACTTTTGGAAGACGTTTTAAATAAAAGTTTATAAATTTTTGTTTTTATTGTCACTTTGTGTTTAATTTTTTTTTTTTCTTTTATAAAAATATATCTAATTTTCAGTTCATGTTTAGTTTAGAATCTATAAAAAAAAAGTTGTGAATAAAGTTAATAAAATATTAGAATTTATGTGTTTTTAATAAAAAAATATGTAAGAAGTTTGTTGCAATTTAAAAAATGATTTGTTGTTGCAGTAAACTTTTACAAAAATTCGAAAAAGTTATACTGAAAGTTTAAATTTGTTAGCTATTTTCTAAATTTATGGCAAATAAAATTGTTTTTCATTTAATTTTTCAACACTTTTCATATTTGTTTTCGAATAAATATTAGTTTCAAAAAATGGCAGGATATTTATTTTAAGCATATATGTAGAAATATGAATCGAGAAGAAAAAGGTATTGTAATTTTTTTGGCAAAATGACACAAATTTTTAACTTGTTGAGGGAAGAATTAGCCGTGCAAAAACATACTAATTATGAATTCTTTTTATTTTAGTACTAAATTATTGTGTAATTATAAATGCGGTCAAAGTAACATACAATTATCGTTTTGACCATAGGTTTTACAACATCACGGACTTGAGTTGTTGACAAACGTTTTATGAAACCTTTGTGGGTTGAAGTCGTTCAAGAATATTAGTTCCTCGAGCAAAAAACTTTATTTATAGAAATGTACAAAAAAGTACACATCTATGTAAATAAAATAAAATTTTTACAAATTTCCGTCGTAAAATTTATGACACGTGCATATTTGGTCCTTCGAGCCGGATCAGTACGTCGAGCCAAATCGGATTTTTTTCTTTATTCTTATATAGAATCACAAATATATTACTTTTAATTGTAATTTTAAATTGGCATACCATGGCATACATTGCATACCATGATATGTTATAAGAATTTTGTTTATGTAGCGACGGATGACGTATACCGAGGACAACTTACAAACCTAACCATCCATCGATTACGTAAAGATTAGACCAATTTATGTCTACCATACATAGCACCACAAAGTCGTTTAAACATGAACATTATCATCCATCAGTAAACATCATTACATCACTCCACGATTTAATTTTCCTCATTCGCAACATGAAAGGAACTTAGTAATTATCATTAATTTCACAAAATTTTTTAATTTTAATTTAGTTTTGTTCTTGCAGATTTTTAAAAAAAGATATGGAAGTCAAAGGTCAAAATGCGTATGCATCTGTTTACCTGTGGACGTATCTCAGAAACTGATTGATCGTGACCCCAAATTTGGGATACCCCCAAACAGGTATTTTAGCCTAATTTATATGTATGGAGTTGAATTCAGGGGCTTATGGATTAATTATGACCCGAGATATGCTTTCGATTGTTTCGTATCTCGGGTTTACACTATTCTAGTTTTATTTTCTCCATCCTTCATGAAATATTGAGTTATGTCACATTTAATTATGCCGTAGGATTTATTGTTTAGTTAATCTTAAAACAAAACATGAAAAAAATTGGCAACTATCAACACCTCAGAACACATTTTGTTGTAAGATTTAGGTCTTAAAAGAATTCTATGTGCTGTTGTGACACTTATTGTAATTCCTATCAGATATAAAATTTTATTTTTAATAAAATGGATGTGATTCAAAAATTCGCGAGGTCAGGTTTTTGAATAAAGAATATTTGTATTGAATGTTTGACAACGCACTATCCTAATCGATAGCAATATTTGACTTTACAGGTTCCTTAAATTATGTGGTTTTCGTTATATTCGTTTCAACATTTGCGTTGTTCTTTTATATTCTGTGCTTAACATTTTAGTTCAGTGCAATTCAAATTTTTGCTAGGTGCTGCTTTTGGTACACCTATAGGACTTATTTATTTTATACACGCCACATAATCCTATTTTGTTTTATACTCTCTTTTGATCTGCATAAATATATTTTTATGTGTTTTTCACATTTATTCTCGATATACAAAAATTTGCGAACATCAAACGCGCCGAACCCATGCTCTGGGGTTCCCGAACGACAGGCGATCCATTTCTCTATTATCATGCAGTAATATGCGCTTTTGCTATCCTCCAACAGGTTACGCTCTAACGAATAGAATTTTCGAAGACCATGACAGTTAGACTACGTGAGCGTAACACTTGGTAGTCATGACATCATTAAGAACCCGTGAACATGGTGAATATCTATGGTGGGATGACCTATATGGTAAACCATTCGGGGTCATCAAGATCCGGCCATGGCACTTCACCACTTACGACCCTCTCGCAACAGGTAAGACTTTCCACCCAACTAAGTTACGCGAGATCGTAAAACTCGATCCTAAAAATCTCAAAACACATATGTTGTTTGCGCGTCAAGTCTTACAAGACATCTTGCCCTCCGCCCACAGAACCACACCTAAACATTAAAAAAAACTCACACATCGAAACACAAATGTTGTCTACGTGTCAAGACTTACAAGAAATCTTGCTCTTCACAGAACCACAAATACAAAAATTCATACAGAAAAACAAAAAAGAATTTTCAAAACACATTCAAACATAAAATATAAAAAAAATATTAAAATTTACAAAAAATATTAACAATTAAAAAAAATTACATAAAAATTCGAAATATGCAAATACTTCTTCAATCCAAAAAATACACAAATTATAAATATTTCCCAAAATTCTACAAAATTTAAAATTCTAAAAATTCAAAAATTACAACAAAATTCAAAAAACGACTTCAACATTTTCCAAAAATAATTTAGGGCAGAGTTGTGACTGACAACTAACCAGTCCCAAAAACCTGGGCCACAGATAAATATATACAGATGAACCTTTGGGAAGAAAATTTTGGCTACAAAATGTGCTGCCACTTTACTAATTGGTTTATTTTTTGAATCTCATTTGCTGACCCATTTGCTCACCCAGGGTTCGTTTCTCTGCTAAATATTTTAAATTAAGATTTTATTGCAAAAACTACTATAATTTTTCTTATGAATATTTTTTTTTATGAAAAAACTGCTTGTGTGTCTTTATATAAGAAAAACAAAGTAAAGAAAAGTAAATGTAGAAAGTAAAACGTACAAAAAAATATTCCTTTTTTCTGTAAAGTTTGTAAGTATGTATGTGGTTCATTTTCAAACTTTGTATATGGTTGGATTGCATAAAAAATTGATGAATGCATTTTGACTTTGATCTAAATCTAATATTTAATTGTTGCTTGAAGATGTTCATATTTTTACTTCGGTCTGAAAGACCTAAGTATTACATTCATGAGCTCAAAGTGAAATTCTTACCCCCACTTTTTTTGACATTTCTCGACGTTTTAGGACCTCCTGATTCTAAAAAAGCAAAAAAAAATGTATGTCTGTCTGCCGGCCGGCCGTCATTACCTACGCTGCAGGGAAAACCGCTGGAGGGATTTCAAAAATTTTTTTTTCTAAAAATAGGTATACTCAAGGGACAGGTCCGAAAGGACGCTGTGTTCGATAACTGTACCGGAAGTGTGTCAAAAAAATCATTATGTGTGTCAAAAATAGCAAATTTTCATATTTTTGGCTTAAAAAACGTTTATTTTAAGTGATTACGAGTAGGAACATTAAATTTGGAGAAGTCTTGATGGTCGGGATTGGTATGTGAGATCAAAAACTAGATTATTGCATTATAAGTTTGTCAAAAAAATGTTGTCAAGTGTGTCAAAAGAAAGATTTTTGTTTATTTTTTACCTAATTTTATAGAAAAAAAAATAAAATTAATTTTCTTTGTTTGAAATGAAGTTTTATTATTATTATTGAGAATTATGGCATTATAAGTTTGTCAAAAAAATGTTGTCAAGTGTGTCAAAAGATTTTTATTTAGTATTTTACCTAATTTTTTGCAAAAAAAATAAAAGTGTTTGTTTGAAATGAAATTTTATTATTATTATTGAGAATTATGGCATTATAAGTTTGTCAAAAAATGTTGTCAAGTGTGTCAAAAGAAAGGTTTTTATTTATTTTTTACCCAATTTTTTTAGAAAAAAATAAAATTAATAGTACGTATGACATGATATATTATTATTATTATTGAGAATTATGGCATTATAAGTTTGTCAAAAAATAATGTCAAGTGTGTCAAAAATGATTTCATTTATTTTTTTAGCCAATTTTTTGGGAAAAAAAATGTAGCTGTTTTTATGACGTAAATGTAATATAAAATGAGATTGGACATGGAAATTTTTGAATTTGTTATAGTTTTTGAAATATTTTTGGAATTTTGAAAAAGTTTGTATTTTTGATTTTGTAATAATTTTTGCAATATTTTTAGAATTTCGGCAAAAGTTTTAATTTTTGATTTTGTAAGAATTTTTGAAATATTTTTAGAATTTTGAAAAATTTTTAATTTTGATATTATTATAATTTTCGGAATTTTGAAAAAAGTTTCAATTTATGATTTTGTAATAATTTTTGCAATATTTTTAGAATTTTGGAAAAAGTTTGTATTTTTAAGAATTTTTGAAATATTATTGGAATTTAGAAAATATTTAAATATTTGATTTTATTCTAATATTTGGAATATTTTTGGCATTTTGAAAAAGTTTGATTTTATTTAATTTAACAATATTTTTGGAATTTTGATTATAATTTTCCGGCAACGTATTGATGTTTCGTGTTAGTTTTGTAAGAAATTTTTAAACAGAGATAAAAAATACTTGTACTTTAACAAAGAGTTATGTTTGATGTACATCGCTGCCCAAAACTAAAAACCATGTCCTCATAAAAGTATTTTGCCGAAAACTATATCAAAATCCTTAACCCAGACCGAAGTCTTGATATCTCAGAGCTTGAGATTTCAGCCCCTCCATATTTTTCTAATTTGTTTAAGGATATCTTATTATATTTAATTGAATGGAATTTTTTTGAAAATACTTTGTATAAGAATATTCATTGGTTAGTATAGGAATATTCATATTTGTTTGAGGATATTCAATTGAATTTATTATTTTTGCAAATATTTTTTTTGATTTAAATCCTATGAATTAATTTGTTATTTGATTGGATAACAAAGTTTGTTGGATACAGTTTTTATTTTAAACTAATTTTGTTGTTAAATTCCTTGACAAAATGAATAAATTAAAAAGTGGAAGTCAATGTGCAGTTGAGAGCTGCAAGTTATTAAGGCGGGAAAATGTTCGTTTATTTATGTTGCGAGAAAATCACGTGAATCATTATCAATGGATTTTAAATTGTAATTTGCAAAATCTAACTAAAAAGCATATTTATATACGTGAAAAACATTTTGAAAAAAAAATATTTCAACAAAAAGGGATTAAACAAATATGCGATTCCAACACTAAAATTAACTGATTTTGAAAGTAACAAAGATTCTGATAATGTTTTAATGGTGACTGTTTTGTCAGTCGGAAACCTATCAGAAATTGAAGATAACTCGTGTATTTTAATGGATAGCGATGCTCTGATGCATGATAGCGCAGGTCCATGTTTCCTCCTTCGGTTACATTAAATTCAAACCAATTAAAATCTTCCATTTATTCCAAATTAACCTATCTGGTTTACCAGAAAACTTTACTGCTAATATAATATTAATATCGAGATTGAACCACCTCCATGTAACACATGTTTGCGAAATATTAAAAACGAGACTTACTATCGATTAAAATATTGTAAAATGTTGAAAAATATTCAATCTAAGGACAGACAAATATCAGAATTAAACCGAAAATGCAACAACTTTAGAAGAAAACTTAAACGAAAGAATTTAAAATTGTCTGTATTTCAAAGATCTAAAAATAATATTAACGACCAGATAAACCAATTGAGCATAACAGAAAATGGTAAGAATTTCTGCAAAATGCTAGTAAGTATGCGTCCTAAAAATCAAAAATGGCCAGAGGAGCAAAACATAATAGCTCAGAATATTTTTTATCGATCGTCAAGCACATATCAATATTTAGGAGACAGTTTAAATTTTAAATTGCCGTCTAAATCTTCTATGAAACGATGGCAGCCAATTAAATATTTGAGTCCCAGTTTTAAATATATCGCACTTCTAAAAATAAAATAAAAGTTTAATTTAATGTGTACAAAATCAAAACAGGCCGTTTTGATATTCGATGAAATGCACATATGAAGTGATCTTGTATATAATACTTTCTCCGATCAAATTGATGGATTTGTTGATTATGGGCATAACAAAGTTAAGCTGCAATTGGAAAATTGGTTTGCACTTTTATGATTAGAGGTGTATCATCATATTGTAAATATATTTTAAGCTATGTTGTTTCTGAAACTAGTATTTTTGCGGATAAATTATTCTTGCTTTTTCAAGAATGTAAATAAAATATTAATAAAATATATTTCAAATAAAATGTTCTAGATGTGAAAATTTATTCATTAAAAGTGATGTTATTTTTTAGGCCCCTTCTGAGTATTTAATTTGCAACAAAAATTATGGCGATGAAGGTAATATTTGTAAGCTTAAAGCACCGACTCATAATTTCTTTAACATTTGCAAAGATCAAATATTTTTATTTTCAAGAAAGTTTGTGGAAAACGCTGAAGTTAAAGATTTAAAGAAACGAATTGTTAAACTTTGCATTACTAACACAAGTATTACATATAAGAATTTGTATGGTGAACACAATCCTTGTCATTAAAATAACACGGCGACTTTAAATTTCATGATTTTAGTATTAATTAGAAAACATTGTACGTGGTTGGCAAAAAAATATATTAAAAAAAACAAAATAATGCTCGTAGGGTTACGGCGCATATTATTACAAGGAAAATAAGTGCAAATTATAATAAACTTATTTTATATTTTTATATTACATCAGTCATCAGTGAGGATCCATCTTAGCTCTTAAATAAGAATAAAATACATTAAAGAAAATTATAAATACGAAACACGTAAATTGGGAAGTGGAGTTTTTTCTGAGTAAATTCCAATTTCCAACCATACCTTCAATGAATTCTAATTGAGTGGGCTACCTTTGACTGAATTCAGTTCATTCGCCAGCTCTCCTAGGATATCAGATTGGCTATACTGATATCTCACTGCTATTGGCTATTGCTAGTGGTATGTGACATCTGACATATGCTCATATTTCAACAGCAATTGGACTGGAGTGCCCGGAGTTTACAACCCATAACTCAAAACTATAAAAATTTCATTTAAAAAAAAAATTTCATACATATAATTTAATAATGGTGGTTTTTTGGAAATTCCATCGTGGGAGTGACCACATGTTTTTACGCATTTCTAAAAATATAGCCGTTTAAAAATGTTTATTCAAAATTGATGTTGATTGTATTTTTTATAATAAACGATATGTAAGTCGATCGAATAAATATAAGTTACTTTCATTTATCTCTCAAAAACATTTAGAGATTATTCTCGAGAATTCCTTTTCTCGATTTCTCAAGAATTCCCTATAGATTTTTATTTCTCATTTCTCAAGAAATTTGGTTTTATTTCTCGAGAATTTGAAAAAAGTTAAATACAAACAAAAATCACTCATTTAATTTTGTAAAACTCACTAAGATTTTCTTGTAGTCAGCGCAACCCTTCTACAATTTTACGAAGGCTTCTGTCAGAATAATTCATTAAATTAGATTGAGAATCATGTTTTATCTTATAAACTAAAATTTTAAATTAGATAACAAACACAATATTTGTTTTAAATGATAAAACAAATATTACATATTGAGAGTGGGGACTCCGTTATTGATACGATAAAAATGATGAATCGCTGACGAATTATTAAAATATTCTTTTTTTTTCGTATTATTTCCATAAAGGAACGTAAGTTTTATGGCCGAATTTCACTTGAAGACTTAATTTAATCGATTAGTTTTATATAGGTGACCTAAGTAAGGACCAAAGTTTATTTAAATAGTATAGTTGTTTTAATTACACCCCCAATAGAAATTGTGTATCGTAATAATAACACGTGTAATAACACTCTGTAAGAACCGAGGAAAGAAAACTGTTTTTACTATTTGATCTCAAAATTCGTAAGAATAGTTTGTTTACTTTGACAGAGCATTTTTACAGGACTGGCTTCCCATACAGAAAATGATTTGACTGTCAAGAAACTTTAACAAACCGTCCGCTGATTAAAACAGAAAAATCTCTCAATTCTAGTAACTTTAAAAAAGCCCAGATAGCTATTGATAATTTGGCGGTTATAATTAGAGAATAGGGTTTATGAGGAGTTCTTGGGCTAGAAAATTATTTATTAATTAGAGAAAATTAATAAAGAATTATCTCGAGAATTCTTAAGAATTCTCGAGAAACAGATTTCCCTTCTCACATTTTCTCGAGAAAGAGAAATGGTCGCGAAAAGCGCATCTCTAAAAACATTAAATGTAACTGGATAGCTATTTAAAAGTAAAAAAAGTATAAACTATTCACATTGTTTTGATTAGAATAGTAAATAATAGAAATAGAATATATTTGAAAAATGATAATAAAATTGGTAAGACGGGACAAAAATGGGCTATTATATCATATAATATATATTGAACAAATAAAAAGCTAAAATGGCACATAAACAAAAAAATTACATTCCGCACATTTTTGATATAATTTTTGACATAGTTAAAGATATAAATTATACATAAAGTTTTAAATATAATAAAATAATAAATACGTAAATGTGTTATCTGCCGATATTAGAGATGAGTTAATCCTTATATATAAGACTTGCGTAGAACAAAATTATTTCACTTTCGAAAACCAATTTTTTAAATTCACTGATGGAATCCCTATGGGTTCGCCTTTATCACCCTCCGAAATTCCGAAATTTTTAAGGATTGGTTTGAACATCAATTCCTAGATGCTAATTTACAAATAACATTTAATTTTGATATAGATACGTAGACGATATTCTTTGCCTTTGGACCGGTACAGAAAGACAATTAGACATTTTACTTATTTTACTTAATGGAAAACATCCTTCAATTAAATTTGCCATTGAAAAAGAAATTGATAAAACTTTAAATTTTCTAGATGTTAAAATTAGACACATTACAACTAATTTTGAATTTGACATATATCGTAAGCCTACTTGTACTGATGTTTTAATACATTCTTCATCAAATCATTCTTTTAATGCAAAAAATGCCGCAGTCTTTTCACTCGGCGAGAGACTTGTTAAAACACCACTTTATGATCAAAATTTTCAAAAAGAACTAAATTTAATTTTATTAATTGCTAAAAATAATGATTTCGAATCAAAAGTAGTTCACAAAATCCTTCAAGGAAAATTAAACGGATTGCTTACAACTCTATTTATCCAAATTCATTACAAGATACTAAACATTGGCTCAAAATTCATTATTCGGGTAATTTAACTCATAGACTCAAATTTAAGCAGTGCATTTTACAATAATTTTAACTTACATGATTTATTAGTTAACAATAAGCCTAAACGAAATTTAATTTTGAAATCTGGCGTCTACCAACTTAGTTGAGAAGATTGTATGGCTATATATATTTAGGGTAATTCAAAAAATCATTATTTTTTTCGAAATAAAGTGGTAGTGAAAAAACGATTTGAAATGACGAGAAAATAACGCTTGCACGCGGAAAAATTTTTTACTCAAGATTTAGAGTTCGCGCAAGTCGATTTTATGTATTTAAAGGTTTTTTTCGTAAAATTTAGATAAGATCATTATTGCCAGTGTAAATATATATTTTACGAGAAAACCACCACCACCTTGTGGTTTTTTCGTAAAATATATATTTACACTGGCAATAATGATCTTATCTAAATTTTACGAAAAAAAACCTTAAATACACCAAATCGACTTGCGCGATCTCTAAATCTTGAGTAAAAAATTTTTCCGCGTGCAAGCGTTATTTTCTCGTCATTTCAAATCGTTTTTTCACTACCACTTTTTTTCGAAAAAAATAATGATTTTTTGAATCACCATAATATATATAGGTCAAACTGGTCGTAATTTCAAACAACGCTTGCTCAGAACATTTAAGAGCATTAAGATTAGGACATACAAGTTCAACTTTTTCTAACCATTCAATTAACGAAAACCATAATAGCTGTTTTCTTAATAACGAAAATCTAAAAATTCATTATATTGAAACTAAAGGCTCTAAACTTGATATTCTTGAATTGTTTGAAATTCGTAAAGATCTTTATTTAAATAAAAATTTATTAAATTTACAAACAGATCTCATTTATTCGCCTTTAACCAACCCAGATCTGTTTCTTTAGCACAAATTTCCACATGTTTTCAGAAAATTCTAAATTGTGTTGTAATTTCCTTTTGTTAGCGAAGATGCAGTCATTATTTCATATCTTAATTTTAATATTTAAGGGATTAACAATAATTTTTAAAAATGTCAGTTCTTTGAATTTACTATTATTTAAATTTAAATATTGTTTTTTATTCATTTTTGATCTAGTTTCATTTTTAATTTAATTTTATTTGTATATAAATGACATGTTGTATTATTTTTTCTTTGTAACAATTTTTAAGCTCTTGAAAATGGTTTAAAAACCGAAACCAGTTAAGCTGTTTTTAATTTTATTTATTTTATTTTAATAAAAATAAAGCTAGAAACAAAAATAATTTTTGCGAAATATAACAAGTGTTTCTTTTATTAAAAATGAACATAAATTTATTATTAATAATAAAATCAATATAATAAGTATGACTAGTTAAAAAAATATGAATATGTAAAATTCTAACAGTATAAACATAGACCAAACCGTTACAGACAAAAAAATTAATCCAGACGTTACCTTTTAAATAACCCACAAAAGTAACCTTTAAAATTATAAATTATTTCATAGAGGCATCGTTTATTTTTCTAATAATCTTGCACACAACCTACGAAATATTTCATCGAGGTCTCCCTTAACGCGACATCCAGGTTAAAGAAATCCTCAGATATATCGGCAATTTCATCATAATTGCTGGTATTAGTAGATATTAGGTTTTCAATCGATTGCTCTGTTGTGATGGTTTCGATTGCAATTAATTCGTTCGTATCATTTTCACAATTAGATATGGAAGAAAAAGGAGTCAGAATTTTAATTGTTATAATCCTGGCAATATTGTGATTAAAGTCATGGACTAATGGATTTCGGTTGTTACCATTTGCAGCCCTTATTTGAGCAACCAAATTTTCGATTGAATCCTGGTTGAATCTTGAAAATTTAGAATATAATCAATTCCAATATCTTCTGTTTTGAAAATGTTTGATTTCTTTTAATGCTTTGGATTAAACCTTTAAAATAATAAACTGTTGTTTTATTTACTATTTTAATTTGTGAAATGTAGTTTATCATATATTCCTAAAATTGATCAACCTCTTTACGGGTAATAAAGGCACATCCAAACATATTTTTATCATACTTTGCTTTTGAGTTTAGGCAGTCGAAAAGTTTATCTATTTTTTCTATAAATTTATAAGTTGAAATCGCTGTTCTTCACAACGGGCAGATATTCTTTTCAGTTGAACAGCAGTTTTAATGCCTGCCACAACGTTTCTGCTATAAATTTGTGTAGCTAATTTAACTCTCATTTTTTCAAAGTTATTTGGAGAAATATGTTTGCTTTAAATTTTTGGGCAACATTTGGTAATTGAATTTATTTCTATGTTATGTAATTCAATAAGTATGTTTTAGCTGATCTGGATATAATATGTCTGCTAAGCTATGTAATTCAATATGTATGTTCCAGTTGATCAGGACATTATATGTCTGCTTTAATTAAAGCATTTCTCGCTGACTTTAATAAATGTGGTACGTCATATCAAACTGCTATTTCGGTTTCATTATACATGAACACTGGTCGTTCAAATGGTTATACCAAACTTAGCTTAGCATGGTCAAGTAGGTGCTTGCTCACTAGTACGGAACTCTGGATACCAGATTTCCTCAAGTTTCAATAAAGCCTTACTACAGCATAGCCCTTTTTACTCCCTAGTTTTCAACCATCTGCTGTATGGATGGATTTATTTAAAAATAAAGACGAGAATTATGCTTCTCTAAACGCATTACCTAACCTATTAAATGCAAACTTATGTTCGCAGGACTCGAAGATTGTGCCTTATGTATCAGCACATCTTCTTTTCGGCAACACAAACACAAATATTTAAGTGCATGTGACTCAAAATCCGACAGTAAAACTGACATGTCAGCATTAACCATCACTTCAGATATCCACCGAAAGGTAGCTACATATTATAAACGTGTGCAATACAGTCGGATTACCTTTCATCAAGATCACATGCGTTATTGTCAAATATCCACTCACCCGTCGGAATTTAATACCGCAACCTTCTCAGACCGATGTAAAGGCAAACAATTCATGACTCTTCCGCTTCTATCCTAAAAATTTTATTAAAATGAAAAACTCAAAGTACTTATATTTTGTCATAGTTTCCACCTCAATCATTTTTACGGCAATTGGTTTTAGACACCAAAATTTTTCAAAACGATCCATTGGTTTCAAATTTTCCTCGTTCGAACGGATCGCCGGGTCAGACATACACATTTTAGCTTATCAAGACTCCTTATGACCCAAAGCGTCGAAAAATATCAAGTACAGGATAAGATTTTTAAAAGTTTCCCAAGAATTTCATACCCCCTTTTTTCAAATCGATTAAAATCAAACGATTCCTTGACAATCGAAATCCACTTCTATCCTAAAAATTATATTGAAATGAAAAATTCAAATTTCAAACTACTTATTTTCGATCATAACATTTTTTAAAACAAATTGGGTTTACTATACCAAGGAAAAGATATTTCATTCATTATTTGGAAATATGTATGTGTTTAATATTTATTATTTACCTACGAGTAAAATTTGTCTATAATAATACACAAAACGAAAATATTTATATCTTATACATTAACATTTTTGTCCAAAACAATAAAAAGAAAAGAAAAAGAATTAATATACATACATACACAGAAAAAATCTTGTAGTTTTTTTAATTTTAGCAAAGAAACAAATGTAGTAGATATATGTACTTTATTTGATTTAATTTCACAAAAAACCACTAAAAAAATTGGCAGCACTTGTTCAACCAAAAGTTTCTTTGTAATGAAACATCTGTATATATTTATCTGTGCCTGGGCGGTTATAAAAATTAATCAAAGGGCTTTTAAGAGGTAGTTTCAGTGATAACAACAGTTTGACAAGCAAACAAATGTGGTCTAGCTATGGCTCAGATAGCCGAATGCTAGCATTTTCCTTCCATGTGTTCCCTTGACAGTCCAATGCCAACACTCAAACAACCTGTATTGAAAGAAAGAAAGAAAGTTGTTAGAACTGGTGTTCCTTGGACGCAACAACCGTGGCAGAAGAACAGACGAATATATCTCTGTTATCGTCTACGGATATTCCAGTCAAAAACACACTAACAGGCTACTCTCTAATGAAAAATCAACGAAGGCAATGGAAAAATATTATAAAAGTGCATAGCACTGTAGAGTTTCCGTTCCGCCGAGGATCCAAACCCTAACAAAACATTCACAGGGTGGGATGGGATTGGCGGAAACCATTAATAACCAACAAGATCCATCACATGCTTGTTTCGTCATCCCCGACCTCCAAGACGAATAGTACTTATTCCTGATTATATTAGACTAAAGCTGGGCATTCACATACAACTGAAACAGAATTTCATACAAATTTGACAGAAAAATATTCTGTTTCTGTAAAATTTGTATGGAATTCTGTTTCTGTTGTATGTGGTTTCAAGCCTTAAATGGAGCAATATTTTTCTTGTATTAAAAGAGCCTCCAAGTAAAACGAATAAAACTTAAAATAAAAATCTCCCTAAACCACTTAAAAATAACCGATTGGGAATATTTTACTTATTTCGTCGCAGAGGAAGTATTTTTTTATTTGCACTTTTGAAATTTTCTATTTAACACTGAAAATAACAAAACTAGCAGTTGCGAACGTAGCTTACGCACCCCGTTGCTAGTATGTTTAACTAGTTGACTATCCCCGATGAGCAATAATAAACTTTTTTAAATTTGAAATTTTTTATTGATGTGAAGCTAAAAAAATGGTTGTCAGTTATAGCGCCAAAATGATAAAGATGGTAAAAAAAGAAGGCAGTCTTGAGGACTGCCGACCGAAGTGAAAACTTAAAACTGTGAAATAGCTGGGTTTTTATCGTCTAAATACAACAAAATCTTTACTTACTTTACCACACTTCCACACGGTTACTAACTGAGAAAAACATAAAATTCAATAAAAAAGAAAAAACCAAAATATGAATCGAGAGAACGAGAATAAAATTATTTATAATATATTATCATTAATTTCAACAATACTTAGGTTATTTGTACTATCAATTACGTTTTCTTTATTAAAAAGTATAAAGAAAAACACACAAATCAAATATGGCAAAACAATTTTTTTATTTATTTAAAAATACAACAAAATCTTTGCTTACTATACCACACTTACACATTACACTTAAACCGAAAAAAAAATCAAAATCAATAAAAAAATTATAAATCAAGAAAATGAGAATAAGAAATAAGAAAATAACGAATTATTACTATTTATCTTACTCTCTTTTCATATTTATTTTATATTTATTTAGTGTGACGATGGCTTGAATATATAAATATTTTCCAATACAAAATCGCACAACACACGTCTAAAGAAGTTTTCACTTAAAAAAAGGTACAACAATCAACAAAAGAAAATAGAAAAAAATGAAAAAAGAAAACCACAACAAAAATTATAAAAAAACATAATAGCGACAAAACATTTGTTTGACTGACTAAAATATAGAAATGTCGTAAAAATCACCTGAAAGCATTCTAAATTTTACTCCGCATTCACGTCACACTGTGCTAAAACACAATGGCAATAACCTTAAAAAACTACACTATCGATAAATTTAAATACCGTAAATTGTCCGCAGTTTTAAACTGTGTTTAAATCAATTTTTTGTGATGAAGGTCAACTCATATTGAAAGAGAAATACATACTCAAATAGTAGTTTTTATTTTCCTTATTTTATTTCACGAGAATGAAATTATGAAAAATAATGATGGGAAAACCAATATTTTATTATTTTTAGCACTGCCTGCCAAAAAATAATTCATTTTCTTGTTAATATCGAAATGATAATAATTTGAACGAAACGAAAAAGACAGTAGCAATAACTTAAAAAACTGCATTATCGATCAAATTAAAATTTGTAAAAAGAAATTTTTATAATTTAAATGAATTCAAAAAGAAAAAAACAATGATATTTAAATTAAAAAAAAACAATAAAAAAATGTATCACTCTAGGAACTGAACTCTCGACCTATAGAACCTCAGTCGAACCATATTGAAATTTGAAACATTTCGATCGAATATAGGCATTTTATACTTAAATAAATTAGCGTGACGATAATTTGAATATATAAATTTATCCCCATATAAAATCGCACAACGCGCCTAAAGAAGTTTTCACTTCAATAAGAAGATGCACAATTGTGAGAGCTAAAGAACCATATAGGTGGAATGGTACTATTGGACATACCGACTATCACCAACAATCCAATTTCAAATCGTCGTTAATTGACTTTAGACTTTAATTAAGACTTAAATTGAAACAAGGGAAGTAAGAATAGCAGAGATCGTCGTATGGCAGTACCTTATAAGTGAAACACGGAAAAAAATTAAAATCTGCCTGTGACTAGTGTGGAGCCAGAAGACGTCAGTTTTCGGTGCTCAATTGAGAACAACTCCTCTCCTCTGATTGTTGGAATTTCATTTAGGTAATGGTATAGTTATGCTCAACTAACAATGTTAAAATTCGGGAAACATTTTGAGCCGGTATTATATATGTTGCCCATCATGATTTTGCTTTTTCTTGATGTATAATTTTAAGTTTTATTCCAAAGAATCGTTTTGTGCGGTGGTGCCTTAATCATTATTTGTGCGGTAGCTAATGCCACGGTAAATAATAAATTCAAGATCCCCATCTTTGCTTTTATTATAATTGTTGCGGGTGATCCTGAAATTATTAGCGTAGTCATTTATTTTAGAACTTGGGTTTGTCTCCTGAATGGCTGGCCCTTTAATGTTGCCTTTTCCATGATATGCATTATATTTTTGATTTTCACTCTGAAACCGGTACAGTTGAGCTGTAATATTCTTTAATATAATTTTGAAGAACAGTTCATGAATCCTAAGAAAACAATATTGATTTTTATTTTTGTATTAGTCCGCTACACGTGGAGTAATTATTCTGCATGTATAGTAGAATTTTTTTACCAGCGAATACGAAAATTGATCCTTCTGCGCATATTCATATGCGCATGTATATTATATGAATTGAATATTGAGTGTCTTGAATGAATATTCAGTGTCTCAGATTAAAATATTAAAAAAAACTGTTGCGGTCCCATTGAAATGGACAAAAAAAACGAATAAAATTAATAAATTACTATTGAAATTCAACCAATTATAATCGAAAACCAAAAACTAGTAAAAATATTAATGATTTTGTAAGCAGTATAACAAAATTTTGATAATTAAAAATAATTATAATAACATTAACGACACCATGTAAACAAATGTCACAACAAACAAATGGTACGAACTAGGAGTAGAAATTTAACTAAAGTAATTGTTTTCAAAACAAATTTATCCCGAAACAAATAATACATCTCTGTTTTATTTTTTGTCTCATTTTTTATCTCTTGCGTGCTATCTCTCAAAAATTCATTGGCAAAAAAATTCTACTATATTTTATTTAATGTTTATGTTGTCCTATTTTCCAAGAATTATGATGACTTAAATGGTTTAATGATTTTATTGACGGTTATTATATATAATATATATATATATATGTATATATGTATATATATATATGAGCAATTTCACGAAGATTCAACAACGTTTTTACTTGACCCCTTTTAATTTTGATTATTTTTTGTTTATAGATAGTCTTTGATAAATAAAAAATACAAGTTCTCTTAGAATTTTTTTTTTCGACCAGGGGTCTTCACAGGGTGCCCCTCAATTTTTGTTATTTTGTGATGTGAGTGCATTTTGACGAGCGATTGTAGAAAAACTACTCAATCGATTTTCATAAATGATATGTCGTTGAATAGGTATTAGAAGAAAGTTTTTAAAAATGTACACTGTTAATTTTTTGAAATAATTTTTAACGGTGTAACATAAGAAAAAAATGGTGTAATTGAAAAAAAGATGGCATGGCATTTTTTTTTTTTTTTAAACTAAATTGAAGCTTATTTTATATCTAACAACTTGTGAAAGTTTAGGACTAGCATCATTTTTTGTTTTAAAGATAAAATTCGTTGTGCATATGACTGTCGGGAATCAGTTTTTTTTGTTCTGAAGGAAAATTATAAAAATGGCGATTTTTAGATTCAGATTTTTTTTTTATGTTAAATATCAAATATTTTATTATTAAATGAACTTTTTAAAAAGCAATTTCAGTCAAGTTCAGCAAAATTTTGCGTCATTTTGACTCGACCCTTTTTAATTTGGTTTATTTTTAGTTTATAGATAGCCTTTGATAAATGAAAAATACGGCTTCAAATAGAATTTTTTTAAATATAGACCAAAATAAACCAAATTAAAAAGGGTCGAGTCAAAATATCGCAAAATTTTGCTGAACTTGACTGAAATTGCTTTTTAAAAAGTTCATTTAATAATAAAATATTTGATATTTAACATTAAAAAAAATCTGAATCTAAAAATCGCCATTTTTATAATTTTCCTTCAGAACAAAAAAAACTGATTCCCGACAGTCATATGCACAACGAATTTTATCTCTAAAACAAAAAATATAGCTAGTCCTAAACTTTCACAAGTTGTTAGATATAAAATAAGCTTCAATTTAGTTAAAAAAAAAAAAAAAAAAGGCTATGCCATCTTTTTTTCAATTACACCATTTTTTTCTTATGTTACACCGTTAAAAATTATTTCAAAAAATTAACAGTGTACATTTTTAAAAACTTTGTTCTAATTCAACGACATATCATTTATGAAAATCGATTGAGTAGTTTTTCTACAATCGCTCGTCAAAATGCACTCACATCACAAAATAACAAAAATTGAGGGGCACCCTGTGAAGACCCCTGGTCGAAAAAAAAAATTCTAAGAGAACTTGTATTTTTTATTTATCAAAGACTATCTATAAACAAAGAATAATCAAAATTAAAAGGGGTCAAGTCAAAACGTTGTTGAATCTTCGTGAAATTGCTCATATATATATATATATATATATATATATATATATATATATATATATATATATATATATATATATATATATATATATATATATATATATATATATATATATATATATATATATATATAATATATATATATATATATATATATATATATATATATATATATATATATATATTATAATATATATATATATATATATATATATATATATATATATATATATATATATATATATATATATATATATATATATATATATATATATATATATATATATATATATATATATATATGTATATGACATATATATATATATGACTAAAGTCATATATGTATATATATATATATATATATTTATATATATATATATATATATATATATATATATATATATATATATATATATATATATATATATATATATATATATATATATATATATATATATATATATATATATAAATATATATATATATATATATATATATATATATATATATATATATATATATATATATATATACATATATATATATATATATATATATATATATATATATATATATATATATATATATATATATATATATATATATGTATATATATATATATATATATATATATATATATATATATATATATATATATATATATATATATATATATATATATATATATATATATATATATATATATATATATAATATATATATATATATATATATATATATATATATATATATATAGATATATATATATATATATATAGAAAACGTCCTCCTAAAATATGAGCCCTCAAAATTAATGTTTAGCACTCGGCTTTTGCATTTGAATATTTTCCATACAAAATACATGTAAACTTTAGTGTTTTTTAAAAAAAAAATTACAGCTCAGCGGCATTTTATACTATTTCAAAATGGAAAAAAGCAACTAACTCAGGATTAAATTATCTACAAAAATGCTTATGGAGATGTAACTGTAACTTACACCGGTGACACAGTACAGATCACTAAAGTCAGTTTTATATGAATTTCTTGTTCTTTTGTTTTTATTTCATAAATGGCTAAAGCTACAGGAAAAATGTCAATAACAAAGTTGTAGTTAATTAAGTTTCCTACAAAAAGTTTATAACAATTGAATCTCTTTGATTGATATTTCTCGAGATAATAAACATTTATTATTTTAGAACTTGAGGTCTTCATAAATTGATGACGAAAATCTCTTAAAATATCCATTTTAATAAAAGCTTATTATCTCGAGAAATATCAATCATAGAGATTCGGTTATTATGAATTTTTTGTAGGAAACTTAATTAACTACAACTTTAGTCTAGAAATTTTTCCTGTAGCCTTAGCCATTTATGAAATAAAAACAAAAGAACAAGAAATTCATATAAAACTGACTTTAGTGATCTGTACTGTGTCACCGGTGTAAGTTACAGTTACATCTCCATAAGCATTTTTGTAGATAATTTAATCCTGAGTTAGTTGCTTTTTTCCATTTTGAAATAGTATAAAATGCCGCTGAGCTGTAATTTTTTTTTTAAAAAACACTAAAGTTTACATGCATTTTGTATGGAAAATATTCAAACGCAAAGGCCGAGTGCTAAACATAAATTTTGAGGGCTCATATTTTAGGAAGACGTTTTCTTGGGTATTTCCAACAAAATTTCGATGGGGCACCAGAAAAAAAGAATTGTCGCCTAAAAAAAAGCACCCTAAATTATATATATATATATATATATATATATATATATATATATATATATATATATATATATATATATATATATATATATATATATATATATATATATATATATATATATATATATATATATATATATATATATATATATATATATATATATATATATATATATATATAATCCTTTGTTTTGGCAACAATTGCCCGGGATCGACCGTAAATGAAAGTAATACGATTTCTTTTCAATATTTCGCCTGCTCTTTGCAGGCTTCAACTGGAAGCACTGCAAACAGAAAGGAATATTTATTATTGTTAATGCAATTCACAATACAAGTAATTTTGGTGAACTTTCGTATAATTTGAAATTTTTATGTACAAGCAAAAGTCAAAAACTTACAATAATTTGCTGCTGTCATTTATATGTAAAACAATTAGGTTAAAAATTAGTTTAAAAATTAGAAAACATTATAATGGTTTAAAACTGACTTACATATTATATTGAAACTGTTACTAAAACAAAACAAATTAATATGAATTAAAATGACATTTATGAAGTTGAGGTATTAAATGCTTATACGAAAAATTGTATGCTGAATATGTTTCTTGAGTGATACAGTTGAAACTAAACGTATGGTTCATCCAAGACAGTGTTGCCAGATAGATGAATTGTAAACACAGTGATCTTCTTTTTTATATTTTGCTACACAAGAACTCTAAACTGTCATGCAATCCTGTTAGCTCAGTTTTTAAATTGACTACACTTTTTTCCTAATAATTCCTAACAATAATAAATATTCCTTTCTGTTTGCAGTGCTTCCAGTTGAAGACTGTAAAGAGCAGGCGAAATATTGAAAGAAATCGTATTACTTTCATTTACGGTCGATCCCGGGCAATTGTTGCCAAAACAAAGGATTATCATAATCACACGACCGGAATCCAGAGGATACACAAACAATTTATTATATATATATATATATATATATATATATATATATATATATATATATATATATATATATATATATATATATATATATATATATATATATATATATATATATATATATATATATATATATATATATATATATATATATATATATATATATATATATATATATATATATATATATATATACTGTAGAGGGAATAGTATATTCTTCAACGATGCCGAAAACAACATATTTTGAAACGAGAGAACAGTTTACCAGCCGATGTTGGTAATGGTCGCGATATTCAAAATATGATTTTGGGCGAGTGGAAGACTACTTTTTCTACTACCTTTTATTTATTATTTAATCATTAAACATTTTCGATTTATAATTACATACAATTCATATTTTAAAACATACATTTTTGCAAATTTAAATACTGCTATTAAAAAATAGAGGACTCATAGTATGAATAACCCAAGGCAAAGGAATTAAATCCTATAATAAGAAAAGAGTTGATCGAACAAATCTTTTGTTTTCTTTAAAAAAAATCACGTTTACAAAACCCATAAATAATCCAAAAATTACCTTGAATTATTTCTCATTTCATTTAAAATTAATGATAACTTACATTATTGTTGTAACAAACATCAATTCAAATAAAGTTCGATTTTCTTTTGATTTTCATTTTCATAAAAATGGAAATTCATAATATTTTCTCATTTGTTTACTGATTTTTTCGTTTTTCTTTTGTTCAAATTGAAATCGTATTTTGTTGAGCATTAATGTCAACAAGAATGTTATTCACTGTGTTCACTAGTATGAAAATATGGTTATTGGATTTTATTTGTTTTCTTCTTTAAAAGCAAGTGAAAAATATATGAGAATATCAAAGTTTAGTGTACTGATGCGATAACGAGCTTTTAGGATACAAATGTTGTCCCTGTTGTTTGATCAATAAAAGGAGGTTAAAAGAAATTATGCAAACTGGTTTTTTGTTCCTAATCTAATAGAATTCGAACTAAATACGTACTAAATACGTTTGATTAAAATAAAACTAAGATAAGAATAATTCTTTTTTTCAAAACAAAATCAAAACACAATAACTTTCCATTAAGTCTGCTAAAAACCTAAATTATTTTGATTGTTGAATGTTGATTATTTGCTTTTTGGTGTCGAAGTTTTTCTGCTATTCATATCTTATTTATAAATTGAATTAAATTTATTTACTTTAATAGATCTTATAACACAAAACAAATTATGTATGAGGTACACAACGAAGATAAAAGTGTGTAGAGAAAATAATACAATTTGGAGATGATATGAATTTTTTTTGGGGGGAGTTATTGTGGTTTGAGTGATGAGAAATTGGATATTTTGATGTTAAAATAGTAAGATGAAAGATTCATAGAATGTGGCAGATTATTTTATCATTATGTCAACAATTTTTTTGTTATGCTGTTTGGTTTGATATTATTTGGATTTTATTTGAGAAATAAGAAGAAGGATACAAACTTCTTGAACACAAGATTGATTAACCTTTTTTTGATCAAAATGAGTAGACGTGAATCAACAAATCATAAAAAAGCTATTTTTTTTGTAAATCGTTAACTACGTTTTATTTCATGTGCAATGTGTTACTGCATTGTAGAGGAATTGAACATGATCCGATTTGGTTGGAGTATATAAATGTTGTTCTATAGAATATAAACTATAGCTTTGAATATTTTGCCAACCACCAAATGCAGTTTGTATTATCGAAATTTAATCGACTTGTTCAAGTATTGTAAAAAACCTTTTGGCTTTGGATATTTTTTCATCCCAAAACGCAAAGATAGGTTTCACCATCAGGAATTTGTAAAATGTATTAAAATCCATTGGATTTGAGCATTATTTTTCTTTTTTTACATCTAAAAGAAACAAAAGTTTTGCACCAGTGTTGGGAATGACTTTATTGAGTACATAACCAATTGGTACAATTATTTTTTTTGTTGTTATTTTTTTGTTTGTTTATTAGAATTAGTATTAGAATTCATATTCAACGTTCGCCGCACCACTGGTTCATCGATTACTATTATATTGATTTGTTATTCATATTCAACATTCATCGGCACCATTGGCGCACCGATTTATATTATATTATTGTTCTTGTTCAACAATTGCCTGTACTATTGACGCAACGATTGCTGGATTTATTTGAATTATTACTATATGTTATTCACTATTCTTGCCTAGTGTGGAGTAAGCATGATGAGGATCAAATTCAAATAATAGAAGCGAATGAAAAATTTTAATTTTAAATGAAGTTATTGTATTTGGTATGGTGTTGGTGATGGTCTTGGTTCCTCCAACTTGTTCGGTCGTCAGAGTCCTTGTTTTTTGCTCATTGGAATTCGTCTTCTTGTGAAATTTTTGCGTGCAATTAAGCATTTGTGATGGGTTGAGGAAAGGCGTAATCGAACTCACAGACTGCAGGCAGTCGAAAATTTAAATCTCAATGCACGCAGTTCCTCAAATATTCTTGATAGGGACTCCATTATCAGAAATTCACAATGTTCTGTCTTTCTGTCGTTCTCAATGATTAAAGCATAGATCTAAAGTTATATGAAGGTTCGTTTTTTCAGGCAAGTAATAGCATGCCAACATCAAGGAATATTCCATAACAAAGATTGAGGGTGCTACCGTTGACTAAGTATAGTTCGTCCGCCAGCACCCCCCAGATATCACTTGGACTAGTGATACCTCGCTTGCAATGCCAGTGACATGTGATATCTCACGTTAACTCCTATATTAATATCCGGGACTGGATTACGCAGGATGGTAATAACTGTTGCTCAAAAATAATAAAATACAAATCATCAAATTTGATCCTCCATGCGAACCCAAAAGGTCGTTAAAATATTTTAAATTTTTATGGTGAAAAGTTTCAAAACTCTCAAAAATTTGACGTAAAATATCGTGATATTTTTTATCATTTTGGTTTGCACGACCTTGACATGGTCTACTACAAAATGAATATAAATAATAGAGTAAACAACTTTTTCGATTTCGCTTAGATTTTTTGATTCTACGAAAAATTCTACGCTCAATTGAAATAGTAGTTTAATCAATGAGTGTATAATGAAATAGTTTATTCTCAAACAAAAGTTTAAAATTTGAGTAGAATTTTAATTTGCGAGAGAATAAAATTCATTAAACACGAATCGATTACAATACTTTATTCTCTGACAAAGAATTGTGTATTATAAAAAATAAAAGCATTTTCTTCAATTAAAACAATAAATCTTTATTGTTTTAATTGATAAATCAAATTTCTTATTAAAAAACCCTGATGATAAAAAACGCCCATCTCATACAATCAAACAATTTCAACTAAACGAAACAAGAGAATTTAAGTTAAAATTTGATTTTTGAACAAAACTTATCAAAGCAATTGTGATTATAATTTGAAAATAATTTTAATGAAATCAAAACAATTTGACCAATTGGAATCATAGACCAGGGTCGATAATTTTTGAAAACAAAAAAAACAATAGTAGGATGAAACCCATTAGAAAAGGAGGAAAATATTATAAAAATGAAAGGAAAAATAATTTACGGGCGATCTGAGGTCGGGAAGGGGAAGGGTAGGTTTTTAAGGGTAAGTTTTTAAGGGTAAAAAAGGGTTTATTTCGATTTCCGGCAAAACTAAAAGTCCTATGGAAAAAAATCGCAAAGTTGTAGGTAATAAAAAGATCTAAATCTTTTGCATGGACACTTTTTTCACATAACCTCAAAATTTATGTGAAAAATTCAAAAAACCAAGTTTTTGGTTTTTTAATTTTAACTTTTACAAAAAAAATTTTTTTTCACGAAATTTGGTGAAAACTTACCTTTTTATGTCCCAAATACGCTGTAATTTATTCGATTTGAAATATTTATTTTTTCACCTTATTTTGAATTAATATCGAAAAAGCACCCTAATTTTCAATCGAAAATTCACCCGTCAAATATCAGCTTTTTTCAAAAAATTGGTATGCTTTCTGTTCGTTGAAATCTCTACTTTCCGATGGTGAAAAAAAAATATATTACTGTAGTAAATCTTCTCAGAAAATGCAAAAAATGAATCGAATCTTCGGTTGAAAATTAGGGTGCTTTTTCGATATTAATTCAAAATAAGGTGAAAAAATAAATATTTCAAATCAAATAAATTACAGCGTATTTGGGACATAAAAAGGTAAGTTTTCACCAAATTTCGTGAAAAAAAATTTTTTTGTAAAAGATAAAAATAAAAAGCCAAAAACTATGGTTGAATGAATCGAAAATTCAATTCATTTTTTGCATTTTCTGAGAAGAATTACTATAGTAATATATTTTTTTTCCCCATCGGAAAGTAAAGATTTCAACGAACAGAAAGCATACCAACTTTTTGAAAAAAGCTGATATTTGGACGGGTGAATTTTCGATTGAAAATTAGGGGGCTTTTTCGATATTAATTCAAAATAAGGTGAAAAAATAAAAATATTTCAAGTCAAATAAATTACAGCGTATTTGGGACATAAAAATGTAAGTTTTCACCAAATTTCGTGAAAAAAAATTTTTTTGTAAAAGTTAAAATTAAAAAACCAAAAACTTTGCGATTTAATTTTTTTCCATAGGACTTTTAGTTTTACCGGAAATCGAGATAAACCATTTTTTACCCTCAAAAACTCACCCCTTCCCCTTCCCGACCTCAGATCGCCCGTAAATTATTTTTCCTTTCATTTTTATAATATTTTCCTCCTTTTCTAATGGGTTTCATCCTACTATTATTTTATTAAATTTTTTTTATTTTTAAAGGCTTCTACCCTGGTCTATCATACCAATTGAATAATGATAATTTTTTTATAGGAACATTTTCATTAGACAATAGGTTAAGTTCATTAGGCTATAGGTTAGAAAACAATACAATAATACATACTAATATTATAGAAAAAACATACAAATAAAGCTGATATAATTAAATGGAAGAGAATAAAAGTATTTTATTTGTTACTAAATTGTAAACGTCATTTATTCGAACTGTCACTTGACGTTGAAAAGTCATTTTAACTGGCTAGTAGTGTTAAATTGACAGCAGACCAGTTATCAATTTAACAAGTTAGTAGAGTAGTAATTTGAAATTTGAAAAAGATAGTAGCGTTTTTAACATTTGATCATTTTAATTTCTTTGTTTAGAAGTAAACAGTTCTAAGGTTTCTGAGTTTTGAGCAATAATTTGGAAGAAAACAGAATTTGATCATTTTTAATTTTATTTAGTTGTTTACAATTGAATCGGTCATTTCAAAAACCTCATAAGTCACTCAATTAGAATTTTTCAGAAATCAATAAAAACTGTTTTCTACACAAACAAATGAGTTTTAAAGGACTTTTTTATGTTTAATTTAGTATTTGAGTAGTAAAAAATTAAAATAACGAATAACCTTTACAGTTTATTAATAGAAATAATGAAAAAAACCTGAAAAACAGTTCTTGACTTATGTTGTTTTAGCGAGAAATAGGGTTAGTGGTAAAAAATTTAACCAAAACAACCGTAGTAATCATATTTTTTATTGCTTATTATTGAGAATTACACTTAAAATAGTACATTATGATGCTAGGACGTAAAGCTAAAGATTTTGGACGGATGTGGAGTTTGCAAATCGAGGCGCTAGCCGAGATTTGCACCCACATTAAGTCCAAAATAGCTTACGTCCGTGCATCATATACTATTTTTTATTCGCCGCAAGCAACATATTTTAAGAAAAGTTGTTTATTCTAAATTAAAATTATTTATCTTCATTTTTATTTTCATAAATTTTAAATTAAAAATATGTGGAACAAGTAACCTTTGAAAAAATATTTATTATTTTTTCCAAATTCTATGACAACAAATGATAACAACTATTTTAATTGGATAATGAAATTTTGAATTTGCGGGTTGCTTTGATAAAAAAATTTATTTTTCATAGAATTTAAACAAATACAAATGCTTTTTACTTTTTTGGACGTAGCTATGACGACAAAATAAATAGTTGAAAAGTGATACTTTAAAGCCGCAAATCACAGTAATAAAGTAACACTTTAATATATAGGCGAATAAAAATAATCTTATTAACATTTTACATGTATTAATTTACCATGTTTTAATATCTTTATGGTATATACAGTCAGCGTCAAAAAAAAGTGTACAGCAAATAGTTCAACATTTACGGACTAATATATCTTAAAAGAAGAATGGAAAAATAAAATACATTTAATTTTTAAAAAGTGTATTAAGTATTAGTTTATTTTAGCAAAAACAAAAATTCAATTATTTGTTGTTATCCTTGTAATTTTAAAAAAATTGCAAAATGCTCTGATTTTACGCGTCAAAAAAAAGTGTACACTCTCACATTGTTTGATTGTTTTTGTTATAACGGGACTTCCGATTTTTGCAACTAATTTTATTTTGTTTTGTTGCATTGTCGATATCTTCGTGTCAAAGATCCGTGCAGTTATTATTATTCCAATAATAATAATTTAATATTATTCAACATGGCCAAACAAACTACAATAGAAATACGTAATTTAGTGGTAAAATTAGCATCTCAAGGCAAATCTCTGAAGGAAATTGCTAGTATCATCTTCAGAAGTCATAATATTGTTAAAAAAATACTATTCAAATTCAAACATTTGAGAAGTGTAGAAGATCTTCTCCGTTCTGGCAGGCCGCCAATTTTGTCAGTTGTGGACAAAAGAGCGATAGCGCGAAGGCTTAGGGCTAATCCCTCTGAAAGTGCAGTCAGAATAGCTGAGAAACTCACAGAAACATTAGGAGCAAGAATAAGTGCCAGTACCGTTTGCCGTGCTCTGCATGAAAATGGGTTACATGGTAGAACTCCGAGTAAAAATCAGTTAATTCTAAGAAAAACCAAAAAAAGCGTCTCGAATATGCAAAAAAGCATATTTTTATTTTACAAAATGTCTATTTTACACTCGTCACTGAATAAGCACTTATTCTAAATAGTAATGTCTTCAAATATATGCTTTTTTGCATATTCGAGACGCTTTTTTGGTTTTTCTTAGAATTCACTGATTTTTTTCTCGGAGTTCTACCATATAACCCATTTTCATGCAGAGCACGGCAAACGGTACTGGCACTTATTCCTGCTCCTAATGTTTCTGCGAGTTTCTCAGCTATTCTGACTGCACTTTCAGAGGGATTAGTCCTAACCCTTCGCGCTATCGCTCTTTTGTCCACAACTGACAAAATTGGCGGCCTGCCAGAACGGAGAAGATTTTCTACACTTCTCAAATGTTTGAATTTGAATAGTATTTTTTTCACAATATTATAACTTCTGAAGATAATACTAGCAATTTCCTTCAGAGATTTGCCTTGAGATGCTAATTTTACCACTAAATTACGTGTTTCGATTGTAGTTTGTTTGGCCATGCTGAATAATATTAAATTATTATTATTGGAATAATAATAACTGCACGGATCTTTGACACGAAGATATCGACAATGCAACAAAACAAAATAAAATTAGTTGAAAAAATTGGAAATCCCGTTATAACAAAAACAATCAAACAATGTGAGTGTGTACACTTTTTTTTTGACGCGTAAAATCAGAGCATTTTGCAATTTTTTTAAAATTACAAGGATAACAACAAATAATTGAATTTTTGTTTTTGCTAAAATAAACTAATACTTAATACACTTTTTAAAAATTAAATGTATTTTATTTTTCCATTCTTCTTTTAAGATTTATTAGTCCGTAAATGTTGAACTATTTGCTGTACACTTTTTTTTGACGCTGACTGTATATAGTCATATTCTCCATCATTCTTAATTATTAATAGAGTTAATTCATATATAATACGAAAACGATAGAGTTAATTCATATATATAATAGGTATATAATTCATATATAATTCATATATAATATGGAAAAGAGGACGAGTCTCAAGAAAATTCTTGTTTTCAAACAATAAATTTTCATAAATTAATTAATTTAATTGGATAATTTAAATTCTTTTCATATATGTAAATGATTTACGAGAGGTCGTTGTTATATCGTTTAGTGAAATTTAAACATAGAACGGTGAAAATTCACATTTTTTAGGATAGTATATCAAAAATCGATAGCAGTGCGCCAAAAACTCCAACTTATCTGATTTCGAAAAAAATGTTAGTAAACTTATCAACCAACTTTTAGAATAAAATAATTTGTTTGTTGAAAAATATCAATCTGGATAAGCTTTCAATTTAAATTCATTTGATGTAATTAGTATGCATTTTCTATCTATTGATTTTTCTTTTATGCTAATGATTCTAATGAAGTTAATTAAAAAATAAATTACGAACGTTTATAAAATTAATCAATAAATGAAAACTTTAAAAACAAACAATATTTAGATAAGTTAATTTGTAAAATGGCTTTCGATTTATCTTAATTAAAGAATTTTAGAGACATAAAGAAGACACCGAAGTTCTTTTCCTGTTTTATTAATGTTCTGTGGAAAACTTATTGAGGTTTTTATTATTCATAAGTAAACATCCACTCAATAAAGTTTATTAGTTCACTGAACGATTTTGTTATGCATGAATGTTTCTTTTCATATTTGGAAGTCATTTTCGTCGATTTTGTGTTTCAAGATCGTTGACTCTGTCTTCTGGACTCAAAAATAGATAGATGATACTAAAGATAGATGAAGATTTCCTTTATTTAGTTTAGTTTCTTTTTTGTGAAAGTTAATACCAGAATGAAGTATAAATATTGGTTTAAATTTCTTTAAACCACCTTTTGGCATTTATATTCAAATTTTATGTTTGAAAAAAAAAAATTAATGTAAAAATGTACCTTTTGCAATCACTGAGGCATCTCAGTTGTTGCTCTTGTTAATGGTTATTTTTTTCAATGTTTTACATTTTGGAATTAATTTTAATTATTTAGATTTTATGAAATATACTTTACATATTGTGCTGTTAGTGCAAATTTCTTTTTCAAACGCACGAGAAGTGACATCGAACTAGAGAGTGATCTCTAGCTCCAGTATCACAGTAAAGTTTTTGTATTGAATGTACAAACATTTGTTATTCTCAATATTTTTAAAAATCAAAGCAACCTGATTTTTTTTATATGAAGTTTGGTTGTTGTCGTGGGTGAAACCATTTTTAAAATTTAAATTTTGATGAAATCACAAAGCCTACTTGATTCAAAATAAATATGCTTGAAGCTATTTTCTGTTCTAAAAGTTCTGATACTATTTTGCGGATTCTAAAGATTTTTTAACTATATGTGAGATAAATAGTATATTATTTAATTATAAGGAGCTAAAGTGCTACTTTTTGTGTTAAATCTATAGTTTTTCTACCGACTGTAGGGAGGAGACAATTAAAGAAGAAACACAAAAAGTCACTTAGCTCCTAATTAAATACTCTATTTTTTCGGCAAACGCTTAAATTTTTTATATATATG
The DNA here is from genome assembly GCA_963693315.1 of Diogma glabrata. Taxonomy (NCBI): domain Eukaryota; kingdom Metazoa; phylum Arthropoda; class Insecta; order Diptera; family Cylindrotomidae; genus Diogma; species Diogma glabrata. The sequence goes on from OY856186.1 coordinate 399,910,230, forward strand.
AAATTGATACATCAAAATTTTTATAAATATGATTTACCATCGTCGTAGTTACTTGCAAAAAAGGAAAAAAAACATTTAAATTTTTACAAATAAAATTTTTTATCAAAGCAAACTTTCAATTCAAAATTTCATAATCCAATCAAAATATATGTTATTTTTTGTCGTCGTAGTTATAAAATAATTCAATATTTCATAATCCAATTAAAATATTTATTTTTTGTGGTCATAGTTATACAATTTGTTTGAAAAAATAACAAATATTATTTATAATTTCATTTTCTGTAACTTGCTATCACCGTAAAAAATAGGGAAAAAATTAATTAGGAGCTTAAGTGCTACTTTTTGTGTTGAGTCTATAATTTGGCAATACACAAAACAATTATAGAAGATACAAAAAAAGTCGTTTTAGCTCCGAATTAAAAACACTATTTTTCGGAATATTATCAAAATGTTTACATCAAAATTTTTATAAATATGATTTATTGCCATCATCATCCAAAAAGAAAAACTCATTTAAATTTGTTTAAATAAAATTTTTTATCAAAACAAGCTCCAATTCAAAATTTCATTATCCAATCAAACAATCTGTTATGTTTTGTTATCATAGTTATACAATAATTCAAAATTTATTAATCCAATCAGATTATTTGTTATTTTGTGTTGTCATAGTTATACAATAATTCCAAGTTTTATAATCCAATCAGAAGATTTCTTATTTTTCATTTATACAATTTGTTTGAAAAAAATAACAAAATAACAAATAACAAAAGTGAATTTACTGCCGCCGTAAAAATAAAATAAAAATGGCGTTAGTTTACAGTCGTTTTGATTATAGGTAAAAAAGTAAGACTTTAACTAACTCCCTAGTACTAGTGAAGTTAAATTTTACCGCCGTTTGCCGAAAAAAGTATTTTTTATTCGCCTACATATTAAAGTGGTACTTTATTACTGTGATTTGCGGCCGTAAAGTGTCACTTTTTAACCATATATTTTGATGCCATAGTTACGTCCAAAAAAGTAAAAAACATTTGTATATGTTTAAATTCTATGAAAAACAGACATTTTTATCAAAGGTTGCTTTATTTAAAATTGAAAATTTAAATTTCATTATACAATTAAAATTATTGTTATTATTTGTTGTCATAGTTATACAATTATTTCGAAAAAATAACAAATATTTTTTCAAAGGTTACTTGTTCAATTTTTTTTAAATATTTTGCTAGCGGCGAATAAAAAATAGTATATGACATGACGCACGGACGTAAACTATTTTGGACTTAATGTGGGTGTAAATCTTGGCTAGCGCCTCGATTTGCAACCTCCACATACGTCCCAAATCTTTAACTTTACGTCCTTGCATCATAATGTACTATATTGTTGCTATTTACAGATATGAAAATGCTTTTTTTTGTGCAAGAGTTTATATACCAATGATTTATATTTTTATTTATGCTTGGCCAAAAATATCGAGCAGAATTCAATTTACGTATAGGAGTCACACAAGCATGTGGCAAGTTGTTTAAAGTATTAAAGACTGTTTTGCGTAACAGCTCAGCGATGTACGAACGGTTGTTAGCCTAAAATATCTCGAAACCTGGATGTTTGAAAGCTCTAATTTCTTTGATGAACTGGCGTCACATTCGAAACTAGAAAGTAGATTCTGAAGATCTGAGTTTGTTTTGTATGCAGTGATGATAGTATTTTAGTCAAAGGGAGTTTCGACTGTGGCCGTTCATTATTGGATACACGAGATGACTGTGTTATCTTTACCTTGTACATGTTGGGTGCCGATGGTTAATTTACTAATAAAATCCAATTGGCAAGAATTTATTTGAATGCGTTCCGTTTTAGATTCATAAAACAGAAGAAGTGGAAGGTCAACAGATTCCGAATTCAACCATGTGTTAAAATTCTGTGAACGCAGCTTTAGAACGAATTGGATCTAGCCGCCGTGGTTTTGATATAGACACAGTTTACATAGTTTTACATAGTTTTTTATAATGTTATTATCAATTTACTACCAAAATGTTAATGGTCTTAGAAGCAAAACAAATGATTTTTTTAAAAACTTACTTGCGTCTAATTATGATGTAATATGTCTTACTGAAACATACCTAAATGATAACATTTCTGATAATGAATTATTTTCTAATCAATACACTGTTTATAGAAGGGATAGAGATCTTAATCTTTTTCCTAATAAAAAAGATGGTGGGGGTTGTTTGATAGCAATTAATTCCAAGTTTCAAAGCTTTCGTTTACCATTATGGGAAGTTTAAATGGAGGAAATATGGGTATGTCTTAAGTTTAAACACAAAAAATTATATTTGAACGTACCTTATATTTACCCTAATGCAACTATCTTGGATTATGATGGTTATTTTGAAAATATCAACAATATTATAAATACACACAAAATTGATTCTAACTTTCTTATTGTTGGTGACTTCAATATACCTAATATTAAGTGGTCATTTGTTGCTGATATCTTGGAACCAAGCCTTTTAAGTGTCACTAGACCAGCTCAAGCACTTATCGAAACATTGAGTTTCACTGATATTACCCAATTCAATCATTTAACTAACAAATATAATCGAATTTTAGACCTGGTTTTATCCAATTTGCATGTAAGCAATGTTACGGTAAGCAATCCTACGGATGTGTTATCAAAAATTGATCAACATCATCCACCAATTGAAATTTCAATAAATCTTAAAAAATTTGATCTCTTAAAAGCCGATGAATCTGTACGCTTTAATTTTTACAAAGGAAATTATGATGAAATTAACGTAGCTCTATCTGAAATTAATTGGTGTCACATGTTTGGCAATAAAGATGTTGATCAGTCAGTTGATGCTTTTTATGATGTTCTTTATCAGTTAATCAATCAATTTGTCCCTAAATTCAAAATTAAGTCTAGTAAATATCCCATCTGGTATTCAAAAAGTTTGTTAAAAATGATTGAATTTAAAAATCTAATTCATAAAAAGTTTAAAAAAACTGGTGATCTTGATTATTACAATATGTTTTCTTCTTTGCGGAGCTCTGTTAAAAGGGAAATTAATGTATGTTATGCAAATTATTTAAGTGATATTGAAAGTTCCATTTCGTCAGATCCTAAAAAGTTTTGGTCTTTTACAAAAAAATAAAAAAAAACTAATGCTATCCCAGCGTCAATGCGTTTTAAAAACAATATAGAAAGTTCAACCAAAGGAATTTGTGATCTTTTTGCGACTTATTTTCAATCTGTGTACACCAGTACCCATCTTAATTCCACACCAACATTTGCAATAAGTGATATCTCTTTGGAAGATTCTTTATTTTCTGTAACGGAAGAAGAAGTACTAGCGGTATTAAATAAACTTGATCTAAATAAAGGTTTTGGATCTGATCTAATTCCTCCTATTTTCTTAAAAAACTCTTCTGCATTGATCTGTCAGCCATTAACCATTCTATTTAATAAGTCTTTTGAAAATAATGTTTTTCCTATTAGATGGAAAATAGCTAAAATCATTCCAATTTTGAAAACTGGTGACAGTACTGATGTAGAAAATTATAGACCAATTGCAACATTGAATTGTTTCAGCAAAATTTTCGAAAGAATTGTTAACAACAAACTGTTTGACTTTACTAATATTAATATTATTAAAAACCAACACGGGTTTTTTAAGAGTAGGTCAACTCTTACTAATATGCTTAACTATACGGAATATATTTATGAATCGCTTGACTCTGGCGCTGGTGTTGATGTCATATATATGGATTTTTCAAAGGCCTTTGATAAAGTTAACCATAATATTCTCCTTCAAAAATTACGTAATTTCGGTCTGAATCTAAAGTTTATCAGGTGGGTTGAATCTTATCTAAAACAAAGATCTCAATTTGTATGCATTAATGACTATGAATCATTTTCTTTCTGTCCTCATTCGGGTGTACCACAAGGTTCAATCTTGGGGCCTTTATTGTTTATTTTGTTTATTAATGATATTTGCTTACGCTTGGATTGCAAAGCACTCCTTTTTGCTGATGATTTGAAAATATTTAAATCAATCAAATCCATAGCTGACTGTATAGTGCTTCAAAATAATCTTAATAAAATATATGAGTGGTGCAAAAGTAACGATCTATATCTCAACATTAATAAATGTTTTACCTTTAAGCTTAAGCCTAGATCTTTTCAATTACAATTTATTTATAATATTAACAATTTAACTCTATGCGAAAAAGAAAGTATTCGTGATTTAGGCATTATTATGGATAACAAATTAAAATTTAATATACATATTCAAGACATTGTTAACAAAGCTTTCAAAATGCTTGGTTTTGTTATGCGAGTGTGTTCAAATTTTCGTTCGTCTAAAACACTTATTACAATTTTTAATTCAATAGTTCGTTCTTCATTAGAATATATCTCGCCGGTCTGGAATCCAAAATATCAAACTCATATTGATCATATTGAGAGGGTTCAAAGGAAGTTTACTAGATTTCTGAACTTTAAATTAAGCTTCCCATATCAACCATACAAAGATAGATTAAAACGATATAATATATTATCATTGGAACAAAGACGTACTATTGCTGATCAAACAACCCTTTATAAAATTCTTAACCATAGTATTGAATCAGATTTGGCTAGTCTAATTCGTTTGAATACCACACCTTGTTGTAATACTAGGCATTCGTACACTCTGTATTATAATACTTTTCTAACTAATCTAAGAGTTCATTCACCGTTAATTAGATTACAGTACAGCCACAACATTAAATTTAATCAAATCAATTTGTTTTGCTCTAACTTAGTCCAGTTTAAAAGAAGCCTTTTACAAATTGTTAAATTAAATTAAATTAATTTTATTTTCATATATATATTTTAAATTCTAATATTATTCATTTTATCTTGTGTTAAACATTCTTGGTTTATTACATTAACATTATCTTTTTATAAACTAAATTTAAACTTTTTATTGTAATTTTTTATATTATTTTTTAAATACTGTCTTTAATTTGTATTACTTTTAAATTTAAGCTTTTTACTGTAATTTTTTATATAATTTTTTAATATTGTCTTTAAATTGTATTACTTCTATACTAGCATGTTATTGGAAATATTTCCGTTTGCTAGTATTTAAATTGAAATAAATAAATAAATAAATAAATAAATAAATAATTAGCAATATGATGTACATGTTATGTTTGACAAACATGTTATGTTTGACATATAAATTATGGTTCAGTTCTGCTGTTCGGGAAGAAATCTTTTTTCGTATCGTATATAATGAATGGAAGAAGGTGCAGTTCCCTCTTAATTTATTTCTTTATGATAAACAAAATTTATTTGATTTGAATTAATTCATAGAAAAAAACTTAATGAAAGAATAAAAATTTTTATTGATCACATCGGGGTCACCAAATAAATGATCTAGATGTGATCTAATAAGTTACTTTATTGATCATATAATCCGTAGTTTTAATACATCCCACACATTCAGCTTATTTTTATAACTAATTATTTATTTTTAATGTTATAATATTCACAACTGTTTGTTGTAATTATTGATTTATTTAACAAATTTGAACGGAACTACACTATTTTGTACGATTGACAAGTGTATTTGAAAAAGATGGTGAAATGTACGTTATCGCATTAGACATATTTTCTTCTGAGTCAAAACGAATTAATGTTATTGTAATCCAAGGCTCAGTTTTATCCCCCACTCTCTTTTTTATCCTCTTATCTATCCTCCACTCTCTTTTCAACGAATTGTTGAAAATCAGTAGTAAAACAATAAATAGTTTTGCAAATGATAGTACCCTGCACAATTCGTTCGCTCCACTTTCTTCCAAAAACACATTGTCTAAACGAACCAATTTTGATAGGTAAAAATCACTGATTAGGGTCACCAAAATTTGGAAAATTTTATTTTCGCTAGAATGCAGCTATTTATTTATTGTTTCCAGATCGAATACGGAGCTCCCCAAAGATATTTCAATTAGTACGTGTGGTAAAAAAATAGGCAATTTTTAATTATTTACTCTGATACGATCATCTAACGGCAAAAACACAGCGTGCGTCTAAAAACCACGACCTGCTCAACAGATGTAAAAACCATTTGATTCTACAACAATTATTCTACATTTGTATGTCTTATATTCGTCCCTGTGTGGAAAAATGTTGTTATATTCAGGGTGCTACCTCTGTTTCTATCCTGTATCAAGTTCACACAGTCGGTTAGCAAAGAGTCAAACTTTTGCGATCACACACTGTCATAGTGAATGCGGAGCCATTTCTTTGTTCGAATTGCGTATAAATGGAATAATTTGCTATCATCAATAGTCTTTAATGGCGTTGTAACGATCGGCCCTATTTCGATTCTTGTTCTAAATCAAGAATCAAAATCATCAAAAAATATCTCTATTAAAACAACTATTATTCTACTTTAGTCATACATACATATCAACATAAAAATCAGTTTATTCAAAATTCATCTTGATTATCGTGTTGATATGTGTATTGGTTTTTTTGTGATACGAATAGGAAGTGGAATGAGAAATGTTGTTGAATCTTGTTTTTATGATTTCTTATGCAAATAAAATTGTCTTAATGTCAATCTCTTGTTACTTTACGCAAATAACTTATTTAATAAGTTTAATAAAAAATTAAAGAAAACAAAGTTTTTTATAATTTTACTGTTACTCTATATATATTTCAGCTTGTTAGGCCATCTTCTGGAGTAATCTTACCCCAGAAGATTGCCTAAAAGGCTGAAATATGTATAGAGTAACAGCAAAATTATAAAAAACTTTGTTTTCTTTAATTTTTTATTAAACTTATTAAATAATTTATTTGCGTAAAGTAACAATTGAGATTGAGATTATGTTATTTGAAAACTTACGCCAAGTGCTAACGGCATATAGTGTTAATTATAAAATAAAATTGTATATTGGATCATGTGATGCAAATGTAAAATAATTATTAGACGTAGTGTGATGAAAGTATAATTATAAAGAAACAAAGATAGAAAATTCTCGTTATAAAGCATCGATCAATCTCTTTGATGGAGCATTATGTAAATTTTGATCAAAGGTATCAAATTGTTATCTTTAGTGTAGTTTGTTTAACTAATTATTTGTTCAAATTAAGTTGTAAAATAAATTTATTTTTTATATTCGTTAGGTTTTCGTGGCATTTCATTATGTTTTGTGCAATAAAATTTTTAAAAGGTAACAATCTTCAAAAAGCAACCAAACAAAATGCAAATTTCAACATTTTAATTTATTAAAAATTGCACCATTTTTGTATTTTTTATAAGAGCTTGTTTGTTTTAGAAAACGGCTTCGAAGAAAGCAAAACCGTTATTCTAAAGAAATCTTGATAGTCGGGATTGGTATGTGTGATAGTACCTAAAACTTGAAGAAATCTTGATAGTCGGGATTGGTATGTGAGACCAAAAACTAGATTATTGCATTATAAGTTTGTCTAAAAGTTATTGTCAAGTGTGTCAAAAGAATGATTTTCATTTATGTTTTTACCCAATTTTTGTAAAGAAAAAATAAAATTAATTATTTGTATGACATGAAATGTGATTGATGAACACGATGATTGATGAACACGAAATTAGACATCGAAATTTTAGATTTTATTATAATTTTTGGAAGATTTTTGGAATTTTGAAAAAAGTTTGTATTTTTGATTTTGTTATAAATTTTGCGATATTTTTAGAATTTTGAAAAAAAGTTTGTTTATTTTGATTTTGTTGCAATAGGTTTAAGATTTTGAAAAAAAGTTACTTCGGTCTGAATTTGAATTTTTGGAATATTTTTACAATATGAAAAATTTTAAATTTTTGATTATATTATAATTTTTGGAATTTTGAAAATAGTTTGTTTCTTTGATTTTGTTATAATTTTTGGAATATTTTGAGAATTCTGAAAAATGTTCATTTTTTGATTTTGTTATAATTTTTTAAATATTTCTAGAATTTTGAAAAAGTTTGTATTTTTGATTTTTTTATATATAAAATTTTTTGAATAAATTTAAATTTTTGATTTTGTAATAATTTCTGGAATATTTTGAGAATTTTGAAGAAAGTTAAAATTTTTGATTTTATTATAATTTTTGGAATATTTTTGGATTTCTGAATCTAATTTGAATTTTTGATTTTGTAATATTTCTCGAAACTCTAAATGGAGGTTTGAGTATTTTGCTGAGTGTATCATATTTTCAACAGATAACCCGACTATCAATTTGTCCAGGTATGCCCTATTATGATCCGGGCCGGATCAGGGTGTAATAAGGTAAATCCTAATAAGGCATTTGCATCCGGCCCCTATCAGAAATCATACTTGATTTCACTACTATGGCTTGCCGTATTTGTCCTGATCTGGTCCAGATTTCGAAAACCTATCTCATCCCTAGTAGTAAATGCCGGATCAGAATGCTATATGATCTTCTAATTAAGGTATGCCCTATTTGTCCTGGTCTGAGCCCTATTTCATTTCAATAAATTTCATTTGGTTTAAAATTCACTAGAGTATTATCCATTTTAGATATGCATAGTTTGCGAAATTTCGCAAATACTTAAGTTATCGCTTCTTTGCGTTATGAATACATATAGGTAAGTATAAAGTTGTAAAGTAAATTATGTAGTAATAAATTTTCTAATCTATTTTAAAGAAAATTCTCTATTTTAAATGATCCGGTCATGGTCCGTTTTTAGTTGGGCTGCCTGATCCGGTTTGGATAGTTTGAGGCGTTACATTACTGATCAGAACCTGTTCACTGTGCCTGATACAGTCCCTATCAGTAGTAGGGAAAGCCGTATCCGGTCCAGATCTGAGCCCTTACATAATGTTAGTCAGGTATGTTAATATATGATCTGTTATAATTTTTCGGCAGCGAATTTATGTTTCGTGTTAGTTTTGTACTAAATTTCTAAACAGAGATAAGATACTTGTGCTTTTACAAAGAGTTTTATATTTGATATACATCGCTGCCGATAACTAAAAACAATGTCCTCATAAAAGTCTTATGCCGAAAACTATATCAAAATCCTTAACCCAGACCAAAGTTTTTATATCTCAGAGCTGTGAGATTTCAGCCCCTTCATATTTTCTTACTTATATTCATAAGAGATATCCGGGTACAGATTCGAATGGTATAAATCCGGTTATGTAAATATTTTTCATTTATAGTTAAAAAAAGATCAATTATTACAGCTTCAATCCAGAAAGGCTTAAACATTTAAAAAAGGTCTCAAATGTAATGTGGTTGTGATACATATATTATAATTACACAAAAATTTCAATAAAAAAATCTCTTTCAAACCGTTACTTAAATACGGTGGTTTTGCTACCACATTACTTTTCCATTTTTTTTTTTCAAGTTATCACTTGAAATTATAAACCACTCAACTTACAAAACAGTTAAATACTAATCCATGAAGTATAAAGTATCGTTTTCTTTTAAACAAAGAAAAATAGAATTGTATTTTTATACCAACTGTTAAATCTACTAACCATTCTTTTGAACACAATTTCAAAAAGAAAAAAAAACATTCAAGAGAAAAATAGCATCGCCACCAGCAATTTTTTTCATCATGAATAATCAAAATATATCTAATATTTTCCTTTTTATAGTTTGACTTTGTTTTTCTTTAATTTTCTTTTCTGTTCATTTCATTTTTTTTTATTTTTCAATAAAAATCCTTATTTTCACTTTTTAAAAAAAAAAAGAAGAAAATTGTAATTTCTCATTGCAAAAGATCTGTTATTTTTAATGAAAAAATAATGAAATGGATAAAGAAAAATATATGTTAATGGATTTTTTGAAACAAAGCAAGGAAAATTTCTATTTTTTTTTTTATTTTTCAGTTATAAATTGAAAAAGTTTGTGTTTATTTATTACCAATTAAGTTTAATTGAATGGGAAAACTAAATTCAAACAAAATTTATTGGTTTTATCAGATGTTTCACCGTAGCCTAAAAATAAAAGAAGCAAAATAGTAAGTGTCATTTGAATTGTTTTCATTTCATTGCACTGTAATCAATTTGGTATTATTTTCACTTTGCCACAATTGAAAACTGGTGAAGTAATCTGAAATTTCACAAATTCGAATTTTGATTTCTGTTATGTTTTAGACGGCCTTGAACTTTAATACAATTTACATGGTATCTGCTTCTCTATAATAACAAAATAAAATAAAAACCACTTATCCAACTAACCCATCAGGACAAATTAGCATTAATCCAGTTTGAAACGATTGAGAATCGTCGAATCTATTAAATAACTTTTTTGCAATTCCGAATCACAATTCAACGTATTTCGATATTGTCAACTAGATCAAAAAGTGGATTTTTTCCGCACTGTTTTATTTTCCTGCATTGTTTTATTTTTCCGCACTGTTTCATAGAAAATTGTCTCAATGCTAAGTTGATTATAGAAATGTTTACTTATATTTTAATATGAATGTTGATTGTAAAAAATTTGGTTGCAGAATAATTTTGTTTAATTGTGTTTTCGGAATTGCAAAAAACGTTGTGTGTAACTCGTTGCACAAATTGATTTTTTCCGCACTTGTCGTACTTTGTCCAACTCGGCTACGCCTCGTTGGACGAAATTACGACGCGTGCGGAAAAAATCAACTTTGTGCAACTAGATACACAAAGTACTATTTTAGTATTAGCCCCGAAAAATGATTACTTTTAGAACTGTTTAGAGTCCGCAAAATTGTATTTTAGCGGCCTAGTACTTAAAGTCGTTATGACAACACATTAGCGGATTCAAAATTTGTTTTCATTTTATATTATAATTATTTTCAAATTATAATCACAATTGCTTTGATAAGTTTTGTTCAAAAATCAAATTTTTAGGTACGCAAGAATACAAATTAAGCAATAAATTAGAAAAAAAAATCCTAAGAGCTAATACTAAAAGACGTTGTATGCAACACGTACGCAAATGGCTTTAGCAGACTCATCTTCATATTACAGACTCGGCTACCGCCTCGTCCGGAAACATTACGAGTCGTCCGCTAAAACCATATTTTGCGTACTTGTTATATAAACTACTATTAATCTTAAAACTTTTCTCATTAGCGTTTTAATTAATAAAACAAAACATTTTCACAAACTTTTCTTAGCTAATTTTTCTACTTTAGTTGAGATAGTTCAATGATCAAATCTTACAAATTTTTAGAATGAAATTAATTTTAAACAAATAAATAAAATAGTAAATAAAAATAAAGAATAATCTATTTTTTAATTATTTAAAATTAGGTTTCATTTTATTTCCTACGTTAAACAAAAAATGATTGATTAACATAACAAAAAACAAGAGCAACCACTAACCACCATTAAGAAAATAAGAAATTTTGCTGTAAGAAAACAAGTAATAAGTTTAAATCATATTTTAAATAAATATTTACTTTTTGTTGCTATAAGGTTTTAATATAATATTTAAATACTTTTTCAAAGAAAATGAAAAGAATTAGTTTTTGTGGTTTTTCATATGAAATTGGGAGGAAAGAAAATTTGTTTTATTGTCAAGATGGTTTCTAAATTAGTTTACTTTTAGGTAGATTTCATATAAAAATCTACCTATTGCAATGTGCTTCATCTCGAAATTTCGGAAAAATTTTGGTGTTAATCGACTATATATGATAAGCGCAGACGGAAAATCAAAATAAAAAAAAAATTATATATATATATATATATATATATATATATATATATATATATATATATATATATATATATGTATATATATATATATATATATATATATATATATATATATATATATATATATATATATATATATATATATACAATATACATCATATCGATGAGGTATAACAGAATTATCCGGCACTCTCACGGTCGCACTTTTAGACCTACATTAAAAATATTTTCTATGTATGTAGCGGCAAACAATTTCTTGGACAAATTCGCGAACTGGTTATATCGGGGTACCATTTAAGCAACTAGAGCCTTAAGAGTCGAATAATATAAGGCGTTCTAACTGCCGTTTGAATCATAATGTTTAAATAAAATTGAGAAATATTGAATATTTAAACTATTTTTTATCATTTTTTTCAAAATTAAAACCTCAGCGCAAAAGGTTCCTAAAAAATCAGCTGTTTTAAATTTCACTAAACTTTGTTGTCCTCGATATAGATGAATATGACCAAGCTCAAAAATGAAAACTTTTGCACACGTAGATACAACATAAATCTATCCAAAACATAAAAAACAAATTATTAAAGTTCAGGGCTGTTAAAACAAAAACAAACGCAAACGGCCATGCTTTCATCATTTTTGAGTCTATTTTTTGAAGTGAAAACTTCTTTAGCCGCGTTATGAATTTTTGTATGGGGTAAAATTTGTATATTCGCGTCATCAAGTTTTATATGCATTTTTGAAGAACAAAAATATATTTTTTAAATCATTTCTATCTATCTATATTTTTTAAATTAAATCTATCTATCAATTCTTAACGTTTCAAATTGCGTTGTGGATATCGTGCTCGACTGATGTTCTGTAGGTAGTGAGTTCAATTCCTGGTGTGGTAAATATTTCTTTATTGTTTTTTTTTAATTTTTATTAAATACCATTAAAATTATTTTTTTCATTCATAATTCATAAAAATAAAAAAAATTTCTTTATACGAATTTTAAAAAATTGATCTATAACGCAGTTTTTTAAAGTTATATTGCTACTGTCTTTTGCAATTTGCATTCAAGTCATCATGCTAAATAAATATTGCATATATATATAATTGAAAGTTGTTTGTCCTTTATGCATTAATACAGTAATCATCATGAAAATTTGGGAAGTTGTTGTGTACACTTAATTTGCTTTTAATTTAACTATCGTTTTAAATGGTAGTTTGCTTTGATCAATGTTTTTTTGTTGAACATAATTTTTATGAAATTAAAAATAACGAAAGAAAGATAGTATAACCTGAAACAATTACATTTGTATATCAAAATTATAATTGTTGGAATTTAACATGATGTTGCAAATTTTATCATCTTCACAAAATATGTTGTTATTTTGGAATTGTATATAATACATGTTTCTAAAATTAACTGAAGACTTAATACTTGTAACTTGATACTTGATAACATCGATTATATCGATTTTAAGCTCACAATTACGAGACAGAAATCGCATAAATTCTATACAAAGAAGCATAGCTTATGTATGATTAAACATGGATGACAATCATGATAAAGGAAATAATTAAAAATGGTGGCACTTAGCCGATAGTGATTTGCAAACGGCAACAATGCGCATTAATACCAATAAATTTGCTTAGCTTTCCGCAGGAAAATTTGTAAAATTTAAACTTGTTGATCTATGGGTGTGACAATCACGCGTACTTTAGTCCCTGCTATTGGCATATGAGTTATCTTGAGATATCGTATACAAATGGCAATAGCAATGCAATCTCATTAGCCAAACTGGTATCTTAGGGGTGCTGTTGGATAAAGGATTTTCAATCAACAATACCATCCCTTACTCTAAGTTATGGAATATTTTTTGATGATACGCTATTTTTTTTTTAATAAAATGTGTTTGGTAGTAGAAATTACAAGGTGTGTCACAACAACACATAAAAAACTTTTAAGAACAAGGTCCCACAACAACATGCTTTCTAAGGTGTTGATAGACGCAAATTTTTATATGATATGTTTTGATTATTTTAAATATAAAAATGTATATAATAGTTGCTTGGAATACTGATAGATGTGAAACCCAGAATAATTTTAATGATTTTAATTTAAATATTCTGAAATTTTAATTTGCGATGCTACAATAATTGGAAGATAGAAAAAAACACAGCTATTTCACAGATTTAAGTTTTCACTTCTGTCGGCAGTCCTCAACACTGCCTTATTTTTTTTTTAAACTATTACTAGCTTTTAGATAAACTTTTCAACTATAACCTCAGAGATTTTCAGCCTTCTAACTCAAGAGGTTTCAATGCAATTAGCATTATACTAACCTAATGCAAGCCACTCTTACGCCATAAAATTACTACAACAAATCCCATAAAAATATAAAAATATCCCATAGAAATATTAAATAAATTTTCTTTTGTTTCATTTTTTGAGTTATTATTTTTTTTCTCAAAAATTTAATATTTTGGAAATTTGGAATATTTGGAAGTGGTTTAGTTGAAATAAATATATGTATATTGATTACACATTTACAAAAGTTTTCCTAAATTGATAGATATTTGTATTATTTGAGGTGTAAAAGTTGTTTGATAATTTTTGATTATAAATTATGTGTGGTAGTATTGCAGTTGTGACGTAGTTAGAACGTTAATCCACCAAAGGATTTAATATGTTATTAAGTAGTTTTAACAAAATTAAAAAAAACTGTTCCGAAATTGCATTGATAAAGTAGTTTCCGTTTATGTATTTAGTTTGTTTGGTTTTATAATTTTTTTGGATTATTCTGTTTCTTCTTATATTTTTTATTTAAACTGATCTGACACATCCAATTCTATTTGTACACAAAGCTGTCTGGTCATGAAATCTACCTATTTCTTGCGGATATACATGCCGCTTGGACTTTTTTAATTTGAATTCCGTATTATTAAACCTTTTCCTGATGTCATTGTTTTATGCTCATAAAAATATCTACCGTAAGGTAGTAGTGTAAAAAATTTCTCAAACCACGCAAAAAGTCATATTCGAAATTTATATTCTTATCATAAAAAATTTGGTAAAACAGCTTCCTGCAACAAAAAAAGTATTATTAAATGTGTTACGGTGCCGGATTAAGAAACTATAGTATATCGCTACGCTAGTGCTGCGAACTACACTCTATTTTGGAAAACTCGTTTGCACTGGTTAAGCACAATAATTTTTGTAACAAACGCCCAAATTTTATTAAATATATTGTTGATTATATAATTTATTAGATAAATTCATAAACCAATTAAAAAAATTTAGATCTAAACCATAGCTCGCTTTATTTATTACAACCGAAAAAGTAAACGTAAAATCTACACGCAAAAATTATACTATAATACATATGTTATAATGAAGATAGCGTGTTTAATTTAAATTTTAATTTTTTAGAAATATTTCGCTATTAGTACGAGATCCGGCTGCAGGATTAGTGCGCTCATCGATTTTTTGCTAAAACCAAATTTTTATGTATATTTATAATTAGGAGAATATATATCTACCAGGTTGCCTATCAAAATTTGGCCGCCAGTATTTTCAATTAAATTATTTTTAATTAATTTTTGGGAAAAAATTTCGTTCACTTGTTTTTTAAATAAAATGTCGTCTACATCACGGCAAATTATATAACGATTATAAAAAATCACGGTTGCCGTTGCGCACCTGGCCGCACCTCTTCGCCTAATATTGAAATAACAATGCCTAAAGTTATTATTATTACTATTATTTCGAAAAACTACTTTAATAAAATAATTTTCTAAAAAATAATTTAATATTTTGTGTAAATATATGTATTTTTATTTATGCAAATATATAATACAGAATCTTGCTTGTACAAAAAATTTTGTATGCAATTCGGGAATAAAGCATCTTTTTTGCTTTCGAGTGATTGTTTCTCTCGGTTAACGCCTCGAGCAACAATTTCACTCTCAAGCGGAAAAGACATGCTTTACGCCCTTAATACAAAAATAGCTATTAGGTAACATATAAGTATACTGTGGTGTATGATGTAATAAAAATCCATCGTTCTGGAAAATACTCTTCAGAGAGTTGCACTAAAAGAATATAAAATAGCTAAATATTTAAAGATAACGAAAACAAACAAACACGCAACACGAAATTGCAGTTTATCTAATAGGATGCAACCACCTTAGTCGTAGAAGACTAACACTTCCATTACCACAAGACGTAACTCCAATTGAGCTAATTTCATTAAAAACCTCAACTTGGACAGAATACAATCAGTAACGGTTATGACGACGACTGTTTAATAAAACAGTCAGGGTAAGCACAATAGACCTTCAACTCGCAGTGCAACTTGAACTGATAGTCTCACCCTCCAATAAAAAAAAGAAGAAAAGAAAACTTCTAAGTCAATGATAAAGTAAGTAAATTTAAAGACAGCATTTTAAACCTATGTGCAAACATTTGATTATGCTGTTATTATGTTTTTGTTGACAAGGGTCGGTTTGTGTCCTAGAATTTTGTAAATTGTTTTGTCTACTATATATAAGAGGTCGTGTTAGAGATAGCCAGTTCTATTTTGAAATAATAGTAATACAAGTGAGTTCTAAGTTAGCGGTTACACTAATTAGTCATAAAATAAGGTTAATAAAATAATAGTAAGATATTATTATAAATGTAATAGAAATGATTATAAGTGAAGCATTATTGTACAAACAAAAACACTTAAAAATTCTGCAAAAGTTCTTGTAACTGACTGAACTATGGATATGTGTCACAACAACACATAGAACCTAGGTCACTGGAACCTGGGTCTCACAAAAAATGTGAGTTTTTGGGTGTTGATGGACGCACATTTTTTTTGTCTTCTTCGAAATAATGCATAACCATAACCAAACAATAAATATAATTACATTAAAACAGAGGCCAATACTTCATGATAAGATGGAGAAAAAATAATAAAACTAGGGGAATAGGGGAGTGACCTAAAGGTCACGCTAAGAACTTTGAATGTTTGAATTTTTGAAATATTTTTAGAATTTTGAAAAGTTTGTATTTTTCATTTTATTATAATTTTTGGAATTTTGGAAAAAGTTTTTTTTTTGATTTGGTTAAAATTTTTGCAATATTTTTAGCATTTTGGAAAAAGTTTGAATTTTTGAAATATTATCAGAATTTTAGAAAGAAGTTTCAATTTTTGATTTATAATAATTTTTGGAATATTTTTAGAATTTTGAAAAAAGTTTTTTTTTTTTGATTTTTTATAATTTTTGCAATATTTTAAGAATTTTTGAAAACGTTCCAACCTTTGATTATGTTATAATTTTTGGAACATTTTTAGAATTTTGAAAAAAAGTAAAAATTTTTGATTTTAAAATACCTTTTAGAATATTTTTGGAATTTTAAAAGAAATATGAATTTTTGATTTTGTAATATTTTCTCGAAACGCTAAATGGAGAGGTTTTTATGTAGTTTGCAACATCTTTTCACTAAATTATGTTAATATATGATCAGTTATTATTTTTCGGCAACGTATTGATGTTTCGTGTTAGTTTTGTAATAAATTTCTAAACATAGATAAAAAATTTTGTGCTCTTATATAGATTTTTAGGTTTGATATACATGGCTTCGCAAAACTAAAAACAATGTGTGTCCTAATAAATGTTTTTCGCTGAAAATTATATCAAAATCCTTAATCCAGACCGAACTGAAGACTTGATTCCTCAGAGCATGAGCTTTTTGTCCCTCCATATTAACATATTGTAAAACAAATTAAAATTAAATTGCATGCAACAATGAAACTGAATTAAAAAAGATCAAATTATTTTATTTTTTAAAAAAATCGAAAACATTTTAGTTGAGGCTCCTCACGTGGTGACCTCAAATAGCACGCTGGAACAGTGAACAGCAGGAACGACCACTTGGTATTTCTGTTTGAAAACGTTGAAAACTATAAAAAACGCGAGTGAACAGTTTTGTGTGTCTTAACAACAAAAAAAACTACTTATTGTGCCTATAAAATAACGTAGTTAACTCAAACAGGTTGTACTATTGTCTATACAATAAAACAAAATTTTCATTTAATTATATAAAAAAAATAAAAAATTTCTGATTAACTTACATTATTAACATAATTAAAACAAAAAAACCTTGCAATAACAACAAACAAAAAATGCAACAGCTTCGCCAACTCAGAACTCGGACAACTTTTAAGTCCCGCTGTTACCATGGCTTATAGTGGGATCTACCATTAACGCCGTCTTTTAGTTACGGACGATGAAAACTTATTACAGTTTTTGGTCGATAGTGGTCTCAGCACTATCTTATACTAGCTTGCCACATGGCAATGAAGATCCCATTCAAACATAAAGCTATTCCCACATATGGTACAAAGCTGTTAAAACTTAACATCGGACTTCGGCGTACATTCACACACACTTTCATACTGACAGATGTTAACAGACCTATGATAGGAGCTGATTTCCTCTCAAAGTATGATATTTTGAGTGATCTTAAAAATAGGAAGTTAGTTTATTCTAAAACATCGCTATATGTAAATGCAATTATCACTAATCGTAATACGTCTGCTCCTAAACATTTCAACGTCGACAACCAATGCGGTACGCTCTTGAAAAAGTTTTCGTCACTTACCGAGACACCAAACTATGGCTTCCCAATTAAGCACATTTATAGGATTACGTTGGGACTAATGGGAGACTTCCGTCCATTAATCGCAGACGCTTAAACCCGACGAAACTCGAGACTTCAAAAAACCGAATTTGCACATATGGTGGAACTAGGTATTTGTCGTCCTTCTAATTTTCCAGTATCCTAACCTTTGCATATGGTGCAGAAAAAGAACAAGAACTGGCAACCTTGTGAAGACTATAGACAACTTAATGCTGCCATTGTTCCGGATAGATATCCCATTTCGAATATACAAAATATTTCCATGCAACTAGTTAGATGCACAAATTTTTCAAAAATAAATCTGGTAAGAGTTTATCATTAAATATTTATGGCAGATGAGGATATTCAAACAGAATCTATATAACTACACCTTTCAAATTGTTTGAGTTCATTCAAACGTATGCCTTATGGTTTGCGAAACTCACAGACATTCCAGCGCCTCATCAACGAAGTAACGAATGATATCCTCAGTTAGCCGCTTCGAAGCAGAACATTAACCTTACAAAATACGGCATCGACATAAAAGCTTCAAAATTCATCTTTGGCTTATGATCACTTGATTTGTTGAGCCACTCTATTTCAAAAAGAAATAGAGTGGCATCGAAAGTTACTGCCATCTCCAACTTTCCAGCTCCGACTTCAATCCGCCAAATACAGCAATTCTTATATATGATGAACTATTATCACCGCTAAATACAATGATTAGCAGAATTATAAGCGTCAATTGACGGGCATTTTTAATGGCATCACATCACAAACAAGAACAAATTCAATTTTTCTTGGTCAGAAAACAGTAATGAAAGAATCTCTTGCAACAAAGAATTTCTTGCCGCCGCTACTATTTTAGCACATCCGTTGGATAATACAGAGTTCAACATAACATAGACGCTTTGAACACCGCAGTCAGAGTTACACTACAACTGTACAACAATGGATATTGGGATCCACTTGCATTTTTCTCCAGAAAACATTTTCCCATGGAAGCAAAGTACTCCGCGTTTGATAGAGAGCTATGAGCAAACTATCTCGCTATTAAACATTTTTTGTCTACATTGATTAAAAGCCTCTGATCATAACAATTTCCTCCAAAACTTTAAGAAGTCCACGACAACTGCGTCATTTAAATTTCATTGTACAGTCCCATACAAGGTTGTACAACTGGTCCAGTAATGGTCCATTACTGGCAGCCAGTAATGTAGCAATGGGCGAGTACTGGCAACCAGGACTGGGCCATTAACATAATTTTACTGGATGATAACTTCGGACAATAAATGGTTGCCATTCTTGGGCCAAATACTGGCAACCATGACTGGGCCGTTAAAAAAAATATCCATTATTATCATATGTAAATTTAAATAAATTAAATACAAACTAATTTAAAATAAAATAACAATGACGGAAAAATTCAAAACTCCCCATACAACTGGTTCAGTTGCAAGAATAGCTGAGTAATGGCAAACACCGCCCTGACTCCGCCAGTACTCCGCCATTAAAAAAAATATAAAATAATATTTTTATACATAAATTTAAATAAATTGTTTACAAAATAATTAAAATAAAATAGAAATGAAAATAAATTAAAACATATACCAACCTTTTCTTTATGACCATAGTATTTCAGCCGACAAGGCGATAACTAAACAATATGTGAAATTTTTCAATCTATGTATTTCTAAAAGAGATAATGCTCTAGTGAAATTTTAAAAAAATGACATAGATCGGAAAATTCATGGCTACAGTACTGGCCCAATAACAATAGCCAAGTAATATTTAACATTCATGGGCCAGTGCTTGGCCATTCAAAGGTAACAATATACTGGCTATTTTCTGTAAACCATAGATCGGCCGATGATTTGTTCTAGTATTGGCCCAGTAACAATAGCCAAGTAGGGGAGAACGGGGTCAATAGTAACAGTTTTGGTAAATGCATTTTTAGAACAAAAACTAACAGTCTGATCGATATCAAAATCGTACAGAAAAATCTTTACAGTTTTATTGACTCAAATATAACATGCACAAACCTTTCTCTGGTATAGTTAAAAAAAAATTTTGCAAATATGTAGCTTACCTCATTTGTTACAATCGTCCCAATAGCTGGGTCAATTGTAACATATATAAGGGTCAAAAGTAACAATAGAATATTATTCTAAATAGTAATTAGCATAACAAATTTTTAATTTTTATAAATTTATTTTAAATAATACAAAATCACATATTTTTTAATTCACTCGTGACTAGAATAATAAAAAAATAATAAAAAAATAACAAAAAAATTATAAAACATAAAAATAATATGGTATATATTCACAGCAAAATGTTCGTTAACCAAATATTTAGTATTTAATTATATTATATATCATTATCTGACTGACAATTAACACATTCGTAAAAAAGAGTAGATTTTTTAATTTAGCACATTTTGTGTGCGCCCACCTTTTACACGTGCAGCATTGTATCCAATCATACGATAAAAGCGCAGAATCAGAATAAAATCGTAAGCAAATAATGCAACGATCATCTGCATCATTTGATGACACTGATTCTAACTTATCTTGGCACTTCTTGATCTTAAAATTTTGTTTTTTTGATGTTTTTACAGTTGATTTTGTGGGCAACTTTTTTTTTAATTGTCTGGAATAATGTGCTTCTTCAATGGCATTTTTTTCTGGTGTGTCTGTCAAAATAGCTGACTTGCCCTTTTTTCTTGTAGCTCGTGGATTATCAGTTAATTTAGATCGTGGATATGGACGAACAGATTCAGGTGAAAATACTGCTTTGGTGATACCTGTTGAAGTTGACTGCAATTCTTTGTCGATTTCAACTAAGGAATTGGGGGTTCCAGATGAAAGTTCGGCTATGGTTATGGATGCGACAGTTGATATTGATGCTGCTGCAACTATGGTATTTTCAGTTCTGTTTGAAGATAAGGGGCGATCTGTAACTTCGCAAGGTGCGAATTCTGACTCATCAAACATTTGTGGATTAAAAGGCCAGATACCAGATACTTGAAATCCAGCAACTATATTTTTGGGTGTTGTAGCTAATTGCAATGAATGCTGAACTATGTTGGGAATATTATATATTGATACTCGCTGTCCTGGGTTATTTTTGATCCAGTTCTCCATGCTTTGATTGTAGTATCGTTTGAAAGGACCATAAACTGAACGATCCAATGGCTGTAATTTGTGGGAGCAGTGTGGTGGGAACGATAATAGCACTATTCCATTTTCGCGACAAAAATTAATTACGTCAATAAACAAATGTGATTCGTGATTGTCTAGCAGTAGTAACACAGGATCATCTTTTGTGGATCGTACATGCAAATGAAAGTGTTTTATAAATTGAAGAAACTGATCGCTCTGCATCCAACCCGAATTATTGCCAGCTCCAATGCTGCCAGCTGGAGCACCTGTTATAAAATGGTTAGCATATTTCAATCTTGGAAATATAAACATTGGAGGAAGTGCGTTCCCTATAGCATTTACAGCAACGCAAACAGTTACTAATGTTCCTCTTTCTGCTGAAGTTACTGTGCCTATTTGTTTTTTTCCTTTTTTTCCAACTATTTTTTGAGGCTCCTGAACGGTCGTGCAACCTGTTTCATCAACATTATATATTTTATGTGGTGGAAATTTATATTTTTCCAACACTGACGAATAATTAACAAAAAATTTTTGAACGTTCACTTTGTTGAAATTCGTTGCACGACTCAAACTAGTGGCTTCTGGTTTTCTTATTGACAACGTTTTATTTCTTTTAATGAAAGACGAAAACCAATCTTTGCCAGCCATTTTATTCGTCTTCCAGCTGGCTGGTATTTTTAAATCAAATTTGATGGCACAAGAATATGCCATTTTCTTGATATCTAATGGAGACAAACCGTAATATAAGTCAGCGCACCGATGTACATACTTTGTGAATTCTATTTCTTGCTGCTGAGTAAAAACTTTGTTATGTGGCTTATAACCAATTTCTACTTTAGTACAGCTTTCCTGATTTTTTATAAACCACATTAAAGAAACATGGCAAATCGAAAATTCCTTAGCAATATCTCTTAGCGATCGCTTTGAATCTTTTAATGTTTTCGAAGCTAATTCCATGATTTCAAGAGAGTGTAAGCCTCTGGTTGTTTTGCGTACGCGTGTTCTTGGCATTTCTATAAGGAAAAATTATACATATATACATTTATACGCACAATTATATTTTCGCTCTTAAAAAATTTGGTGTGGACGTTTGTAACATGTTACAATCGTCCCCACATATTTTGTTACTATCGTACCAGCTACAAGATTTTTTATTTGACACATAATTATTTTAATAACGTCCACTATATAAAAAAAAACAAAATGCACAATCAAAAGCCAATATACTCACCTCTAGATTATTGCTAATAATTATTTGCTACTCCTTTCAAACAATTATTCTTCCAATTTTTGTTTCGAAAGACAGAACAAACGTGACGGACCACCAGAACATTATTTTATTACTACACACATAGCTGACTACGCAGTGCTGTCAATGTTTGGTAGAAAGCTGTTTACACTATAACTGCAACTAATGTTGAGTTTACATTTGCTCTTTTGCAATCACACTTCTCGTAAACTCTAAGTTACATTCGACCCTCTGTTACAATTGACCCCGTTCTCCCCTACATTTAACCATTAATGGACCAGTGCTTGGCCGTATGTCAATGTCTGGCAAAACCTACTTGGGGTTCATTACAGACACACGACACATTGCATCAAGAGGACGATGAACTGAAGAAATTGATAAGTCCTGACAAACCGTCAAGATCATCAAAAGTGAATCTTAAGTACATGTAATCATCAGGCCAGCAACAACAACATCTGATGCGAGACATATTCTGGTTATAATAAACCATACGTCTCATACAGCATCAGACAAACGATCTTCGATAACGTAAATTATTTTTATCACACCCTGACATACGTGCAACGCGCAAATTAATTACATCCAGATATTTTTGGTCACGAATGCATGTAAACACAGGGATATGGGCGAAAACAAGTGGATCGTGTCAACGATAAAAAATTCACAGGCACACAAAATCTCCGATCAGTCAATTCAAATTATCGAATTACAGATTTGATCATATCCACATTGATATCGTTGGACCACTTTCGCAATCAATCAGTTACATTACAGTTATATGTTAACAACAGTATAGACCACTTTACCACTTTACGTTGGCCAGAAGCATAACTATTAAAGGACATGACATCAAATACTATTGCATCAACACTTTTACAGGAATACGTATCTAGATTTGGTATTCCTTCGGTTAAAACGACAGATAATGGCGAATAATTCGAATCGAATTTGTTCAATAATCTCACAAAGCTTCTAGGATCTCATCAAAGACTGTCTACAATCCAAAAGCAAACGGTCTTGTCGAACGCTTTTATCGTCAATTTAAAGCATCTCTTGAAGCGAGATGCAATACAGTTTATTAAAGCACTGGAATCCCACTGGTTTTACTTGGCATTAGAACTTCATCTAAAGATGACCTGGACTGTACACATACAGAACTAGTATATGATCAAACTCTTAAAGTCTGCGGCAATCGTTGTCGACTCTCCAACAATTAACAATTCCAATGCTTCTGAGTTCGTTAAGAGATTTTGACGTAATATGCAGACCTTAATTCTTACTTCACCCATGCAACCCAGTTACACCGACATTTTCATCCCTAAAGATCTTAACAACTGCACACACGTTTTTGTCCGACAAAGTAAAAAAAACTCATTAATACACCTTAAGAAGGGATGTTTACAGTTGTAGGAAAACTACGTAAATTTTTCGACGTGAACAATTACGGCATAACACGACGATCGGCATCGACTGGTTGAAACTAGCCTACACAACACAAAAACAAACGTGAACATTTTAATTTTGAATATTCCAGCATTTACAAATTTTGATCTCGTGGGGGGAGTGCTTGTAGCGGCAACACTATAAAATTGTATAACATACAACCACAAATTTCAATAATGGCAACACAAATCAAAGGAAGTTGATAAAAAAACTATCTTTGTAAATTGAAAAATAAAATTTAAAAATCAATAGCATTTTCGTACTCGGTCGAGCAACGACTCGTATCCTTAAAATTTATTTTACATATTGTAAAAACAAATTAAAATTACATTGCATACTACAATAAAACTGAATTTAAAACAATTAAATTATAATATTATTTAAAAAATCTGAAAAATTTTAGTTGAGGATTATAACGGCATCTCAGAAAGACATCGAACGCTTTGTACAAGACACCCATTAGACCCCCATTATTTTTTTCTCATATTAACTGAAATGTTTTCCAAAAGATCCGTCTAAAATACTTCATAACTAAGCTACGGTTATGATATTCTCAAACGAGTAAAAAAGCTATTTAGCCGGAAGTGACAAACCGGAAGTTGCAAAATCATGTCACAAAATTTAATGTCAGAGTGTTAAAAGTTGAAGAAGTTTAAAATAAAGAGGTTTTCATATGATCCACTCCCAACCCCCTGACCTCTTCGTCGAATTTTGAAAATAACTCAGATCTTCTATATTTATATAGATCCGGGTGCGTTTGCAGCTCATTTTCATACAATAGTTTCTTTCTTTTTTCATGCGTTTTCGTAACGAAAAAAAATTGTAGTTTTGACACTCTTTCTTGAAAAAACTCTAAAACTATGATAGGAATTGTTGATACAAATTTCATTGTAAAAGGCTGAAATGGGCGGTCAATGATCTTGAGAGCATTAGTTACTCTCCTTATATTTCCAAGAGATGATTTTAAGTTTTTTGGAAACCACTTAAAAATAAATGAGTAAATTTCGGTAGAAAAGAATTGGGCTCTAAGTTACGCCAAGATACTTCGATTGTGACCATTTCTATTGAAATTGAGCAATCCGTTGTTGAGAAAGCTTTGGAAAAACTTTGGTCCACATACAGTGATACACTGCGCATACATACATACACACATACAGACTGGCACAAAGCAGAGCTTCAAACTAATGTGAAGGTCACAGCTGGTCACATACAGATATGTTGTATGTAAGTGGGTTGCGAATACGCGAAAAACAGTCCCCGACCAAGAGCACAACACAACTCCAAGAGCGTCTGTCCCACAGTGGGCGGCTCACTAGTCAGCGTCTGCCTTCATGTTAGAAGTGGCTGTTTTTTTCACCTGGTAGTAGGCCTAAAATGCTAAGAGATGAAAACTCCGAAAGTGAGAGATATTATTTGATCTAAATAAAATTAAAAAAAAACAGACACACTGTTTTAATAGGTAGAAATTAAAACTCAGTCCAAAACATCAAAGTAATCAAAAAAGTCCGCTTCACTGCCGACGGTAATGAACGTTAACTCTAAAATATACTTTCCATAAAATATTTTCCGCCATTAGCAGTAATATAACTTAATTTCTAAACATACAAAAAACATCTTTAAAAACCACGTTTTAATATTATCAAAGCGACACAAAGTTTTTTGGTCGTAATTTCCTTCCAAAAATCCGTTATTTTGTCACATTTCCGTTTGTTACTAGATCAAAAGATGTAGTCGGAAAATAACTCAAACCTCAAATTTTCTAATTCTTACATTTTCTTATTCTTGTTGATTAAAACTCACAAAATCTTCTTATTCTTATGTAATTCTTAAAACACAATCCAAATTTTTTAACGAACATAATATTTCATTTTTCCAAAGACGACAGATTTCTTTTCATCTGTTAAATTTTAAAATAGAAAATTTCTGAATCTTTTATTTGATGGAAGTTATACTTTTTTTTTAATTTCGTGATTTTTTCTGCAGCTTTAATTGTATACAACTCGAAACTGTGAATGGAAGGTTAAAAGTTTTTTTATGAAAGAAAATGGTAAAGTAAAACGAAAACAAGAGCGGAAAATATTGTTATTTTCTAATAAGGGTTCGGCAAATCTTCGAATAATTAAATCTATATGGTTTTGAGTTCAAGCACTTAAAGATTGTTTACAGCATATATTTTAATCAAATATTAGACGAACGTAACAACATTACATTAAGAACGCTAGGTTTAAACTGATTACTAATACATATACCAGCCAACAACTGTTGACTCCATCTAAAATTATTTTAATAATCGTTTGGCACTTGATAAAATTTTCCAAGCCATAAAATAAATTTTCGTGTTAAAAATTTTGCTTCGTTGTTTCTTTGCCGGTTATAATTTTCTGAAATTGACAAAAGACAAACATTTGTTCCGTTGTTTATTTTCTTTAGATCTTATCAACGCTAAGTAAGAATTTTTCAAAGCAAATTCGTAAGAAAAGAGCATTTTTGTAATTAACAAGATTTTTGTTTAGTTGTCCGACTATTTTATTTTATTGTTAATTATTTTAGCTAAGATATTAAACTCTGTGAGAAATTGTGTACGAAAATAGTACATTATGATGCTAGGACGTAAAGCTAAAGATTTTGGACGGATGTGGAGTTTGATGCACCAAGTTGCACCAAGTCCAAAATAGCTTACGTTCGTGCATCATATACTATTTTTTATTCGCCGCAAGCAAAATATTTTATATTTTTTAAAATTATTATATTCTAAATTAAAATTATAAATTTTCATAAATTTTAAAATAAAAATATGTGGAACAAGTAACCTTTGACAAAATATTTATTATTTTTTCCAAATTATTGTGTAGCTATGACAACAAATGATAACAACTATTTTAATTGGATAATGAAATTTTGAATTTGAGGGTTGCTTTGATAAAAATTTTTATTTTTCATAGAATTTAAACAAATACAAATGATTTTTACTTTTTTGAACGTAGCCATGACAACAAAATAAACAGTTGAAAGGTGATACTTTAAAGCCGCAAATCACAGTAATAAAGTAACACCTTAATATGTAGGCGAATAAAAAAGAAATTATTTACTTAAATATTTAAATCTATGTTCATTTCTCTTTTCATTAATTTGGATTTAAAATAAATTGTATGAAAAAATGTTTTTGAAGGATTAAGTTGTGGTTTTTTTAATTAAAAATAAACTGAACTGAAAGGGGAACAACATAAAGAAAAAAAAGTTGTTTAGCCTCAGGTTTAATTTTCAATGGTAGTCGGATGTCGTTTTTTTATGGTTTTTGCTGGCATAAATTTAGGTAAAAAGAAAAGAAGAAAAAGAAATAAACACTGCTAAGGGTGTGGCAATCTATGGTAATTAACGAGTTCCTCCACATCTAAAAACAACAATCGATGAGAAAACTTAAGAAAAAGGTTTTTGAACCTCAAATTTCCAAGATTTATAAAGAAAATCATCTGAATGTCTTTGGCCAGATATATTTGTATTCACATTAGTTTGGCTATTAAATTCCATTTGGATGAAGCTCTTCATACATTAGTTGACTTCATGTTATAGGAAATGTAAGTCGCAACATTCAAGTAATTGGCATATGATTCACGATACTCATGTAACTTTATTCTGTTGGTTTCTGTTGTTGAGGTAGAAAAGATGATGGGAAAAGCAGTGATACAGACAATCAATATTATCACGTGCATTCTGATTTTAGCGTAATTGTAAATAATAACTTCTAGTTAAGACTTTTACCATATGTTAGCCTTTATAATTATTAGCGGGTTACAATTCTGGCTTGTAGTTGAGGATTGATACGGAATTAACTTTGTATGCAATGTTGAAACAATAATTTTCACAACAAACATTATTTTTCTTAAGTTCACTTTTAGTTAGCATATATTTCTTTTCTTCTTTAAACAAAAATTAATTATACACAAAAATTTTACATTAAAAATGTTATAATTAAATTATAACTATAAGTATAATCACATTATTTATCGCTATTTGTAGTACAAAAATATATAGACGAGCTATACGCACGTCTATATATTATTAAAAACACAAGCCGACTGTAAAATAAAACAAAGGCAAAAGGCAAAAATAGAATAGAGAACATAAAATGTTCTGGACCTTTGAAAATTCCACCAATCAGCGATGGCGTCATTATTGTTATTTTATTAATAAAGGTGCGTTCACACTTATGCACCTGTTAGTGCGTTCGTTTGCCACCTGTCCACCCTATGGCTATTATTATCAAATTTGAGTTTAAATTTTCGATGGTTTGTACTTTTTTAATATTTCATGACAAAGCGTAGGCTTACAGCGTCTTAATTGTTTTAATTCAAAAACGAAACGAATTTCTAATTCAGTTTTTAATTGAATATTTAATTTATTATAATTATTAAACCTTTATACTCCATTTTTGTTGTTTTGGACGACACTGAAATCAAATCAGATTTAAGAATCTGTGTAATACAGTAAATGGGTCGACGTTGGTCGATATAAATTCAAGAATCATGGTGAATCTTTAGTGAGTCGAGATCACATGAAAATAATAGATTTGGACTCCTTTCAAAATTTTACGAAAGGGAAGATCCCCTAAGAAGCAAGAATGCTAATGTTTCTGAAACAGTTGTTTATTTTTTGATCATCAATACGATGTCAGTAGTATTGATGATCTTCAAGTCAACCGTCTTTTATAGTTTTTGAGAATAACTCAATACAATAATTTTTAAATGATACAGGAGTGGATGTTTCGGTCATCCCCAAATCAATTTTCAAGTCAAATCCAGCTACTACTGTTTTCAAATTATTTGCGGCAAAAGGTACTCCCATTTCTGCCTATGGCACTCAAATTCTGCAATTAAACATTGGTCTTCGCAGAAAATTCTCATGGGAATTTATAGTTACCGACGTTTTGATCCCTATAATCGGATGAGATTTTCTTAAGCACACTGGACTACTTGTTAATATTCAGAGACAGAGGCTCATAGATCCGTCAACCTCTCTGTACTCAATAGGTAGTTTATCTAAATGTGAAGAATCTTCAATTTCCCTAGTCGACAGGACTAAATTACCAACTAAAATTGTCAAAATCTTGGAAGTATTCCCAGAGATTGCAAATACTAATCTCTTTCCAAGTAGTGTGAAACACAACGTGACACACAAACTAGAGACAGTTGGTGCACCTATTTCTTGCAAAACTCGACGCTTGGCTCCTGACAAATTTTCAATAGCCAAAGCCGAGTTTCAAAAGATGGTGCATTTGGCTATTTGTAGACCCAGTAAGAGCTCTTGGTGAAGTCCATTACACTTGGTTAAGAAAAAGAACGGAAAACGGTGTCCTTGTGGAGATTATCGCAGAATTACTGTTCCCGATCGATATTCCATTCCCCACCCCCAAGATTTTTCGCATCAGGGATGCACAATTTCCTCGTCCCTCGATCTTGTTCAGGCATACCATCACATACCCATACATCCGGCGGACATTCCTAAACTCGAAACTACCTTGGATATTTGATTGATTCACCTGGAACCATTCCTGAACGTGTCGATGCTATTAGTCGTTACGAACGTCCCGAAACGGCTATGCAGCGCTCTCTTTTTCTTGGAATGATAAACTTCTTCCGCCGATTCATTCCTCACGCTGGGGACAATCAAGCCATTCTAATCGGTTTTCTCAAAGATTCCGAAAATAATGAAAAACGCTTCATCCAATGATCTGAAAACGCCATTCAAGATCTTTCCAAGCGTTAAATCAGTGAGGCAACATTTCTTTCTTACGCTGCACATTCTGCCGAACTCATCGTAGTGGTCGACGCTTCCGACAAGGTACTTGCGCCGTTGTTCAACAAAAAATTAAAGATTGTTGAATACCTCTTAGTTTTTTCTCGATGCGACTTAACGAGTCACAACAGAAACACAGCGCTTATGATCGCAAACTCCTTGCAGCACTCTGCAATTAAGTATTTTCGATATCTCCCTGTAGGTAGAATCTTCACTCTCTTTGCCGATCATAAACCTTTCATCTACGTTTTGTCACAGAGCCCTGCTAAAGCAAGTCCTCGCCAATTTTGTCATTCGGATTTTATCAGTCAATTCACGACTGATGTTCGCCACATCTCTGAAATTGATAGTGAAGTTGCCGACAGACTTTCTCGTGTTGAGCAAATATCACTTCCAGAAAATATTCTCTACGACGAAATTGCTTACGCTCAGATCAATGATCTTGAACTCAAGAAATTAGTGGACACTAGTCCCTCGCTAAAATTCCGTTAAATGCCAGTATTGCACTCTTGTAAAACTCTTTTATGCGATACTTCGACAGGCAATGTTCACCCATTTATTCTAAAGCAATTTCGCCAAGCTGTCTTTGCAGTTTCCACGATTTATATCTCTTGGAAGTTCTATCAACTTCTTACAGATAAAGTCATTTGGCCATCCATTAAGAAGGATGTACAACATATGGCACAGAACTCCAAAAGGCAGAAGTAACTCGTTATACTCGATTTTCTTTAGGTGACTATCCTAAAACTTTTCAGAGATTTACACGGTTAAAAAAAAGCTGAAAATGTAATGCAAATCGCTACACATATAGGTTCTACGGAAGCTTCCATTAGAAAACAATGCAAAGCTTGATTTAAGGATATATTTAATGCTCTTTGCATTAGCAAGTTGTTTTCAAACTTCTACCATTTCTTTATGATGTTAAAGTCGAACTAAAATTTGTTGTTTTGCATTAAAATTAGTTTTAATGCAACATTTACTTTGCAATTTAATAATAACTTGCTTTACATAACCCATATAGCAAAGCTTGTATTAAAAATAGCAGTAATTTTTTCAACTGTGTACAAAGATACATATGGACATTATTGGTCCAGTTCCTACCTCTCAGTATTGTGAACGCTATTGTGTTACAATTATTGATTGCTATTCTCGATGCCTATAAAGCTATTTCTATCTCGGATATTATAGCTGAAACGGTAGCATTAGCTCTTTACTACAATTGGTTTGCTCGCTTCTGAGTACCTTCAGTAATCATCACTGATCAGAACTTTCATTTCGAATCCAATCTCTTCAACGAGTTGTCAAAACTTATCGGTTTCGAACGTAAATGCACCCCAAGCTACAATCCTAAATGTAACGGCTTCATCAAACGTCCGCACAGCTCCTTTAAATCTTCATGGCCTACGACAGGTCGGACTGGACTCGAATATTATCTTTAATTTTGCTTGGCTTACGAACCGCTTTCCGTTTTCATCGACTGAGCTCAAGAAAAACTTCTCGTAAAGTTTTTTTCTCCAAAGCTTTCAAGCCTTGTTCGCATGTCTTCTTACGTACGGACTTAGTACGTAAATAACTGCAACCTCCAAACAAAGGTCAATTTTCGTTCATCAGCCGTGATGATAAAAATTTCGTCATTGACTCTAATGGTCAACACATTCGAGTCTCGATCGACAGATTAAAACTTTGCTTTAGGGAACAATTCGAAGATGATTTATCTCAAAACTCACCTCCTTCGAGTACTGATCTCAGTCGCGCAGACTTCGTCTTCTACAGATAATGTGCGTTCTACACCTTCGGACACATTTTATTCTTCTTCTTCTAAAAGGGTTAGATTTAATCCCATTCCTCAACAACACCTATTCCACCCTACATCCACAATTACGAGAGCAGGCAGTACCCCTACTTGCTTCCTTCATGTAGCACAATAATCTCTATATTATCTCATCTTCGATGAAACTAAGGGCGAAGTGTTGTGGCATTAACTTCCAGTTCTGCGATGACTCCACTTCAACATAATTCCAATAATTAAATTCTAATAGTTAGTTAATAACAAAAACAATCCCTGCTGAAAAATATAAAGAAGTTGCCAACGTCACCACTCCACAAATTAAAGTTAATACACAAATAAAGACAAAATTAGTGTGTTGCAAATTGTTATATTACTTAATGGTGGAGAAAATAAGTTTTTCGACGATAACATATGAAAAATCTATTTTCATGCAGACTTAATTCCGTGTGACAATTTAATTAACTTAAAACTGCATCCTAAATGACAAATTCTAATTTAGTTGTAGATAAATATTTTAAATTATTTTGATTTTAACTTTTTTTTGTTTTTACGAATTCGAAAAGTAAAGTATATTAGTATATTTAATACCTCTTAAAAGTATAAAGTATATTTAATACCTCTTTAAATTGTATAACATAACCTAAATATTTCATCAACATAACCTCTTCTCAACACAATTTTTTCATTCTCTAAATCTTTCATAAACTATTAAAATTATAAAATATTTCATTTTTCCTAAACAAAAAAACAAAAATATTTTTCCTTTTTGCTTACTTTTTGTTTACGAAAATTCCTTTTTTTTGGGGGGTAAGCTTTATAAAAATGAAAGAAAAATATATGAAAAATTTTAAAATCAAAAGAACAACAACAAATATTATAAATAAAGAAAAAAATATTTTGTCTTACAAAGATTATCCTTAAGGCTATTGATCATCATTTCTTATATTTTCTAACAATTTTTTTGTAAGATGGCAAAAAATTTATTTTTATATTTACATTTTTCTAAAAAGGGAAATTTTGTTTTGAAATTTTAATTTAGAATTTCGGTCAACGCAACGGTTATGTTAATGAGCGTTCTAAGTAAAGGTATTGGATTATATTTTGCTAAGATGTTAAGAAAACTACTGTACGAAATTTCGCTGAGTAGAAATATTCAAGATAATCATAAAACTAATCAACATTCTTCCTATTCAAACCAGTGTTACAACAAAGAATAATAAATTCCATAAAACTGTCAGTCTTGGAATAATTTCTATTACGCATTCATTGTTCTATATAAGTAACTCATCCATCAATTACAATCTTCACGTATGTTGTTGTTATTTTTCTAATTTTTCATGAGAAACAAATATGTTCACATCAATCAACGCTAGAAAAACAAAATGTAATCAATTTTAGAAAACAAAAGTGCTGATTTCATGTCTGAGCTTCAATTCCAATTTTAAAAATCATTAAGCGGAATCCAATAAGGATTTTCTTCTAAATAAATTGATTTAACACGTAAAGGTAACAAAAGATATTAGTTCTCGGTTGAAGGATTATTAATACTTAAATTGAAAATTAAGAAGAAAATTTTTTGCTTTAGTTTTATTTTAATTTAAGCCAATGAAATTCTCTAAAATATAATGACATCATTCAATTTCACCAATAACATTTGAATTATACTAATAACAAATATTTATAGACCTGGCTTACTGGGATATTAAAAATTATCAGTTGTAATTTCCAAGGGGAAAAAATTTCGAATGCAAGTATATTGATAAAAGCACGAGGCCGTAGGCCGAGAGCTATTATCAATACCACTTGCTTGAGGAATTTTCCAAAAAATTATGAGAATTTATCAACGAACGAGGGGAATTCGTTTATAACATTTTTTGCCATTTTTCATTTCTTTATATATTTTTTATGAATTATACATTGGCTACTGTGATATCAGTTAATTATTTCAAAATTAGGCTGATAATTTTTCATATCCCAGTAGGCCAGACGTATAACTATTTGTTATTAGTATAATTATAATGTTATTGGTGAAATTGAATGATGTCATTACATTTTAGAGAGTTTCATTGGGTTAAATTAAAATAAAACTAAGGCAAAACATTAACAGTTGTAATTTCCCAAGGGCGGTGATAATTCGAAATAAAATGTTTGCCAAAAATTTCGAAAGCAAGTATATGGCCGAGAGCTTTTATCAATACCACTTGCTTGAGGAATTTTTCCAAAATTTATGAGAATTTATCAACGAATGAGGGGAATTCGTTTAGAGAATTTTTTGCCATTTTTCATTTCTTTATATATTTTTTATAAATTAACGTTAGCCTACTGTGATATCAGTTAATTATTTCAAAATTAGATTGAAAATTTTTTGCCTTAGTTTTATTTTAATTTAAACCAATGAAATTCTCTAAAATGTAATGACATCATTCAATTTCACCAATAACATTTGAATTATACTAATAACAAATATTTATACGTCTGGTCTACTGGGATATTAAAAATTATCAGTTGTAATTTCCCAAGGGCGGTGATAATTCGAAATGATTTTTTGCCAAAAATTTCGAAAGCAAGTATATTGATAAAAGCACGAGGCCGTAGGCCGAGGGATTTTATCAATACTACTTGCTTGAGGAATTTTCCAAAAAATTATGAGAATTTATCAACGAACGAGGGGAATTCGTTTAGAAAACTTTTTGTCATTTTTCATTTATTTATATATTTTTTATGAATTATTCGTTGGCCTACTGTGATATCAGTTAATTTTTTCAAATTTAGATTGATAATTTTTAATATCCCAGTAGGCCAAAAAATTTCTAAACGAATTCCCCTCGTTCGTTGATAAATTCTCATAATTTTTAGAAAAATTCCTCAAGCAAGTGGTATTGATAATAGCCCTCGGCCAACGGCCTCGTGCTTTTATCAATATACATACTTGCTTTCGAAATTTTTGATAAAAAATTATTTCGAATTATCACCGCCCTTAGGAAATTACAACTGAAAATCATTTACTTAGGGAAGTTTAAGTTTAAGTATTGTTACGTGAGATGTAAAACTTTAGAATTGACCTGTGTGGAGGAAAACGAAGAACAAATAGGTTAGAACATATCCAAACTTCAGCTTATAAACATTGATGAAACAATCATACACATATATTCACTTCACCCAATTCATTTAACATCATGAAAAAATTGTTGTCTTATCACAAAACAATAATCTAAATGATTCTATTTATTCTCATATTACGCCAAACAAGTTAATATCGATTTAAAATCCAGTGTGGGAATTCAGAAATACTCCTCTAAAGATTAAACTAAAAACCATTTTCTTTATCTCACTTGAAGCTATATGTGTTTTTCTCTGTTGTTGGTTTATTATTTTTCCGCCTTTTTTTTGGAGAATTTTAAAATTCCGTTTTCTTTGGTTATGTTTTGTTGTTGTTGTGTTTGCTGTTGGATATATTTTCTATTGTATAATACAAGAGAAAGGAAAACAATGTGAAATTTTATTGAAGAAAAATATAAGAAAATACGGTTTTGGTACGTTCGATTGTGTAGGCTCTCCTCAAGTAAGTAAAGTAAAGAAACCCAATTTTTTTTTAATTCGTGGTTTTTTGTTAATTAGTTTTGTATTATAGGGCTTTCTGTTTTACTATACGCTTGTGTCGGCGGAATCGTAGGAGATAGCAGGAATGAAATTGAAAGTGTACCAGATATTAAATTTTGTGTCCAGGAACAATATTGTGATTCATGTGTACGGAGACGAAATTCAAATTAAAAATTCAAAATTTTACTCAAAAACACCGATTCTGGAAAATACTTTCGTAATAGATGTCGTAATTTTGTTTGCATTTTCGTAATTAAAATTTTTGATTGTTATGAAAATAGCAATTATCTAAATTTAAAAAAGCTATACTAAAGTCTAAGCAAGTAATCTCGAGCTAAAGGTGAAAATCTTACTCATACTTTTTTGACATTTCTAGACGTTTTAGGTCATAACGTCCGTCTGCCAGCCGTTCGGCCGTTACAGCCGACGAAAACAAGAAAACTACTGAAGGGATTTCAAAATTTTTCTGTACGATGGGTTCAATAACTGTTCCGGAAATGTGTCAAAAAATCATTAAGTGTGTCAAAAAAAGCAAATTTTGATATTTTTTGCTTAAAAAATGTTTATTTTTAGTGGTAATGAGAGTAACTTTGAATCTGGAGAAATCTTGATTGTCGGCATTGGTATGTAAGACCAGGAGCTTGGTTATTGTGTTTTAAGTGTGTCAAAAAAATATTGTTAAGCGTGTCAAAGAATGATTTTCATTTAACCAATTTTTTTAAAAAACATAAAATTTATTATTTGTATGACATGAAATGCAATTGAACATGAAATTAGACATGGAATGTCCAGTTTAAACTCCTCCTAACTTATAGGAACAGTTGGCAAATATCAAGTTATTGCAGATTAAATGTTATTTTTTCTAAAATTTGTAATTATTAAGGAGATGTTTCTTAAGTATTTGTTGTGTGATTCCTTGTAAATTCCACGACTTCTGAATAACAGTTAGAAAATAAGTTTGCATTTTTGATTATGTTATAATTTTGGCAACATTTTTGAAATTTCAATATGTGATTTTGGATTAAATTTTGGAATATTTCTAGAATTTTGAAAAAAGGTTTAAATTTTTGATTTTATTATAATTTTTTGAATATTTTGGAATATTGAAAAAAGTATTTTTGATTTTGTTATAATTTTTGGAAAATTTTTGAAATTTTGAAAAAGGTTTGTCTTTATGATTTTGTAATAATTTTTGTAAATATTAGAAAAAGGTTGAATTTTTGATTTTGTTACAATTTTTGCAACATTTTTGTAATTTTAAAAAAAAGTTTCAATTTTTGATTTTCTAATGATTGTTGGAATATTTTTAGAATTATGGAAAATGTTTAAATTTTTGATTCAATTATAATTTTTGGAATTTTGAAAAAAGTTTGTATTTTTGATTTCGATTTTGTACTAATTTTTGCAATATTTTTAGAATTTTGAGAAAAAAATTAAATTTTATTATAATTTTTAAAATATTTTCGAATATTGAAGAAAGTTTGAATTTTTGATTTTGTTATAATTTTTTATCAGGCTCCTTTTTCTGAAAAAAATTAAATAAATTATTTGTATGACATGGAATGTAATCAATCGTACATGAAATTGGTAGATAATGTCTGTTTGTTTTTCAAAAGTTGAAATTGCTGAACGATAGTTGGAGAGAGTTTTGAGTGGTTTACTGAGTGTATCATCTTTTCACTAAATTATGTTGATTTATGATCTGTTATAATATTCCGGCAACGTTTTGATGTTTCGTGTTAGTTTTGTAATAAACTTCTAAATAGAGATAAAGCTCAAAACTAAAAACAAAGTTCTCAAAAAAGCCTTTTATTGAGATTTCAGCCCCTTCATATTTTTCAATTGTTAAACTATATATGCGCAAGTTTAGTATTTGTCGAAATTTGATAAGGTTTTCAGGACAACCTTTGTTATGCCAATTTTGTGGCATGAATTGTGTTGTGAAATGTTGATATACTTATTTCTAAAATTAATTGCTTTAATTGAAAATGACTTGTCGTGACTTCTGATCGAGGAGTGTAGATTATGTTGTAATTTCGAAGCATTAAATGCTGCATTAAGATGATACAGCTGCACCGGCCAATGGCGAATATGAATTCACAATTAATTAATACTAATAACAAGAGTTTACAAAATCGAACTTGTTTTGTACACCAAATGGCAGTAGTTTTAAATGCATTTGGACCTCAGAAAAAATTTAAAATTAATTATTAATTCAAACATTTTGAATGGTGGAGTTTCTGAATAAATTTTTAACTTCCCGATATGGAAAGTTATTGTTTTTAATTGTTTTCAAAAGCTGATTCACATTTTTTGTGCGATCATTTCCAATAGGGTATCAAATTAAAGGTAATCTAGCCACATTTATTTCATTGTTTACTCACAGGCTCAGTAATACAGATCCAGTAAATGTAAAAAATGCGAGTCATCAAAAGTATTTTAACTTTTTTTATTTAAAATTATTTCAATGTTTTGAAACATGATATATGATGACATAATATGAATATAGTTCATAAAACTTTGTTTGTTTATAATTGTACATACGAAATATTGTTTGTTTATTATTCTGTTTTGATAAAATGAATTTCGTCATAAGGGAATCCCTTATGATTTATTTATATGAGTTTTGATTTGGTTGGGTTAGTGAGTAGACGTAGTAATATCTCTACAGTACGATGTGAGGCCTTTGAGAAAATACATTTTTTACCGAGACAAGCAGGGTATCATATGAAAGGACTTCACTTCAGTATTCCTAAGAAATGTA
This sequence comes from Diogma glabrata, assembly GCA_963693315.1. NCBI lineage: Eukaryota > Metazoa > Arthropoda > Insecta > Diptera > Cylindrotomidae > Diogma > Diogma glabrata. The sequence goes on from OY856186.1 coordinate 399,948,367, forward strand.
TTTTGGAATTTTACACTCCACCATTTTTTGTATAATTTTGAATAATGACGATTTTTTTTTGTTTTCTTACCTGGATTAGCTCCGAACCTAATTGATCGAAAATCTTAAAATGTATTTGGAATGATAGAAAAATTAGTAAGTTTGAAATGGAAAATATAGAAAAGTGTCATATACTCATAGTTATATTTATTAAGTGGGTTCAATTATTGTTAAAAAAAAGCAACTTCCAGACCGTTCTCGCTCCCCTATACGTTTCGATACTGATTGATAGAAAAATTTGAAAAAATTCACAGACTGGAAATTTGGTAAATTTTGAACGAAAATTATAGCTAAGTCTCAAATAATTATATCTCTATGTTTTTAGGGGAGGGGTAAAAAACAGTTTTTTGATCCTTATCACCTGAGCCTCTAATTTAAGAAACATTGTAATTTTTTTAGAGTTTTATGGTGCACAGTTTTTGATTTATTGTAAAAGTGCTATTTTTAGTATGTAAAGCATCAAATTATCAAAGTGGCTTTTGCCTTTTTCAACGTTCAAGAGAAGGACATGTGCATTAGTTTAAATTTATTGATTTTGATATAATCAGAGCGAAAATGCTATTTTTTATAAAATACAATCAAAAAATTTTATTTCAGAGTTCCATAAAATATTTAATCCTTCCGACAACTATTAGGATAGGTTTATTTATTTTAGGACCACCATTGTGTGCGTTATTAGTCTTAATAGAATAAAACAAACAGCTGTTTATTTCTTTCTGCTTCATGAATGCTGCGGAACACAATAAAATGATTTATTTGACTGTATTGAACTATGAAATAAATCCATTTGATTATATTTTATAAATGATTTGATTGCATTTTATAAAAAAATCATAAAAACCATTTTCGATCAGTTTATATAAAAAACAATAAATTCAAATTAATGCGCTTGTCCCTCTCTCGAATATTGAAAAAGGCGAAAGCTAGATTAAATTGAATTAAATTTTCATTGTGAAAAAATTAGTATTTTTTATTATTGTTTTTTAGTTTTTTAATTCTCATTAGTATTAGTTTAGTAGTTAGAACTTTGATGCCTTTCATTGTAGGTCATTTCATTTTTAAAATACCAAACAATTAAATAGGTCTCGAGATTGAATAAAATTTATTTAATTGTTTGGAATTAATGGTACAATTAATGGTTGTTTTCGTTTTAATTGTTTTACCAATGAATTTTGAAATAATTTAATTTAAAATAATACATGTTACATTGTTCGATGGATAAAACAAATTTGTAATCTTCTGATCGAGAAATAAAATATATCATTAGACACTGCCCCAATAAAATACTAACATTGTGTCCCACAGAAATCAAGGATAATTTTTTTTTTTCAAATACTCACACATTTAATTTTTGCTTCAAATTTCATGTTTTCCTTTGTATTAAAAATAGAAATTAGTTATTTTTCTGTGGTTTGTCTAGCTATGCAATTATTGTTATTATTATTTGTCTGCATATGGAAGGAAAGAAAATATAATAAAAACGACTCAACAGGAGTGAAACGAAAAAATAAAAAATTTTACTCTTACAAGTGAGAACCATATTAAAAATATATAGTACATTTTGCTGTTTTTTCGTGAGTGAAAATTTATTCACATAAACGTAAAGTACCCGTATTAAATGAAATTTTTAATTTAAATAAACGATAATGATTATAAATTATTAAATTAGAAATGGACAAAATTCATCTTCAATTTTTTCGTGGTTGCTCTGATTTAACACTTTATAAAATAACAAATACTATAGCTACAACGTGAGTGAGTGAGTTAAAGAGTGAAAAAAGCGCTCGAATAAAATAAAATTGCAACTAGTAATAAACATAAAGAAATAATTTGCGGACGACTAAACTTTTTCTGCGGACCGCCGATTGAGAAACGCTGCTTTAGATAATAAACTCATTTATTATCGCAGCTACTTTTCCAATAATAATGAGGACGATTACAGCCTCCTTAGAGGCAGAGAATGTAGCAAAATTTAGTAAATTCACCTTGTATTTTTCACAATTGTCCGAAGAACTTAAGATCTGAACAAGTTTTCGTCTCGCAGACTTTATTTTTGATGCATATCATCGAAGTGGCCAATGTCTAGTATGATTCTTTTGTGTTGACCAGCAGGTTTGATAAAAATCAATGCCTTTTTGTTACTATTGTGCAAAAGTACTGCTTTCAGGGTCTCTTTGCACCTATCAATGAACAACCACCCCACTTTTGGGTCGTAAGATTTGCCGATCTCTGGAATAAACCAATAATGTCATAGCAAAAGAATACTTTGCCTTGCAGCGTAAAATTCTTTGCATAGGACTCATGACGGTGTGGTAAACTGACGGTTTTACTCACGAAGCCTTGTTGCTTTAAGCAAGACATAAGGTATTTCAAATGGAACTGCTTTATATACTGTCAGTTTCCATTCATTTCAAATTCCAAATTCCAAATTTGTAGCTGCATTTCTGCTAGTTGAATCGAGACGTTCAGGCGCAGCAGATGAAAAGGGGTCCAGTTGAGACAGGAAAATATTGAATAATTCGAAAATAATAACCAAATACCGCAGAAACAAATAAAAATAAAATCTCTAACTTGAACTAATCTTCATCCTACTTACAAAGCCCCAGATCTTTAAACTGATGTGGAGTCAAAATAAACAAATCAACTTCAAATAATTTTGATTTTTAAACTAATTTAAAGAATATTGATACACCATCAATCATTTAGAATCAATCAGTTAAACTAATTGTTTATGGTTTTGGAAATAACAATATATATATCTTACATGTATCTTATCTGTAACATTTACTTAAAATTTACATAACTGTTTGAAATGTTAAAAAAGAAAAAAATTAAATTCATATTTAAAGAAAATCAAACAAGAAAACCCATTAAAAAATGTAAAAAAGAGAAAACGAAAAATGATTGTTTATTTATCTTATTTCCCAAACAAAAAAACAAAATTTTAGGAAAGTGTATTAGTATAATACAATTTTTTTATACCTTTCTGAGTATAAGTATTTATTTAGACGAGTTTCAAAGTCAATTTTTTTAAACTGTTTTGCTTTAAATTTTTTATGCTCCTTATTTTCATTAATTTTAGATTGATTGATTCGTTTTAAAAATTATTTATCTATCTTCTCCATTTCAGTTAGATTTTCTTTTAAAAAAAATTTATTTTGTTTTTCATGTATCTAATAATAAAAAAAACTGAGTTTTCGGTTTGTTTGTTTAATCAACAATTCCATTGTTGTTTTTGTATCTTTTTGATTGAGTGTTTATTTGATATATGTTTATAGATTTATGGAAACAAAAAAGGAAATAAACTCGGCAATTTATGTTGTTTAATGTATTAGTGATAATTGATTTAGAGAGAAATATCTGTTGCTAACAAATCTTTCATCACAACTTTGATCATAGATTTTATTTGGAAAGTGTGAATAAAAAGTTTCAATAGTTGGTATACATACATCCGCTATTTACCGTCCATGTGAAATTCAATAAGATTTTGTTTGGCGTTAGGACTGACGATTTTAAGCCGAATTTATGCTGTGTTGCATACGATGTTGCATAAACTAAAATAATATTTTTGGATGAAAATTGTAAAATTTCAATCAAAGGAGGCGAGTAGTATGTTTTGATTTTAACTTCAACAATTGTTTGAAATTTTTGGTTTTAGCTGATTAAGTTCAATTCTGGGAAAATATAAGGTATATGGGGGTAGCTCGGATCGTGTCGAGAGTGGTATCATTTAAAGAAACGAAGAACGTCCTTTTATCTTCTTTATTAGAACCATGAAAAAGTTGACATTCAACAAATTTGTTTTTTTTTGCTTTTTGAATCCTAAATCCAAAAACAAAATTGTAAAAGAAATTCCAGATAAATAGTTGCTTTCTTTATGGCGATTTTTGAGGTTTAAATTATTAAAAACAAGAGAACGGATGACGACCGCCATGTACATCCTTAACTAAATGTGCTCAGGAAGCCTACCATAGTCACATATAAAAAATTCAGCTTAATCAAAGAAGGGCATGTTAAAGTGAAAAATTACCAAATTTTCTTTTTAAATTTTTACTTTTTTTAAAATAAAATTTGTTATCTAGCAAATATTACAAACAACACATTAAATCTTTAAAAACCTAGATTCCAACAAAAAATGGATAGCTAAGCAAGAAAATCCTATCACATAATAAAGTATGACATAGTCGTATGTATGGTGAAATGCGCTCAAACGAACAAAAACAAAAATTAAACAAACCAACTTTTAGTCGGTACACATAGTTGATGGAAACATAGAAACTGATCGTTTCTTTTTATCGTTGAAATCGACCTTTATTTTTTCATCAACTATAAACATTTGAACCCAACCATAGAGGCCCTGGATGATATTTTTTCTCTTCTGTCAGTTCGTGGAAGAAACTGGAAAATGGATAAATGCAATTAAATGCCCAAAAGAAAAATTAAATTTAAAAATAATTGTAAAACCTATTTGTTGAATTGAAAGAGAAAAACAAGTGATTATAACTAAAACGCAGAAGAAAAAGAAACTATAAGCTAGAAACACAACACAAGCGAAATCGTCCGACGACGACGTTAGTAACATTAGAATACACAGGATACATACATTTTAAATACAACTACAGCGATAAACGAAAAAGTTTTTTTCGTCGGAGAAAATTTAGATTCTATTTCTAATTTATCGATGATTATTGCCAGATATCAATTTTATTTTTATTTGGCTGCAAGGGTAATTTTTAATGTTATTGTGGCGGCACGCCAACTGAAAAATATGATTTTCTGATGTTTTTCGCGTTTCTGAGGTTGTAATTTTTTTGTTTTGAGTTGTCAACTGAATTTTCAGTTTATGTTCAAAGTTCGGTTTTATTCATTTATATATTTTCATAACTTGTATTTTGTATTTTATTTTTAAAATTAGTTATTAGTAAAAAAATTATTATTATTTATTTATTAGTAAAAATTAGTTATTTTTAAAATTGAAATTTGTGAAATTCATTTTGACAAAGAACAAAGTATTTTAGTTTATGCAATTTTTTTTTAACAGCTTTTCACGCTGACGTCTTTGTTGTGGTTACAACAGCGAAATTGTAGACGTTTTTTAGACGTAGTTTTGTAGACGAAATTGTAGACGTCCGACGTTATCGTTCGTGTTATGTTTCTACCTATATTGTTTATTGTTTATTTATTGTTTATTTAATTTTAATTAATATCTTTATCTATTTACATAGTTTTATTTTCAATAATTATAATAAATTATATTTAAAATTCATGTTCACTACTTATATTATATTACATATTATAAAGAAAAACAAAAATAATCGTAACTCATCCACAGAAAATCCATTCCCCAACCATCCAAGAGACATATAAATCGCCGAGTCAAAACTTCAACAAACTTGACAGTTCATTTCTAAATTGACTCACGTTTGCAGCTCTTCGAAGCTGATAATCCAAGCAGTTCCATGTTTTAGCCGCTGCTAACTGAAATGAGCTTTTAAAATACTTCGAGTGACAAATTGGAATTTTTAAATTACATGAACGGAAGCGAGTATCATAATCACTTTCCAAAAACTCAACAACATCCAGCAAGTAGGATGGAATTCCAGCCTTAAAAAGCTTATAGAGGAAAATAGACATTCGCATTTTACGTCTCTCTTTAGGCAGAAGAAATTCAAGTTGAATACGAAAATTCGTCACATGTTCATACTTACGAAGTCCAGAAATAAATCTAACACAATTATTATGAGCAACATTAAGCTTGGCTTCCAACATATTACCTAGTTCAAAGAAAACTAAATCACAATAATCAAAGTAGGGAAAGAGCAGTGATTGTATCAACCTTTTTTTAACTTCAATTGTTAAGAGATACTTAAACTGATAGAGTTGACGTAGCTTAAAGTAAATTAACCTCAAAGTGTATTTGATATGTTCAGCACCTGACAATGACTCATCAAGATATACACCCAGATTACGCACTTTATCAACCGGAAAAAGGCGATCACAACCTAACAGCAATTTAAGTCTACCATCCAGCAACGATTTTTTTAAGGGTTGAATATCACGTGGCCTACCACAAACAATTAGTTGAGTTTTGCTGGAGTTCAGACGCAGACCATTGTTACAAGACCATTTATCAATAATGTTCAAGTCATGATTAAGCTCGATAATGCCACACTCCATGCGTGATACCGGAAATGTATGATAAACCTGACAGTCATCCGCATACAGATGGTATCTGCAATACATGAGACCATCACTAATGTTGTTAATAAATAAAGAAAATAGCAGTGGACCGAGTATGCTTCCTTCAGGAACGCCAGAGAAAATTGATTGCCACCCTGACATTTTTCCCTCCATGTTTACTGATTGTGACCAATCTTGGAGGTATGATCGTACCCATTCAGCAGAGCTGTTAGAGAATCCATAGTGATGGATCAGTTTGTCAACTAATAAACAATGCTGCATAGATCTAAACGCCTTGGTAAAATCAAGCAAAACTAATACAGTAACCATTCCATCATTAATTGCCACACGAATGTCGTTCGTTACTTTAAGCAACGCAGTTACAGTACTGTGCCCCGCACGAAAACCTGACTGATATGGGTTTAAGAAACCATGCTGATTCAAATACAAGGTCAATTGATCATGCGCAACACGCTCGATAATTTTGGAGATACATGGCAAAATACTGATGGGTCGAAGGTCACCGACGGATTTAACATCCGCAGTCTTTGGAATAGGAATCACAATACTTTTCTTCCACAGAGATGAAAACCCAGATGAGCTAAACGAAAAATTGATTACATGAGTCAAATGACTCACAATATGAAGTACTATCAACTTTAAAAAACGGATTGAAATACCGTCATAACCAACGGCATTACTTGAGATTCCTTTAATGGCATTAACGACATCAGTCTCGGACACCGACTGAAAATCAAATCTACTACGGGCCAAGGACGATGGTAGTGGTGGTGGAGAAGATGATATTGACGAATTAGCATTGTTAACGCTAGTTGACGTCACAAAGTAATCACTTACAGTATCAGGATCAAAATCAAAATCAACAGTTACACTTGACGACTGAATTCCGAAATTACGGGAAACCTTCCAAAATTGCTTGGGCGTAATATGACCGCTAAGTTGATTCTTCAAGTATAAGCGTTTCAGTAAACAATTTTGACGAGTACAAATTCGACGTAGTTCTTTGAATTCTGAAAGGAAAAAACCACTGTTGGGAGAACAACTATACCGTCTGGCATACCGATACGCCATATCACGTTTGGCCATACAACGCAACAAACCAGGTGTTATCCAAGGCTTAGGTGGACTTTTTAATACAATCCTTTTAAGTGGACAGTACCTATCATAAAGATAAATTATCTTATTATTGAAAAAGGTAACTTTTTCATCCAATTCAGTAGCTATATACAAATCATCCCACTGTAGAACAGACACCTCACCTAGCAGCTTCTCCATGTCAATTTTTTTATAGTTCCTAAACTCATAAATTTTTGGCTTAGATTTAGGTGGTACTACCTTAACCGATGCAACCAAGAAAGAATGAAAACTGATGCCAGGCACATCAAGGGTATCAAAATAAGCGACTTTCAAAGGTACATTAGTCAAAAACAGATCTATAAGGGTGGGTGAATGATTAGGAGGCCAATGAGTTGCACTAGTACCAATCATTTTTAAATCATATGGGGAAATTAAATCTTCTAAAAATCTCTGGTCTACATCATTGGCCAAAAAATTTATATTCATATCACCACAAATGAAAATCTCATTATATAAAACTGACGTATTATCTAAAATATTATTCAAAAATGACATTTGTCTGTAACAAACATTGGGAGCCTTATAAATAACACCGACAATTAATTTCTTGAATTTTAGTTTAATTTCGACAAACATATACTCAACTAGATCATCTGGACCAGATTTAAATAAAATTTTATGAGGAAGTGCCTTATTTAGATAAATGGCTACTCCACCACCTCGCCTAACCAAGTTACTAGGACCTAACCGAACTCTATCAGCTCTTAGAAGCTTATAATTAAAAATTTCAAACCTTTTACTAGTCAAATGGCCTTTTAAAAAGCTTTCAGAAATACAAAGGCAATCCAGTTTGGAACCATCCATCAAGCTTGATATTTCATCAAAATGTTTAGGAATACTCTGCGCATTTAAATGTCCCATAGTAAAGTTAAGTGGATAATCCTGCAAATTTAATAAACAATTATTAATACTATTCCCATCCATAATAAATGACAACACAAAAAAAATTAATTTAAATTCAATCCAATATCATATGACAACAAAAAAAATTAATTTAAGTTCAATCAAATTTGATTAATAATTATAAAAAAAAAAAATCAATAAAATTTAGCAAGAAACAAAAGCAATTGCAGAAGAAAAACTAGAAGAAAAAAAATACAAAAAATCATTATTACAATTTCAACAATTTCAACATAACTGTATAAATATAACTGTAAATAATAAAAGTACTTAAATACAAACAGTTGATTTGGACTCAGGACCCTACTATAACCGGTATTTTTTCAGCCTTTTGAATCAACTGCTGAATATCGAACGATGACTTGATACAAATAATCATCGAATTCTCATCCAGTCTGGCAAATACCTCACCATCTTTTATCCAGCAGTACTTAATTTTAACAAATTTACGAGCAGCTCGCAATTCAGAGTATAAATCCAATCCCAATTTCGTCAGACCATCACGTATGAAAATATGCTTAGTGGTAGAACAATTATCATTTCCAAAAATTTCACTCACAAGAATGTCACCTTTGCTCTTTCTTTTGTTCATAAACAACCTTTTTAAATCATAGCTGGAGAATTCAAGCACAATAGTGACCGTTTTGGTAGACTTATTTGTACTTAGTTGATTTTTGCAACTGCAGCATCATTCAAAGGACACATTATCACATTACCAATCCTGCTTACTATAGACTTTAAATCAGTACATAGATGTGCGGGTGCTCCATGAATCGATATTTGATTACGAACTGCTTGCCTGTTGGCAGCATCAACCTTATATTGAAGATCTTCAATAGTGCGTTCAAGTACTTCAATAGTGCGTTAAATACACTTATCCGATATTAAATCAACCCTTTTCTGTAACACACGTGTTTCACTGAGAGCTCGATCAATAGTAGATTGTAATTCAGCAAATTTCACTGACATAAAATTTTTCAAGTCACTATTGTTGTTGTCTTCTAGCCCCTCCATTGTATTAGACATTGCATTAGAAATCATGACAATCCTGTTATAATTTGCCTCACATGTTTCAGCACAGAAGTAGTTACCCTTGTGTTTTTTCTTAATGTTAGCACCAATAATTTTTTTGCAGTTCGCATGATAACTGCGAAAGCAATACGCACATGTTAAGGGCTTATTTTCGATTATTTTATTACAAACGCCACAGCTTGGCTTAACTGAATCATCCATTCTGCCACTAAAACAATAACACAATCAATTAACAGTTAAAAATAACTTAAGTCCACACTTATATCAGTATTCTATTACGAATAGTTTTTCTTCGCACAAATTGCTAAAAATTAAATTACTTCATAACTAACTATATAGAGACACAGTTAACTCAAAAGTAAAATCAAATTAAACAAAATATAAAAATTTTCAAAGTCTTTTAAAAGCTGTTATGATGGTTATGATGAGTAATTAAAATTGATTTATTTATTAATTTATTAATCCGATAATTATGATTTTTGTTGATCAAAAATAAAAAAGATGTTTACTCGTTGACTAGCAAAACAAGAATCCTTACCTATAGTAAGTAAGTAAAATAATCCTTACCTAATCCTAGTAAAGTACCTAATCCTTACCTATAGTAAGTAAGTAAAATAATTTCTCAATTTCAAAATAAGAACAGACAAAAAAATTTTGTTTATGTCTATGTCTTCCTAATTAAATTAGATTAAATTAAAAAGATCAAGTTTAATGTTTCTCGTTTAGTCTTTTTGTGAAAAAAATAGAGCTGTAATTATGAAAATCGATTTTATTGTTTTATGTGAGAATAAAAGATTCTTGTATGAGTTGAGAATGATGGCAATTCTTCACGAGGATGAAGTTTCCCGAAACGAGCGTAGCGAGTGGAGGGCATCATCCGAGTGAAGAATTGCCATCATCCTATACGAATACAAGATGCTGTTTTATCCACGACTACAAAATATTTTGATTAATTTCCAGTTTGATTGCTAAAGTTTGTATCATCATATTGAAATACATTCATCAAAGATGGCATAAAAAACAAAACAAGTTTTTTTAGTTTATATTTTATATATGTATTGTTCTCGTTTTAACCTCTTTATATAACTATACCAACAAATGAAGTTTTTACTTTGTTAGGGGAATATTTAATAAACTATAGAACTGTTGAAGAATTTAATTAGAATCACTAGTTGTGGAATGAATACAATTACAATGGAAGAGCATGGAAAGCATATATTCTTTAGTAGTCGTGGATAAAGTTAATTAGTAAAACAAAAAGAAAAAGAATATGTCTTAAAAATAAGTAGAATAATCTAGTTAATTTAATTCGTGTAGAATTTTCCTGTTTTTTTCTAACTGTTATTGTTAATGAATAAATAAATTATTGAAACGTCTAATCATCTGGTTGTTTCTAAACACAAACCGAAAATCGGCAATAACGCTATAGAATTTCTATTAAGATTGTTGGGGTTATATCATATTTACGTTTCAACAATGACTGGTGTATGTCTTCTCGTATAATCACTCAACATTCATTCACCAGTGCATGAGGCAATAGCTTTGGTATCACCACAGTCGCTCATCGTTCATCTATATTCACCGTATTCAAACCTATTATAAATTATGCATACAAGCTGTTCTACATTCATTCACCATTGCTTGAAACAATAGTTTTTACATCACTATAGTCACTCATCGTTCATCTATACTCACTGTTTTCAACAATACTATCAATTGTACCTAGCAGCTGCTATACATTCATCCACCATTGCATGAATCAATAGTTTTTATATCACTACAGTCGCTCACCGTTCATCTACATTCACCGAATTCAACAATATTAACAATTATACATCCCAGCTGTAATACATTCATCCACCGTTGCATGATTCCACCGTTATATAGTCACTATCGTGTAATTTTTGCTGAGAGAGTGATGATCGGCTAAGACGAGGGACCGGAATCTGTTGCTGGCATGGGGTGAGTTCATATTTACTTATATCTAATTATAGGGTTCATTCTGGTTTCGAATAAATTCTCTACCTGGGATGAGTTTGTCTAAAATGAATAAATTGATTTCTACTTTCCGTAGTAAATAAATGGATTATGGGGTTCATGGTGGTCGTGGCTTCTTCGACCTGGAGGGCCACCAGAGTCTCCTGTTTCACTTTTTTTTGTCACTTTCGTTAACGAAACAATGCAGGCGTACAATTCCGGTAATTTGTACTAGGCGGCATGTATAATCTCTCGGGCCCGCAGGCTAGAGCTAGCTTAGGGTTCAAAATCGAACTAGGTGCGCGGCCTGCCATAACCATTCCATTGTTTTACCAATGGAAGTAGTTCTCCTTGACACGTATTTCGTGATAGGTTAAAAAAAATAAAAATAAAGGTTGAATAAACAAATTTGTTAAGAAATTTGCAGGAACATAACTAAAATTGGGGTGCCAATAATTCTAGTGGTAGTGCTTTCTCTTAGATCATATGACGATTATTTTATTTTTGATAATTTTGAAAAAATAATTAACCCGGAACCCGAAGGATTGTAAAATGTCGGTTAAATATTGTTCGTTTCAGCTTCACAATGCTAGTCGCCTTCGGGTCTATGTGTTTCTCAAACATGTGTGCATATGCACTTCATGCTCAACCTGTTCAACGCAAATATTTATTTTTTAAATGGAAAGCAAACGGTTCGGATCATTGTCTGCATCATTTTGCGACTCGAGCTGCGGACCAGTATAGCTGGAGCCAATCCATATAATCTAGTACCTAACGGAACTTTCTGTATACTTGTTTGCGGCAAAAAGTTATCATGATTCAATGCTTGGGATGATGGATCGATAATGAAACAAAAAACAAAATAAATTTACAATAAAAATCAAAGTGTAGATCAACACTGATAACAGTAGGACACATTTAGCGATCGTAGCTGCATACCTCCTCTGTATCAATAGTACAGAGCGAAGTGTGAGTTGCAAAAGCAACCAGTTGTGCAGAGGACAGAGGGAGCATTGTAACTGTGAGTCAAACATTCTGTCACAAGAAATCGCTGAAGGCTATCATACTTAAGATTAGGACAAATTCTTATTAAACTCGTGGGCGAAAAATGAAAACGACACAATGTCCTGGTCGTTCTTTTGAGGAGTACTGGGTCAGGCTACCGCAAAGTTAGAAGCATTGATATAAATTTAAAATTTATGGTTTAAAATCTAGAAAATTTCAAGAGGTCGAGAGGAGGGCATAAACAGCTCCTGACCGATGGAAGAGAAAGAATTCACATTTGAGGCTGTAGTTATCTACAGCTATTGGTTTTGGTTATCCTACCATGAATAAGCAAATGGCAAACCGGGTACAGATGCAGTAGGGTGGTAAAAATAGGTCGAATTCGACCATTTTAACAAAAAAGTCTTGTAAAACTCAGAGGCGAATCGCCCTCCCTAAAGATACTTGTTGGAGGCAGCAGGCAACATCTAGGTGAATAACCATCATGCCAAAGTCATATCAGCTGTGGTGTCCAGGATGTTTACTAGGGCTCTCGATCATACAGGAACCCTGGTTTTATAGGACCAAAATGATGGGCGTCGTAAACAGCCAGCTAAATGTATTATGAGATACAACTGTAAACTCACCAAAAGTTTGTATTTTGATTTGAAAAACCATTTAATAATTGTTGTCGTTCAGTTTTGTCGTACCAGGTGCTGTGTGACCATAAATATCACTACTGCAATGGCGATCATTTCTCAGAAGGGAGAGGTGTTGTAAACTTACTTTATTGTAGATGGGACGTAGATGCAGCTCATGGAGGTACAAGGGTTAGTAGAGTGGTGCATAACGATTAAATGGTCCCTCATCATTGAGTGTAACACTTACGTTGACGATGAGAAGTGTGTAGAATTAACACAACTCAACGAAATGAATGTTTGTTAAAATATTTAACAAAAGAAAATCTAAGCGTATTTACACTTAATCCTGAGCACTCTTAGTAATACACTCTTAATTACACTCTTAGTAGTAAAGACTATTTTCCTGATCAACCACACTTCTCCATTTTTTGTTTATAATACGACTAAATTGCATTTTTCATTAATATTTCTATTAATAATCATCGGTACACCTGATTCTTTTCTTTGACCCACTCGAAGCATCAAGATTATAATAGTTTTTGATTATGTATTTGCATTCTATTTGCGTTTCGAATTTCGTTTATTTTCTTTGTTTTTATAAAGATAAAACAGAAAGAATTGTTAACGTTTAAATTTCTCTACTATATATTATAACAAAACAGAGAAAAAAAATGAATTGTTGCAATACATGAACATCTTCAGCTCTTTTTGCTTGTATTCTTAATTAATAAACGGGTGGTTCTTACTTTTGTTTATATTTTGTAAATCGATAGAAAAACAAGAAACACGTTTTGGAAAAAATGAAACAATCTGTTATGAACTGGTTTAACGAGTTAAAGATATGTGCGATCAACTCTCCTACTCCCTCGTGTTTATTTAATTTTTAAAAATATATAAAGAAGAAATATTCTTCAAATCTTTGAGTTGTAATTTTGATTTCGATAGAAATCTTTGTTAGTTGGGACTTAAAATTAAAGTCTATTTTTTATTAAATTATTGATTGTGATATATATTTAAAATAAAATGCGTTGTGATCATTTTGTGTTTTTAATAGTAGTATTTAGAATGGTTTTTCTTATGTTGTTCATTGTGCTATATAAAAGTGTCTTAATTTAAATGCCTACAAAAAAAAATTAATGAATACAAATAAAAAAGAAGAATATAAGTAAAAATATAAGAAAAGAAAACAAAAAGGTTTTTCTGTTTCTTAATTACGGCATTGCATAATTGATTTGTTTTTGTCAACCGTACTCGTTGATGAATAATAAGAAAAATCATATTTTGATGAAAGAAATCATCAAAATTCGAGATGATCGTGTAACTAGTGTACTAGTACTTTTATAAAAGGAAAAATTTAAAGCACTGCAAGAAACTAACGTTGAGATTGGTTTTGTGAAATCGAAAAGGCGAGGTCAAGGAGGCAAATGGTCGAAAATAAGAAAAAAAACGAAAGACGACATACAAGGACGAAAGTCGTCACGGCAATCAAAATCAAAACATGAAGTCAACGCTCAACAATTAAGTTCAGTTTATTTTTATATTTTATTTTCAAATTCGATTTTATTTTAAGTTGTTTAAAGACACCATGGTCTCGTAAAAGTAAATTAAATTATTCTAGTGTTATGTTAGATATTTTCTTTGTTAGAGTCTGCATTTTAGTCCGTAAATTCCTGTATCATTCTAAAAATTTAAATTCCCTTGGATACATAGATATAGTATCTATTTCTTTTTATAGTGAAAAGTCCTACGTTTCAGTATAATGCATAATGACACGCTAAAACAAGAGGAAATGGAGTTTGCAATCGTAAAAGTATTGGAAGTCAGCTACTCCATTACCCTTGCAAAATATCAAAAAAACACTATTTGGTGAAACACGGAGTTCTATAAATTAAAAACCGACGTATTAATGCTCTACGACAGAGTTTAAAAATACAGAAACTTGGAAGAATAAACGAGAGTGCTTACCAAGATTTCAACTAAGTAACGGGCATGCTAAGAAATGTAGTCTATAACCTTAGGTTAAAATATCTTCACAAAACCTGTTGTTCTTATCCTTCAGTACTGGTAAAAGATGGTCTTAAGAACAAAACTTCGTCCAGAAGACCAGATGCAACTTTACAGAAAATGGGCGACAGAGATATGCCCTTTATCTTAAAATACCGTTCGCGGGTGGCATTAGTTCACGCGTAGTAGGTGAATAATAAAAGGAAGATAAATACTCCACAACAACCCATTATTGCAAATAGCTACAATACTTTTCGTTTCCTATTTGTTTGCATCTTTAATATCATATAGAAGCTCAAAATTATAATACACCAGTTATGCACAACGTGGAACACCACATAATCACTCGCTGTCAACTTCCGAATTCTAAACCACTTGGACGGAATGCATTAAAAGACAAAGTAGCTAGGTTAAAATTCGAACATATGAGTAAAATTTAGTAAAATTGAAATATGTCGTGCGTCATCTTCTTCAACCGCATCACCTGTTTACATGGTAAAGAAGTAGTCAACTAACAATAAGTGCCCATGTGAAAATTAATGACAGCTAAATGCAGTCACTTTTCCAGATCGTTATCCAATTGCTTACATTTAGAATTATACAATGAATTTACAAGAACGCACGATTTTTTCAAAGATAGATTTATTCAGAACATATCATCTGATACCCGTAGCTTACGAAGGCATTCACAAAATAATTTTAACAACTCGTTTATACGAATTTAATCGTATGTCATTTGGTCTTCGAAATGCTGCATAGGCTTTTCAGCGATTCATGAGTGAAGTGACATGAGTGAAGGTGTAGATTTTGTGCACAGTTATATTGACGATATATCAGTGGCATCTGTTTATGCGGAAAAGCATAGACTTTATTTAAACGTAATTTTCGAAAAACTAGACTAGATTGATATTACATAAGCACTTTGAAGTGTATTTTCAGTGTAACAGCCCTGAATTTCCTTGGTCACACAATTTCTTCCGATGGCATAACTCTTTCTCCAAACCAAGTAGAAGTCATCAAAAATTTTCGGAACCCACATTTATAAAAACAATTCAACTATTCGCTGGAATGGTGAACTATTAATTTAATAAAAAACAATTAGTTCCGGCGACTGGAACTAATCGATTTCTACCAATTGTTCCTTTTCTAATGAGACGTAAGGTTTTCGAAACACTTCACGGATTTTCCCTGCCTAGCATATGTATCACTCGGAAACTAGTTAATACTACTTTTGACCAAACCAGACCAAGGATGTTATTTTATGGTCAGAATCTTGCATTGCTTGCCAAAAGAACAAAATTTATCGTCACATAGTTTCTACATCCGGATGTTTTAAGCTTCCAGGAAGTCGTTTTAAACACTTGCACAAGGACATTGTCGGTCCACTACCACCTTTAAATGGAAATCCGTATATTTTGCAAATATTTTTTCCACTTGATTCCACTCGAAATTACAACCGATCACGGTAGCCAAATTGAGTCGAAACTTTTTGCGGAACTCACTCGTATACTTTTCAGCTCATCGAATTTGTACGGCCTACCATCCGCAATCGAATGGTATAGTTGAATGTTTGCATAGGCAATTGAAAGCTTCACCCAGAGTTCGTAGCAACACAACACAAAGGACTTATTTTAAATCATCTATTAAAGGTGCATTTTTCGAACCATCAACAAATTCTAATTCTATGAATCACAACAGTTTTCTGGTAAAACTTCGCGAAACAATGCGGAACTTAACTACCGTCGATACTCGCAAATCAACAAAACCTATTTGTTGTTTCCAATAATTTGGATACTTGCCCCTGCCAGTTTGTTTTTGTTCGTGTTGACAGAATACGAAGAGTCCTTTCATCTCAGTACGAAGGACCGTTCAAGGTAATCTGACGTACGAGAAAACATTATGTGGTAGTGTTATGCCCACCAAATTACGTGTTGTTAAACATGTATCATTTACGATTAAGGTTCTGTATAGGGTGTATTGACTGGAATTTAAGGCTTGACAGTTCAAACAAAGATTACCAAAGATTACCCAACTACACATTTTGCATTTTCGTAATTTTACATTTAACAGATCACCATACAAATAACTTTTTGCCTCACCCTTGGCTATGATATGCATTTTGCATTAGCATTTTTATCAATAATCATCGGCACACCTGATATTTTTTTTCTAACATCAAGGCTATAATGATTTTTGTTACTTGCACTCTATTTGCAATGTTTAAATAAGAAAAAAATGAAACAACATTATTGCTACGTTTAAATTTTTCTTTCATTTTATTATAATGATACGAAATATTATAAATAGAAATTGAATATTGCAATATATGAACAGTTTTCTTTTCTTTGTGCCTGTGTTCGTGATTAATGAAAAGGGTGTTCATAAGGTCTGTGAATGTTTTACGTGTTAATAAACCAACAAGAAGATATTTGTGTGGTAGACGGGATAACCTGTAGCTTCGTAAATAATTTCTTTTTTTGTATTGGAATAGCAATATGAATAACGAGCATCTGTTTCATGCAACCAACTCTTTTTCTTGTTTAGAGTAATTTTAAAAATTATAAATAGAAAAATAATTTTGAATATTTTTTGAGTTGTGATTAAGAACTGAAAAATAAAAGTTCATGATGCGGTCGGGTTTTTATTATAATATAGAATTTAAAACTAAAATAAAAGTAAAAAATTATATTTTAATCGTAACAAAAAATTGTTTAATTTAAATTTTAAACTGTGTTTTTCCAACATTTGAAATGTTTTTAAATTACGATATTTTATGGTGTTAAATTATTGTTACGATATTTTATTGTGCTAAAATAAAAATAATATAACTGAAACAAAATATTAGATGTTTTAAAGGACATGGCGGTGGTGCGAGAAAGACACGATGACAAACATTTAAAACGGGCCCAACTCATGTGAATATGACTATTGGATAATTGGCGAGAAAGACACGATGACAAACATTTAAAACGGGCCCAACTCATGTGAATATGACTATTGGATAATTGTTTGCACAAGGCGTTCCGGAATGTTATCGTTGTAGTTTTTTAAAGCAGAGGCGTGCACCAGATGGTCAAACGACGATGATTTGGGGGTGAGTTTATTCCATAATATGTTACATTTTTTGATTGATGTATGGAGTTGGAAAGTTCTGCGGGCGTCAGAACGTTGGCTGAAATCTATATTCGTGTGGAGATCAGTACGTGGTTTCATAATTAAACCACTAGACGAATATTTGCTTATTGCGAAAGTGGCACATTTTTGTTGCCTTGTATTTGCTGAAGATCTTTACGTCCACTATAGTATCGTTATGTTAAACAGCGTTTGTGGCATAAATATAATTGTTGACTGAAGAAAACAGAACAAAAAAATAAACCTGTCGTATAATACATATTGATTGGAAGTTGACACCAAGGAGAACTACAATCAACATTATTGTCTTTTATCGCTTCTCTCGATGTTAATTTTAGATTGCATGTTAGATTATAAATTATTTTTGTTTGTTTTAAAAGTCACAATGAAACGTCATAAATAAATTATCATTGTTCTTAGAGATCTTTTGTTGGGTTAGAGTCCGCGTTTTAGTCCGTACATTCCTTTATAGTTAAAATTTAAAATACCCTTGGAAAATAGATACCGTAGGTATCTATTCTATTAGTGAAAAGACCTACGTTTCAGAAGATGTTAATGAAAGAACTAAAACAATGTCCATAGATCGTATAAGGCCAGCATTTGGAGTTCTAGATGGAGTATGCAAAGTGTTACGAAGTTATTAACCCCATAAAAGTACATTTGTTGAAACAGTGTTTTATTCATGAACCAACGCGTTTAATGCGATTTTTCTCATTCTTGAATCAATGTATTCAAACAACTTATCTGAGAAACACGACTTATCGTTTTTTTTATTCTTGCATTTTGTTTTCTCTTAATGTGGTCCTGAATGATATATTTTTATAAATTATTGGTTTAGGTAATTTTCCATAGATTTTTTTTTATTTGACACCGGTGATCAGCTGACTTGTATTTCGAAAACTTTGAATAGTTATACCTTGCAGATCAAGGTTGTTATGTGTTGTTTTGATATAGTTACATTATTATTGTTTTTGCAGTAAATTTTAATATGGCTGTATGTAATTTGTCAAATACATACAGCAATATAACGATTTGAAGTTCAAGGAAAAAGCTCTATATATTTGAAATCCTTACTCGATTAAAGATGATTTAATTTTTTTATGTTTAAATTATTGTACAAAATATTGTGGTATTAATTTGTTTTATTTTTGTGAAAATATTTATAAACTAATTGATTTAAGATTTATAGTTTAAAATTAAATACGAACATTGTTTTGCATTTTGTTGTAATACCTAGGTCTTAAAAAGTTTCTTTGTCCTCTTGTGACACATATTGTTATTCCGATTACGCAACACAATTTATTTCAAAATAAAATCTTCAAAAGCAAACAAATTTACTCCTTATGCATTTCAAAGCGAAATGGATTAACTTTGGTGTAATGGCAACGCAATTGAATCTCGTGGTTCACATTGAATTCTACCCTGACTTGTGCGTGTTGTATCTGGGATATCATAAAATTCGTACTATGTTATAGGCCGACCGTGTGCAACTAGAGCTGAATGTACATTTCTTTCTGAGTGTTAGTAGCTGTTTATACAAGTATATTGCTAAAAAAAATGTTTAAGATTATTTGCTTTAAACTTTTTTTTCTATTTTTAATTTCATTTATTTAGATTGATTGATTCATTTCTGAGGATTTTTTTCATTATCTTCATTACCGTTTGGTTTTCTTTATTCTGCTTTCGTGGGTTGAAAGTTGTTTTTGTATCTTTTTGATTGATATATGTATGTTACTTTTAATAGAAAAAGGAAATAAACTTGGAAATTAATGTTGTTTAATGTATTGATAATAATTGATTTAGAGAAATATTATCTGTTCATAAAAAATCTTTTAATGTCAGTTTGATAAGGGATTCAATTTGGAAATTGTGAATGAACAAATTTGGTATTGAGTAATATGGTAGCCATTTTGTTTCTGCGAATTTGAACGATAATTTTTTTTATGATGATAAATGTAATCCTGATTTATCAGGATCTTTCTGACCATTTAAAGCATAAACTTAAATTTAAAAATAACCAGTTTTTTCAATCGCAAGAGAAGTCAGAAAGTATAAACGCTGAATAGAGGTCAGGTTTTATGCTCTAGTCCATATCAAAAAGAGAAAAAAAGATGGAGCTTTAATGCAATGCAGAAATTATAGTGTTGAGCCAACGAGTTACGAAACCAGAAACATTAAAAATGTATCCTCAATTCTTAAAAGTTTACTATGAAATGGTTTGCATTATTAAACCGAACTTCCATTTATTTCATTATAATATTTTTAATTCTTGATTATTTCAAAAATGTTTAGTTTTTATCCTTGCTTTGAATATCTCATTCTCACTTAAACCCAAAATTTATCATTTTTAATTCATACAGTCATATCTTTGAAATCCTAGCTACCTACCTATATGTGTATATCTAAGAAAACAAAATTCCTAAATTAAAATACAAAATAATAAAATTAAATAATAATTACAAAAAGGAAGATTTCTAAAATTTTGGAAAAACAACAAGGAACACATAAAAAAAGTAATAATTAATAAAAATTCAACATGAAAAAGGATTTTTTGATTGTTTGCACATGACATAATTTACAGAGTTAATGGAAAATCTGTTTTGTTTTGTGTTTTTTCCTTTTTTCCTCATAACAAATTTTCAATGGTTATAAAAAGGATTATTTAAATT
The DNA here is from genome assembly GCA_963693315.1 of Diogma glabrata. Classification (NCBI taxonomy): domain Eukaryota; kingdom Metazoa; phylum Arthropoda; class Insecta; order Diptera; family Cylindrotomidae; genus Diogma; species Diogma glabrata. The sequence goes on from OY856186.1 coordinate 399,969,083, forward strand.
AATTTTATGATTTTCCTTAATTTTTAATTTTCGTTTATTATCACAAAAAAAAGTTTTTTGTTTTTCAAAATTATAATTGAACGAAGGAGAGCATATAAATGTGTATTTTGGGAAAACAGATATTTTCCTTGTGGTACAATTATTTAATTTATTCTTTCAATTACGAGACGTATTATATTTTATTTATGTTTTACAGATAATAAACGATTGTTGTAGGCTCTGTATTGATTTCTGGAGTGGGTTATTTTCTTATTTCTGTTTGTGAGCAATTAAATAGAAGTAATCTTGTGAATAATTTTAATGTTTTCAATTTGAAATCATTTTTGGGATTGTTTGAATTAACCATTTCAGTTTATTGCATTAAAACTATTTTTTTGTGTTTTGCGTAGGATTCGAATACCTTCATCAGTAACAAGCTTCCTTCCTAAGTGTTGGACACGATATCTGTTTCACCCCACAGAAAAAAAAATATTTACAAATCCATCGAATTATTCAGTGATTCATTTAAACTTTAAAGTTACGGAATAAATTTAAGCCATCGAATCTCATTCAAGAATTCCTTTAATTTATATTAAATGATTGAAGTCTTAGACATTTAAAAATTCATTGGTTCGACTTCCATCTTGGTCAAAGTCTTTTAAGCGAAGCATTAACAACCATCAAAAAACCCCGATTTTCCAATAAACCGATAGTCAACCAGTATGGACGATAAATTTGGAAAACACTCTATGAGCTGATTACCCATATAAAACTAATCGATCTAGAGGTGAAACTCGATCATAAAATTGAGTGAATTTGAGTTTAATATAGCTGAGGGACGCAACAGTAGGGATAAACATCTAGAAAAAAAACTTTTTAGCCGGAAGTGAAACACCGGAAGTTGGTATAGAGAAATATTGGAAATAGTTCTAAAATTTTATATCCCAAGTCTCAATAAGATCGAAAGCCTGGATTAGAAATTATTGAAGATTTAAACTTAGAGGCGTTCGGGATACCTCCGTCATTTTGTTCAATTTTGAAATGAATCCAGATTTGCCATTTTCAAGTGAACCTGGATTATTTTCTAAAGTTTCATCAAGATCCTATGCAGAAATATCACGAGTATAGTAGGAATTACAATATGTGTCACAAAAACACATAAAAACCGAGAAAATAAAAATAAAATAAGAGCAAAAAGTAAATTCATTTTAAAAAATATATTTGAAGATCGTTTTTCCGAGCAAGCAATGTGTGTCATCATTAGGGAATATTCCACGGCTACGATTGAGGGCAGCTACCGTTAACTAATTATAGTTCATCCGCCAGTACAACTAAGATATAATCTTGGTTAGTGATATATCACGACTATTCACAATGGTATTTGGTATCTTACGTTAACTCATATGCCAATAGCAGGGACTGTAACTACCAATAACTTCCAAATCAATAAAAACGGATGTCTCCATGCGAGTATAAATAGTCAGTTTGTGTAATACAATGTGGAATATATATAGGCTTATAATTAATTGTATTACACTTGTTCAAATATGACTGATAAAATTAACAAAAATTAATCTTATAGTCATCCTATAGAATTCAACTGTTAGGTCTAATTTTTAAATACGTCACAACTTCATAAAAATATAATTTGCTAAATGCGACAGAAAAAAAACTTTCGTCGGCTTTCCGAAAAAATGGTCGCTTTAGCACTGCGCCAGAAGGTTTAATTCGATTAGTGTGAGCTCCAGTTTCCGGATTTTTGAAATTTATTGAATGATTCACCTTTAATGGATGAATCCTTCATTCTCAAGGCAATCGTAGACTCTCCAGTAATCTGAAACAATAATCGTTCCCGGAAGTGCCCACTCTTTAATGATCGGCACAAGTGTTGGAGAATCAGGTTTTTAACTGGTACCACAAAAACTATGGCAGTCTCCTCTTCTTTTCCCCACAAATACATACAAACATATTTAAAAGATATGGTGTCTAACGATATTGAAATTATTCAACTTAAGTAAATAAAAAAGTGATGATGAAGTTTCAACTTTGAAATAGTCATCCCATCAGTGGCGTAATTGATAGCGTGTCTGCCTGAGGATTCGTACAAGGCTCTGAAGAGTTCGAATTTATCGAAAACACGTAAAATGAGAAGTGGAGTTTTTATTTGAGAAACTTTTAACCATATCTTTGAACTGAAAAAATTCCAATTACTTCGGTAAGTTTAATTGTTCTTAAAAATCCCCAATATATTTTAAAGATGTTTTTTGAAGTGAAAACTTTTTAGGCCGCGTTGTGCAATTTTGTATGCAGAAAAATTTATATATTCGAGTCATCGTCCCGCTAAATATTTAATATAAAATAAATATTAAAATAGAGTGAGATAAAATGTAATCATTTGTTTTTTCTTAATCTCATTTTCTTGATTTATAATTTGTTTTTTTTTTCTTTTTTATTGAATTTGATTTTTTTTCTTTTTATAATAGTATAGTAAGTAAAGATTTTGTTGTCTTTTTAAGTAAAATAAAAAAAATTGTTTTTGTCGTATTTGATTTTTGTATTTTTCTTTATGCTTTTTAATAAAGAAGAAGCAATTGATAGTATGAATAACCTAATTATTGCTGAAATTAATGATAATATAAATTATAAATAATTTTACTCTCGTTCTCTTGATTCATATTTTGGTTTTTTCTTTTCCTTGAATTTTCTGAAAGTTTTTCCAGTTAATACCAGGGTGTAAGTGTGCTAAATAAGAAAAACGTTTATTATATTAAGACGATAAAAATACAGCTATTACACAGTTTTAAGTTTTTGCTTCTGTCGGCAGTCCTCAAGAGTCAAGACTACGTTCATTTTTTTAAAAATAAAATGTTTAAAATATTTTCAAATAAAATACAATATGTGTCACAACAACACATAAAAACCTTTAAAAGTCCCACAACAACATGCGTTCTAATGATCTAAATGGACGCAAATATAACTAAATATAACTAAACAATAAACCCTATCACATATAAAATATGACTTAGGAAAATATTTAATGATTGAGTAGAGAAAATAAAAATAAAATAAGAGATAAAAAGCAAATTGTTTTAAAAAATTTTGCAGGGAAAAAGTGGCATAATCCTCAATTATATGACGTACTACCTTCCTCAAAAAATAAATCCCAGATATAGAGTTATATGAAGGCTCGTTTCTTTAAACAAGCAACAGCATGCCATCATCAAGGATTATTCCATAGCTAAAATTGAGCAGAACAGATCTTCCGGCAGCACCCCTAAGATACCATCTTGGCTAGTGAGATCTCACTACTATCACCAGTGGTATGTGATATCTCACGTTAACTCATATGCCAATACCAGGGACTGGAGTACGCGGGGTTGTCACACCCGTGGATCGAAAATAAAAATAAAATTAACAAATCAATAAAAACTGATCCCTCCATGCGATTAAATGTTATTTATAAATTTGTCGATTTTAGTTTAGCATACACTTACCCACTGCCCTTCTAGTTTGTGACATATATGATATTTACGTTTTCCAAATTTTGATTCGTCAATATCAACCGTTTTTCTCCTCACCATCGATTCTCTTTCTCAGTGATCATCCCATCGTAAACCACCTCTATACAAAATGATAACCAATCGGTAACTGGGGGTGTGATAGTTTAAAAAAGCTTTATTATTATACCCTTCTTATTACACATTATCAACCCACAGGTTAACAAAACCTAAAGTTTGGAATAACGAAAAAAGCGACTCTTCTAAAATGTCCCAACTCTCACAAAGATTATTGTATTGCAAAGTATTGACTTTTGCTTGCTGTAATTTTATCGTATTAGTTATTAAGTTGTTATTTAGTTGTTGTATTTCCGTTTTTTAACGGTCAACTAAAATTTTGGACAAAGGCATTATTTCAAGAAATAACAGACTCCTCTATTGAGCTTGTCACCACTTTCAATATAAAGTAGTGGTCCTTATGAACTTGACCATCAAATGCACACAAGTAAATTTTTTGCCAGCCAATTTTTTAATCTCATAATTTCATAATTAAATTAAATTTTTTATTTTATTTATAAAATATGGAGGGGCTGGAATCTCACAGCTCTGAGATATCAAGACTTCGGTCTGGGTTAAGGATTTTGATATAGTTTTCAGGAAAAAACTTTTATGAGGACATGGTTTTTAGTTTTGGGCAGCGATGTATATCAAACATAACTCTTTGTTAAAGTACAAGTATTTTTTATCTCTGTTTAAAAATTTATTACAAAACTAACACAAAACATCAATACGTAACCGGAAAATTATAATCAAAATTCCAAAAACATTGCTAAATTAAATAAAATCAAACTTTTTTCAAAATTCCAAAAATTAGAATAAAATCAAATATTTAAACTTTTTTTAAATTCCGATAATATTCCCAAAATTCTTAAAAAATGTTTAAATTCCAAAATTCTAAAAATATTGCAAAAATTATTACAAAATCAAAAATTAAAACTTTTTTTCAAAATTCCAAAATTTATAATAAAATCAAAAATTTTAAATTTTTCAAAATTCTAAAAATATTCAAAAAATTCTTACAAAATCATATACTAAAACTTTTTCCGAAATTCTAAATATATTGCAAAAATTATTTCAAATTCCAAAAATACAAACTTTTTCAAAATTCCAAAAATATTTCAAAAACTATAACAAATTCAAAAATTTAAATGTTCAATTACATTTACGTCATGAAAACAGCTACATTTTTTTTCCAAAAAATTGGCTAAAAAAATAAATGAAATCATTTTTTGACACACTTGGCATTATTTTTTTGACAAACTTATAATGCCATAATTCCCTATAATAATAATAAAATTTCATGTCATACAAACTATTAATTTTATTTTTTTCTAAAAAAATTGGGTAAAAACTAAATAAAAATCTTTCTTTTGACACACTTGACAACATTTTTTTGACAAACGTATAATGCCTTAATTCTCAATAATAATAATAAAATTTCATTTCAAACAAACAATATTAAACATTTTAAAAAAATTTTAAGTTGGTTAATTAACTTAAAATAATGATGGTTTGGTTTCCAGTTGTTTAAATTGATTTAAAATAATTTATTTTATTTATATTTTCAAATGTTTGAGAATGACCATTTATGGTTGAAACATGTAACAAAATATTATATAAAAAAGTTGTTAAAGCAAAAAATTATTAAATTTATTTTAAATAAATTATTTTAAAACAATATTAGTTTTTTCCAAAAAATTGGGTAAAAAATAAATAAAAATCTTTCTTTTGACACACTTGACAACATTTTTTTGACAAACTCATAATGCAATAATCTAGTTTTTGATCTCACATACCAATCTTTTCCATCAAGATTTCTCCAAATTCAATGTTCGTACTCGTAATTACTTAAAATGAACGTTTTTTAAGCCAAAAAGATGAAAATTTGCTATTTTTGACACACATAATGATTTTTTCGACACACTTCCGGTACAGTTATCGAACACAGCGTCCTTTCGGACGTGTCCTTTGAGTATACCTATTTTTAGAAAAAAAATTTTTGAAATCCCTCCAGCGGTTTTCCCTGCAGCGTAGGTAATGACGGACGGCTGGCCGGCCGGCCGACAGACAGACATGCATTTTTTTTTACTTTTTTAGAATCAGTAAGTCCTAAAACGTCGAGAAATGCCAAAAAAGTGGGGGTAAGAATTTTACTTTAGGTCTTTCAGACCGAAGTAATAAATTTCTAATTTTAAATTAAAACAGCCTATATTATTTTATTTGTTAAATTAAAATAAAAAATAATTAACTAATAAATATAATTAAATAATATATGTAAAAATATAATTAATTAAATTAAAATATAATTAATTAATTATATATATGTATTAATTTTTGCATTATCTCCATTATAAATTAATTTTTTCGCTAATCGATGAAATTTGTATTTAAAAAGTTAAAACAAATTGACAAAAAATAAAATTGAGATTTTGACATACTTATTGTCAGTCAGACTTATTGTTAAAAATTAATTCAATGAATTAGTTGTGATATAAAATCACTCCGATAGAAAGTTATCCCATCATGAATAATAAGACTGAATCTTACCAAACAGTGCAATTTACGAAATTTTTTGCTATCCATACAACTGTCGATCGATTTAGTTTCGAGCCAATAAGAACATTTTTTTAAACTTAAAATAATTTATCATTCTCATCAGAGCTAGGCAACTAGATAAGCTACCAAAAAAAGTTAATGTCTATAAACAAATTTACTGTTCTAGCGAATTATAAGAAACAAAAAATTTACATAAACATGTAATTATTAGATTCAGATTTAGCCAATTAATTTCTCTAGTGATCACTATTGTTGTTATACTCTAGCCATGCTAGCATTAAATAGAAACTTGTAAGGATGAGAAGAAAATGAATCCTCTTCACTTCACTTTACTTCACAGTATATGTTCTTGCCTGATTAACAATATTGGGTAGAATTTTAAAATTTTTTGTTTATAATTTTTTGTACTACCGGTTTCAATCTTATAAAGACCGTTTTAGTTAAGTCTTAGGGTTTCGTACTTTGAAAAAGTAAAAACGATACGCTATTGGTGAGACTTCGGTGTCCGTCCGAATTTCTACATAATCGATTTACTCTAAAACTAGTGCTATCAGCTTGAAATTTTTCACAGTTATACAATGTATTTGTCCACGCCCACTGAGAACAAAAGAATTATGAATATTTGTTTTTATCAATATTTTATGGACATTGATAAGGAGATAGTAAAACAAGTTTTTTAAGGAACCGAGTTTTTTTTTTAAAAATCTAAAGAAATCCAAATATTTCAAAAAGACATTACAATAAATTATCGACTGCTTAGTTTTTAAGTTATTTTAAAAAATGTGTGTTTAGTTATTTGCCTTTACTTCGAACATTACAAAAGAAAAAATTGAAAAAATTCAAGGTTGCAGGAATTTTGCATAAAAACCGTTTTTATTGTTTTGGTTGTTATAATTTCAAATGTTCATTGGAGGGTTGAGAGTAAAAATTACGAAAACAATATATTTTTGGTCATGTCAAGTGGGGTATCATATGAAAGGTTATTTTTTTTCTAGTCTAAAACAATTTTTTTTGTAATTTTCGAAAGCACAGTTTTTGACTTATTTTAGAAAAAGTGAAATTTTAGTTTTGTCCCCCCCCCACTTATCTCCCAACATTACAAAAGAAAAAATTTAAAAAAATCCACGGTTTGGCAAAAAAAATAAGACATTTTTTTTGGTCGTTATAATTTCAAATGTTCTTTGGAGGGGGGGAGGGGGGGTTGAGAGTAGAAATTTTGAAAAAAAAAAATATTTTTGATCTGGACAAGTGGGGTAGGTGTCATATGAAAGGTGATTTTTTTTCCAGTTCAAAATAATTTTTTTGTAATTTTCGAAAACACGGTTTTCGACTTATTTTTAAAAATGTGAAAATTTGCCCCTTTATCTTCGAACATTACAGAAGCGAAAAATTGAAAAAATTCACGGTTATAGGTAATGTTGTAAATATTGAACGAAAACTATAGCGGTTAGCTCATTATTTCAAATGTACCTTTCTGGTTGAGAAAAATTTAAGAAATTTCCAAAAAAAATTATTTTTGCCCTGGACAAGTGTGGTGTCATATGAAAGGTTATTCTGTTTCTAGTCTAAAGCAGTTTTTTTCGTAATTTTCAAAGTCACCATTTTTGATTTAAAATTGTGTTTTTGTGAAGAACTATTCACGTAGAATTTAAATTCTTTGATAAGGATCAATTTTGTTACTTTGCAGCAAATGTATAATTTAGTAACTCAATCTAACTCAATGTAACTCAATCTAAATAGTATATTAAGAAACTAGTTTCATAATCGACGATTTTATCGCACGCAATCTGTTTAGAAAACGACCCGCGCAGCGGGGAGTTTTCTAAAGGATAAGTGCGATAAAACGTCTTATGAAACGAGTTTTTTATACTATTTTTTCTGTTTTGCATTTTTTGTCTTGAAATTTAAAAAAATATTTTTTATGTTTTAATGTTTTAAAGAAAATTTCTAAAAATTTCAATTCAAAATAGTAAGCTCTGCGTTTCTTCATATTTCTATATATTTTTTTGTTGCAAAACTAGCTTACATAAAATGTGTATTTTATTAAAATATAGTCAATTTGATATTTTGTTATTATTACTAATTATTTTAATTAATTAAAATATTTAACACTAATTTAGATTATTTTTTAATAATAAGATTAATTAATAAGAATAATTTTATTTATATAATTATTCGTTTTAACTTTCACTGACGTTTGTATGACCAATGTGACCAACCTTGAAAAACAAAACTTTGCGTATCTTAATGAAGGCCATTTCGATACGCATTTGGGTATCGAAATGACTTTATTTTAGACGCAAAATAGAAAAAATATTTTATAATATTAAGGTTCTGAAATAGTCTTAAATAAGTTATGGTTAGTTAGATGAACTTAGCTTAAAAAAACATTATTCGGGCTGACAGTAATTTAGTTTAGTAATTTAGTTAGTAATCTTCATCTTCTTAGTTTAATTAGTAATCTTCGTTGTCCAAGAACTGTAACCGTTTGTTATCGGTATACGCATTTCATTAAATCTCAATGATTTCGAGAAAAACTGTATTTATGTTTGACTAATAAATGAATTAAATTAAAAAATTTTGCCACCATAAACAGTTATGGGTATTTAGATGCTACTGCGTTGAGTGGAGGTAGATTTTAATATTGAGGCTCGCCGCTAGTGGCGTTGAATTCTCCAGGAGATAAATGTGATGATCGAGATGTTGTTGGAGATGTTGTATCCAATATAACAAGTTACTTTGCATGTGTTGATTAAGCTGAATCTTCGGTTATGATTTAATAATTTTACTGTTCACGTAAAGTAAACATAAAAGGCAGCAGATAAAATGTTGTTGTATCAACCATATAATGAGTTAAATTTATTTCCCAAATTCTTCAGGTGCAGTAGCTTCCACATTCACTAATGGCCTTGAATCATTATTAAGTAGCACGAATATAAATTAGATTACCTCAATACACAATAACATTTCAGAGTTTAATTGTATCTATACGAAATAGCTTATACTATAGCTTACATGAAATTTGCCTTGTCGTATTTATCAAATTGATGGCGAGGCGATGCAATATAATGTACATAGAGAATTACATTTTTAATTTAACACGAAAAATAAGAACTTAAAACTATTTGGAAAAAACAAAATCTGAATAATAAAAATATATATTTTGTTTTTTTAATAAATGTTAACGAAGTCATCGCCTGCTAAATTTTAAAATTTTTGAGAAATTATTTTAGTTTTGATGTTCGCCACAACACTCCCCCCCTAGTGCCATCGAAGATGGAACGATATAAATAAACAAATTAAGTAGAGTTGAGGGGGAAAGAAGGAAAAAGTTCTGCTTAAGCAGTTGTAGCGAATAAGAAAAAGTTTGGAGATATTGTTTAGAAAACGATACCATTTGGTGGAGAAAAATTATGGGTCTTACGAATTGGAGTTCTGAAAAAAAAGAAACGAACAATTATGGAGTTATGGTAACACAAGTGGAGATATAGATCTGACAGAGCTGAGTTGCCTGAGACCAATATTTGTGGAGAAGTGTACCACGAGTTAAAAGGTTCGTTTAAAAAATAGCAGAAGCAGAAAATTAATCGTCGCTGATGCTGAGTGTCTGACAGAACAAAGTTCTCTGAGACAATACTAGTATCTAACAAACGTGAATGTTAGTTTATTTTTTCGAAAAGTAGTTGTTAAAAGCAAGAAGAAGCAGAAATTTTGCTTAAGCGAAGGAGTGCATATGGTAACGTTAGGATGGTAAAGTCTAACAGTATAAAGTTGACTGACCAATGTTTACCTTGGAGACATGTACCATAGAAAGAGATCTCTGTGAGAAGAAATATCTGATTTACGACGAAATGTTGTTTTAAATATCTATAAGAACCATACCTGTTCGTCAACAGCTAAATGGTTAAAGTCAGAAGATGATCATGTTGCAAAAATATATGAGTAACGTTGGGGATATTCTTTGAGATCAGATATATTGAGGTTCTGTTTAATTAGATCAAATTTGATTTTTATATCCATAAGGACTATACCTGTTCTGTCAACAGATAGATAGTTAATGTTAGAAGATGGTCATGTCATGGTAACATATGGATAAAGTTAGGGATACTAAATAAAAAAAAATCAGAAAATTCGAAAAATTTGTTTCGGCCCATGAGATAAGGCGAGTGGAGTGGCTCTTAAGAAGGAAGAAGGTGATTAATTCGGCCCATGAGTAACGGAAAATGAAGTGGGTCTTACGAAGGAAAGAGTTGTGAAGACAAAAAGAAATTTTAAAAAATTGATCGCACTAGCAGGATTTGCTTGGCTTGAAAGTCGAAAAATGAGAATTTGGAGAGAGAAAGAAAAGAATGTGTCACTAAGAGGAAACAGGATTATGGCTAAATAGCAGAAATGACTAGCAGGAAAAATATGTGATCACTGATCACTACGGGTATATATATTTCACGATAAAAACATCGCCTACTAAATTTTGAAATTTTTCAATTTAAATGTTTGCCACAACACTGCTCCCCTAGTGCCATCGAGATGAGATCTGATTAACGACGAATTGTCGTTTTTAGATCTAAATACTGTTTTTTCGTATTATTATATACACGGAACCCTCGGCGAGCGAGTTATATTCGCACTTGACCCGACTTTTTTTTATTAAAGTGAAGAATAATTGTTAGTGAAATATACAAGTTCATCAAATACTTTATAATGTATTGTCACGTCACTCCGAAGAAAATATTAATATTAACAATATTGTGATTACATTTATGTGTTCAGGAAAAACCCTCGATGTATATTCATAGTTCGTTTGTTTAACGCAATATGCAAAAAACAATAAATCTTGCCATATGCGAATAAATGGATTAGTGTTCCTGATTAAACGTTTTGGAGTTTTTTATATGGAGTTTTATATTTGAAAATGGCGTTAATTTTTTTTTAAATTAAGCTTTACACTTCAAAATGGCGCTATATTTTCACAATTTTTTTGAGCTAAAACAGCAATCAGGCTTGCAATATCGAGCGTTTTGGTTTGGGAATAGGGCTTCAGGTATCAAAATAGTTTGAGAAATATCAACGGGAAACAATCGGTCATATATAGCAATGCAATGATGTTACGTTAAAGAATGGCGTTTAATTATAAGCTGGAATTTTAAAGATAACTTTACGTGAATGATTGATTAGTTATGAGTTTTCATATTTAAAGAATAATTTTAATTCAAATTAAATTAATATTCAGTAAAAGTAGAGTTTCTTCAGCGTAAAAAAAGAAAAATATACTTGTATAAATAGTGGTGACAACAACAAATCTACTAAAAACAAATAAATTTTAATGTTTGTTGTTGAACATACAGTACAACATAAAAACACAACAACTTTCGTAGCCTTTGGTTTTGTTTTATTGTAATGTGGTTCTATGAACAAAATAAAACAAGAAATGTTTAGTGAGGGTAGGCGATGTTCCTTGTTAGAAATATATTTGATTTTATTTCCATTTATATTTGTTGGTCGTTTGTAGTTTGATTACCCTTAAGCAGTTTTTTTGTGGCAAATTTCATTTTTTGTTCGAAATGACCCCTTATATGATTCCTTAATATATAAATATTTTTGTTTAGTTGAAAAAAGAAAAGTTTTAAAAATTCAAGTTAAAACAATTCTTTAAGAAAAATTACAAGGATATACATTATACATACTCATAAAAAGGAAATAAAATCAAGATTTTTTTTTGCAAATTTTTGTTTACGTTGTTTTATCTGAAATGAATAGAATTCTTTAGCAGTTTTTCTTATGTAACAAAAAAAAATTCATCTTTTACAAAAAGTTCTTCGAATCTTTTCTCGAACAAATGTATATTCTTTTTGTGTTTTGAATTAAAGTTTTTTGTTTTATTAAACGAAATTTATTTTTGAAGTTTTACCTTTCACATAGAACCTTTTCTGAATTATATTACGTACAAGTTTTGTTTTTGGAATAATTTTACCGAAATAATATTTTCTTTTCCTTATCACCCTAGTGTTTAAAACACTCAATGCTGTGACTTTAACCTTCGTTTTATCAGTGATAAAATTGATCCAAAATTGTATTGTAGGACTCAGGCGTCACACCAAATAAAATAAAATAAAAACAATAAATCAGTTTAATATATGAGGCGTCAAAGGAAGGATAGGAGATTCAATATTCATTAATATTAGTTATAGAAGACTCAATTGTGTGGTAAACTAAACAAAAGAAGAGAAATAATATTCAATTCAGTGAAGTTAGACATTGTTATTCGAAATCAATTCTCGAAATATGAAATGTTGGTATACATTTTTTTGTTGTGACTGTATAGAAAATGTTTTAGGTTCGTATCATCTACCAATAATATTTTTTGTTGAGTTAAAACGGGCCAAAAATATTTTGGAATAGAAATTTTGTTAACCATCAGTTTTATTATACATCGGTTTTAAATCAAATTTTATCATAAAAAACAAATTTGAGTAAGACAGTAAGAAAAATAAAATCTTAGCATATTTTGAAATTTAAACATAAGAAAGGTGAAATTTCGGCAGTTGGATAAAAATTGGAAGTTGGGAAAATTAGAAGGATCAGAAAGTTAAAACTAAAGCAAAATTTAAAAGGTTAAAATTAAAACTAGATAAATTATAAATTTGAAATAAGAAATCAATTAAAAATCTTTAAAATCAAACATTATAGGGAATTAAAAAATTGAAAATTGGTATAAGAGGAAAAATGTCGGAAAAGCTAGAAAGTTTATTTGCTACATATAAAGACAATCTGAAAATAGAAAGTTGAGAAAATAGAAAGTTGAGAAAATAGAAATATTGATAACTAATAAATAAGATAATTTAAAAACTGCAAAATAGATTAAATAGGAATAATGGAAAACTACAAAAAGAATTCTAAAATTGCATAATTTGGAAGTTTAATAAGTGATATAATCTAGAAGAACAAAAACATGAAAATTTGGAAATAAGAGATCCAAAACTAAAAATAGTTACAAAATTAAACTAAAGTTTCTAAAGATTATTTTATTTTCAAACTTACTGTCCTTCCTGCAGTTTTTAAATTTTTTTTGTCCTGCAATTTTTATATTTTGTTTTTGTTAATATTTTTCTTGGTTTTAGATTAATTTTCTAGCTTATCAATTTTTGAATTTTTAAAATTTTAAGTTTTCTCAATTTTTTATTCTGTTATGTTTTTACCTTTAATTTTGTAAAATTTCATGTTTCTAGTTTGCCAAGTTCTTAGATTTTAAATTATCTGCTCTACTGAGCAAAACAATAATGAAGTTTTTAATTAAGTAGTAGAAAAAAGGATTGGAAAATTGAAATAAAAAAGAAATAAACATTGGGAAACTGATATATAAAATAAAGAAGATTGAAAATTAAAACTAGAAATAAAAAAAACGTTCTATGAGATAAAATATTTGCATATTTAAATGTATTTTAATATTTTTAAAATTTACGATTGGAACGTTTAAGAACGGGCTAATTTTTAAATTTTGTAAACTGAAATTTTGTTAAATTAGAAAATTTGATAAAAAGAATTAACATCATTTACAGCGCACTATACAAATTTAAAATATTTACGAGTTTAACGAATATCATGGAACAACGTGGACAGGAGGTATCTTGGTAAACTAATAAATACATTAAAACATATTGGAAAGCAATAAAAACATTAAACAAAGATTAAAAAATTAAATTTATAAACAGACAAAAATTAGCTTTTAGTAAAAGCTAATATAGATAGGCTAGAAAAATATTCTAGTTAAGAGAAGTATTATAAAATAAAGATAATTTTAATAAAATTAGAAATATTTTGATGAAAAAAAAAATTGAAACGGAAGTTTAGGCAAATACAAAATGTAATAATGAGAAGAACCAGATCATTGGATGACTAAAATATTGAAAACAATCAGAAAATAAAAATTTCGCAAAAAATTTAAAAAATTCAAATATCAAAACTTCTTTTAAAATAATTTCATAACTTAGAAAACTATTTGTTTGTAAAACAAAAACAAATAAATTGAAATATTTTAAATAGCAAAATTGGGAAATAAGAAAATTAAAATTTCAAATCGTCATAAAATATCAAAATTATGAAAACCAAAACAGTTGAAATAAAAAAGGTTGAAGCGTTATACTTTAGCAACTTAGAAAATGGAAAAAAACAAATCAGGAACAAAGACAGCTAGAATATGAAACAATTTAAGAAATTTGTCTAAAAAGAAAGATAATTGATGCTGTGAAACTGGGCGAATTGCAACATTGACAATTTTGAAATATTAAAAATTAGCAAAAATTATATTGGAGAAATAGCAACAAAATATTAGGCAACACAAAAACAAAATAATTCGAATAGTTTAAAATATAAATATTACTACTAAATATATATGTTAAAAATGGTTTAAAGTTGGCAAATTTTTATTGGAAAATATAAAATTAGAATAATAAAATTTTTATTAAATAGTAAATTTAATAAAAATTTAATTTTTATTAAATTTTTAAAGTTTATTAAATTTTTAAAAAATAATAAAATTATAATTTAATAGCATAAATTAAAATCAAACAAAACGTTATAAAAATTTTGAAAATTAAAGAACTAACAACTTTAAAAACAAATGAGATTGGACATTATAAATATTGAGCTAATTTATTTTTTTAAAATTTTTATTTTTTTTTTTATTATTTTTTTTAATTTTTTTAATTAATTTTTTTTAATATGTTATTTCCTTTTTTGTTAATTGTTTTTAACAAAAACATTATCAAATTAAATTTAAATTGTATAAATTTAAAAAAAACTCGCAATAATTGTATAATTTTGAATCAAATGGAAAAGTTACGACTATAGTTTATAGCAAACTATATATTATAATATTTAGTATATAGCAAAACGACTTTAGCAAACAACAAAAATACAAATTAACAGATGAGGATGGACGCTAAAAATTAGTTATAGTGATTAGTTGTGTTCCAAAATTTTATACAAAATATGGTCTGAATAGCGACAACTGTGAAGAAATAAATTCAAAAATTCAGATAACTTACTTTACGATTTGTGTTTTATCGATTTTTGCAACTATAGCTTTTAGTTTGTTGAACTATTTGTATCGAAACTTAACCCACTTGTGTATTTCATAAATAAAAAAAGATAATTAAAAAAACATTCGAAGTAATATTTCATCTTCCAACAAACGAATATCAACATTTTTGGTTGTACGACCGAAGTTTGTTGTTTTTCTTCAAGTTATTTTTTCAGCAACATCACATTTCGGAAATAGAAATTTCCTACAAACAGAACAACCCTACATAAGTGTAAGGAAATTAAATTAATTTCTAAAAAATTGATAAAAATGTCAAGAGCTTGATAATATATGGTATTTTGAATGTTATTGTTGGGAATGTGGGATATGTTGTGCTTTTGGTTGTTGTTTAAAATGGATGACGTACCAATTTTAGAGTTGATATATGAAAGATCTGTTTCTATTTAGTAGTATCAAGAATATTTCTTTTTCGTGTTTTTTTGTGTTGTATCATTTTCAAGAAAATATAAATAACTAAGTTTAAAATTGGGTTGAGTAAATATTAACGTAACAATCTTGTTCATAAGCTTAGAAAATTGGCGCCTCAAGCTTATCTATTATCAGTTATAATTATATTTTCGTTATTTTCTTGTCTTTTGAAGCACGATACAATCGGTGAGTCGAGAAAATCACCAAAATAAGTTTTAAATTTTTAAAATGATTTTATTGAAGTATGATAAAATTCGTTCAGACTGTGTTTGTATGTTCTGGAAATATGGTTACATAATATTGCAAGACCGCAACTTAACAACTTACAACTTCAATTAAAAATTTCTTCGAAAGCTCGTTTCAAGAAAACGTGAAAATTGAAAACATTATTTTATTTTGTAAATGAATAACAAATCACATCCATCTACAATTCCATCACTACAGTATTCTGAATAGAATTTAAATTAAATTGTATCTACTAGTCAATCTGAAATAAATAAATTAGATCACTTTATACGATTGGTGGTATTTGTCGTCAATTTTTTTTACCATTCAACATTTGTCCATGTTTTCTTGTGTATTTTTTCATAATACGTACACATATTATTTTACTGGGTTTGAATCAATCATTTTGATATACAACAACGAAATTTGATTATGATTAAGGTTAATGAAAAATAACTTTATTGTATGTATAAAGCTTAGTTGAAAAGTCGTTAAACTTAATTAAAAACACCGATCTTATAGTTTGTCTATATAACAATATCTGAATAACCGAGGCTTATACGATGTTTTATTACTTCGGTCTGAAAGACCTAAGTATTACATTCATGAGCTAAAGGTGAAATTCTAACCCCCACTTTTTTGGCATTTCTTGACGTTTTAGGACCTACTGATTCTAAAAAAGCAGAAAAAAATGTACGTCTGTCTGCCGGCCGGCCGTCCGTCCGGCCGTCACAACCGACAAAATCTAAAAAACGGCTGAAGGGATTTGAAAAATTTTAAATTCTAAAAATAGCCACCCTCAATTGTAAGAGCCGAAGGGATGATGTGTTCGATAACTGTACCGGAAGTGTGTCAAAAAATCGTCAAGTGTGTCAAAACAAGGAAATATGCATATTTTTGACTTAAAAAACGTTCGTTTTAAGTAATAATAAGCAGGAACAAAGAATGTGGAGAAATCTGGATGGTTGGGATTGGTATGTGTCATGTGAGATCAAAAACTAGATTTTTGCATTATAAGTTTGTCAAAAAAATGTTGTCAAGTGTGTCAAAAGAAAGATTTTTATTTATTTTTTTACCCAATTTTTGGAAAAAGCAAAATTAATTATTTGTTTGAAATGAAATTTTTTTATTATTATTATTGAGAATTATGACATTATAAGTTTGTCAAAAAAATGATGTCAAGTGTGTCAAAGGAAAGGTTTTTATTTATTTTTTACCCAATTTTTTTAGAAAAAAATAAAATTAATAGTTTGCATGACATGAAATTTTATTATTACTCTATATCCTTGGTTCTCAAACTTTTTGAAGTCGGGGAACACTAAGCTCTAATATATTTTTAGGCGGAACATCTACAATACAGCATACACTTTACAATAGGGGGCGAGGGTGGCTAATATTTTTGAAACCAAAAGTGCAATAAAAAACAGAATAATGTTTGCCAAAACACTCCATTATTTACTACGTTTTCATGCTTAGTTCAAAACGATTTGAAAACCAAATTCGAATTGAATTCACCATGAAAACATCAACAATTACAGTTTTGAATACTATTTTTTTTAAATACGATCTCGATTTTTTTTGGGATCGTATCGGTATCCAAATATTCGAAAATACATAAAAACGGATCGTGTCATGCGCAGTAAAATGTTTATGTTTGTTTTTAATTACAAAACAACTAATTTCACATTGATTTATAAAATGTTTATTTCATTAACTTTATTTAAAAGAAAAATACAATCAAGCATAAAAAAATAAAATATTGAACACAATTAATGAAACACAATTAAACGCTTTTTGACATTTTGACAGTTTTTCAACACAGTTTTAAAAACGTTTTCAACCCGTTTTCAATCCAATCATGAAAACACTTTACAGTTTGAAAACGGGATGAGGATTCAATTCTTTTTCGATCTGCATGAAAACGTAGTAATTATAAAGAAAAAAGGAAACCGAATCGTGTCGCAGCGTGTGATTGGCAACCCCCTGCTTCCAAGTGCTACTTTTAGAAAATAATATGTATATAAATAAAATATGTACCGATATCGATTGATGCAAATATATTTATTGAAAGCACAATTAAAATTACAATACTTTTAAAAAAATCTCAAACTTAATGCGATCCATGAGCTTGACGATCTTTACTGATCTCAGCGATATCGGGGCGAATAAATTATTCCCTAGTCTCTCACGTTTGTTTGTCTTTATATATATCTTGTCTTTATATATATGTTTGTCTTTATATATATGTCTTTATAGTTGAAAATCCTGCTTCGCAAAGTTATATCGTGGAAAATAACAATAAAATATTCAAGGATTTTTTGCTTATACTCGAGTATTCATCTTTAACAGAGATCCAAAAATTTTCTGGAGTATTTTCATGGAACTGTAATTTTAATCCACGATCTGAAGAAAGCGACGTCAATTCTTCTTCTTCATTTAAAGTAAAACTAGAAAATTTGGAAGAAGTAAACGGGTTTCTTATCCAATCATTTGTTCATATCGTGTGAAACCAAAACTTCATACATTTTTTATTTATTTATGTGTAAAAGGAGAATTTTAATAACTGCAATAATATTTTATGTTTTCAAGAAGTAATTTTAACCCGAAAGATATTTTTATTCATACAAAGCCGAGAAACGTGTAAATTTTACGTACGTGTAAATTTTACATTGAATTGATTTTTATTTTCAAACAATTTTTAATTGAATTGATTGTACATTTGATTTTTTCGCGGAACAGTGGAAAGTGCATCGCGGAACACCAGTGTTCCGCGGAACACGCTTTGAGAACCAATGCTCTATATTACTAATTATGGCATTATAAGTTTGTCAAAAAAATAAGTCAAGTGTGTCAAAAAACGATTTCATTTATATTTTTAGCCAATTTTTTGGAAAAAAATGTAGCTGTTTTTATGACGTAAATGTAATTGAAAATGAAATTGGACACGGAAATTTTTGAATTTGTTATAGTTTTTGAAATATTTTTGGAATTTTGAAAAAAATTTGTATATTTGATTTTGTAATAATTTTTGCAATATTTTCAGAATTTTGGAAAAAGTTTTAATTTATGATTTTGTAAGAATTTTTGGAATATTTTAAGAATTTTGAAAAATTTAAAATTTTTGAATTTATTATAATTTTTGGAATTTTGAAAAAAGATTCAATTTTTGATTTTGTAATGATTTTTGCAATATTTTTAGAATTTTGGAAAAATATGAATTTTTAAGAATTTTTGGAATATATTGGAATTTAGAAAAAGTTTAAATATTGGATTTTATTCTAATTTTTAGAATATTTTTGGAATTTTGAAAAAAGTTTGATTTTATTTAATTTTTACAGTATTTTTGGAATTTGGAAAGAAATATGAATTTGTGATTTTGTAATATTTTCTCGAAACGCTAAATGGAGAGGTTTTTGAGTAGTTTGCTGAGTGTATCATCTTTTCACTAAATTATGTTAATTTATGATCTGTTATAAATTTTCCGGCATCGTATTGATGTTTCGTGTTAGTTTTGTAATTAATTTCTAAACAGAGATAAAAAATACTTGTACTTTAACAAAGAGTTATGTTTGATATACATCGCAGCCGAAAACTAAAAACCATGTCCTCATAAAAGTTTTTTGCCGAAAACTGTATCAAAATCCTTAACCCAGACCGAAGTCTTGATATCTCAGAGCTGTGAGATCTCAGCCCCTCCATATTTACGATTTACGTTATTCTCATATTTTTAAATGACTGTCTATAAGAGGTATTGTGTTTGAAGCTTATTTGAACATACCCATATTTTGTTTCATTAAAATTTACATATATAGTAATTTTGTTTTTAACAAGAGATAATACATTTCTAGGTATATAATGTCCTAATTAGCATTTTCATCGTGAAACCATTATTCAATTCTTTAACTGCTTATTCTTAAATTGAATAATTTTATCGGCGTCGTTTCAAAGCCATGGTACTACTAATTAAACATCCATAGTATCAGTAAACCGACCATTTATTCTTCATTTGTATTGTGATTTTTGCTAAAACCGTATATTCCTTCTCCGTTCTCCATCGTTCCACAGCTTGTCGTGCATTCTTTTTTACAATAATTGGGACTTTTTTAAAACGTCACAGGACGCATGACAAATTGTTAAAAATCGGGATTGTCCGCCAAAAGCGGGACGTCTGGTCTCCTTACATATATTGTAGTGCCTGCCTACTATACAACACTTTTTACTAAAACAATTTACAATACTTTTCACAATTCATTTCAAACGATTTTTCCATTTAATATAACATCAAAGATAAGCTGACACTTGTAGATAGATCGTATTTCCACTCGAAATCATTAATCAAAATCTCATAAGAAAACAAAAGTGAATAGTTTTCCTTTTATTTTTCCTTTAATCAATCTCCATAAACAAAAATCGATACTTTTATTTGCTCATGCGATTCACTTTTATTCAACCTCCCTTTCACGGTTTTTTTGATATTAATTAATTTTTGTTCATCTTTTTGCTTTATTTATCTAAATTTTCAATTAACAATTTCAGACAACAAAATTGTACATAAGGAATAAAAATTCTTTCTTAAACAATTTAAACAACCTCCACAAAGGGAGGAAATACTCAAAGTTTAAACAAAAATAAATTGTCATTCTTTAGAAATTTTTATAAACCTAAATTTAATGGAATCGAATTGAATTATTTGTTTTGTTTTTATTTGTAAGGTAAGAAAACGGCATAAGGAATGGAATAGTATATTATTTTATTAGGAGGAGAAGTATGACTTGTGCCTGCGTTTACCCGCCGAACGCAGTGGTAACAGAAAGGCAAGCTATGGAAAGTTACTTCTCCTCCAAATAAAATATGTTATTTTTTCTTCAAACGCTTTAAAATTTACCATGTTTTTGTGGTTTTGATACTCAGTTCTTGTTTTAATTTATTCAAACAATAAATATTTAAGAAGGCGTGATTTATATATATGAATAGTTTCGATTGATTACAAAAAAAACGTTTTGACATATATAAATTGTTCATCGTTGTTGTTAGTTGATTGGCCAGTTTTTTAAAAATTCATCGACCATGTGGTCACGATATTCCATGATCAAATCGCAACTAATAATTAAACATAGAATAGATATTAGTAATTATTAAAAGCTACGCGCGTTCTTGAAAAAATCAAACGAAGGGTACTCTGCATGCAAAAAAATCAAGAATTTTTTCGGAGTAGCAGTTTGAAACTTTTTTATTTGAAGCACCCGATGATTTGTACTTAGGATTAATGGTAATACGTTTTGAGTAATTTTAATTTTGTGGTTTAAATATGTAATTTTCCTAGATTGTTTTACTAATTGGAGTAACTGGCGCCTGCAGAGATGATGAAATGGTGAAAATGAAAACTACAGACATAGAGGACATGGAGAATGTTATTTTGATTAAAACTCCGGACAGTAAGACGAGAAAAATTCGATCGTTCACAATTATTGGAGAAAATACGCAGCTTTAAGACAAAAAGACATGCCAGAAGCTAGATTTTTTTTAAAATATCAAAATGCCACAGATCTGTAATGGGAATACATGGTATTGGTAGTGTTCCTGGAAAGGTTGCAACTATCTTAAAATTAAGTAATTCGATAGAATACACAGGTCGTTGTTTAAGACGCACTTTGGCTACACTATTAATTGATGGAGGAGGTAGTATTGACTCGTTAAAGCGGCACGGGGGCTGGAAATCAAGTAGTGTAGCGGAAAGATACATAGAGGAGTCACTGCGAAATAAAAATGAGAATACAAGTAAAATCTTGAATGAAGTTACAACACCTAGTGCCAGCAAGACAAATAACATTGAAAAATCAGCAGATCATTTGATTGCAGAAAATTTAACTTCGTCTGCATAGACTTCTACGGCAATGCATGATTTTAATTTCCAAAATGCTACATTAAGAAATTGTACGTTTAATATTAGTTTAATAAATAAAAATGAAGCTTAAATTATATTTTGTATGTTATTATTTTAGCGGTATCATAGCAAAACTTTCCCTGACTAGGCGGGAAAAGGAAACACTTTCCCTGACTAGGCATGGAAGTTGCATTTCTCGTAGCCAGCTCAGTATAATTATGACCTAATTATTTGACGTTTGAAGAAAAAATTAATTATTGAAATTATTTCTTATATAGATGATTATAAATGATTATGTAAAAATCGTCATCAGCAGTATTTGGACGAAATCTGATGCATATCATGTTTAAAATATTTTCTTTATACATCTTACTCTTTGCAAACAAGCAAATGTATAATTTTTTATTTTTTTTTTAATTTATTTGAATCATATACAAGTAAGGTTGACAACCTTATTACAATTAGTTTGATTTAGAATCAAACAAATTTTATTTTGCATATTATACATAAAGTAAAATCGGCAATTTACATTTTCTATTTTTAATCCTTAATGGGTTTTCAAAATCACAACTATTGTGAAGAGTATATATAAAAAAAACAAGAAATACTTAAATATGCTAAGGTAGAAATGAATCATAGAGATACATAAAATTATTCACAAACCAAAACGGTACAAACTTGAATAAACAACTAAATACTTATATAAATTAGCAGTTAAGCCAGTCTAACTAAAGAAAAACACAATCATCGAAAAAATATTATTAAATGCTAGTCTTTTGCCGAAAAATAATCAAACAAAAGTAATTTAAAGGACATAAATGAAGGTGCTGCTTTTATTTCATGTCCAAGAGAGTTCCAAAGCTTGACCACGCGAACGAAAAAAGATGATTGTCTAGATTTTGAATTACAGTTCGCTTTTTGAATTACAGGTTAATATGATCAATGATCATCCCAGATTAAGATGATCGACATGATCAGCCCAGTTAAGAAAGGTATTAACCATAAGCCCAAGATTTCTAATCGTACCTACCAGTTTAATAGGCTGGTCATCAATTGCTAGGATGGGCATGGTAAGATATCTTATATAATTCTTACTTCCAGCAACAAGAATGGCTTGATATTTGACTGGATTTAACTTTATTCGATTGATTTTGTCCCATACAGAAATCTGCCTGCGAGCATCGTTGATTCTATTTGCACAATTATCAAACTCATTTAAATAATCAGAGTCATATATTTGGAGATCATCCGCAAACAGGTGAAATTTAACCAAGTCAAGACATTCATGAATGTAGTTTATGAACATTGTAAAAAGTATGGGTCCCAGAATACAGCCTTGAGGCACACCAGAGATAATCGAAAATGGGTCAGATAAATTATCACCGATACGAACAACCTGTTGCCTGTCAGATAAATAAGACTGCAGAAAATTTAGTGCACTTTTTGAGAAATTGTATTTGCTGTTTAATTTATTTAAAAGGATCGTATGGTCAACTGAATTAGAGGTTTTAGAAAAGTCAAGCAACGTAAGAATATAGATTTTTTGAGCAGAAATTGAGATACTGAGATTAACAATAAGTTTGATGAGAGCTGATGCTGTACTATGATTTTCACGGAACCCGAATTGTGTTTCATATTGTTTTTAACTAAATGGTTCATGATTTGGCTCTTCATAATTTTTTCCGAAATTTTCGATAAACATGGAAGAATACTTATCGGCCGGAAATCACTGACAAATTTAGCATTTTGTTTTTTATGCACAGGAAGCACGTAAGCATTCTTGCAAGTACTATGAAAACAAGATTTAGTAATGGACATCAACTTACCGCAGGAGGGATCGATTTGGATCGATTATGATCAATGTTGATCTACGGGTCTGACTACCTTTCGTATTCCAGTCCCTGCCATTGACATATGAGTTAGTGTGAGATATCACATACCGCTGGCAATGACAGGAGATGTCATTAGCCAAGATGATATCTATGGGTGCTGGCGGACGAACTTTAATTAGTCAACGGCAGCACTTCCAGTCTTAGCTGGGCAGCGTTCCGTAGTGGTGCCGCTCATTAGCTCTTCCGAGGAATCGAACCAAAACGTAATTATGTGTGGGCTTTGTGCCTCGATTGAGGTGGTGAGCGGTGCGTCTGGGTGCGCTGCATCAGCTGGATTATTGGCAATTAGTTTTGTTTCGTTTTCTGCAAATTTATCACAATTTGTTTTTCACTTATTATTTCTTCATATTACCATGAAATATTGGCATATGTCATATTTTATTGTATGATAGGATTTTTTACTTAGTTATCCATTTTAAAATAAAACATGAAAAAATTAAATAAACCTTTTCATATATATATGGCAGTACAACCGAAAAGATATAAGTCTGCAAGTGGTAAAGCAAATTTGGGCAATCCACCCACCCATAAAGCGGCACGTCCACGGTATTTGCAGAGACACATATATGAATCAATAAAAATTTTTTAAATACAAGCTCAAAACATCTGCGGATTGAACGCTAACCATGACCACGTGCAACATCATCTTGAGCACGACAAACCGAACATTCTATTCCTTACAGAAACACAAGTTTCTGAAAATTTTCTGTTTATAGAATCGCTTAATTCCAAATATAGGCTCGAATGAGCTTTCAAACTCCATCAGGGCGTATGCGCATTCATTCATGAGAGTGTTGCGTATACACTTTTTCCAAATTTTGAACTACACGGTGACGGCTTCAATACAATGGTTTTAAAGATTTATCTTCCAGAAATGACTTTTTTTACAATAGCTTTATACCGGTCCCCCAACAAACGTAATCCAAACTCTTTTAATATACTGACAAAAATTGTGGACGAGATTAGAGCAAAGTCCTCTAATTGTGAAGTTATCGTTACCGGTGACTTCAACGTCCACAACAAATCATGGTTGGAATTCTCCAAATCGACCGACGATGTTGACAATAGTGGAAAACTGGCAGAAATTTTTGCCGCGTCTCAGGGCCTATTCCAAATTGTTAAAAACCCGACTTTCACTCCCCGTAATGGCGGTGATAATAGTTTCCTTTTAGATCTCTATCTTACCACAATGCCCGATATTACGAGTGTCGATGTCGCGAAAGGTAGTAATGGAAATTCTGATCATTATTTAATCTCATCAGTTATCAAAACTGATTTACTTAAAACTACAGCTCCCAAACCCCGTAAAATATTTCACTACTCTAAAATAGATAAAAGTGATCTTCAAAACTTTTTCCATGGTTTCCCTTTCGACCGTCATTGTTTTTACACTGACAATGTAAATGTTTCTGCTCAAAACTTTACAGAAACCATCCAATTTGCTATCAATAAATTTGTCCCTTTCTCCATAGTAAAACCCAAACAAAAATACTTGTATTCGAAAGCTGCCAAAACGGCACTTAGAAACAAACGTAGATCATTTAATATTTGGATTCATAACAAAACTCCCACTAATCGATCCCAATATCTAAAGACCAACAAAATATCAAACCAGATTATCTCAAACGAAAAGTCTGAAATTGACAGAGCGAAAGCCTCAAAACTTACGTCTATGTCTGTTTCTGACAAGAGTTTTTACAGTGCCATTAATTCTTTAAATTCTGGTACAAAATATTCTATTCCCCCTATTATTGATGGTGATTTAATCGTCAATGATCCCGCAAGAAAAGCTAACTTGTTCGCTGAACGCTTTGCTCTGAACTCCACTGTTTTGAAAACTCCTAAAGAAATACCCCAAATCCAGTCTTCAGTAGTTAATATGAATGAACTCTACTTCAATCCCAAAATAGTCGCCAAGCTTTCAAAGGGGTTAAACATCAACAAAGCCTCAGGAATGGACAATATTCTACCCATTATTTTAAAAACCTTTTCCAAAGAACTTGCACCAACTTTGACTAAAATATTCAACCAATCCTACAAATCTGGTATATTTCCCTCGTTCTGGAAGATGGCAAATGTCCAGCCCGTCCCCGAAAAGGGGCCAAAATCCGATATCTCAAATTATAGGCCAAAAGCTTTACTATCGGTTCTATCCAAAGTCTACGAGCATTATATTAATACACATATTTCAAAATTTCTGCAAAAAAATCATTTAATATCCGACAGCCAATACGGTTTTCGAAACAAAAGATCAACTACCGATCTATTAAACTATGTAGCGCATTGTTGGAACAGCATACTTGATAAAGGTGGTGAAACATACGTTATCGCTTTAGACATCTCCAAGGCATTCGATCGAGTCTGGCATGCCAACTTAATCAACAAGCTCGTTGCGTACGGTTTTCATCCCAATGTTGTGAAGCTGATTCAAAGTTTTCTATCCAACCGATACATTTCGGTCTCCTTAGACGGATTTTCTTCTGAGTCTAAATTAATTAACGCTGGTGTACCTCAAGGCTCAGTATTGTCCCCAACCCTATTTTTGATTTATTTCAACGAATTGTTGAAAATCACCAGCAACCTAATAAATAGTTTTGCAGATGATAGTACTCTGCACAAGTCGTTCGAGCCCCTTCCTTCAAAAGGTAAAATGCACGAATGACTTAATACCGCTCGGAAAGACGCTACCATAAACGTGAATAAAGACCTGAAAAAAGTCGCCGATTGGGGTGATTTCAGAAACACAGATGTTGATTGTTTCCAGATTAAAGACCGAGTTCCCCAAAGATATTTCATTCAGTATGTGTGATGAACCAATAGGTGAATATAAAAACATTCGTTTATTGGGTGTCACAGTTTCAAATGACCTACTCTGGAACGAACATGTAATGGCGATGGCAAAAAGCGCGTCTAAAAAACTCGGCCTCCTAAATAGATGCAAAAAATTTTTCACTCCATACCAATTGCTCCATGTTTATAAGTCCTATATTCGTCCCTGTATGGAGTACTGTTGTCAAGTTTGGGTGCTGCTTCTGTTTCCATCTTGGCCCTCTTAAACTCTTCAAAAGCGGGCTATACGAATTGTGGGTGATCGAGCTTTGACATCAAAACTTGATTCCCTACAACACCGTCGCACTGTTGCCGACCTCGTTGTTTTTTACAAATATCATCATCAACAGTGCTCAGATGTAATCAGCGGCATCAGGCCAAAAACTTATTCTTACCCCCGTTCCACTCGGCAATCGGCTACCGCAACCAGTGAAACGGTCGAGATCCCACGCTGTCATACTGGCAGATCGCAGAAAAACTTCTTTGTCCGAACTGCATACAAATTGAATAGTTTGCCGGAACCCTTAGTCTCAGGTGGCCTCAACCCACAGAAAACGTTCATCAACAGCTTAGAACGCCAGTTGTTGTGGGACCCATGTCTAGACCTAGGTCTTAAAAAGTGTTTATGTGTTGTTGTGACGCATATTCTTAACCCTTCTAAACACATTTTATTTAAAAAAAAAATGGACATATTTATAATGTGAGCCAGACACTTAGAAATAACAGGAAGCAACAACAAGATGAAGCGAATGGGTATTTCGTCAATACCAGACGCATTAGAGTCAACTTCGTAAGCAAACTTGGCCACATCAGTTTCTGAAGCCGTATCAAAATAAAATGACTAATCATGAGACACTATGTCACTAGTATCAAACTTAGTAGACGGTAGAATGTTGAACGAAGAGAAAAACGATCCAAATTCAGAAGGAGTAATATTAGTATCTATGGTAGGCCTGGAGTTGGTTGGGCCAAATTTCTTAAAGTTATTCCATAAATTTTGGGGAGGCAAATCGACATTGAAAACCTTTTTAAAATGGTTAAATCTAGCTTTGCTTAACATTTCATTAACTTGGTTTCTATATTTCAAAAAACGTTTTCAGTTTTCTTGTGTTTTATCGCTTTTCCAACATTCAAGGTGAAAATCACGTACATTTCTGTGTTCCAATAATTCAGAATCAAACCATGAATCATCTAAACTCTTCAACTTAAGTTTTCGCAGAGGTGAAAATTAAATTATTGAAAATTGCCACTTTACTATTTCAACTATATAAAAGATTTGATTCTAGTCAAGCAATTACGCTTCCCTAAGTAACAGATTAGTATCAATAAATTTTAGACTTCACCGATAAATATACTCAACAGACGGCTCATGCGTAATCCTATAGTTATAGGATCCAAAGATCATATCATGGCTAGTGAATAAACCAGGTACCGACAGCTGCGTGAAAAACCCTACCTTTGAAATACATCTAGTTAATAGAAGATCAATACATCGTACAGTTGCTGTCAACAAAATTAGCTGGTTCTGTTGATATCCTGTATCACAATACCAAAGGAGTTAATAAAACCTAGAATCTTGCATACATGTGAATCAGTGGATAGCAAATTTTGGTTGAAATCACCAAGAAATTAAATATCTTCATATTTAGTAGAAAAAGATTTAATAAATCTCCTCATTTTGCCTATAAATTTTATCTTAGATGGAATATACACCACACCAATCAATACTTTTTCATTAAAGCTATTATTGATTTCAATGAAAAGCATATCGAACTCAGATGTTGGCTTATTTTTTTTATGGTTTTAAATTTAATGTGTTTTTCAATGTACAAGGCCACCCCACCCGAACGTCGACCAATTCTATCCTTTCTAACCAATTTATACCCCGGAATAGAAACCATTAAATCACTATGTTTGTCCTTAAACCAAGATTCAGAAATTGCAACAAAATTTAGCTGGACATCAACTACGATCTTTTTTTACTCATTAAAATTAGAGACTAAACTACCTGGATTAAGATGCGCAAAATTAAAACCATTTCATTTGGATTTAAAAGAAGATTTTAATACTATATTGTTTATATTCATTTTGTGGTCAAGGCCAAGAAATCCAAGTCACAACAAAAGCAGCACCCCTCAATCAAATATACCGGTAGCCTAAAATAATTTTAAACAAAAATATAATATATGTATATGAATATATATAATATAGATGAAAGAAAACAAAAATAATTAACAAGTACAGTTCCTAATTGAAGTATAAACTTACTTATTCAACTAAACTCTAAATTTCTAGTAATGAAACTTAAAATTTGCTTTAACAATAATAATTTATATACTCCACAATAGCACGACAATGGAAAATTTACGATTCAGTGATTTCTTTCACCGCTGCTTGCAGACGCTCAGCACTATGATACATAACAAAATCACCAGTATTTGCGAGTTTTACAAACACTCCCCTCTGATAATTTTGGTTGAATCAACCTGTTCAGTTTTTTTAATGACAAAGCTAGTTTGTTGACCTGATAGTATACTTGACTAAGATTTGGCTGTATGTATACTCTAGTTTTACCATGAAACCCATTAATACGTTCCAACATTAATGATTTTGCAATTTTAAGGTAACGATGTAGAGAGTTGTTTTTGTAGTAGCAAACTTAATTAAAATTGGTGGATCCGTTTTTGTATAATTTTTAATAGCTCTCATGCGATACAGTTCAACTTCAGGAAACTGAGTTACAATTTTGGTTTGGTTAATTACACCATAACCTAAAATATTTGATAAGGAATTCATAATTTGGTATAGATTTTCACCTTGTTTATAAGGGACGCCCGAAACTAAAAGTTCATGGTCCTTATAGAACGCATCTAGATCCGAATCAATTTTAGTTTTCAAATTGTAAAGATCAGATTCGACAGATCGTATTTTACTGTCACATTCCTTTGAAATACTTTTGATATCATTAAGGTTGTCAAAAATCCTATCCAGTTTAGCATCAATGTCAGACAGGGTTAAGGACTGATGTGAGTAATTTTCCATATTTTTAAGTACCGGAGTTGAACTACCACCTTCTTTGTTAGTATTTTAACGAGTAACTCTAATATCAGTTCACACCATTATGGATATTGAAATAATTATGTTGTTAAGCTGATTGTGTTGTTATCAGAGAAGAAGAAACCAAACAAACTTGTATACAAGGTATATTCAATACTAACTAATTCTTTTTTAAGAAAAAAAAAATAAAAATTTTATTTGTAGTAACAGAATATTTGATGAATATTTATGAAGAAACTGGTACACAACTGTTATGCAAAAACAGAAAACTGAATTTTGACCTTAGAGTATATATATAAATATAGAGAGAACATAACTTTAAAATTGTATGAAGAGAGACATAAGATCGAGACATCGCTATCGTGTTCACTAATATGTCATATTCAATTTCTCATTTCGCCATTTGCATTTCTGTTTATTTACAACAACCAACTCTTGTATTAAATTATAAATTAAAAACAATTAAATAATTTAAAACGAAACAAAAAGTAAAATCTATTATTTTTAGTTGTGCTAATTTTTATAAAATGAATGAAAATAATTACGAGAGTATTTTACATTTATTGTGTTATTTCCAGTGATTTTATAATAGTGAATATTTTATTATTTTATAATGCCCATGTGCAAATATTTAAGTTATGTATACATCCTGAAAGTATATTATGAAAACTAGCTGGCGACCAACTTTTCATTATTGTCTAGTTTATTTTTAATAGATAAAAGATCAAAATTTATATGTTTGGTTAGAATCACATCTTAATCTGTCATTTTTTCTTATTTCTTTTTATATAGTCGCAGGGAGGGAGAAACTATTATCTTTTTGTGGTAGGTTTTTTTCTTATAGATTTAAAAGAAACTCGCAATAATTGTACAATTTTGAATCAAATGAAAAATTTACGCACGTCTTTGGGAAGACAAACCGGTTTCTCTCTTAAAAAAATAAAGGAAAACAAACAAACAAAGAAACGATTTGACATAAGAGCAGTCACGTTTAGTATTAGTTATGGTGGTCGGTTGATTTTGACAATATAAAGCGCGTTTTCACAAAAACTTTTAATTGTTTAAGTAGTTATATTTTGATTTATTACACCCGAAGATTAATATCTGAGCATTGATGAACTATTAAAAGAAATTAATTATAATTATTTTCCACGAGTCGTGATATACACTTTTATTCAATCGCCATCTTGAAAAGTGAACGATCGAACGATTTTTCAGATTATAAATCGAACGATTTTTCAGATTATAAATCGAACGATTTTTCAGATTCAAATATATCAGGTGACTTTAATCAACAAACGTTTACTGTTATTGCCAGTCCCATATAATATCTCAAGAAGAAAAGTGTGATACAAGTAAATAGACAAATTGTATTTATATTCTTCAGTGTTATCTTTAAACCACTATCTAAACCTAATGCTCCATAAAAAGTGAACTCTGTTAAACATACTTAGTTTTCTTAAACTTCAATTACAAAAATATTATTTCACTCCGTAATTCGTAGTACATGTAACGTTATATCCCTGTGTGGTTGCTCCAACCATATTTTCTTGTTTTATTTTTATGTTATTTTAATCTAATAACCTACAGAAAATCCATCTTTCATAAAAAATAGTAATATTAACAGAAAACCAAAAAAAAATCTATATCATTTTATCCAAAATGTTATTTTGTAAAGAGTCGTGAAAATGAGCGAAATTTTCGCTTTCGTGCAATTTAATGGTGGAACGAAAAAACTTTTCATTATTCTTATTATTATTTCTTCTTTTGTTTTCATATTATAAAACGATAAGAGATTATGATAGTAGTATGTGGGGTAATTGAAGATATTATTTTTCCCATTTGTATTATTAGAATTTGTTTGCTACGAGTAAATGTTGTATTGAAGAAAAAGCTAATTGACTATTCTAAATTGGATTTAATTTACGAAATGTTTATGGGTATTTTTCCTTTAGAGTTTAGATTAACTTAACATCAGTTTTATGTTATTGAATTTTAATTGGGGTGTTAGATTTAGAAATGCAATTGCACTTAAATTTTTGATATTGTTTGGATTAAATGAGATTAAAAGATAAACTGAAGTTGCTTACTTAGTTAGGAAATATATATTTAACAATTATGTAATCAATAACAGTTATTTATTTGTTCAACTCTGTACTAATTATAACCGTAACCCCAAGTCTACAAACTTTATTCATATAATATTGTTTGGTTTAAATTACAGATGTGCATAAACATCGTGTTTTTTTTGTGGCGTTAAATATTTTCTTTTGAAGTGACAAAATGTGTCCTGAAATGTAAGTATCATTCGAAGCACAAAACATCACTGTTTATTTGTCTTAACTTAAATTTAATTTAAGTATTACAAAAAACACCAAAATCATTATCACAATTTTAGTATACCAGATATTACTCCTGTTTACCACAAACGGCTAATTATAGAAGCTTAAACAGCTCTTTTTTCGTCTTCCCAGAAATATACTTTTCCAATATTTATACTGTTGGTTTGAGTTCTTATAACAACGAAAAAGTTCTAATTTATTTCCCCTTTGTATAAACATGAAATGATAACTGATGAAAAAGGACAAGCTTTTAGCATTACATAAAAAATAAATTAAAATTAAATAAAAAGAAAAACTTAAATAAAAGAACGCATTATTATTTTTATTTATCTTAAGTTTTTGTTTTATTTCGACAAACTTGGAATTATTTATTTTGATTTTTTTCAAATATTTTGGTGGTGATAATAAATTAATGCAAAACGGAATTTGGTGATGAAATACGAGGACAGATAAATTGCTTTCATTAGTTGTGATTGTAAGGGAAAGGGTTTATCATATAGCTGCGTTTATCTCAAGAATCAAAAAAACGTTTTAGAAATCTTGTTCGTCAAAGTACTTTTATTTACAATTTGGGGTTTAAATTATAATCGTTTCCACGGTTGTGGTACCTGTACTAAAATTTCACACATAAAAACCTCGTTTTAATGCATATCTTAACTTTGTGACCTTTTTGTTGCCACATCAGACCAACTTGGAATAAGATTTGACCATTTTTCAAAAGCGAAATTACATATGAAAAAAACCATTTTGAGACAATATCAAACGAGATATACGAATAATTTTTTTTCTTGCAACTTTAATTATGAAATTAATATTCCAGCTTATAACACTTCCCAATCCAGCTGATAACACCAATAACCTTATTCTGTAGCAAAGGAGATTCGAAATAAAACATCTGTTGTTGTTATGAAATAAAGAACAATTTCGTTTAATTTGCTTTAAAATTTATTATTTGTACAAGTAAACCGTAAAATGCACTTTTGGGAATCAAAAATTGTTCGTAACGCAGGTCTTTTTTTGCTATTGAAATAACAATGCCAAAATTGAAATAACAATGCCTAAAGTTATTATTTCGAAAAACTACTTGGATAAAATAATTTTCTAAAAATATTTTACTATTTTGTGTAAAT
Source organism: Diogma glabrata (assembly GCA_963693315.1). Taxonomy (NCBI): domain Eukaryota; kingdom Metazoa; phylum Arthropoda; class Insecta; order Diptera; family Cylindrotomidae; genus Diogma; species Diogma glabrata. The sequence continues at coordinate 400,002,042 of OY856186.1, forward strand.
ATATGCATTTTATTTATGCAAATAGTACAGAATCTTACTCGTACAAAAAGCCTTGTATCCAATTCAGGCATAAAGTATCTTTTTTGCTTTCGAGTGATTGTTTCTCTCGGCTAACGCCTCGAGCAACAATTTCACTCTCAAGCGGAAAAGACACACTTTATGCCCTTAATACATTAATAGCTATTAACGTTCGAAAAATGTGCGAATTCTAAGAGTCCTTCTTCTGGGATAATTGTTTCTAAACTATGTTAATTGTTGTATTTATTATTATTTGACTGTCAAACTTTTCAATACGAGGACGATGTGGCTTTGCTATAAAGTTTTAGATATAAACTAAAACTCTTTGTCACTATATTTGTATATATTTTCAATTTTTTAGTTATCAAATAGTTGTTGAGAAATTTAATAAAAATTTTAAACTTTTAAACTTTAAATTAATTTTAAAATGTGTTTCATATGTTGCCTTTGCAACGTGGTGTGAATGGAAAAGCAGGTCACTATTTTCATAAGAAGTGAACATTTAATTTATAATTACTGTTCGGGGTGGCAAATTATATAACAATGGGAATAAGACGCATGGAGAGGTTAGTTTTTGTTGAGCTGTAAGTTTGTTAATTTTTGATTTAGCAGTGTGAAAACCCCGCAGACAATAGTCCCTGCTATTCACATACGAGTAAAAGTCAGATATCATATGAAACTGCTACCTTTTATTGAACTCTCATATGCAAAATTAAAATAAACAGGGAATGGGACCCCATAGGTCCGAGGAGTCAAGACTTCGGTTTATGGCTTTCAGCCCGTAACTTAAAGAGCGCGTTACTTAAAGAGATATAACACTACCAAATACAGGAGTAAAAATAAATCAATATCATTCTTACACCTAATACAAAATAAATATTTTCTTTCAAATACTCCCACATTTAATTTTTGCTTCAAATTTGATGCTTTCCAATGTAACAATAAATACCCAACAAACACTGTGGTGGCATAATGGTAGCACAATGTGGCCACGCGCGTCATGGCATGTTGCCACTTGGACGTCCAAGTGCATCCGCACATGGTTACCATAGTGCCATCATAGCGTGACGGCACGATGTGCTGGCAAAATGTACGCATTTGCTGTTTATTTTTTGGACATTGTGATACCATGAGAAATGCATAACGTGCTCTTACCAAAAGTAATAATAAAAAACGAAGTGAAACAAAATTTATTTAATGATAAGCATAATAAACAATTAGAATAAAAAATAAAGAGCAAAAAAGTAGTTTAACATTTTCTTAAATGACAGGTTTCATTTGACTTTTTATAAGATAATATGACTTTCATAATAAACAATTGAAAAATTTTATTTTATTTTCATTTTAAATTATGTGCGAAAGAAATTATTTTGTGAATGTAATGAAAAAATACACAAAAAAAACGGGCTCTTTAAATAATTAATTTTAGTGATTCAAAAAAAATTATTATATTTATTTAATATTTTTTGTTTGTTATTTCTCATTTTGGTTTAATGATATTTAAATTATTGTTTTATAATATTAAGAAAATTGTTATATTTAAATTTTTTGAATTCTAATTTTTTTCATTTAAATTGCATTTACAAATGCAATCACATACATAATTTTTCATTTTACAGCTTCGAAATACGATCGCAATCTTCATTTGTCGCAATGACGTTACCAAAAATCTCAACAAACACTGTGGCGGCACAATGTGGTGACGCGCGTCATGGCATGCTCTCACTTTGGCGTCCAAGTGCATCCGCATGTGGTTATCATTGTGGCATCATAGCGTAACAGCACGGAATACCCGCAAAATGTACGCTTTTTACTCATTATTTACCATGCGAAATGGATAACGTGCTATTACCAAAAGCAGTATATATATATATATTATAGATTCTGCAGATTATGAATGAAAAATATGTTTCAATCGAGCTTTCTGTCACCACGAGAGAAAACAAAGAAAAAATGATCTCAAAATGGCGTCGTTGTAATATTTTTAGTTTAAACCACAGAATTCAAAGCATTCAGAGCACATAGTGACGGCATAAAGTGGCAATTCCATGGCGGACGCGGTTTTTGTTAGGTAATTTTTTTTGATGTTTTGTCCGTTTACGCAAGTCCGTTTATAACATGGAATGCAAAAAGGAGCAAAATCGAAAAAATAAAATTTTTACTCCTACGAGGAAGAACGAAATTAAAATTATAAAAAATTAACTTGTTAATACTATTTTGTGGAGTGAAATGAATACTCGAATAAAATAAGTTTGTAAACTTTGTTTTTTTTCTAAATTATTTGCTTATGTTGCATCAAGATCGTTTGAAACAAGAGTTTTAAGAAAAAATAAAGAAAAACAAATAGTTTTTAGCAAAAACAAACAGGAAGATTTATTTGAAATAGCTCTGCCTCCCCTTCTCTACTTTGTCTAATTTTAACCAAAAGTTTTCTTAACTATGGAAAACCAGATTAAGAGCTTATGTTTCGCTTATATTAAAAGCTTATGTATTTAAAGAAAACCAGTTGTTCGAAAGACCTCCTCACCCTACATCGTACAATTTTACACAACACTCTCATAATTATGTATATCCACTAGACTAGACTGGTCGTTGAAAATTAAATTTTCTCAGACGCCCCTGAAAAAGATTTATTTTTGTGAAAAATGCGAACGCATTTTTTTTAATAGAAAAATAACACGTGCCGCAAAATCATCAAAGTTGATTTTTTAATAAAATTGTAGATGTTTTTAAAAATATCATGAAATATGCAGATTTAATAAAAAAATGTATAAATATTTTTGTAAGAAATTTATTTCTCTACAAAAAAAGGATTATATTTTTATTCTTTTTATTCATGAGGCACGTGTTCTTTTTATTTAGAAAAAAAAAAGATAAAGATTTTTCTTAGAGGGCGTCTGAGAAATCATAATATTAACGATCAGTCTAGTATCCACACTAAAAACCTGTCTTGCTTGTTTAAGAAGCATTGACAGGACTTAAACTTGTTTACTAAACATTTGCGCGTGCGTGAGATCCCCTTCACTTTGCTTTGTTTAGCCCAAAAGTTTTCAACGCTTATGTACCGAGTTTCATCAAAATCTAATGATACCGAACGAGTTATTAAATTTTCAAATAAAAACTTACTCGTAACTCCCGTAACTCCCAGGTCTCCCCTCTCCTTTTTTATGCAATGTTGACCCGTTTTTGTTTTTCAGGTAATCGTATTAGAGGTCAACAAATCATAAAACAATTTTGAATATGATCAAGTGTAGTTTTTAAATTTTTGGCTGCCCGCACAGTCGACACTCAGGTAGGCCCTTTTTGTTTGCATTTTTGCAAACACATACAAATGCCTAAAAAGTTTAAGGTATGAATTTTAACATTTTCTCGTTAAAATAATACTTAGGTCTTTAAGGCCGATGTAATTAAAGAGTTCTTTAAGCTTGCGACTGGCCGAGTTGTCAGTCAAGCTACCATTTTATGGTCCCGAGTTTAAAACTTCTGCAATAACGCGCTACAGCTCTGTCTGTATATAAAAATCAACTAATAAAAATGAATGGATTTATGAAATAACAATGGTAGACGATATTGGTGAAATTTGACATAACGGACACAGTCTGCATGAAAAGACTTTTAAGTGTACATTATGATGAATATAGATCAAAATGGAAACACATGACCGTCTTTAAAAAAACCTTGTGGAACTATCTTAAATTGTGAGCACAATCAAATCATAAAAGCGAGTCAATATTTCCAATATGGTAGCTACTGTACGAAATTTAGATTTATAAGATTTAGGTGAGACATGCTGTGATTCGGAAAACTGTATTTTTCCTCTCTTCTCTTTTTTACGCTTAATGAATAAAATTAGATAACCATTTTTTCCATTAATTTAAATTTTTTCAAATTTTTCATTTTGCTAGATTCGGAACTAGGAAAGGAAAGAAAACAAGGAAAAGTTTAACATTATCATAATTGGTTTGTGTAAAATTCTAAAATAATTTGTTAATGAATTTTAAACTAGCCCAGCTAATTTGATACATTATCTAACTCGGTGAAAAATCTATTGGTTTATGTTTCTCACGTAACAGCTATGTCAAAGAAATAAAACCAATTGGTTTTGATTTAAGCCTTGCTGTTTTGTCTGGGCAGCAAAACACAGAGTAACGTTTTTTCAAAAATAACAGAACCCGAAAAACGAATATATAAAGCTTAAATAAAACATTTCCTTATTAAATTCTCTAATTCCCATTTCAAATTTAGCTACTAGAAGGAGTAAAACCTCAAAACCTCAAAACAACAAAAAGTTTAATATAAATATAGAACCCATGTTTATATTCAATACGTAGCCAATACTATCCCCAACAAATTCTAACAATCAACCTCATTCTAGCTTAACTTCAAAATTACATTTAAATTGCAACAAAAACTTGCAATATGTACCGAAATTCCTGTTCGAATAAATCTTCTTTTTTCTCTAAAAATTCAATTTTATAAAATCGATTTTCATTGTACATTTCAGGAAAAGTATTTTAAAACAAGATTTACAGTAATTTTCAAAAATGAAAAAATTTATCTAATTTATCATTGCTATTAATCAGGTTCGATTAAAAAGTCGATGTTATCACATAACAATTAATTTCTTAATCAATACTGTTTTCAGATTTAAAATTCAAAACCTAATCGTTTTCAGGTACCATCAGAATGGAAATAAAAAAAAGTTCTGCATAATCGAGATCGTTTTGAAGTCACCAAAGTTTTAACAAATTCTAGTTTAAACTTTTCTTCCACAAAAAATTAATAGATTTTTGATTTTTTGCCAAATTCTAAGTTCTACAAACTTTTGCAAGTTTTCTTAGATCATCTGTATTTCTTATATAAGCGGTTTTTCTTCGTATGTCCAGATGACAAAAACATAAATAATTGAAATAAACTTTGGTTCTACAGTCTTTATATTGACAGATCATAGGCATAAAAAATGAATTTTTCCTCGTAAATATAAATTGAAAATTGATTGAACTAATACAAAAAATGTTACATGCAGTTAAATATTTTCCATAGCTGTTTATGGTAACTAAAGAAAGATTTAAATTCCCCGGTTTGAAAGTGGTTTAAATTGGAAAATATATTATCAATTCAAGTAATAGGTTAATATAGGAAAAGAACAAGTAATAGGAAAGGTACGGTGTGAAAAACACACTCAGAGGGATACATCGGGCACTAAGAGGGATACATCGGGCATTAAAAGATCGATGTTTCTTTATTCACACGAAGGACAATACCACAATTCAGGTAGGTGTGAAGCGTGGATGTCCCCAAAGGGGCGACTAAATGCGCAAATGCAACTCGAGATCTCTGACAGTGCAGGAGGGCTTTTAGGAGCAAATGTGGACCGACTCCGAAAATGGTGTACTGGCTGTATAAAGTATTTGTCAAACCCATTGTCAGTTATGGGTCCCTTGCAAGTTTCTCGAGAAGTTTTGTTGGAAATGCGATAAAAAAAACTGGAGACGGTACAAAGGTTTGCTTGCTTATGTATCACTAGTGCTTTTAAGACAACACCTCCAGTGAGTTTACAGGTTTTTTTAAGGCTTCTTTCCTTGTTTATATATTTGTAAAAATGAAGCCTCTCCAGGCTCGATGTCCTGGGGACTACCAGAAACTGTAAGAAAAATCATCAAGTGCTATGGGGGGATCTGGAAGAATGCCTAACAGATTTGTCTATGATGACTGATGACACAATTTTCTACCTTTTTCCAAAACAGTTTAGAGTTGTAACTCCAACGATGGATAACCGGTCTGTAGCTCATTTGCTTGGAAATCTACACAGATGGAGCTCTCACTGAAAAGGGGCAACAGCAGCGGTCTACTTCAGACATAAAGATCTTGGGCTGAAATTTCCCCTCGGCGAATACTGCACAGTCTTTCAGGCTGATACACACACCATTCAGGCGCCATACACACACCATTCAGACGAACGACGGAGCTTAAGTGCTCTGTCAAGGTCATTAATATTTTTACTGATATCCAGTGTGCTCTAAAAACTCTGGGAAACTACAATAATAAATCAAAAATAGTATAAGAATGTTCTAGTATAAGAATGTTCCCGTGAATAATCTCAGTCACAAAGACTGCATATCCCTAATCGGGAATCGGGAATCTCGGGAGCTCCAAAGCAAGGCTTATAGACCCTGAAACCGTCATTGGTAAAGTAGCTTTCAGTGGAGGGACATAGAAGGCTGCAAGGTTTCCAATTTGTTCGCTTCAGATTTGAGCTGGCAAACCACTTAATTTCTATTATATCTGGCCCGATCAGACTGCAGGCTAATAGTGGAACTACTACCAACTAACTGCTAATGGTGAAACTACTAACAACTAACTGTTTGGCTGTCTTAAGGCTTCGAAGTGGCATGTTAGGATATAACTATCCAAGGATGGAAGATTTCTGCAAAGCAGACCATTCAAGGTAATTGGTTTTTTTCTAAAAGGTTTTCAGCTCTTAAATATGAGGATGGCATAAAGGACGTAGTTGTCCACATCCGACTAGTAATATTCTATTATTATGACTATTAAAAAAAAATTCAAAACAAAACAAAAAAATTAAAAATTTTGAAAAAATATTATTAAATATAAAAATTTAAATTAATTATTATTTTTATTTTTCATGAGATATGACAACTTGAAATTTTTCGTTACATCTTAAAATTCGTTTTATTACAATGAGCCGACCGCTATAGTTTCCATTCACTCTTTACAACATTTCCTGTAACCTTGATTTTTTAAAAAAATTTTCTTTTGTAAAGTTTGGCAGGACAGTAAAAAATTTTCACATATTTGAAAATAAGTCGAAAACTGTGCTCTCGAAAACTAGAAACAAATTGTGTTGGACTAGAAAAAATTGTCGGCCATTTTTGTCCTTTTCACTTGTTGAAAGCACATGATTTACAACTTCTTGATTTATATTTATAATTTCCTGAACATTTTCCATCAAATTTCTCTTGCTAATACGTTTGCAGCTTTATCTAATGGATATTTGAACCAAGAGACAATATTATAAATACCTAGCAAATATATGTAGTAACGACAGTAACCAACAATGAACATTTCGTCTTAGTTTTCATTAAGAACAGCATTGCTAGTTGCACAAATTAAACGGTAACATTTTGTCATACGTGCTGAACCTGGACTAAAAAATAATATAAAATATGGAATTAAAAAAAATGCTGACCCAAGTCATTCTAATTCTTGTGAAAATCGAATTACCTATGGAAAGGTTAAATTAACGAATATAACTGTTTCCTTTTTTTTATTTATTTTCAACAAGAAAAATTGATTACGATCAAAAAAATTGTTTATAATTTCATCATACCTTTTTTTATAAAAATAATAACTATGTAGTTCAAAACTGTTGCAATTACTTTATTAATAATTAAAATAACATAACTTCTAAAATGACACTACAATATTATAAATTTAGAATTTTTTTTAGTTATATATAAAAAAAAGTCAGACAAGTGCGAATAAAATTCGCTCACCAAGGGTTCCGTGAATGTAAAGATCCTAATATCAAAATAATTAATATATAGTTGTGTTGTAAATAGTTTATATTGCCAGACCATAGACACATAAAAAATAAATGATGCATCGTAAATATCAATAGTAAATGTCAATCTCATCTAAATTGATCGAAATGATATAAAAAATATTACTTTAGGTTAAATGTTATCCATAGCTGTTTATGGAAGCTAAGGAACGACTCAATTCTGTTAATCAACGACGAAATTTAGGGGGTGGGAGGTGTTAACACTAAAAATAGGACTTTTTTGAAAATAATTCAAAAACTATGCATCGTAAAATTGTAAAAAAAATTGTAATGTTTCTTGATTTTGGTGTTCTTTCAAATGACACCCCACTCATGCGGGTGAAAAAACCTTTTTTTTACCCTTCCCCACTCCCATCCCCTAAACACATAGAAATAAAATCATTTGAAGCTTCGCTACATTTTTCGTTAAGAGTTTATCAAATTTCCTATCTCTAAGATTTGTTTCAAATTTTTCTGCCAATCAACGAAGAAACGCATAAGGGGGTGGGACCAACTTTTTGTTTCACTTTTTCGACAATAATTCCAAAACGGTGCATCGCAAAATTCTGAAATAAATTGTAATGTTTCTTAATTTTGGTGTTCTTTCAAATGACACCCCACTCATGCGGGTCAAAAAGTGGAGGGACACAGAAGGCTGCAAGGTTTCCAATTTGTTCGCTTCAGATTTGAGCTGGCAAACCACTTAATTTCTATTATATCTGGCCCGATCAGACTGCAGGCTAATAGTGGAACTACTACCAACTAACTGCTAATGGTGAAACTACTAACAACTAACTGTTTGGCTGTCTTAAGGCTTCGAAGTGGCATGTTAGGATATAATTATCCAAGGATGGAAGATTTCTGCAACGAAGAAACGCATAAGGGGGTGGGACCAACTTTTTGTTTCACTTTTTCGACAATAATTCCAAAACGGTGCATCGCAAAATTCTGAAATAAATTGTAATGTTTCTTAATTTTGGTGTTCTTTCAAATGACACCCCACTCATGCGGGTCAAAAAACTTTTTTTCACCCTTCCCCACTCCCATCCCCTAAACACATAGACATAAAATCACTGAGGCTTCGCTATATTTTTCGTTAAGGGTTTATCAAATTTCCTATCTCTATGAACTTTTTCAAATTTTTTTGTCAATCAACGAAGAAACGTATAGGGGGGGAGGACCAACTTTTTGTTGCACTTTTTAGAGAATAATTCAAAAACGGTGAATAGCAAAATTTAAAAAAAAATTGTAATGTTTCTTAATTTTGGTGCTCTTTCAAATGACACCCCACTTGAGGGGGTTTTAAATGATGTTTTTACCTCTTCTCATAAGAGTACTTTATTATATTTTTCTTTAAAAACTTACTAATTTTTCTATCATTCAAAATGCTTTTTAAGATTTTCGATTACTTAGGCTCGGAGATAATCAAGGAAAGAAAACATACAGAAAACCCTATTATTTAGATTTACACAAAAAATGGTGGGGTGTTCCAATTCCAAAATATACTTTTTAGAAATACTGAAGTAAAGCCCTTTCATATGATAGTATGATACCCTACTTGACTCGATATAAAAATGTATTTTCTCAAAGGCCTCACATCCTAACCCTGTTAACCAAACGAAATCCATTTTGTTTTTTTTCAACCCCTCATCTTGTGTGGACAGATTAGTTTTATACGCGTGCCAAATTTTAGGTTCATTGGATTTATAGTAATCGAGATAGTCGGAATAATGTGAAAAACACGTTTTATTCTCACCAATAGTGTTCCGTATAAAAAACGGAACCCTAAAAACAGCTCATGCACTAAGGGATTTATTTACTCAACCCAAAAACCGCGATTCATAAATTTAACTCACTGTTTCACATTGTGATTTAATAATTAAAACTACTTTTGATATTAACGTAACTCGCGACGAAGTTTGCTTGATTTCTCATGTAAAACTATATTTTAAGAAAATGCGAAATATATCCGTTTTAACAAACAAATTTTTCTTTTTATTCATTTTTCTTTTTGATGTTTACATTTACACAAAATAAAATTTCACTCAACATTTACTTTGAACAATAAATTTAATGTCGAACGATACAAACAAAGAACATTTGTTTTTCTAATTAATTTTTTTAATTTACTTACTAACAATTTGAACTAAAACACATTTTATTTAAATTTCACTAAAATACAATTTTTTTGGCTAAGCAAAACAAATTTCTAATAAATTTATATAATCGAGCTATAACTTTAACTGCAATTATTTAATCATATTAAACATTTTTATTACACGATATTTATTACGATATTTATTAAACGAAGTTTTACAAAAACAAATCATGCAAATGCAACACTCGGTTGCAACTTTTTTAACCAAAAAATAATAAAAATAAACAACTTAAAAAACAACGTATAAAAAACGCGAGGAAAGAAATGAAAAATAAACAACCATTGAATTGATTATGTATCATGGAGAGATAAATCGATAAGAAATCATATCGAATCGGTAGATGCGGGAGGATTTACTTCAGATACAACTGCTTCGTACAAAAAAATTGATTATGTAGAAATTCGGACAGACACCGAAGTCTCACTAATAGGATACCGTTATTGCTTTTTCAAAGCACGGCACCCTAAAAATCAACTTTCATATGACACCCCACTTGTCAAGGTCAAAAATAATTTTTTTTTCGAAATTTCTACTCTCTCAAAGAACATTAGAAATATAAGCCGTTTGCTATAATTTTCATTTTTTCTTTACAACATTCCTATACAACCGTGCATTTTTTGGTACTGTTGCATTTTTAAAACTTTGCTTTCGAAGGAAAGTTGAATATGTGTCGAAAACTTTGCTTACGAAAATTACAAAAAATGGTTTTAAAATAGGAAAAAAGCACCGACCATATATGACCCTACTCGTCAAGGTCACAAATAATTTTTTTTCCAAATTTCGCCTCTCAACCCCCATAAATAACATTTTAAAAAGAGAGCCGGCCGGTATAGTTTTCGTTACATCTTTACATCATATACTATAACCGTGAATTTTTTCAAATTTTTTGTTTGGCTACGCTCGGAGATTTGGACAGAAAAAAATAACTCAAAAACTAAGCAGTCGATAATTCATTGAAATTTTTTTTAAATATTTCAATCTTTTCGATTTTTCTAAACCAAAGTCGAATCTTAAAAAAAACTTTTGTTTTACTGTCCTAGGTCCATAAAATATAGATTAAAAACAAATATTTACAATTTTTTGTTTTCACTAGGCGTGGGTAAACAAATTTTACAACTGTAGAAAATTTGATAGCACTTCTAGTTTGATGAGAAAATCGATTATATAGAAATTAGGAGACACTGATGTCTTTTTTATATAGTATCGTTGGAGCAAAGGAAAAACCAAAAATTTAAAGCTTGACTTTTTTGATATTTTAAACTTATTTCTAGGCCACAAAAGCAATACGCTATTAATAGCAAATGTATAACCATTATTCCAAAGGGTGCAAAAAGCCATACTTTAACTTAAATCAGGTGATTACAAAAAAAATAAATATTTTTACTAATTTTATCGAAGTAACTACTCTCAATTCTAGCCTAGATGTCAAACTTTTATTAATTCACAATAATGCTAATTCCTAAAATAATCAATTCCTAAATAATTTTTTTTTGTCACATTAAATCATTAAAAGTAATAATTTAATCTAAACGCAAACTTTCTAATTCGAAATATCAGCAAAAAAACAATCTGTAAGTCACACAAAGTTGTGGGTGAATAAGTTTATGAAAATATTTCCTAAACAAATATTGTTCATTTTTTGTGATTTTCCATTTCGAAGGAAATAAATATATCAAAGTTATTAAGATTAATACATTTTCTTTTTTGTTTGATTTATTATTCTTAAAGAAATATAAATATTTCCTTAAATATATATTATTATTTTTAATTAAAAATTTTCGAGAACGTGATACGATAAATGGTTTGTATCAACATATATCAAGAACAAGAGATTTATTTATAATCAATATGAAAATAAATTGTTTTTCTGTTGAACAAAAACGTTTTTTTATTATAAAAAAAAAATGTTAAAATACTTCAAAGAAACGTGAGATCTTTTGTGAGAAAATTATTTTCTTGAAGGAATGTTTTGTTTGTTTGTACAAGTACACTCTAAAATAATTAAATTAAATAAATCGAAGCTTGGAATATGTCAGTTATTGGAATTGTTTTTTTTTCATTTAGTAGAGTATTTAATGTGATCGTTTGATTTTTGATACAGTTTTTTTTCCAACTCACTCGGTCACCGTTCTTAAGACGTTTCCATCAAGTTGTTACAAGGCTAAGTTTTTTTTTTTAACAAAAAGTTAAATATATCTTTATCACGGTTTTAAAATGCGACCTCCAAGAAATGTTACGGTTTTTTACGACAGTCGTATTATCCACAAGATAGCATACAATCCCATTCACCTGTACTAATTTACCGTTTACTGAATGTTATGGCCAAGTCTTACTTCAAGACTTAATATAAAAAAAAATTAGTTAAAAAATGAAAAAAAAAATTAAGTCCAAAATAGCTTACGTCCGTTCATCATATACTATTTTTTATTCGCCGCAAGCAAAATATTTTTAAAAAATGTTTATTCTAAATTAATATTCTAAATTTGCATAAATTTTGAAATAAAAATATATGGAACAAGACACGTTACCTTTGACAAAATATTTGTTATTTTTTCCAAATTATTGTATAACTATGACAACAAATGATAAGAACTATTTTAATTGGATTATGAAATTTTGAATTTAGGGATTGCTTTGATAAAAATTTCTATTTTTTATAGAATTAAAACAAATACAAATGTTTTTTACTTTTATGGACGTAACTATGACAACAAAATATATGGTTATGGTGACACTTTAAGGCGGCAAATCACAGTAATAAAATAACACTTTAATATATATAGGCGAATAAAAACTGTTTTGTTATTAAATACAAAACTAATATTGGGTTGGCATTTTTTGAAATTACTTCGGTCTGAAAGACCTTAGTATTACATTCATGAGCTAAAATTGAAATTCTTACCCCCACTTTTTTGGCATTTCTCGACGTTTTAGGACCTACTGATTCTAAAAAAGCACAAAAAAAATGTATTTCTGTCTTTCGTCCGGGCGTCCGTCACAACCGACAAAATCTAGAAAACGGTTGAAGGGATTTGGAAAATTTTGAATTCTATAAATAGGTACACTCAATGGTAAGAGCCAAAAGGACGATGTGTTCGATAACTGTACCGTAAGTGTGTCAAAAAATCGTCAAGTGTAATGAGTAATACCAAAGAATGTGGAGAAATCTGGATGGTCGGGATTGGTGTGTGAGATCAAAAACTAGATTATTGCATTATAAGTTTGTCAAAAAATGTTGTCAAGTGTTTCAAAAGACAGATTGGAAAAAAATAAAATTGTTTGTTTGAAATGAAATTTTATTATTATTATTGAGAATTATGGCATTGTAAGTTTGTCAAAAAAATAAAGTCAAGTGTGTCAAAAAATGATTTCATTTATTTTTTTAGCCAATTTTTTGGAAAAAAACATGTAACTGTTTTTATGACGTAAATGTAATTGAAAATGAAATTGGACATGGAAAATTTGGAATTTGTTATGGTTTTTAAAATATTTTTGGAATTTTGAAAAAAGTTTGTATATTTGATTTTGTAATAATTTTTGCAATATTTTTAGAATTTTGGAAAAAGTTTGAATTTTAAGAATTTTTAGAATATTATTGGAACTTTGAAAAAAGTTTGATTTTATTTAATTTTTACAATATTTTTGGAATTTTGAATGAAATATGAATTTGTGATATTGTAATATTTTCTCGAAACGCTAAATGGAGAGGTTTTTGAGTATTTTGCTGAGTGTATCAACTTTTCACTAAATTACGTTAATTTATGATCTGTTATAATTTTCTGGCAACGTATTGATGTTTCGTGTTAGTTTTGTAATACATTTTGAAACAGAGATACAAAAATACTTGTACTTTAACAAAGAGTTGTGTTTGATATACATCGCTGCCCAAAACTAAAAACCATTGTCCTCATAAAACTTCTATAACCCTGACCGAAGTCTTGATATCTCAGAGCTGTGAGATTTTTAGCCCCCTCCACATTTTTTCATATTATTCTTCTGTTTATCATAAACCTTAATTCTGTTCATCTGTATTCTTGCTTTTTATTTTGTTATTTTAAGAACCCAATCGTGTTCAAAATTTGGTTGAAATTGTATATAAGAGAGAATTATAATAAAAACAAATTGAATATTAATATTTAGAATTAATTTTGTTGATAAATATTATTTCAATTCAGTCCATAGGAAATTACAAAGTGTCTTCTAGTTTATGTTATCAAAACATAAAGCATCGTATAGAAAATCTATGTTTAAAAATATCAATAAATCTGAGAACATACACAAAAGTAATAAAATTAATTAAAAAAAACGTGACTGATTATCATTCGTTGGAATTCAACGAAAAATATAAGAAAATTAATTTTCACTTGAGAAGCGACGTTCCTTTTTTGTGTAACATCTATATGTTCTGTTTGTTACAGTTACAGTTACAGTAGGAGAGGTTTTAATAAACTCAAGTTTATGTAGGAGTAAAACAAAGAATTCGATTCTCTATAAAATTAATTAAAAGATGTTTTAGTCCCACATATTATCATAAAAGAACAAAAGTCTTTAATGTTTTTGGTTCTTGGGAGTATAAATTTTTTAAATACAATCGAAGATTATGTATGTATGATAAATATGGAATCTCATAATATTTTACTGTGAGACAAACCATTATTAAAATTAAAGTGATTGAGTTGCTAGTGATGGTGTTCTTTGGAATAGTTAATCAATGAACTCTTTTGGTTCGTTCAATCTGAAAGGAAGAAGTTTTTAAGAACTGACAATTATTCTAAAATAATTTAGTAGCTTACAAAAAGTTTGAAATATTGTGTACTTAAAAAGAAATCTTAATTAAATTGTTCTTTGACAAAATTTTAGCTAACATATTGTCGCGTTTTTCAACCTTACTTCGAATTAACCTTACTCTTAATTCGTAAACGTAAAACACCAGGTTTTATTAAGGAACAACAGGAAAACAATTCTGCAAAGAGCATTATTTAACAAGAATATTCAACAGTTTCAAAAACTCCAATTGTAGAAATTCCTAGTCTTTAACATCCAAAATATTGTACAAAATTTCTCTTAAATAACACTTAAAACTATATTCACAACTACAAAATAATTTTATTTACACGGTTTTTTGTTGGCAATACACCGATGCGTTTACAATAAATTTTCATTTAGCATAATCGCATTCCGCTTAAACTCTTTACAGTATCGCAGTCTAATTTTAATTATGACTTTACATTATCGCAGTCTAATTTAAAACTAATTATGATTTCGCAAAAACTCGAGAAATTTATTCAACGTTTTTGCTTTCCGTAACGTGGGAAATTGTGAAGCGGAAATGGGGAAGTGGGAAGTGGGATGTGAAGGGAAAATTGAGGTTGAATACAATTTTGTTTTGTATTTCATTGCGATGAATCATAACAATATTTTCGATAAAATGATTCAGCTACTCAATTTCAAAATATATGCTTGATCTAAACCATGAAACCAACATAACTATACATATGTAAGACCCCTTTGAAGAAACAAAATGCAGATATTTTCGAAAAGATAGAATGTTTTAAGAAAGACTATGTTTAATGTGGTTAAGGTAGTTGGAAGTCAGGTTCACTTAGATTTGGAACTGGACCGGTCAGACCAAAAAGTGTCAGCTTAAAAATTAGTTTCATACAATAACTGACTGACTCGACTAGCATTTTGTTGAGACATGTTACTGAAGATAGAAATAGGAGGGTTTATACTACATTTTACTTTCAATTCTTCAAGCCAGAACTACAACCTCATTAGAGAAAGAGAACAGAAAATTAGAGTGAATCAGACCCCCAATAAGGAGGTGCAATTAAACCTGTCAACATTGCAATGCTGTTCGATTACTATCTTTAGGTCATGCTGTGCAAAAATAATCTATAAAGAGTTTTAGAAGTACTATTGGATAAGATGTCCCACCAAACTGGGACCTATAGCATTCAGAGAACCACTTTAAACTAGAATACTTTGTGTTCAATTGTGATGCCGAGATTGAGCTAAATTGCTCGAAACAGTTACCTGTTAACTACGGTTAAAAGAGATTCCTAACCTACCTACAGTTAAAAGAGATTCCGAATAACTTGTGAAAAAACAGGAGACATTAACAGTCCTCCACAATGTTGTGATATTAATCTACCGTTCATCGCATAAATGATGCAGCTATAGTAAAGACAAGTGTGTTATTAATTAGAACTTTTGCAAGACATCAGCTTACTGATATAGCTGGTGCTACACGAGCATCCTCTTTCTCATCCACTTTGGTAGAGAAAATGAAAATAGGGAAGTCAAATTAGTAAAATATTGAGATCTGATTAAAACTACTGGTATTACATAGGAACAATATAAATTATTTTTAAGAGCTGATAACAATACTTGATGGATGTTTATGTGTGTGATACAAGTGAACATTCAGAACGCCATAGAGCATAAGCTGTGGCTGCCAGAACGTTAACTAAACCACCATTGTTGTTTACCTAAAGACAACATCTTATCATCGCGGGTGTAAATTCATAAAAGAAAACAGATGTACAGTATTGGGTATCAATATTACACTCATACTTGTAACAAGAACAAAACACGCGCCGTTGGACCTAACATTGACCTAACATTGAACAAACAATGTCTGGTTTGGGGAGTATATGAAAAACTTAAGAGTGTCAAGAACGGACATTTCCCAATACTACTAAGCAGTCTGAAAGTTTGAATTAAAGCAAATTTTAATACAAACAATTATCGGAGAGACTGAACAACAAGCAAAATGTTGTCTATGTCTCTCTTGATATGTAAGAAATCTTCGAATAATCTTTCTATCGAAAAATCGATATTATGAAAAAAGTACATTAAACAATTTCCTGAATTTATTTTAGTATCCGAACACTTTGATCCAACTAATGGATTCTTTATGAAAGTTTCATTATAATATTGTTCTAGTAAGACCCAAAAATTTAGGTAAAGTCAAGTCAAGCCCAAATCGTTTTTTCAAATAAGAGCTTACCTTTTAACGCCTAATTAATAATGATTTCACAACTAGCACGTGTTTGTTGTACAAAAAAATACATAACGTTATCGTTGCTCAAAACAACAAAATCCCATCAATAAGAACAAAACCTACCTAAAAAAAATTAGGATGAAAAATATATTCATGGCTAAGTGAAATGTTAAATCGTTTTGAACTACCGTCTGCGTACATTTTCAAGAATTTCATATTTTATATCAACAGTGGAAAAAGGATTAAGATGAGGATACAGCTAATATTGTTTATAGCTGTTTTATTATTTCTTACTGAATTTTATAAAAACAAAACCAAAATTCTTGTTACGATTGGGGGCACGATTTCAGATTTTTCTGAATTGAATTAAATTTTGTTATGTTTATATACTGTTGATATTTGTTTGTTTATCGAAGTATCATTTTGGGTTAAGTGGTTTCACTTGTAATTTTGTGATAAAAAGAAAATCGTGTGGTTATATTTTCTATAAAAGAAGTGAAAAGAAAACGATTGAAATAGGTAAGTGGTTTCATGTGCATTAAGGAAATTGATATTTTAGTGTTTGAGATTAAACAAATTGATCAACGAAAAATGAAAGTTTGGTTTTTAGAAGTGTTTGAAGCTTTCAAGAAAAAATGTAAGAAACATACCATTCTATTAATCAAACATTTGAATTTAATATACTTAAAAGAATCTACTTCTCAATGCTTGTCACCCTTGGGTCTTGCTTTTCTTATACAAAGTTATAACAAAATAATACAATTGTATCGGGACTCAAACACAATAGTTATAATTATGGGCTGGCCAGTAATCGTATGGCCCGTGTTAAAAATCGGTATAGTTGCAAGCAGCCAAATGCTGTAACTGTGAAGCGGTGAAGTGATAAGTTTTTCATCACTTCACCGCAGAAATATCTAAGTGAGTGAAGTTTCAAAACTATATAAAGTTAACACTGACTTTTTGTTTGGCAATAAAATGAAACCCTTTCTTTTGTTGTTATTGACATTATGTTACAAACACCATAACGTCAATGTGATTTGATTTTTTAAAATTGCATTTCTAAATTAAATATTGATTCATTTTTCAAATTTAATTTCTAAAATATTTATATATATTTAAATTTGTAAAAATTTACGAATAAATTGTGTTAAAAGTTGAAATAAACATTTAATTTTATTTCAGATTGGTTTTTGAGAACAATTAAGCTTAAGTACATATTGGAAATCACTTCTTTGGTATTTTTTGTATTAAATTTCTAGATATTACGATGTGTGAATTCATAGGATGAGAGAATATTTCGTTAACATCTAAGTCAACATCCTAATCAACATCCTAAGTCACGAGTGTAAAGTCATTATTGATTGTTGCCAATCAATGCGAAACTTAATATCTGACGTAAAGTCAATATGTTGTTATATTTTTGGTTAGGAAATATAGACAACATTAGGGGAATTTAATTTCAGATTGGTTTTTGAGAACAATTAAGCTTAAGTACATATTGGAAATCACTTGAATTTTGCAAATCGAAATAACTTTTCATTTTCTCTAAAATTCCTTTAGAAAAAATTTTTTTTGTTGTGTTTCGTGTCAGAATTTGAACTACATTCATCAGAGACACATTGTTCAAATTCCGTGTGTCTTACACAACTTAGCCAAAGCGGCGATGACGAAACATATTTTAATTTTGATGTTCAGATAATTTCTAAATTGAAACTTCATCATTTTTCATATTTACTTAAGTTGAATTTTTCATCTATGATTACATATTGAAAATTGTATTTCTTTGGTATTTTTTGTATTAAATTTCTAGATATTACGATGTGTGAATTCATAGGATGAGAGAATATTTCGTTAACATCTAAGTCAACATCCTAATCAACATCCTAAGTCACGAGTGTAAAGTCATTATTGATTGTTGCCAATCAATGCGAAACTTAATATCTGACGTAAAGTCAATATGTTGTTATATTTTTGGTTAGGAAATATAGACAACATTAGGGGAATTTAATTTCAGATTGGTTTTTGAGAACAATTAAGCTTAAGTACATATTGGAAATCACTTGAATTTTGCAATTCGAAATAACTTTTCATTTTCTCTAAAATTCCTTTAGAAAAAATTTTTTTTGTTGTGTTTCGTGTCAGAATTTGAACTACATTCATCAGAGACACATTGTTCAAATTCCGTGTGTCTTACACAACTTAGCCAAAGCGGCGATGACGAAACATATTTTAATTTTGATGTTCAGATAATTTCTAAATTGAAACTTCATCATTTTTCATATTTACTTAAGTTGAATTTTTCATCTATGATTACATATTGAAAATTGTATTTCTTTGGTATTTTTTGTATTAAATTTCTAGATATTACGATGAGTGAATTCATAGGATGAGAGAATATTTCGTTAACATCTAAGTCAACATCCTAATCAACATCCTAAGTCACGAGTGTAAAGTCATTATTGATTGTTGCCAATCAATGCGAAACTTAATATCTGACGTAAAGTCAATATGTTGTTATATTTTTGGTTAGGAAATATAGACAACATTAGGGGAATTTAATTTCAGATTGGTTTTTGAGAACAATTAAGCTTAAGTACATATTGGAAATCACTTGAATTTTGCAATTCGAAATAACTTTTCATTTTCTCTAAAATTCCTTTAGAAAAAATTTTTTTTGTTGTGTTTCGTGTCAGAATTTGAACTACATTCATCAGAGACACATTGTTCAAATTCCGTGTGTCTTACACAACTTAGCCAAAGCGGCGATGACGAAACATATTTTAATTTTGATGTTCAGATAATTTCTAAATTGAAACTTCATCATTTTTCATATTTACTTAAGTTGAATTTTTCATCTATGATTACATATACAAAAAATACCAAAGAAATACAATTTTCAATATGTAATCATAGATGAAAAATTCAACTTAAGTAAATATGAAAAATGATGAAGTTTCAATTTAGAAATTATCTGAACATCAAAATTAAAATATGTTTCGTCATCGCCGCTTTGGCTAAGTTGTGTAAGACACACGGAATTTGAACAATGTGTCTCTGATGAATGTAGTTCAAATTCTGACACGAAACACAACAAAAAAAATTTTTTCTAAAGGAATTTTAGAGAAAATGAAAAGTTATTTCGAATTGCAAAATTCAAGTGATTTCCAATATGTACTTAAGCTTAATTGTTCTCAAAAACCAATCTGAAATTAAATTCCCCTAATGTTGTCTATATTTCCTAACCAAAAATATAACAACATATTGACTTTACGTCAGATATTAAGTTTCGCATTGATTGGCAACAATCAATAATGACTTTACACTCGTGACTTAGGATGTTGATTAGGATGTTGACTTAGATGTTAACGAAATATTCTCTCATCCTATGAATTCACACATCGTAATATCTAGAAATTTAATACAAAAAATACCAAAGAAATACAATTTTCAATATGTAATCATAGATGAAAAATTCAACTTAAGTAAATATGAAAAATGATGAAGTTTCAATTTAGAAATTATCTGAACATCAAAATTAAAATATGTTTCGTCATCGCCGCTTTGGCTAAGTTGTGTAAGACACACGGAATTTGAACAATGTGTCTCTGATGAATGTAGTTCAAATTCTGACACGAAACACAACAAAAAAAAATTTTTTCTAAAGGAATTTTAGAGAAAATGAAAAGTTATTTCGAATTGCAAAATTCAAGTGATTTCCAATATGTACTTAAGCTTAATTGTTCTCAAAAACCAATCTGAAATTAAATTCCCCTAATGTTGTCTATATTTCCTAACCAAAAATATAACAACATATTGACTTTACGTCAGATATTAAGTTTCGCATTGATTGGCAACAATCAATAATGACTTTACACTCGTGACTTAGGATGTTGATTAGGATGTTGACTTAGATGTTAACGAAATATTCTCTCATCCTATGAATTCACACATCGTAATATCTAGAAATTTAATACAAAAAATACCAAAGAAATTTAATTTTATGTATTTTTGACGTTTGACAGTGCGACGCTTGCTTTTAGAATTGTGGCGAACATTAAAACTAAAATCATTTATCAAAATTTAAAGTTTAGCAGGCGATAATTTCGTTAACATTTAATAAAAAAACAAAAATATATTTTTATTATTCAGATTTTGTTTTTTTCCAAATAGTTTTGAGTTCTTAATTTTCGTGTTAAATTAAAAATGTAATTCTCTATGTAAATTATATTTCATCGCCTCGCCATCAATTTGATTAATACAATAAGACAAATTTCATGTAACTTGTATAATCTATTTATAAATACAATTAAACTCTAAAATGTTATTGTGTTTTGAGAGAATTTAATTTATATTTGTGCTACTTAATAATGGTTCAAGACCATTAGTGAATGTGGAAGCTAGTGTACCTGAAGAAGTTTGGAAATAAATTTAATTCATGATATGGTTGTTACAACAACATTTTATTTGCTGGCTTTTGTGTTTACGTGAACAGTAAAATTGGTAAATCATAACCGAAGATTCAGATTAATCAACACATTCAAGGTAACTCATTATATTGGATACAACATCTCGTATCATCTTATTCATTTCCTGGAGAATTCAACGCAATTAGCAGCCAGCCTTTATATTAAAATCTACCTCCACTCAACGCAGTAACATCTAAAGATTTTGTAACGCTCAAATCGCATATAGAATCGCAAAAATGGTAAAATGACAAAAAATTAATGATAAAATGGAAATGAAGAAATTTTTAACTCTTCACCACTTCAGAGTTACAGAATTTGGCTGCAGTAATGAATAATGCAGAGTATCATTGCTAATAACTGTTGAGGTATGATAAGCAAGACGGCAAGAAGCGTATTCAACTCCTTAAGATATTCCATTACCATCTAAAGGGCCGATCGACCTATCGTATAATCGAATGGATTATATAAAAGTCATGTTTTCTGATTATTTTGAGCCAACGAAGAATAGTTCTTAACCGTAAATTTTAAAATAACTTCAAATTATTTGACATCCAACTTAATTAAAATTTTAAAGATTTCCAAAAATTGGCCTATTCTTAACGGTTTTCAAATCAAACTCCTCGCACTTGAAATTCATATCTTATCATTTAACACAAAAAGCATAGTACTATCGAAAACTAATGAAATTATAAAAAACACTCAATTTATTAAATTAAATTTTTCTACAACATCAGTTTCAATTACATATAAAAAATTTCCTTTTAAAATTATTTCTTGAAACATATTTTTTTATATCCCACCCATGTCACCTTTTAACTGAAACAAAATTTACGATAAACATCAAAGTAAGTATCAAACTAACTGTTCACAAACAAGATAATCAAACAATTTTAAAGCAAACCATAATCAAATTAGAAAAAAATTCCTTGTAATGCCGAGAAAATGGAAAAAAAAAAAAATAGAAAAAGGCAAGCAAATGGAAAAAGGTCAAAGAAAATTATTATTTTTATATTTATGATATATTTCAAATCATCATAAATATAGATGAAATTCTATTTATTTTTCGTTTTTTATGTACGAATTTTTTTGAAAGGTTTTATGAGCATGCGTTAAAAATTTTGATCTTGATCTTTTGAGCTTATGAAGAAAATCTGTATTTTTAAACTATGTTGTGCTGTAGTTTGGAAATATAAGCCTAACTGCTTATGATCTCCTACGTATATTTTACATGTTGTTTTTGACATGTCTAGAATCCACAAAAAGAAAATTAAAAAAATAACCCAAATCCTAAAAAAAGGTAAAATTAATCAAATAAGTTTTCTTTACCTTTCAAATTTTCTTTGAAAGTTTTTTAAATTAATTCATTTATCAAAAAATTATTGATAAAAATAAGAATATTAAAATAGGAAGAAAAAATATAAAAAAGAAAATTCAAATGGAAATTATGCTGTTGATTACTGTTCAAGTTTTAATTATGCTGTTGATTACTACATGGGTAAAATTATTCGTTAATTTATGTTCACTGTATGAAAAATATATGTTTGTTATTTTCTTTGAGTTTTTTGTTATTTTTTGTTATTTTCTTTAAGATTTCAATAAATAAAAAATTACACTATTTTACTGCGACCGGAGGCGGTTTTCAATGATTTTAGTATTATTTTAGTTTTTTGGATCTCATATAAGTTTTTACGTGTTTTACTTCTTTATCAGTGCCGTAATTCGAATCGGCAGACACGGTTATCAATTACGTCACCGCGGCGATGACTATTTCGAAGTTGAAACCTCATAATAAACTATTTTATCAATTTTTCAAACATTTTTCAGTTCGAGTTCATGTTGCAAACGAAATTTTAAATAATATTAAATGTAAAAAATAATACGGATGTTTTGTCAAGCGACCCAAAATTTATTTTTTATTTAATAATCTTACTAGTTACAGACAGCTGTTACACAAGTTTTTACAAAGTCATTTGCATTAGTAGCATGCTCAAATTTTTGTTTTGAATGCAAACAAATTTATTATTATCTAAACTAAATACAAACAAAACGTCAAAATTTTCAAACATTAAAATATATTTTTTTAAAATCAAAGCAACCTAGTTTTTTACATGCAATTTGTTGGTTGCCAATATAATTCTATATTTGAATAAAATCACAAAGTCTACGTCTTCTTGATAAAATAAGTTGTGGTGACTTTTTACTTAATCGTTTGCGTTTAATTTGAAAATTTTCTTTAAATTCGTTACAATCTTTTAGCAATAGATTAATAAAATTTCAGGTACCATTTTTTCTATCTAGTTTTCATAAAAATTATTATCCATCTAGTTTTCTTTTCAAAAAAATTATTATTATCATTAATTGTTTTTTTTAAAATACAAAAAAATGGCGAATCTTTTTCTATTGTCTACATAATAATCAAAATGTTTATTCCTAATATCTAATCATATAAAACTTCAAGTATTGTGTTATCATTTATAATGTATTATAATAATCTAACAAAATATTTAAATTAATAAATAATATTAATCAGAGTAATTTAATAAGAATTCGATTAAAGAAGTAAAAAAATTATTAAAAAAATTCTTGTTCTGGTTAATTAACATTACAATATTTATTACACAGTGATTTTAATATTCATTAATTAAAAAAGTCACTAATTTCGAATTATTCAATAAATTCAGATTTTCTTGAAAAGTAGAATAATTCTTTGAAAACTTATTATTTTTGTAAATAATGAATCTGATTCCTAACTTTAAAAAGAGTGATAGACTAAACTTCTTGTGAAGTGAAAAATAATGTATAAAAGAAATATTGCGTATACAAACCAGACGACCTTACTTTTCTAAAATTAATTAATCAAAATATTGGGTATAAAGAAGGTCCATCAGTAGAAACTAAGAAACAAATATTCGAGGATAACTGTAGCTCAGACGAAGAAAATCATTTTGAAAAAGAAGACGAACAATCACAAGTTGTAGTCTTGCAAACAGTTGGATCATCTCTAAAGCCATCTACACACATATGAACACGCAGCAAATATAATACAGCAGATAAACAAGCTATAAAGTATTTATGTGAGCAATGCACAAAGAGAACGCATCCAATGCCTGTATATAGCACCCATAATTTAACATGCTTACTACGTAATAAATTATTTTTAAAATCGGTTTTATAAGGATTAAATCAGGTTTTTCAATTTACACTTTTGGCGGTTTTACCGTAAAACCTACAGGCTACAGTAAAGCCGGTTTTGCAAGCCATAACTCTAACTCAACGATTTCTAAGCAAAAAATATTTTCATGCTTTATTTTTTTGGAACACACTGTTCAGTTCTCGACTGATTTTTTAGTTATAATTTTAAAAAAAATTTATGACAATAAAAATACAACATAAATAATTTTACCAGAAGTGGCAAATTTAAAGTTCGGGTGTAGAACTGTTGTGAGCAAATGTCAAAAACAAGTTTCAAAAAAAAGTTATTGCAGTTTAAAATAACCAGCATTTCGGGAGCCACCCCTATCATTTTCTTCAATAATGTTAATAATCTAATAACTTATTTCAGCAAAGATACAGATCCTGTTTAAATTTGATTAAAATCCAGTCATGAACGACAGTGGTAATAGGCGAATATACAAATGAGGCATGATTCAATAATTACCTCCCCTAAGTCAGAGTTGCAACTGGATGCACGAATGCATCCTATAGACCCGCTATTGAACTAAGCTAAATCAACTATGTGAAGAATGTTTTTGTATATAAGGTAATCAAACGGATGACTATACTTGAGCTAAGCTATGTCTTTTTCTACAACAGTGCCAGCTAGCTTAGTTCGTGTTGTGTACAATTTACAACGCCAGCTAAATTTAAAGACGCATGTTGGAAGATATGTTTGGGTAGCGGCTTGTGTCCAGAAGATGAGAGTGTGCCAATAGATCTAGGTGTAGCTAGTGACGTTGTTCAGTTAAAGAATTCGGATAGTGAAATTATGTTAATGTGTTGAAGGATTTATGACATAACAAAATCCAATTAAAGTTTATACAGCTATATGTAGATTCCTTTTGAGTTGATACTGTTAAGATTTTTACGCTAAAATGCGGTGCTATTTTTGATCGAAGTTGTGCAAGGTCGCAGAAGCGAGTCAAAAAAAAAATCAAAAATCAAATCAAGTTACTTCTAAAAACTCAAAGGGGGGACCAAGGTATTTGTTTAATTTCAATATTTTAGTGTGTGATAAAATATAAATAAATAATAAATAAAAATAAGGAAAAAAAGAAAAAAAAAAACTAAAAAAAAAACCAAAGGGGGGACCAAGGTAAAATTGAAAGTTTAATCCTTTATAACTTTTGACCCCCTCATTTCCGCAAAT
This sequence comes from Diogma glabrata, assembly GCA_963693315.1. Lineage (NCBI taxonomy): Eukaryota > Metazoa > Arthropoda > Insecta > Diptera > Cylindrotomidae > Diogma > Diogma glabrata. The sequence continues at coordinate 400,027,621 of OY856186.1, forward strand.
TTTCTTTTTCATAATTAGGATGCAGAGGACTTAATCTTTCTATTTATTTGAAAAAAAAACGCAAATTTATTTGGGGGGATAAACTAGGATTCTACCATTTTTTGTTGTAATTTTTAAATTTGTCATTTTGAAAAGGAAGACAATTTTTTTGGAGTATTTATTATGTCGTCTCTATTACTCTCCAGTGGCTGAGAACACTAACATTCGACGCATGCGCAATGGCTTAAGAGCGTCGCACAGCTGGCAATCGCTATCCTCGTCTGACGAATGATGTTACGCGCTAGCTCTCTTTCACTCTACCTTAAATATTTATCATCTTTAACAGCCAGCAACCCTTATTTGCGGCCGGATTTAATTAGGCAACCATATATGATAATAAATAGAAAAAAATTAGCTTTAATTTGATATAGAATTAATCAATGTACGTTATGAACGTATAAATGTATCGAAATCATACCTGTTTACACCTGGCTGCGCAGAGGTGCGGCCAGGTGCGCAATGGCAACCGTGAATTTTTAGAATCTTTATATAAATTGCCGTGATGTAGACGACATTTTATTTAAAAAACAAGTGAACGAAATTTTTTCCCAAAAATCAATTAAAAATAATTTAATTAAAAATACTGGCGGCCAAATTTTGATAGGCAACCTGGTAGATATATATTCTCCTAATTATAAATATACATAAAAATTTGGTTTTAGCAAAAAATCGATGAGCGCACTAATCCTGCAGCCGGATCTTGGACTATAATTAGCGGTAAGAGTAACTTTAAATAAACATAATTAGTTTTTTAACACATATACATGTAGGTATAGGATTCTTCTCTTGTGTGTTTTGGGGGAAACACGTATTGAGAATTTTAATTTATTATTTTATTTAATTTGCAAAATCAATCAATAAATTAACAAAATTAAAATCAAATAGTGCCTGTAAATCAGTTTTGTTTTTTTTTTTTCTAAAATGCAAATGATGTATCTATAATAAAAAACTAAATAGAAATATTAATTATTTCATGACTGTTAAATCAAAAGCATATTACTTCTGTCTGAAAGACTAAAATATTACATTCATGAGCTCAAAGTGAAATTCTTACCCCCACTTTTTTTGCCATTTCTCAAAGTTTTAGGACTTACTGATTCTAAAAAAGCAAAAAAAAAAATGAATGTCTGTCTGTCGGCCGGCCGGCCGTCACAACCGACGAAATCTAGAAAACCGCTGGACGGATTTGAAAATGTTTTTTTTTTCTAAAAATAGGTTTACTCAATGGAAAGAGCAGAAAGGGCGATGTGTTCAATAACTGTACCGAAAGGGTGTCAAAAGAATCGTCAAGTGTGTCAAAACAAGGAAATTTGCATATTTTTTGTTTAAAAAACTTTCATTTTAAGTGATTACGAGTAGGAACATTGAATTTGGAGAAATCTTGATGGTCGAAATTGGTATGTGAGACCAAAATCTAAATTATTGCATTATAAGTTTGTCAAAAAAATGTTGTCAAGTGTGTCAAAAGAAAGATTTTTATTTATTTTTTTACACAACTTTTCGGAAAAAAATAAAATTGTTTGTTTGAAATGAAATTTTATTATTATTATTGAGAATTATGGCATTATAAGTTTTTCAAAAAGTATGTCTAAAGAAAGTTTTTATTTATTTTTTTCCCCAATTTTTTGTAAAAAAAATAAAATTAATAATTTGTATGATATGAAAATATATTATTATTATAGAGAATTATGGCATTATAAGTTTGTCAAAAAAATAATGTCAAGCGTGTCAAAAAATGATTTCATTTATTTTTTTAGCCAATTTTTTGGGAAAAAAAATGTAACTGTTCTTATGACGTAAATGTAATTGAAAATGAAATTGGACATGGAAATTTTTGAATTTGTTATAGTTTTTGAAATATTTTTGGAATTTTAAAAAAAGTTTGTATTTTTGATTTTGTAATAGTTTTTGCAATATTTTTAGAATTTTGGAAAAAGTTTCAATTTTTGATTTTGTAAGAAGTTTTGGGATATTTTTGGAATTATGAAAAATTTAAAATTTTTGATTTTATTATAAGTTTTGGAATTTTGAAAAAAGTTTCAATTTTTGATTTTGTTATAATTTTTGCAATATTTTTAGAGATTTGGAAAAAGTTTGATTTTTGAATTTTTAAGAATTTTTGGAATATTATTAGAATTTAGAAAAAGTTTAAATAATTGATTTTATTCGAATTTTTAGAATATTTTTAGAATTTTGAAAAATAAATTTTTTAATTTTATATATATTTTTAGAATTTTGAAAAAAGTTTCAATTTTTGAATTTTTAAGAATTTTTGGACTATTATTAGAATTTAGAAAAAGTTGAAATTTTTGATTTTATTCTAATTTTTGAAATATTTTTAGAATTTTGAAAAAAAAAATAGAATTTTTGAATTTTATATACATATTTTTAGAATTTTGAAAAAAGTTTCAATTTTTGGTTTTGTAAGAATTATTGGAATATTTTTGGAATTTCAAAAAATTTAAAATTTTTGATTTTATTATAATTTTGGAAAAAGTTACAATTTTTGATTTTACAATATTTTTGGAATTTTGAATGAAATATGAATTTGTGATTTTGTAATATTTTCTCGAAACGCTAAATGGAGAGGTTTTTGAGTAGTTAGCTGAGTTTATCATCTTTTCACTAAATTATGTTAATTTATGATCTGTTATAATTTTCTGGCATCGTATGGCTGTTTCGTGTTAGCTTTGTAATAAATTTCTAAACAGAGATAAAAAAATACTTATACTACAACAAAGAGTTATGTTTGATATACATCGCTGCCCAAAACTAAAAACCATGTCCTCATAAAAGTTTTTTGCCGAAAACTATATCAAAATCCTTAACCCAGATCGATGTCTTGATATCTTAGAGCTTGAGATTTCAGCCCCTCCATATTTTTATTTAGAATTATCGCAACATAAAAGAAACATTTATTCAAAACCAGATTTCTTTATTATTTTCGTTGCTGGTCAGTGTATAATTCAGGTCATCAAATTGTTCAGTATGCAAAATTAAAAATGATAGGCTAGATCAAAAGGCAGCCTGTGATATATGCAAAAAATATTTTCATGCAAGTTGTGTAAATTTAACTAGTGTTGAATTGGATTATATAGCTAAATCAAGGAAAAAATATAATTGCATCCGTAGTCTAAAAAATACACGCAGTGACAATTTCGTGAGTGAAAGTGATGGTGGTTCGCCTATAATCTCTCGTATAGAGGATCCTCAACTGGAAGTTATATATGTTATATAAATGATTAATGATCTAAACCATACAATAAAACAAAACCATGAGAGCCTAATGACTCGAACAGACTCTCTATATACTAAATTCAAAATAATCGATGACTTACTCGTGGAAAATAAAAAACTAAAGAAAGTTGTGATGACAATCAACAAGAACATTTACAAAATGTGGTCGAAATTAGTGGCATTAGCGAAATTAACCTCACAAAAGTTGCACAACAAGTTTTTTCATCAGCCTTAAAAATTGATGTGCCAGATTCAGCTTTGGATTTTTGTTTAGGGAGAATAGTAGAATAAGAGAATAATTAAGCCAAAATACTCTCACTCACCTTATCCCTGAACAAAAAGCTCAAAGTTTAAATACAGAAAGTGACTTGTCATCTCTAGCATTGTCAACCGCAGGAACCTAATCTACAACTTCTAATACAGGGAATCAATCATCTCCTCTTACGTTATTGAGTGTTAAATTTAGCAACAGAACGATGAAAAACATAATCATGCAAGAAGTTTATTGCAGAAAGAAAGAAATCCAAAAAGCAAATTTTCGCTAACGAATGTGGATTAAGTTCAAGGAATATAGTGTATATTAGCGAAAGCTTGTGTTATCAACAACGTAAACTCCTAGCTGAAGCAAAAATTGCGAAGAAAGAAAAACATTATAAATACCTCTGGGCCCGAAATGGACAAATAATGATGCGTAGGCAGGATGGAAGTGTGATAAAAATAATAAAGTTAACAAAAGACCTTAAAAGCTTAAGTACAATTTTATTATTCTGTTATTTTAATTTTATTTTTATAAATTTTTCCTGATTTCAATGAATAATAGGTTATTAAATTTTCAAGGTCAAAAAAATAATAATAATAATTTTTCATCACATTATTTAGATTTCGGGTTGCAAAATTCTCATTCAAATTCATTTATCAAAACATTGGGAGCTTACGCTCAAAGGCAGACTATTTATATGCTTACCTTGGAACTTATACTAACCTGCCTCAAATGATATTTCTAACAGAAGTATGGATAAAACGCGATGAACTGAAGTCATACAATATACCAAAATACAATTCTTTTGACGGATGTAATAATACATATAGATCTGGGGGTGTTATCGCATACATTAGGCAAGAATTGGATTGTCAGGTAGATCGTCTTACATTTTTAAGCGCAGACATTTTAAAAGTTGTATTTCGGATTAATAATATCGATTGGTGCATTTTGTGCATTTACCGATTTAATTTTGTGGACACCAAAGTTCTTGTTGATGAGTTGAAAAAAACGATTGATAGTATCAAAATAGAAAATGTAGTAATAATCGGAGATATGAATATAAATATTTTAAGCTTGAAAGGTGATGCTTTGGATTGTATGTATATGCTGTCCTCATTCGGTTTTGAATCTGTTCTAAACTCACCAACAAGAATTCAGAGCTCGTAATCAACTTGTATAGATCATATATTTTTAAGAACTGATCCCAAATTAAAATTGAATTGCTTAACAGAAGCTTTGGATTTTGGCTTATATTTGATCACTACCTCACTTTCTTAAAACTGAATATCAATTTTGATTTCAGTGCAGGCTGGTGTGATGATTTGGTCACTGACATTGTAACCAACTTCGTAGAACTAAATCATCGATTAACAAATGAATCCTGGACGGAATTATCCCCTAAAAAACCCCTAAAAAAGCACATTAGTGATAGTTCCACCACAAATATTCTCAACCAGAAATCAAATTATTTAATAAAACCATGAATTATAGCCGCTCTGAAAAATAAAATATCTGAAAAAATCGCATAAAAAAAGCTTTATATATGTCAAATGAAAAACTTAAAAAAGAACTTCAAAAATTTAAATATCTTAAGTGGGAATGTGAAAATGCGAAATCTCAGTTCTACGAAACTAAATTCAACCATCTGAAGGTCCAATGGAAACTCGTAAATGAAATAATGGAATCCTCAAATAAATCATCCAAGAAAATAGAGCTTATTCAAAATTGTAATGGTGAAACATTTAAAGATTCATTATCTATTGCCGAGGAGTTCCAAAATTATTTTAAAACTGCCGTTTCCCGCTTTCGAAATAATATATCCTGCGAGCGCTCTCAGATTTCTAAAAACTTTTTTCTCGATAAACATGTTTCGAACAATATGTTCCTTTTTCCCACCAACATCGATGAAATCTTGTCAATTGTTTCTAATATGAAGAATAAACTCTCCTGTGGAGACGATGACATTAATGTAATATTTCTAAAGAAAATAATACATTTTGTTGTTCAACCATTACGTCACATTATAAATAGGAGTTTTGAAACAGGAATTTTTCTAAGTAGTCTTAAAAATGCGGTGATAATTCCTGTGTTTAAAAAAAGAGACCCTAAGCAAATTATCAATTACCGTCCAATAAGTCTACTATCTATAAACAGAGCTCTATATTCAAATCTTTTTGTGGCAGCTCTGTTTATAGATATAACAAAAGCATTCGACATGGTTGATATTGAGCTATTATTGGAGAAAATGGAGAATATTGGCATAAGAGGGATATGTAATGATTAGTTTAGATCTTTTATTTCTGATAGAAATATACAGGTAAAAATTGGCGATTGTTTTAGTTCAACGCATCTAGCATCAGTAGAATCATCAGCAGAATATTGGAGTACCGCAAGGATCAGTCTTAGGGCCTATTCTTTTTCTTATATACATTAATCCGCTCTTTAACATTGGCATTCATGGTAAACCTATCGCATTTGCCGATGGTACTGCCTACATTTATAAGTGTTTGAGTACAAGCTCACTTCTGAATAAAATTAACTCTGACTTAACTCATCTAAGAAAGTGGTTTAATGTGCACTTCATGATCCTAAGTGAGAAGACGAAAGTTTTGTATTTTAAAGTTTCTGGTTCTTATTCTATAGTGAATTATGTTATCTATCATGAAACGTTGTGTAACAGAACAACTTGTCAAAATAACTGCCAAAAAATTGAAGCAGTTAAATCCTTTAAATACCTGGGGATTACAATCGATAGTAAGCTGAAATGGAAGGAACATATAACTACAGTTCAAAACTATTTACTAGCTGGAGCTAGAACATTTTATCGTCTTCGTAAAAATTGCCCCAAAAAAGTTCTATATTATATATACTTTGCGCTAATCCAATCTAAACTAGAATACGACATATCTGTTAAGGGAGGAACATATCTTACAAACATCAAACCTCTTGTAGTGGCTCAAAAATATATCTTACGTATAATTAATTTTAAAGCTAGATACGAAACTACAGTTCCTCTATTCAAATCTATAAAAATCCTTCCTTTGCGAAGCCTCTATATATAAAGTATTAAAACTTTTCTTTCTCAGAAGTGAGAACAGAAATGTCAAAGTTACGAGCCATAACTTTCTTTATGTGTATGTCCCAGTTTCAAAAGGGAGTATTTCCGACGATATTATTTATCATTAGCGCCAACTATTTTGAACCAGTTGCCAATCTCAATATTGCTTATTGATATACCAAAGTCATTCAATTTAAAGGTAAAAGAGTCTGCTTGAAAGGCTGTTTGAAATTTTTGACGTCGAATATCTATTAAATGTGGTAACTTAATGTATGATTGTCAGTTTCTCGCATTTAGGTTCTATTGCTATTCCATACTTAACAAAAGTTAATTCTTATCTTCACCAAATTAATTTTTTTTTTCTTGTTTTATGATGTTGTCTTGATAAATATAACCAAACTATTATTTGCTTATAATGTCCATCAAAAAATATATTTAAATAATAAATTCTTTTATTTAGGGACCCTCATCCCATATTATATCACTATTAGCTTTCTCTTTTTAATTGATGGGTGGTTCAAAATTGGTTCTATGAACCACTGAATCATCCTAGATTTTCGTTCTCAAAAATTGGTTATATTCATAAATAATAATTATAAATTAACAACCAAATTAAGCTAAAATGATTATGTTTATGTTTATGAATTGTTTATAACTAAATAGTCTTATGTTAATCATCATTGTAAATATAATTATATGAACGAAAAATAAAATATAAAAAAAAAAAAAGTTATGTACAATTCAATTTTAATTTTGATTTTTACATTGCATTCTATCAAAGTATCACATTTGCACAAGTGCTGAATCGGAATCTGATAACGAATATTCTTTTATTTTTAAATAATAGCAAACATCAAAAACTATAACTATGCTAATTTTAGCTTTTTCTAATCTATAAATATGACGTGGAAGGAAAGGCAAATTTTTTTTCTCGAGAAAATTCTTAAGAATTTCTTAAAACTATGACAATGGCGTGATTGAAGAATAACTAATATGAAGTTATTCACATTTCCCAATACCTTTCTTTCTTTTTTACCAGGAATGTTAGACTAATTCATAATAATAAGATGATAAAACTTATATAAAACAATGCATTGCGTAATGAAGCTTTTGTTATTTATTTGTTGGAATTCTTTATTGGAATTGTCGTAATTATTATTATTGTGACACTGAAGTTTCTCCACATTTTCATAATATTTTCTGTCAAAATATTTGGAATTTTGTTGTTAGAAAAATTAAAATAAATATTATAAACAAAAATGTTAGTAAATGTGTATCCTACATTATTTTGCTTTCCTACAAATTTTAAAAAATTTAATAATTGAAATATTTATTGTGATTTTGACACAACGCTAAACAGCTTTGTACAGGCATTTAATTTTTTGTGAAATAAGTAGTTGAAGAATATAGCGATATGAACTATGCGAGCTGAACTATGAATTACTATAAACTAAGTTAATCCCATAGCTTAGTTCAATTGCATAGCGGATCTTAGAGACCAATGAAATATTAATTTTCCATGTTTTGGCAATACCAGTAAGGGTTTGCGTCCACGCTAGATGACTAGGTTGCACAGCCAACAGAGACTGTAACGGAATGGGATACGAGTAGGGTTTCTGATAAACAGTGATTTTTAAAACACAGCTGTTTGCTGATTTAGAAGTTTGAAAAAATATATGTCAACAGCTGTTATTTCATGGTTAATAAAATATTTATTTTTTATAATAAAATCAAAATACAAGCGGTAATAATGACTCATCATGACAGCTAGCACATTCTAAAAATGCTTATTCCACATCCATAGATGTTGGCTTAGTTGTTAATATTGCATTAAAAAGCTTCTGTACGTTTGCATGTTTTGGAAGAGAGTAAAATTCAGCATTTGACCACTTGAAGTTGTCTTATGCAGGAGCTCTTGCTGGTGATTAATTTTTCTGAGGCAAAACATTAAGTTTTTCTTGTAGAGTTAAAATTTCGCTTGAACAATAATCGGCGGTTGTTTCAATAATTTCAACATCATTTACACCAAAAATTCGAATTAAAATCCTTGCAAAATTTACAGAAGCTGTTAATGGCGTGATTCTTGAGTTTTTAAGGCTGCGTCAACTCGATACTTTAAATTATCAATCAACTTCTTGTTAATTTTATTATTCGTTAAAGACAGTTTCTACAGAAGAGAGAGATTTTAATTCTAATATTGTGTCATCGCTCATTAGTGTTGTATTGTCTCTACTTAGATTCTGAACAAGCTTCATCGCCTCTATTAAATATTTTAAGGTTTCGAAATTTACATTATCGACCAAATCTAGATATGCCTTAAAATCCAATGAAGTTTCTCGATTTGCAATTTCTGCCTTTATCAATATCTCATTGTTGATATTGAGTTCCAACGAGTTTTTATATCGGGATGAATCTCAATTTCTCGACCAAAAAGAGTCTTGACTGCTGATTAATAATCATGATTTCGAACAGTTTACAATTTAATTTATATGACGAACTCCAACCTGATCATGATCACATTTATTTGCACAAATCTTCAGTATTAAATTTTTTCTTATAAAGTGTGTCACACAATACAAGATGTAGGCCATGATTAAAGCAAAATTAACCAATGTCATCGATATATCGAATTTACTTTTTGTTAACTGAAGCTTCATCCTGTCTTAACCCAACTAAATCATTTTCATCGATATTTCAAAGAGACGGTGAATGATGTTTCATTATTTATGGAAACTCGAATCATAACGCTGATGAAGTGAATCGGACCATTTATGTTTTTCTTGAAACTTCGGTAATCGTTAATATAATAAAAAAAATTAATACGTGTTTTATTTTTTTCCTAGTTTTGAGTCAGGGTGGCTCGAAATTCGATACAAAATTTAGAGACAAGAAAAGTATAAATTTAAATTGTGCTCGTTAGAAATGTTTTGCTAGAAAAGTGTTACGTAAGGCTTTATAGAAATATTACATTGATAAAATAAATTTATATTTTTATATGATGTTTTTTAGTTTTGATTTTTTAAACATGGCGATTTTAAAAAGTAACATTATATTAGAATATATGAACAAAGGGTATTTTTTTAAACTGCCACGTTTTTTCCAAATATAAAAATCAATATATAAAAATCGTAAGAAATATAAAAGTTTTTTAATTACTGTTATATAAATATAAAGCCTTGCGTAGTACCTTTTAAACAAACCAAATTTTTTCAAATCGGCTAACCCGTTCGAGCACAATTCAATTTTAAACTTTCCTTGTTCCTTACCTTCTTGACAAATTTTGAGCCACTGTTATTGTTACGGACGGAAAAATGTAATACGTACAAAATATAGATTAGTTTAACAACCTGTTAGCCAGAGTTTTTCAAAGTACGTGTTCCGAAGCTAAACAACTACGAACATACAAATTGATTTGGATGAATTACTCTAGGCGAACTAAGGCAAAAGAAAAACGATTCTAAACAGAGACACGTGTTGCTACCAAATTTGTTTTGGCAAATAAATAATTGGAAAAACTTGAGACTAGAAACATTTAATATATGAAAGTAATTATTGAATAAAATGATATATAATTGAAGAATAGTAATAACTGTTACACTTGGTGGTGTATCACTTTGTGTGTGATTATGGTTTTCCACATTGTTCACTATTTGTGTGATTTTGTCACTTTTGAATTAAAATGCAATATCTAAAAATATGCTTTTTTTGTATGTTTATTTTTAATTTTTTATTTTATTAATAATAATATAAACTTCCTTATAGTAACAATTTGAATTTGATTTTTATTTTATTGAATATCGATTTCGACTTTCGTCATCCTCAGTTCTTAAATTATTATTACAATTTTTGCTTAAACTATTGTCTTATATACTATTTCAACTGCTATTTTTTATTATTATGTCATATATTTTGTTAGTTTTAGTGTTGATTTTATCATTTAAAATGTTGTTATTATTTTTATGTTTATATATTTCTATTTCTTCCAATCTATCTAGATGTTGTCCTTTTCGTTTTTTAATAAAAATTAGGTTAATAAAAATTGGTTTAAACCCAACAAATACACAAGAAATTATAAATATAATAACCGAAATAACAAAACAAAACTATTTCACACATAACAATGAGTATTATTTACAAACAGAAGGATTACCTATGGGGAGCCCACTATCTGGAACTTTAGCCGAAATATATCTCAATGATTTTAAAACAAAACATATACATAATAACATAAATCCACACAAAGAAAAAATCATTTATTGGCATCGCTACGTTGATGATATAATTTTATTATTCAAGGGAACAAGTAGACAGCTTAATCTATTACACCAATACATAAACAGCATAGAACCTTCCATTAAATTCACGTTAGAAAATAAAGATAATAACACAAAAAATTTCTTGGATTTATCAATCAAAAATGTGGATTCAAAACACACATTCAAAATATTCTGAAAACCAACCCAAACGGATCAAACAATAAACTTTAAATCACATCATCCATACCAACATAAACTAGCTGCATACAACCACATAATCAATAGATTGAACAATATAACAATGAATGCAGAAAATTATCAAAACGAATTAAATAACATAAATACATAGCCAGTAAAAACGGATATAAAAATGAAATAATTGACACATTAAATAGAAAACATAAAAACAAGAAAAATTTGCAAACCCAAACAACATTGAGGAATGAATAAAACTTTGCAGGCAAAAAATACATAGGCGTAACATATAATAAAACAACATTCAAAATAATGCAAAAACTTTAAAAAAATATGGATATATTGCAGCTTACAAAAACAAAAATAAAATAGAAAATTAGATAAAAACCAAAAAACCCAAACCTTAGACACAGGTGTTTATAAAATTGCCTGTGATGACTGCAGTAAATTTTATATAGGTCAAACGGGGTGGTCCTTCACAAAAAGATTTATTGAACACACCAGTGAAATTAATAAAAGTGACAAAAAATCCAGATATGCCCAACATTTAAAAATAGAAAAACACAAATACACAAATATCAACACAAATTTAACCATATTACATAAAAAAAGAAAAGGACAACATCTAGATAGATTGGAAGAAATAGAAATATATAAACATAAAAACAATAACAACATTTTAAATGATAAAATCAACACTAAAACTAACAAAATATATGACATAATAATAAAAAATAGCAGTTGAAATAGTATATAAGATAATAGTTTAAGCAAAAATTGTACTTATAATTTAAGAACTGAGGATGACGAAAGTCGAAATCGATATTCAATAAAATAAAAAAATTAAAAGTATATTTTTAAATATTGCATTTTAATGACTGTTGGGTGTTAACTGTAGGTTATATAATTTTTTCAACGTATCACTTGTTTTATTACCTTTACGGTCGCAAAATAACAGCCATTCTACAGTTATACCCACTGTAAGCAAACAATTGATTTTCTCTCATAAATACATTTATTTTCCTTTAAACATAAAAATATGATTACCAGTTTCCTTACGTTTATGAATCTTAACTATAATTTATTCTAGTCTTACAAGATCTAAACCAACAACAAAATAAATAGTATAAATAATAATCATGAATGAAAATTGACTATAAATTTTCTTTTATGTTTTGTGTTCTACAATTGAAATTATATTCTTGCACGAATAAATCATCGCAAAATTTTGAGATCATCATCAAATAATTTTATTTGCTTGAAGTATGGGTTTATGGTATGTAGAAAATTTAAATCATATGAAAATCAACGTAAAGAAAAATAAATAGGAAATATTTATGCTTAAATAAATTAGAGATAAGAGGTATTTTTATATGTATAACGTTTTAGAAATATTTAATAAGTAAACAGTTAAGTGATGTATGTTTTATAAAATTGAGTAGATGATTATTTCGTTTGATTTATTAATGTTTATATTGTTTAGATTTAGAAATTTTTTGATACAAGTCGAACATATAAATATTATATTATAATAAATATAACATTATTAAATATTTAAATTATTTGAAAATATTTTAAAGTTTAATACAAAAACTGTTTTCATAGCTAACAAAAACAGGATGTAACTTAAGCAAAGTACTAATAATATTGTGTGATTTTTGTTATTATATAAACTGAAAAAATACATAAGTATAATCCTTATGATAAATACAAGGAGATACGTTTTGTTGAATTATTAACACTCAGTGAATATTGCTTATAATTTAGGCAATTATACAATAATGTATAGAATATTTAGGATTATTCGTGTGCTTAGATTGTGAATGAATAAATAATTTGCTGAGAATTTTTGGTTTTATCTAAGGCTATACATAGTTATATGTATAGAAATTATGGAAAACGAATGCGGTTTCTTTTTTACAATATGTTTTAGATAAATTTTGAAAATAATTACAAACGATTTTTAAAACAAGATTTAAAATTAAAATTTAAATATATATTTTAGTATTTTTGACTGTTAGATATTTATTTTTTTTAAATATTTTTGAAAACACTTATATCAGTCTTAAAATTTAATTTTTATTTAATTAATAAAAACAATATTTCGGCACATTGCCATTTTCAAGTTGAAAAAAAATATATAAAAAAATTATAAAAATAATACACAAATTAGGTTCACAAAAAACTATCCGTATAAAATGAAAAACTAAAATGAATAATTCATTTTAGTTTTTCATTTTATACGGATAGTTTTTGTGAACCTAATTTGTGTATTATTTTTATAATTTTTTTATATATTTTTTTTTTTTTTCAACTTGAAAATGGCAATGTGCCGAAATATTGTTTTTATTAATTAAATAAAAATTAAATTTTAAGACTGATATAAGTGTTTTCAAAAATATTTAAAATTTAAATATTAATGTTCTGAATGATATTTTTTAAGTGAAGTGAAAACTTCTTTAGGCGTTGTGCGATTTGTATGGGTAAAATTTTATGTATTCGCATTTAGCGATCATGCGAATACATAAAATTTTACTATAAATAATTTTATTATAAATAAATATCAAATTTAAAAAAAATATTAAAAGAGAGTGAGATAAATTGTAATCATTAGTTATTTTCTTATTTCTTATTTTCATTTCCTTGATTTATATATTTTTTTTTTTTTTTTTATTGAATTTGATTTTTTTTTCGGTTTATAAATTTCATGTTTTTCTCAGTGAATAACAGCGTGTAAGTGTGGTAAGGCAAGTAAAGATTTTGTTGTATTTTTAAGCAAAATAAAAAAATTGTTGTTATTATTTATACTTTTTAATAAAGAAAACGCAATTACAATTTAATTAATTCTCTAATTTTTTTCTTTGTTTTATTTGCATTGCAGGTTTTTGTTTTGCACTTTTTTTAATTTGTTAATTTGAAATAAAATAAATAATGTATAAATAATAATAATAATAATAAAAAAGTATAATAATTATTATGTCAATTAGGTTATATTCATATTTTCAACTTGGTTTGTAAGTTCATGATATGTTTTGATTATTAAATATAAAAATGTATATAATAGTTGCTTGTAATGCTGATAGATGTGAAACCCGGAAAAATTTTAATGATTTTAATATAAAAATTCCGAAATTTTAATTTGCAATGGTTCAATAATTGGAATAAACAAAAAATACAGCTATTTCACAGTTTTAAGTTTTCACTTCTGTCGGCAGTCCCAAAGACTGTCTTATTTTTTTTAAATTTAAAACTATGCTATCTTTTCTGGTAAACACTTGTGATATATTTAGACTTTATGTGTATTTATTGTATTAATTCCGCAAAAATTCTGCAAAAATTCCGCGAGCTGGCTTGACAGAAATTAATCAAGTATTTCGATATCTTCGAAACCAAAAACAATACCAAAAACAAATGTTCAGATTTTTTCTAAAATAAAAATGAAAAATGACAAAAAAAATATTTAAATGAATTGATGTGTCGTTTAATAACTAAACCTTAATATTGCGTATTTTTAAAAACCCTAATTGTGCTTATATTCACTTTTTGTTGATTTTTTATCAAATTTGATTTAATATTTGTTTTGTAATTTTTCGTTTTTTATTTGTATTTATGTTCTATAAAACATACTTCTGGACAATGCAGTCAAATTATATTGTATTATTTTTATTATGTTTGATATTTTAGTATACCTTATATCCAGTAACTGGTTAGTTTTTAATCTTACGGGTAGTTCTTGACGTGGCCCCTATGGTCACACCCCATCCCACTAGTTATTTTTTGTAATATTTTTAAAGAATATTGGCAACTTTTTGGTTCGTATTTTGCCACTTCTAAAATTTTCAATTTCCTTAGTCAACATGATGAACAGGGCTGTATAATTATTCGTTTCTATATTAATTTTATTTGACTCGTTTCTGTGACCTTGCAGACCTTTGCTCAAAGATAATTAATTAATTTTTTGGCCGGCAGTGCTAAAAATACTAAAATATTGTTTTTCCCATCATTATGTTGCACAGTTTTATTCCCGTGAAATAAAATAAGAAAACAAAAATTATTATTTGAGTATGTTTTTCTGAGTTGATATCTTCATCGCAAAAGATTGATTTAAACACAGTTTAAGGCTTTGGACAATTTACGCCATTTAAATTTATCGGTAGTGTAGTTTTTTAAGGTTAATGCTATTGTCTTTTAGCACAGTATAACGAAGTTAAATTTCGGGAATTTGTACGACATCTTAATATTTTCTTCAGTTTTTAAAAGTTTTATACTTTTTTCTGTTGTTTTCTTTTATCATTTTTTCTATTTTCTGTTGGTGATTGTTGTACCATTTTTGAAGTGAAAACTTTACGCTAAATAAACATTAAATATAAAATAAATATTAAAAGCGAGTGAGATAAATTGTAACCATTCTTTAGTTTCTTACAAAGAATTAAAAAAAAACAGGAAATGAAACTACTGTATACATACACAAAAATATTTGAAGTAATTTTTCTCTCAATTCCTCTCTTATTTTCTCTCATTCGTCACACTTAAATTGTCAAAATTAAAATATTGTAAACATTTCTATGTTTTGATGTAAATAATCGTACATTATTTAATTAGGAGCTAAAGTGATACTTTTTGTGTTGACTCTATAGTTTGACGGCCAACCGCCGACAATTATAGACGATACATAAAAAGTCACTTTAGCTCCAAATTAAATACACAATTTTATCGCCAAACGTTTAAATTTTTTATAAATATGAATTAATGCATCAACATTTTTATAAATATGAATTTTTATCGTCATAATTACTTCCAAAAAAGAGAAAAAACATTTAAATTTGTATGAATAAAATTTTTTTATCAAAGCAGTATTTTCAAAATTTCATAATCCAATTGAAAAAGTTGTTATTTTGTTGTCATAGTTATACAATAATTCCAAATTTCATTTTCCAATGAAACTGTTTGTTATGTTTTGTTGTCATCGTAACATACACTAATTCAAAATATCATAATCCAATGAGAATCAACTTATTTTTTGTTGTCATAGTTATACAATTTGTTTGAAAAAATAACAAAGTAGCAAATGCTACTTTACAGCCGCCGTAGTATAAAATCAAAATGGCGTTACTTTTACAGCCGCAGTCAAAAAAGTAAGACTTTAACTGCCTCCTTAGCGGAAGTAAAGTTCAACTTTACAGCCGTTTGCCGAAAAAAGTGTTTTTATTCGCCTGCATATTAAAGTGTTACTTTATTACTGTGATTTGCGGCTTTAAAGTATCACTTTTTAACTATTTATTTTGTTGTCATAGCTACGTCCAAAAAAGCAAAAAGCATTTGTATTTGTTTAAATTCTATGAAAAATAAAAATTTTATCAAAGCAACCCTTAAATTCAAAATTTCATTATCCAATTAAAATAGTTGTTATCATTTGTTGTCATAGCTACACAATAATTTGGAAAAAATAATAAATATTTTGTCAAAGGTTACTTGTTCCACATATTTTTATTTTAAAATTTATGAAAATTTATAATTTTAATTTAGAATAAACCAATTTTCTTAAAATATTTTGCTTGCGGCGAATAAAAAATAGTATATGATGCACGGACGTAAGCTATTTTGGACTTAATGTGGGTGCAAATTTCGGCTAGCGCCTCGATTTGCAAACTCCACATCCGTCCAAAATCTTTAGCTTTACGTCCTTGCATCATAATATACACTTTTTTTCATAATAGTTCTTATACACTTTTTTTTCAAAATAAAATAGTTGAACAGTATTATCATTTGCTTTTTAATAAATAAGAGTGTGAATAGTGCGAATAGTGTCGTGTTCCAAAACTTTAGAAGTTTTTTGTGGATACCAGAAGTAGGTAGGTACCACAATAACTTTCTAGGTTAAATTTTTATTTAAATTTCATCAAAACCAAGAAATTATGTTACAAATTAAAATAAAATTCTATAAAAAATTAAAACCAACAAAATGTTTGAATTACAAGATAACGACGTTACGTTATTATTGAAATATTCATAATTTAAGCCAAAGTAAATACTTTTGAAAAGAAACTCTAAAATAATACTTTTGAAAAGAAACAAATCTATAGCAAAATATTTATAAGAGACCAGTTTTCAAATGCCTGTTTTATTTTCGCTTTTAACATTAAAATTAAATATTTTGTTATGAAGTGGTTGTCCGATCTCCGTAATTTGAAGTCACCCTACTTTCTCACGCGCACTGGTTTGTATGTAATTGCAAGGGCTTTTGAAGTTGTTTTTGCCCTTTTCAAACACAATTTCTTTCGTAATTATCTTTCGCATAATTTTCTTTAATTTTGTTACCAAATAGTTGTGCAATCTTTTTAGTGGGTACAATATTCAACGAAAAAAATTCCCAAGAAACAAACTTATCGTTTTGTTATTGTTTACAAACGGCCGTTGATTTACTATAAATATGAGCCGATAGAGGTCTTCTGTCTCTTAGTCGGATTTCATTTATCTTATTGGATTTTTTTTTGACGTTTGGCTGACACATATCTTGTCGCGTGGAATGGACATTGTTAAATTTTAGATGGATAAATCGTTCGGATTTTGGCTTGGTTGGAAGATTTGTTTGGATGTATTTATACCAGGCAGAACCATAGGAGTCTTTTGGCTGGATTGGTTAGTTCATAAGACGATTAATTTTCTGTGTAAAGTGTTGGTTAAGTGATTATCTAATTATATTAGAAATTAGAGATTTTCTTTTATCAGCTGTGGATATAATAGTGTCAGTTTATGCGGTAAATGTTAATAAAATTTAATCTTAGTCCAATTTAGTAAAAGTTAGCGTTTATTCAATTAACTTTATAATGCCTAGAAATAAACGCATATCTTTCTTATAATTTAACTAGCTGTATAGTGAAGCAACGTAAATGGCATGTGTTTCGGATAATTTAATTAACTTTTTAGTGATTTAACCTAAATAACATATGTTTCGTATAAATTATCGTGTTAATTTATTTAACCTTTTAGTGGCGTAAAGTAAATGTCATATGTATCGTATTAACTTAATTCAATTTGATCGTGAGTTTAAGTAAATGGCATATGTTCCACATACTTAGAATAACGCAATTCAAACAAAATAAAAGAACAATGATAGCGCACGGTGTCACGTGAGTTTCCTTTTTTTTTTTTTAAATTAATTAGCGTGAGTCTAATTGCTTCTTTATATATTAAAAGCCAAAAAGAAATTATTCGTTGTCAATTGTAGATAAACTAAAACAAAACAAAAAAAAATATATATATGTAATGTGTGAATCGCTGAGGCCGAAAAAAAAGTATATAGCAAAATTTTGATTCTTGTTTTTGTATGTTGGGTCATTCGGCCATATTTTTTTTTGTCGTATATAATTTTAAATAAAACCAAAATTTTTAATAAATAATTAACTAAATGCCTCTAAGCTAAACATAAGAAAATAAATTAAGATTAATGTCTGTTAGGATTAATTCTAAATCGTTTGTTTTTGTTAATGTGTTAAATAAAGAAAACAAATAAGAAAAACTAGCAAAAACGATTGAGTGTCGATTGTAGATTGTGTGTGTTTAGCCAAGAACTGTCGCTCGGTATACAGGGTGTTTCATAATATATGCGCAGGACCTCAGGATGTGATAGCTCGTCCAAAAATATGACAAAAATGTCTCGATAACTTACCCTCTAAAATGCACCATTTTCGAGATACAGGGTGTTGAAATTGAAAAAAAAATCGTTTTTTTGCGAATATCTCCGGAACCGTTTATCGTACAGAAAACAGCTTTTGTAAGCATTTTCTACTTATAATAAGCTATGTTTTGTGTGGAAATTTTTTTTTAAGTCTTAATTGGTGAAGGTTTTGTAGGAGTAGTGGGTGTTTTTCTCCCCAACTTCTACGCTACTAAAAAAAAGTACGGTTTTGAGATGCTCATTTGAACCGCCAACGTTTTCTACACAAAAAAGTTACACTGAGACATAAGCTCTAAATTCTACCGTTTTCGAGAAAAATCAACTTTTATGTTGAAAAACATGGTCAATTTCTTGAAATAAAATTTTTTTTCTTCATGGCATTTCCAGCTTTTAATTTAAATGTTTATGATTTGTTATTGTTTTTATTTTAATTTTAAAATTATGAAGTTAACGATTGGTTTTGTTACTTGTTCCAACGTTTAAATAAATTTTATTTAATTAGAAAGAAAAAAAATTTTATTTAAAAAAATTGACCATGTTTTTCAACATAAAAGTTGATTTACAAATTAAGACTTAAAATAAAAAATTTCCACACAAAACATAGCTTATTATGAGTAAAAAAATCTTACGATAGCTGTTTTCTGTACGATAAACGGTTCCGGAGATATTCGCAAAAAAACGAATTTTTTTTTTCAATTTCAACACCCTATATCTCGAAAATGGTGCACTTTAGAAGGTAAGTTACGGGAACATTTTTTTCATATTTTTGGACGAGCTATCACATCCTGAAGTCCTGCGCATATATTATGAAACACCCTGTATATTTGGAACGGACTTCCATTGTTTTTTTTTGTTTTTTTTTTATCCGGTGATTGTGAGAGGAAATGAAATCTAATTGATCTATGGAGGGTACATTCAATTAGCCTAAAACTATTTTCTTGTCCAAACCGCCTGACAAGATCCAACCATCACAGACTACAGTTGTCAGTTCTGCTGATTCGAAGCAGGAGTTTAACCATTGTAGACCTTCATCTGGCCGTTTTTGTGGGTTTTTCTTCTCCATTCACCCTTATTAGCATACCACAATCACAACCGGATTGTCATTCGGTAACAATTCTGGACTGGATCTTTTAACACTTGTATTGAATTTAGCTCTACAACCGTCTTAAGATCAGGAGTAACATTTGATTGGAGGTAGACGGGTTTATGAATATTGTTTCGGCAACAGCGCCATAATTCTGTAACACTTCTGGATTGGATTTATTACTCTTATTATGGAACTTGGCTCATCAATCGTCGCAATATTGGGAGCATCATTTGATTGTATGTGGACTGGTTAATGAATATTGTTTCAACAGCAAGTCTAGCATTTTGTAACAACTCTGGATTTGATCAATTGATATTTATATTGAATTTGGCTTTATAATCGTTGTACTATCTGGAGCAACACTTAATTGGATGTAACATAGTTTATTTGGTTCGGCTATCGCCCAGTCAATTGGCGCTACCATTACAGTTGCCGTTTCATACGTTATGTAAAAGTCTAATGAGGACCGCCTAGTTGGAAAACCTGGAGAGGGGGAGTACAGTACCATATGGGTGAGTACCGCCATATATATGTATTCATGTGGAAATATTTATGTAGGGATGTGAGGTGGTGTGTAAACGTGTGTGTGTGTGTGTGTGTCTCTGTGTGTGAGTGTGAACGTGTGTGTGTGTAGGTGTGTGTGTGTGTGTATGTGTGTGTGTGTATGTGTGTGAGTGTGAATGTGTGTGTGTAGGTGTGTGTGTATTTGCGTGTGTGTGTGTGGGTGTGTGAATGTATGAGGTGCGAGAGCGTGTGAAAGTGTTAAAATCAGGGGGTTGGACGGGGTGATCGTGGTTATTTCACATACTGGGGTGGCCAGAGTCTACCTTTTTCACTTGTTTTTCCTTTTAATCCGTTCTTATCATGTGTTACGCGCACAGTACCGATATTTGTGCTGGAGTAGCAGGTTTTCTATGTTCGACCCACTCGCTGAAGCTAGTTTGGGGCTTTATAAATCTCGCTAGGTGCGCGGCCTGCTATGCAACTTCGTGGATTATTCAACGAAGCAGCGCTTCATTACAATTTCAAAATCGTTTTTTTTTTTTGCAAAATTAACAGAGTTTTAAATAAAATTTTATAGAAATAATATGCGATTGGGAGAGACAAAAATTAAACGATGAATGCTGGTGTTGAAACGTTAGAGCCAGAGCCAACAAATATGAATTTCGTTCAAGAAATACAAACAACAACTGATCATAATAAAGAATATACTGTTTAATAAATCAAAACCGAAATTTTAACTTTCGATCGTATTCTTATATTAGTACATCAAAAGAAATTGGTAGGTAGGCATAATTTTAAATAAATTGTCAGATTATAAAATTGTAACAGAATTCAAGAATGATCAAACGAATGACAAAACTATTTCACACATAACAATGAGTATTATTTACAAACAGAAGGATTACCTATGGGGAGCCCACTATCTGGAACTTTAGCCGAAATATATCTCAATGATTTTAAAACAAAACATATACATAATAACATAAATCCACACAAAGAAAAAATCATTTATTGGCATCGCTACGTTGATGATATAATTTTATTATTCAAGGGAACAAGTAGACAGCTTAATCTATTACACCAATACATAAACAGCATAGAACCTTCCATTAAATTCACGTTAGAAAATAAAGATAATAACACAAAAAATTTCTTGGATTTATCAATCAAAAATGTGGATTTAAAACACACATTCAAAATATTCTGAAAACCAACCCAAACGGATCAAACAATAAACTTTAAATCACATCATCCATACCAACATAAACTAGCTGCATACAACCACATAATCAATAGATTGAACAATATAACAATGAATGCAGAAAATTATCAAAACGAATTAAATAACATAAATACATAGCCAGTAAAAACGGATATAAAAATGAAATAATTGACACATTAAATAGAAAACATAAAAACAAGAAAAATTTGCAAACCCAAACAACATTGAGGAATGAATAAAACTTTGCAGGCAAAAAATACATAGGCGTAACATATAATAAAACAACATTCAAAATAATGCAAAAACTTTAAAAAAATATGGATATATTGCAGCTTACAAAAACAAAAATAAAATAGAAAATTAGATAAAAACCAAAAAACCCAAACCTTAGACACAGGTGTTTATAAAATTGCCTGTGATGACTGCAGTAAATTTTATATAGGTCAAACGGGGTGGTCCTTCACAAAAAGATTTATTGAACACACCAGTGAAATTAATAAAAGTGACAAAAAATCCAGATATGCCCAACATTTAAAAATAGAAAAACACAAATACACAAATATCAACACAAATTTAACCATATTACATAAAAAAAGAAAAGGACAACATCTAGATAGATTGGAAGAAATAGAAATATATAAACATAAAAACAATAACAACATTTTAAATGATAAAATCAACACTAAAACTAACAAAATATATGACATAATAATAAAAAATAGCAGTTGAAATAGTATATAAGATAATAGTTTAAGCAAAAATTGTACTTATAATTTAAGAACTGAGGATGACGAAAGTCGAAATCGATATTCAATAAAATAAAAAAATTAAAAGTATATTTTTAAATATTGCATTTTAATGACTGTTGGGTGTTAACTGTAGGTTATATAATTTTTTCAACGTATCACTTGTTTTATTACCTTTACGGTCGCAAAATAACAGCCATTCTACAGTTATACCCACTGTAAGCAAACAATTGATTTTCTCTCATAAATACATTTATTTTCCTT
This sequence comes from Diogma glabrata, assembly GCA_963693315.1. Taxonomy (NCBI): domain Eukaryota; kingdom Metazoa; phylum Arthropoda; class Insecta; order Diptera; family Cylindrotomidae; genus Diogma; species Diogma glabrata. The sequence continues at coordinate 400,050,169 of OY856186.1, forward strand.
TAAACATAAAAATATGATTACCAGTTTCCTTACGTTTATGAATCTTAACTATAATTTATTCTAGTCTTACAAGATCTAAACCAACAACAAAATAAATAGTATAAATAATAATCATGAATGAAAATTGACTATAAATTTTCTTTTATGTTTTGTGTTCTACAATTGAAATTATATTCTTGCACGAATAAATCATCGCAAAATTTTGAGATCATCATCAAATAATTTTATTTGCTTGAAGTATGGGTTTATGGTATGTAGAAAATTTAAATCATATGAAAATCAACGTAAAGAAAAATAAATAGGAAATATTTATGCTTAAATAAATTAGAGATAAGAGGTATTTTTATATGTATAACGTTTTAGAAATATTTAATAGGATTTGTTTGGATGTATTTATACCAGGCAGAACCATAGGAGTCTTTTGGCTGGATTGGTTAGTTCATAAGACGATTAATTTTCTGTGTAAAGTGTTGGTTAAGTGATTATCTAATTATATTAGAAATTAGAGATTTTCTTTTATCAGCTGTGGATATAATAGTGTCAGTTTATGCGGTAAATGTTAATAAAATTTAATCTTAGTCCAATTTAGTAAAAGTTAGCGTTTATTCAATTAACTTTATAATGCCTAGAAATAAACGCATATCTTTCTTATAATTTAACTAGCTGTATAGTGAAGCAACGTAAATGGCATGTGTTTCGGATAATTTAATTAACTTTTTAGTGATTTAACCTAAATAACATATGTTTCGTATAAATTATCGTGTTAATTTATTTAACCTTTTAGTGGCGTAAAGTAAATGTCATATGTATCGTATTAACTTAATTCAATTTGATCGTGAGTTTAAGTAAATGGCATATGTTCCGCATACTTAGAATAACGCAATTCAAACAAAATAAAAGAACAATGATAGCGCACGGTGTCACGTGAGTTTCCTTTTTTTTTTTTTAAATTAATTAGCGTGAGTCTAATTGCTTCTTTATATATTAAAAGCCAAAAAGAAATTATTCGTTGTCAATTGTAGATAAACTAAAACAAAACAAAAAAAAATATATATATGTAATGTGTGAATCGCTGAGGCCGAAAAAAAAGTATATAGCAAAATTTTGATTCTTGTTTTTGTATGTTGGGTCATTCGGCCATATTTTTTTTTGTCGTATATAATTTTAAATAAAACCAAAATTTTTAATAAATAATTAACTAAATGCCTCTAAGCTAAACATAAGAAAATAAATTAAGATTAATGTCTGTTAGGATTAATTCTAAATCGTTTGTTTTTGTTAATGTGTTAAATAAAGAAAACAAATAAGAAAAACTAGCAAAAACGATTGAGTGTCGATTGTAGATTGTGTGTGTTTAGCCAAGAACTGTCGCTCGGTATACAGGGTGTTTCATAATATATGCGCAGGACCTCAGGATGTGATAGCTCGTCCAAAAATATGACAAAAATGTCTCGATAACTTACCCTCTAAAATGCACCATTTTCGAGATACAGGGTGTTGAAATTGAAAAAAAAATCGTTTTTTTGCGAATATCTCCGGAACCGTTTATCGTACAGAAAACAGCTTTTGTAAGCATTTTCTACTTATAATAAGCTATGTTTTGTGTGGAAATTTTTTTTTAAGTCTTAATTGGTGAAGGTTTTGTAGGAGTAGTGGGTGTTTTTCTCCCCAACTTCTACGCTACTAAAAAAAAGTACGGTTTTGAGATGCTCATTTGAACCGCCAACGTTTTCTACACAAAAAAGTTACACTGAGACATAAGCTCTAAATCCTACCGTTTTCGAGAAAAATCAACTTTTATGTTGAAAAACATGGTCAATTTCTTGAAATAAAATTTTTTTTCTTCATGGCATTTCCAGCTTTTAATTTAAATGTTTATGATTTGTTATTGTTTTTATTTTAATTTTAAAATTATGAAGTTAACGATTGGTTTTGTTACTTGTTCCAACGTTTAAATAAATTTTATTTAATTAGAAAGAAAAAAAATTTTATTTAAAAAAATTGACCATGTTTTTCAACATAAAAGTTGATTTACAAATTAAGACTTAAAATAAAAAATTTCCACACAAAACATAGCTTATTATGAGTAAAAAAATCTTACGATAGCTGTTTTCTGTACGATAAACGGTTCCGGAGATATTCGCAAAAAAACGAATTTTTTTTTTCAATTTCAACACCCTATATCTCGAAAATGGTGCACTTTAGAAGGTAAGTTACGGGAACATTTTTTTCATATTTTTGGACGAGCTATCACATCCTGAAGTCCTGCGCATATATTATGAAACACCCTGTATATTTGGAACGGACTTCCATTGTTTTTTTTTGTTTTTTTTTTATCCGGTGATTGTGAGAGGAAATGAAATCTAATTGATCTATGGAGGGTACATTCAATTAGCCTAAAACTATTTTCTTGTCCAAACCGCCTGACAAGATCCAACCATCACAGACTACAGTTGTCAGTTCTGCTGATTCGAAGCAGGAGTTTAACCATTGTAGACCTTCATCTGGCCGTTTTTGTGGGTTTTTCTTCTCCATTCACCCTTATTAGCATACCACAATCACAACCGGATTGTCATTCGGTAACAATTCTGGACTGGATCTTTTAACACTTGTATTGAATTTAGCTCTACAACCGTCTTAAGATCAGGAGTAACATTTGATTGGAGGTAGACGGGTTTATGAATATTGTTTCGGCAACAGCGCCATAATTCTGTAACACTTCTGGATTGGATTTATTACTCTTATTATGGAACTTGGCTCATCAATCGTCGCAATATTGGGAGCATCATTTGATTGTATGTGGACTGGTTAATGAATATTGTTTCAACAGCAAGTCTAGCATTTTGTAACAACTCTGGATTTGATCAATTGATATTTATATTGAATTTGGCTTTATAATCGTTGTACTATCTGGAGCAACACTTAATTGGATGTAACATAGTTTATTTGGTTCGGCTATCGCCCAGTCAATTGGCGCTACCATTACAGTTGCCGTTTCATACGTTATGTAAAAGTCTAATGAGGACCGCCTAGTTGGAAAACCTGGAGAGGGGGAGTACAGTACCATATGGGTGAGTACCGCCATATATATGTATTCATGTGGAAATATTTATGTAGGGATGTGAGGTGGTGTGTAAACGTGTGTGTGTGTGTGTGTGTCTCTGTGTGTGAGTGTGAACGTGTGTGTGTGTAGGTGTGTGTGTGTGTGTATGTGTGTGTGTGTATGTGTGTGAGTGTGAATGTGTGTGTGTAGGTGTGTGTGTATTTGCGTGTGTGTGTGTGGGTGTGTGAATGTATGAGGTGCGAGAGCGTGTGAAAGTGTTAAAATCAGGGGGTTGGACGGGGTGATCGTGGTTATTTCACATACTGGGGTGGCCAGAGTCTACCTTTTTCACTTGTTTTTCCTTTTAATCCGTTCTTATCATGTGTTACGCGCACAGTACCGATATTTGTGCTGGAGTAGCAGGTTTTCTATGTTCGACCCACTCGCTGAAGCTAGTTTGGGGCTTTATAAATCTCGCTAGGTGCGCGGCCTGCTATGCAACTTCGTGGATTATTCAACGAAGCAGCGCTTCATTACAATTTCAAAATCGTTTTTTTTTTTTGCAAAATTAACAGAGTTTTAAATAAAATTTTATAGAAATAATATGCGATTGGGAGAGACAAAAATTAAACGATGAATGCTGGTGTTGAAACGTTAGAGCCAGAGCCAACAAATATGAATTTCGTTCAAGAAATACAAACAACAACTGATCATAATAAAGAATATACTGTTTAATAAATCAAAACCGAAATTTTAACTTTCGATCGTATTCTTATATTAGTACATCAAAAGAAATTGGTAGGTAGGCATAATTTTAAATAAATTGTCAGATTATAAAATTGTAACAGAATTCAAGAATGATCGTTTTTATTTATTTAGAAATTAAGTTAGAGTTACAAAATGAATTATCACCAATTAAATAATATATTAAGGTGACTTGCCCAGAAATAAAAACAATAAACCCCACAATAATAAAAATATTTACGCCGTCTCTACTAAAATGCATATGTGTTAGTAAACATTTATTGGTGTGCAAAAAATACTTCAAATTTTAACATCAATTTCACTTCCTCTATTCTCTTAATTCTTTGGTTTCTTATTTCTTATTCTCATTTTCTTGATTTATAATTTGTTTTTTTTTCTTTTATATTGAATTTTATTTTATTTTCGGTTTAAGTGTGGTGTTTAAGTGTGGTATAGTAAGTAAAGATTTTATTGTATTTTTAAGTGAATTAAAAATAATTGTGTTTGTCAAATTTGATTTTTCTGTTTTCAATAATTTTACTCTCGTTCTCTTGATTCATATTTTTTTTTTATTGAATTTGACGTTTTTCTATTAATAACAGTGTGGAAGTGTGGTAAAGTAAGTAAAGATTTTGTTGTATTTAGACAATAAAAACACAACTATTTCACAGTCTTAAGTTTTCACTTCTGTCGGCAGTCTTCAAGACTGCCTTCTTTTTTGGCATTGTTGAAGAATATACTATTTTCATTTGGTGAAATCAAATTGACTCGAAATTCATTATTTATTTATTAAGTTCTTGTTGTATCTTTAAAATAATTTAGTATTTACTGCTAAATGAGTATTGATTACTCCATCTACTTTCGCTTTTTATTAAATAATTAAATGGAACATTTGTTAAAAAAGAACAATCAATCAAGATTTGTAATTTATGTTCCTAATAGTATCTGGGTGGTTATTTTGTAGCGTTATCTCACTAGGTGAGATAAAAAGTGAGATAAAATATTTGTCTTTGATCGATTATATTAGATAAAAGAAATCATTTAAACATAATTTTTTTATCTCACTATTTATCTCACCTAGTGAGATAACGCTACAAAATAACCACCCAGACGTGTGAATTTAATTTTGAAATTTTTTTATAAGACGTATTTTTCAGGTTTCAGTTCAATGCCAAAGAAAGGGTATTAATAAAGATTTATTTTCTATTTTATTCTTTTTTATCATTGAATATTTTAGCATCAATTTACTAATCGATCTAAATTAAATTTTGTTATATTATTATTTTTCTCAGAACTTCAATTCAACTATTTACTTTTGCTATTCCAACTGTTAATCTTATTAACTATATTAAAATAATTATAACATGTATATTTTTATATATAAATAATTTAGAATTTAACTAAATGTTTCGACATGAAAATGTTTTTATAAAATTTGTTTAAAATCTGCTCAAAAATTGATAAAAATATTAAAAAAAATTATTTTAATTTATTTGAAGTCGTTTTTAAAGCTTTTGAATGTTAAACCGGTCGTAAACATAAAGTTTAGTATATTTTTGTATAAAAATCTGGGGATGTTTAGTGTTATTTTCTTTATTTCATAAGATAAAAAAGGTCAAGCATTTTACTGTAAACTATGAATATTTTGTTAATTAACTTCTCTGCATGGTGCTGGTGCATGGAAATTTCTTCGAAAAACATTTATAAAAATTTGATTGAACATTCAAGAGACGAAGACATGTTTCGCGTCAGATCAAAATAAGAGAAACGTCCACAAGTGTAACAAAATGAATAAAGCTTAGTTTTTGTTGCTTTTCCATTCATTCTTCATCTTCATGGTTTTCCATTTACTATGAATAAATAATTTTGTATTCCTATTTATTGTTTTGTGTACGTATCGTTTTTGCACAATTTTTTGTTTTGCGAATGTTGTTTGTTGTGTCATTATGATGGCGTTATAGCTGAAATTTTTATCAGAACTATATCTATTGTTTCAATACAATTTCAACCACAAAAATGGTAACAAACTGATTGCACGTATTGAAAAAAATTGTAAAGGTATCCTTGTAGAGAAAAGGGATATAAACTGTATATGTTTATGAATTTGAAATAGAATTTGAATAACTATTTTTTGTCATCAAACTATAAACAATATTTTTAAAACATTGAAATGGCTATAAATTCCGTACATCGTACACCCAAACTAGTACACGGAGTGAATATGAAAAATATTTTTATATAACCAATTTTGAATTTTTCTAGAAAAGGATTAATAAATTTTAACAATATTTATTCCAAATCAATAATTTTTGTTAATTTACATAATAATTTGAATTCCAAATCAGTTATCATAATCACTAAAAGTATAACAAACTTAATGGATTAAAATTACGTAACACTCTTTCATAATTATCTGAATATTAGAAAACAACCAGAGAAATTTAGATCTAAGTTTTATACCGTTGTAGTCTTATGCTATGCTACATAAATATTAATATACTATAGTTATACTGTTAGAAATAAATATAATTCTTAATAAGAACAATGTGGAATAAATTTTCTAGATCTCAATGATGAAAATTGTTAAAAATATTTAATTGTTTAGCAAGTTGTGACATTTTTATGGCGTTAGTGATTTATATAAAATTGTTTTCGTACCAAAGCAAAAGTTTTAGCAATGAAACTAAAAAACAATTTGATATGGAAATTGTTTTATATCAAAATTATCAAAACTGTCTAGCAGAGGTCCTCATGCTCCAAATTCAAATTTTTCTCTATTAAAATATACAAATAACTCAAAAATGAGACGTGGGGGATATATTAACTAATCGTTTTCCTAATTGTAATTTTTCAGTTTTGATCAAACATGGAATGAGCTTTAAAAGAACTAAATAACTTGGCTGCTCAGTTCTTTCCCAGCAGTATTTATAACAACATTTATTTTGTCTGAAAAAGAAGTAGTGTTCTAATTATTTTGAGAGTTTGGTCGTTTTAAAATTGTTTCACAATTATCGATGAATATTATTTCTATTTATGTTGCAAACACTGCCATGCCATGCACCGCGCATCAACGAAAATTATAAGTTTTTTGAATTGTCAAAACAGTTGATAAAATTGCCAAGATTTACTACTTTGTCCTCTTTATTTTCAATTTTGATAACGGTGTTGTTTTTACAAAAGGGCCAAATTGCTCAAGGTGATTCTAACTTTATTCCTCTATTTGTTTCTAATCATTGTTTCCATTTCCAATCATAAACTAAGCCATATGTTGGGTTAGAGCACCCTTTTTGTTTTCGAGAGCATTAGTGTGTATTGCGATTGAGGAGATGCGTTTGTCTCCTGTTTTTAAGATTACACTTTTTGCCTGTCAGCTATTGAGTAGCTCTTGGCGCAGTCATAGTGTTATAGTTTTCTTCTGATTCGCAATACTTAGGCTGAGGATGTACTTAGACTGAGGGTTATGCTTTTGGCTAAAAACAGATAATACAATTGACAATGAATGAAATCATTTCTAATTTCTATACTGTTAAAATCCACACAAAGTCTATATTGTGTGAACAAATATAAAAACTAAAGTGAAAAGTCGGCAGTTGTATGGTAGACTCTCCTCCACTTTGGTTAATGTACGCGAAAGGCTAATAAAACCCTTCGCATGTTTACTGAAGTCTTTTACCAAAATTTTGTCAAATCGCTTCATAATTGTAGACCTACGTAAATAAAGTGTGACTAAAGACCTTAAAAATGCAATAGTTTATTTTGACTGAAAGTGAAAAACTGGCTCTTAGGATACAGAAATATGCAAAACTTCACTAATAGCTCTAAGACCGATTTTTAGTATAATCGAATGACAGGCTATTTGAGTTTCAACAATCATTTTTAAGATGTTGTGTTTATGCTTGTTGTTTTTTATATCATTATAATTACTTTAAAATAATGAAACCGCATTATTATAGCTAGATATCTAGAAATTGAAATAAGTTAATCTTTAAAAAATCTGTACAACATATTGAGTTAATATAGAATTCGAACACATATCAACAACATAGTTCCAAAACACAAGTAAAACACTTGATGAAAAGTAAAACAATAATTGGAAGATACAAATAATATTCACAGAATAAACATCCAGAAGCATTTGAACTTCAATAAATATTTATTATTCTGAGTACATTTATTTTTATTGTATGAGAATTCTAAAGCTTGTGTATTTATTTCTCACAAAGCTGGCAAAATTATATTTTTCTTTAAATTTTAAAAAACTGTTTCCTGTTAAAAAACAATACTTTTGTATGTAAGAAAATTTTAATGCTTATTTAAACAAATTGAATAACTTTGCTAAGTCAATACATAACTTAGGAAATATGAAACTAATATAAAATGCATCAATTGACTAACGCCACTAAAAATATTTTGTTTTATAATTGCAGATTTATTGATTTAGATTTTAGTTGACCGGCAAGCTTCATAGAAATTCATACAAATTAAGACAAAATCATAACAAAAATTGTAATATTTCCATAATTCTACACAGTTTTCATATTACTCGTTGAAAACGAATAACTCAACATTACTTACAATACATTTGACATAAATGAAAATCCCAAAAACAACATTACCGATACGCTCTATTCTCAAAGCATTTAAAGTAAAATTGTGCACACTTTTGGGAAATAGAAACAAAATTAAAAAGTCTGTTCATGAAATTATCGTATAAACGATTTTATTTAACAAAAACAACAATAATATTTTTTTGCTTTGTAAAGTATTACAATATAATTTACATACAAATTTTTATCTCATCGCAACCAGATTCTCATTCCTTTGTAAGCTCTGCCAAAATGTTTAAAACAAATTTTAAATATACTTGTAGAAGGGAAAGCAACAGCATTTGTTTCCTTTCATAATTTTTATTCCTATCCTACTCAAACCCCCTAACTGTGGACTTTTATTTGTGTTGATATATTTTTTTTTATTTCGTTAAACAATTTTTCCACATACTCTTATATGGTGAATACATATGGGTTGTTATGGATAACAATTTTCCAGAAAACAAAAAAAAATGGATACATTTTAGTAATTGGTTTGTTTATTCTTTGGTCTTTTTATCCAGAGAAAGTTTTTCCACTACATTTTATAGTACTTGTTTGACTTGATACTATTTTGAACTCGGATGATAGCAAAAAGGTTACATTATATATTTTTTTACATATTTATGAGCAATTTCACGCAAGTTCAGCAAATTTTTGGGAAATTTTGACTTGACCCCTTTTAATTTTGATTATTTTTTGTTTATGGATAGTCTTTTATAAATAAAAAATACTAGTTCTCTTAGAACTTTTTTTTTCGACCAGGGGTTTTCACAGAGTGCCCCTCAATTTTTTGTTATTTTGTGATGTGAGTGCATTTTGACGAGCGAACACTGTTAATTTTTTGAAATAATTTTTAACGGTGTAACATAAGAAAAAAACGGTGTAATTGAAAAAAAGATGGCATAGCCTTTTTTTTTTTTTTTTTTAACTAAATTGAAGCTTATTTTATATCTAACCACTTGTGAAAGTTTGGCACTTGCATTATTTTTTGTTTTAAAGATAAAATTCGTTGTGCATATGACTGTCGGGAATCAGTTTTTTTTGTTCTGAAGGAAAATTATAAAAATGTCAAATATTTTAATAATAGATGAACTTTTTAAAACATTATAAAAATTATATATATATGTAGTACAATAAATAAAATAAATTGTATTGTATTTTTTGTATTGTTTTGTTTTGTTGTATTTTTTATTTATCAATAAACAAAAAATAATCAAAATTAAAAGGGGTCAAGTCAAAACGATGTTGAATCTTCGTGAAATTGCTCTTATATAAATTTCCTTATTGCACATTTTTTTTTGTTGTAAGTTTAAAAAAAAAAGAAATTTTACATAAAATTTCACGTAACTTGAACTTTTGCTGAATTTCGTATGTGGGAGAATAAAACACAGTAGAAACGATTTATGTTTACCCTTAGAAATGAACAAATGTTTGAGAAATATAATTTCAGACTAAAGAAATATAGCGTAGGCATTTTAGTATCAAGATTCTTTAATTTCAATATACATTCCAACATTATATAATTTGACATGATAATCATTAAAAAACATGTCCTATACTATTCCGTAGGCAATACACAGATGAGTCATTCTTTTACAAACCGAACACCTTTCTGACCGGCACATTTTTGATTTGTCTGAAATTTTTTTTATGGGTTGTATATCAAAAAAAAGATATACGTGTTGGAGGATTTTGTTTTTTGGAAAATATAGAGATGCAATTTCTTCTACGATAGTAAATATACTAGCGATATTTATTACAAATTATTAAATTAGAAATCGACAACACAACATTCAAAATTCATATTCTATTTTTCATGGTTGCTTCGATTTAAAAACTTTGTAAAAGAATATAATTAACACTGTTTGCCGTTGGCACTTGGCGTAAGTTTTCAAATAACATAATGTCAATCTCTTGTTACTTTACGAAAATAACTTATTATTCATAACTTATTATTTGCGTTATTTGCGTAAAGTAACAAGATATTGACATTATGTTATTTGTAAAAGAACATGAAAAAACAATAGAAACTACAATTTGTTATTTAGCGAAAATGATTTTTCACTACTGAAAAAAAACATTTTCATAGGGGATTAACCCTACATGGAAATAAACTAATTACTTACTAATTTTTTCAGAATGGAAATTTAATTCAATTCAAATGAATTTAATGATAGTAGCCTTTGCATTTTCAATATTCGAGAGAGGGACATATGCATCAGTTTGAATTTATTGTTTTTTTTGTATAACCGATATTAATAAAAAAATTTCAATCATTAATTGTTATAAAATACAATCAAATTATAAAAAAACTACAAACACAAAAATTTATTTCAGAGTTCTATACGATCAAATAATTTATTTTATTTTGTTCCGCAACAGATAAAATTAACAGTTGTTTATTTTATTCTATAAATTCGCACACAATTATGGTTGACAAGTTAATCTATATTTATAGCTGCCGGAAGGATAAATGCTTTTTTATTATTATGCTTTTTAATATCGGCAAGAATGGAATTATCGGAATTTCGAACTGCACAATCGATCAAGTTTCCAATTGGCGTTCTTTTTTATACTCTTTTCTTTTATAAGAATATTCAACATTACGTTTAAATAACGAGAAGGAAGCACCATAAAGTCCTGTACACTATGTCATGTAAAAATCCTTTTTAAAGCATCCACATGCATAACACAAGCTCCCGAAAATCATGCAAGGATGACTCGATGCAGTGTTGTTCAAACATTAGTGAATCTAGTAAACTGTATATGATGAAGCTACCATATTATTACCAAAGCTAATTTGGTAAAATTATAGAGTTCAAAGTATAGTCCTTATCAAATTTGACACGATCGTTATACGTAAATTAAGTAACAACCTCGGCTTCCTCCTTATCTTCTCCTGACCTACGCAGAGTGCAATTAGGTATTTCCTTTAATAAAAAATAACAGTAAAATTCAAAATTTTGGAAATAAGTCGTATTTATTTATACCAATTTTAATAGTATCGTACTTTGAATAAGTAAATCGAAAATAACGATGAGACTTTGGTATCCGCACGAAATGGCGAAATCTCAGATTGGCCATAAAAATTTTTTGTGTTTAAAAAACTCAAAAATTTGCTTGAATCAAGGGTTTTTGACTTTTTATGGAGTTGAAAATCACGGGATAAAATAAAAAAATATTTGGCTGTAATCAGATGGGTGTCATGTGAAATGTTGAATTTAATAGTAACAAACTTATTTTCATTAATATTGCTTCGGTCTGAAAGACTTAAGTATTACATTCATGAGCTAAAATCGAAATTCTTCCCCCACCTTTTTGGCATTTCTTGACGTTTTAGAACCTACTGATTCTAAAAAAGCAAAAAAAATGTATGTCTGTCTGCCGGACGGCCGGCGGGCCGGCCGTCACAATCGACGAAATCTAGAAAACGGCTGAAAAGATTTGAAAATTTTGAATTCTAAAAATAGGTACACTCAATAGTAAGAGCCGAAAGGACGCTGTGTTCGATAACTGTACCGGAAGTGTGCCAAAAAAATCGTCAAGTATGTCAAAACAAGGAAATAAGCATATTTTTTGCTTAAAAACGTTCATTTTAAGTGATAATGAGTAGGAACAAAAAACGTGGAGAAACCTGGATGGTCGGTATCGGTATGTGAGAACAAAAACTAGATCATTGCATTATAAGTTTGTCAAAAAAATGTTGTCAAAAGAAAGATTTTTATTTATTTTTTTACCTAGTTTTTTGGAAAAACATAAAACTAATTATTTTTATGACATGAAATTTTATTATTATTATAGAGAATTATGGCATTATAACTTTGTCAAAAAAAAAATGTCAAATCTGTCAAAAAATAATTTCATTTATTTTTTTAGCCAATTTTTTGGAAAAAAAATTTTGCTGTTTTTATGACGTAAATGTAATTGAAAATGAAATTGGACATAGAAAATGTTGAATTTGTTATAGTTTTTGAAATATTTCTGGAATTTTGAAAAAGTTTGTATTTTTGATTTTGTAATAATTTTTGCAATATTTTTAGAATTTTGTGAAAAAATAGAATTTTCGGATTTTTATAAATATATTTTTAGAATTTTGAAAAAAGTTTCAATTTTTGATTTTTGCAATATTTTTAGAATTTCGAAAAATTTTAAATTTTTGAAATTTTGAAAAAAGTTTCAATTTTTGATATTGTTATAATTTTTGCAATATTTTTAGAATTCTGGAAAAAATTTGGATTTTTAGAAATTTTTGGAATAATAGAATTTAGAAAGTTTAAAAGATGGAGGGGCTGAAATCTCAAGCTCTGAGATATCAAGACTTCGGTCTGAGTTAAGGATTTTGATATAGTTTACGGCAAAAAACTTGCATGTTTTTGAAATTTTTTTGGAATTTTGGAAAAAGTTCGTATGTTTGATTTTGTAATCATTTTTGCAATATTCTTAGAATTTTGGAAAAAGTTTTAATTTTTGATTTTGTTATAATTTTTGCAATATTTTTAGAATTTTGAAGATAAATAGAATTTTTGAATTGCATGTTTATTTTTAGAATTTTGAAAAAAGTTTCAATTTTTGATTTTGTAAGAATTTTTGGAATATTTTTAGAATTTTGAAAAATTTTTAATTTTTGATTTAATTATAATTTTTGGAATTTCGGAAAAAGTTTGAATTTTTGATTTTGTAATAACTTTTGCAATATTTTTAGAATTTTGGAAAAAGTTTGAATTTTTAAGAATTTTTGGAATATTATTGGAATATAGAAAAAGTTTGAATATTTGATTTTATTTTATCATTTTTGAAATATATTTGGAATTTTGAAAAAAGTCTCAATTTTTGATTTTGTTATAATTTTTGCAATATTTTTAGAATTTTGGAAAAAGTTTGAATTTTTAAGAATTTTTGGAATATTATTGGAATTTAGAAAAATTTTAAATATTTGATTTTATGTTATCATTTTTGAAATATTTTTGGAATTTTGAAAAAAGTATCAAGTTTTGATTTAGTTATAATTTTTGCAATATTTTTAGAATTTTTGAAAATAATTTTAATCTTTGATTTTGTAATAATTTTGGAATATTTTTAGAGTTATGAAAAAAGTTTGATTTTATTTAATTTTTACAATAATTTTGGAATTTTGAAAGAAATATGAATTTGTGATTTTGTAATATTTTCTCGAAACGCTAAATGGAGAGGTTTTTGAGTAGTTTGCTGAGTGTATCATCTTTTTACTAAATTATGTTAAATTATAATCTGTTATAATTTTCCGGCAACGTATTAGTTTTGTAATAAATTTCTAAACCGAGATAAAAAAGATACTTGTGCTTTAACAAAGAGTTATGTTTGACATACATCGCTGCCCAAAACTAAAAACCATATCCTCATAAAAGTTTTTTGCCAAAAACTATATCAAAATCCTTAACCCAGACCGAAGTCTTGATATCTCAGAGTTGTGAAATTTCAGCGCCTTACGTAAATTTGTTTCATTCACCATCATAAATCAGCTCTGTGGACTTAACTGGGCCTCGATCTGTCGACCCTTGAGCACGAACATTCGAATGCGTTAAGAAACTTGGATATACATTTCAAAACCACCTACCTACATAAAAGCATTTTTATCAATTTATAATTGTAATAAAACTCCGCCCACTTGACCAAGATTTTGACATTTTGTTTCAGTTCTTAAGTTTTGTAATATTTTCGAATAAGCGTGTTTCTTCTCTGAACCTGTAGCTACGTTGTATTTTGAGAGGTTAGAAATTAAAAGTCGAAAATGAAATTTCTTGGATCCTTTCGAGAGCGGTGTTATATAAAAGGTTGATATGGTTGAAAAAGATTGCCACTTTTTGGTATATCCCGGGTAGGAGCTGTCAATGTTAAACAACGGACCAATCTCTGGTAAGAATGGGCGAGCCAAGCCTTGGCTAGTTACCTTTGGGCCAAGTCTGGGCTATTTGTAAATGCCTAGACTGAAACAAGGTTCAGTTTATTATAACGCACTGGTTGCTATCATTTACAAAAAGTAAATTAAATTTTAATACAAATAAATTAAAGTATGCGAGGGTTATGGATAATGAGGATATACTATTATTGGAATCCTTGCCATTCATTTAATTGACGTCATCATTCAATTCAGCTTTAATTTTTATAAAATTTAACAAAAGAATATTGTTATAAAATAAACATCATATCAGGTTAGGTAAGGATGCAGTATGCCACAATTAAAATTCTGATTCGTTTTACCTCACTCAACAGCAACTTATCATTTAAAGTTATAACCACCAACTTGTAGATACTTGATCAACGTAAATTTGTTTCATTCACCATCATAAATCAGCTCTGTGAACTTAACTGGGTCTCGATCCGTCGACCTTTGAGCATGAACAGTCGAATGCGTTAACAAACCTGGATATACATTACAAAACCACCTACCAACATAAGAGCATTTTTATGAATTTATAGTTGTAATAAAACTCCGCCCACTTGACCAAGGTTTTGACGTTTTGGAATCAAAACATCAAAATTCTTCTATAAATATTCCAAATTTGTTAAACAAAATATGTACAATAAACAAACTAAATAAATAAAACCTTAACATAAAAAACAAACTCTACAATTGCTTTAGCATGCGTCAGATTGCAGTGAATACGTTTAGTTTTTGAAACCATTGAATAATTTAAGCCCTTAATCTCATGACGCTTATAGAACGTTGTAATGTGATTTCTGATATCAATGTTTCGATCCAAGTGTAATACTCTGATTCTAATTTTACAAATGTGGTTTAAATTTGCAAAACGATGCAAATCTAAAGTCCACTTTAAACACTTTCTTGTGATGATAACTGTCGTCTTAGTTGGACAGCTTAAATTTTTAGAGACACAAACTTTTTCAAACAAATTTTTTTTTTATGAAAACGGGACAAACTGCGTCTTGTAAATAGTTACGCCGGGACGTGGGGCATTCAACTATAAATCTGGTCTATCCCGTTTATAACGGGACGGTTGGCAAGTCTATAAAAGTAACGCTTGTCATAGCTTTGTTATAATGCGGTGAGGCAGTTGTAGCTAAAGAATAGATTATAATGATACCGGGTTGCAATTAATTTTTAATCTTTAACTGGTTTTTAAGCAATTGACATCCAAAATTTCCAAATTATAAATGAGATAGACTGAAATATTTTGTTTTAAATGTGAACTCTACCTAATACAAGTCAAACGCCAACGCTTTTTGCAACTAGAAGAGGTTATGTTGTCTAGTCCAAATCCTAATAGCAGATCTGAAATGATATTTGGTTGATGAAATGCTGATTACAGTTAATACTGAGTGCGAAACGATGAGAGAACAACAGTCTGTAATAATTTTGTCTTTTAAATTTATAGTCACCTAAATACAACCAAACGTCAGAATTTGATATAACTATTTAGCATCATCAAATTATGACAGAATGAAACTTTTCATGAGAAAAGGAAATTTAATCTAACCTTACTTTATATTTACCTCTCTAATCTGACGACTCCATTGGAATAGTGTAAATTTTCTATTTAATTTATATTTATTGTGCTGAATTCAATATATTACTAATATTTCCAAATATTTTTTATTTATGTTTTTCATTTTATATAAATTATAATTTCTACGCACAAATGAATTATCAAACACATTTTACAACGTAGTTATTGTGGCTGAAAGTTGAACTTTACGCCCGTTAAATAAAAGCCCGTTGCTATATAAAACGTTGGTACATTTTACTACTTTACCGCCCGTAAAATAATAGCCCGTAAAATAACCACAAAATTAGAATAAACATAGTTTATTATTTTATTAGGAGCTAAAGGGCTACTTTTTGTGTTGAGTCTATAATTTGGCAATTATAGACGAAACACAAAAAGTTACTTTAGCTCCGAATTAAATACACAATTTTGTCGCCAAACGTTTCAATTTTTTATAAACATGAAATAAAACATCAAAATTTTTATAAATATAATTTTTTATCATCATATAGTTACTTCCAAAAAAGAAAAAGAAACATTAAATTTTTTGATAAAGCATTGAAGGCTGCTCAAAATTTCATAATCCAATCAAAATAGTTGTTATTTTTGTTGTCATAGTTATACAATAGTTCAAAATTTCATAATCCAATTAAACTATTTATTATTTTTGTTGTCATAGTTTTACAATTTGTTTGAAAAAAATAACAAATATCGTAAAAATATGAAGAGAAATGGTGATTTTTTCTGTCGCCGTAAAAAAAAAATAAAAATGGCGTTACAGCCACTTCAATTATACGTCGAAAAAGTAAAACTTTAACCTGCTCCCTAGCGGTAATAAAGTTAAACTTTACAGCCGTTTGTCGAAATAATAAATTATTGTATTCGCCGCAAGCAAAATATTTAAAAAAAATTTGTTTATTCTAATTTAAAATTATAAATTTGCATAAATTTTAAAATAAAAATATGTGGAACAAGTAACCTTTGACAAAATATTTTTTATTTTTTCCAAATTATTGTATAACCATGACAACAAATGATAACTATTTTAATTGGATAATGAAATTTTGAATTTAAGGATTGCTTTGATAAAAAATTCTATTTTTTATAGAATTTAAACAAATACAAATGCTTTTTACTTTTTTGGACGTAACTATGGCAACAAAATAAATAGTTAAAAAGTGACACTTTAAGGCCGCAAATCACAGTAGTAAAGTAACACTTTAATATGTAGGCGAATAAAAACGTGCATTTTTTCATGACCCTCTTCCTTTTATCTTCGACCATTAAAAAATTCACAGTTAGTAAAATTACAGTTTAGTGATTAAATGTGATTATGGTCTTTTGACCCATTTTCTACAATGAATTTTGCTGAAAAAATTCATGAACTAATAACAGTTACACCTTCAACAATTGATAGAATCTTTCTAATATGATTTAAAAGCTGGCTTTATTGAATCTTTCTTTAGCCTCCATAAACAGGCATGGGTAAGGTTCAACCCAACGTGATCCTATATTAACAAAAACTTTAAAATAATTTGTGCTTACATCTATGGCTTTACGTCTGTAGATAGTTCAGTGGTCCGGTAGGATCATAAAACCATTAAAAGTGCAAGAATTAAACTACCAAAGACCAACATTTATAAATCATTTAAACTGAAATATTCAAGTCTGGTGAAAGAGTAACTAAGGATAAACGAAATAACAAAAAGTATTCCTTAATACAATTCCAAATAAATGTTTGTTTCCCTAATAGTAAGTAGTATGATGACAATTTTTTAGTGATTTGTTATACCTACTATTAAATTCTTCATATTATGATGTACAACATCGTGAATTCGAACAAAAATTCTGACTCGCAAACAAAATATTGTTGTTGTAGCGAATTTCTGTATTATCCATTTTTCGAATTACAAACAAAGTAAACTTTTTCATAATAAAAACCATGATTACAATGAATACGTTGAAAAACAACTTTACCCAAACAAGTTCTAAAAGTTTAAAATATTTCTGTTATAAATGTATAAAGCAAATAAAAATATATATAAATATAAAACATAAGCTTGAACTTAATACAATAGTCTGCAGAGTGCATATTATGCTGAAGAATGCAAGTTTTGTTGTTGTTTTTTGTTATGTTACATTCCACTAACAACAACGATAACATAAAAAAAACCGTTACAAAAAATCAGGAAAATTAAAAAAAAATTATATTTTCATAAATATATGGAGACGCCCGATATTTTATAATATTTTGATCATGCGTATTATGAATTAAATTGCAAAAACAAAAATATTTATGGTACGAAAATATTGTCCTATATATTTGGGAATTTAAAATGTTTGAAACAAGAATTTTATTTACAGAATCATAAGCCGGAAATTGTAATTGATTTATAAATATAATAAATTCAAACAGAAAATACAATTTTTAGATTAACTATATTTATGTCAATTATGGTGAAGTATTTCTCTATTAAAATACAATTTAGCTTGTTTTGATAGGATAATGCTAATACGCCGTTATTGCATCTGCAGGTCTGATATTCAGTATCTTTTGTTTGGTCTGTGCTTTTCTGGTTTTTCAACAAGTGTAGACAAATAATTAAAAACATGAGTTGGTCATTGTTCTATTAACTGGCAGACTTATTCTATCAGTAGCCAATAAAGAATAAATTATTGTGAAAAATGTCCTTGTTTTGGCAATTTATACATAATTTTTTGATTAATTTTTAGTTATACATATTTGTACATAATATTTGTAAAATCTTAGAATTAAGGTCATCACAAGATAAGATAATAGATAATAGAGATAATAAAATCAGTTGTTAACTTTAAAATTTCAAAAAACAAACAGTGACATTAATAGGTGAGAGTTATCAATGTGGTCAGGACTCGGGAGTACATTTCTGAAATAAAAATACTATCAAGTGACAAACCAATTATAAAGGACTGGGGTAAAAAGGAACCACATGTTAATGGAATGGGACCACGAAATTCAATATGAATTAATTCACTTGAAATGGGGTATGTTCAAAAAGAACGCCGGTATAGCACACGGCAAGAGCAAGAACAAATAAAATGGTGAGAATAACAAATAAATAAAAGGCTGGAAACTTGTGATTAATCAAATTAATCGAAACAAGTTATATTTTTTTATAAAATATTTGATTTAAAAAATAAAAAAAGTTCTTATACCACCGTATATAAATGTGTTGAATGATGAGTGGGATTGCAATTTAAGTGCTGTGGTTCACCAATAAAATAAATTTAAAACTAAAGGTAGTAAATAGACAATAAAGTGGTGGTAAGTTTGAAACGCATTAAAAATTATAATATTGTCAGCACAATATTTTTCTGCCTAACTTTTTTTTTTATGAACTAACAACATTTATTTTAAACAGTCAACGGATTTTTTGAATTCAACAGAATGCATATAAAATTTACTCGAAATACGGAAAAGATAAGATCAAAATATGTAAATTATTTAGTGTAGTTTATTTGGCAAATTAGTTGGTTTTGTTGGTTTTGAAAAGTCAGAATTGTATTCTAGTTCGCAAACTATATAGTGTTCACAAACTATAAGTACTATCAACTTGAAATTTTCTATAGTTATTAAATGTGTTGTCCCACACTTGATGATAACAAAAAAATTTGAAATATTTGTTATTATCTATATTTTATGGACATAGATAAGGAGATAGTAAAACAAAGGTTTTTTTTAAGAAATCGAGTTTGGTCTAGAAAAATCGAAAAAAAATGGAAGTATTTCAAAAAAAATTTTCATTGAATATTCGACTGCTTAGTTTTTGAGTTATTACCATAAACGAGTGGGTTTTTTTTGTCCCCCACCCCTTAACTTCGAACATTACAAAAGAAAAAAATTCATGGGTGTAGGCATTTTGCTAAATCGAAACTAAACTTTTTTTTGGTTGTTATAATTTCAAATGTTCATTAGAGGGGGTTTAAAGTAGAAATTTTGAAAAAAATTATTTTTGATCATGGCATGTGGGGTGTCATAAGAAAGGTGATTTTTTTTTGTAGTGCAAAAGAGTTTTTTTTGTAATTTTCGAAAGCACAGTTTTCGATTTATGTTCAAAAATGTAAAAATTATTTTATCTCCCCCTTCACTTCGAACATTACAAAATAAAAAATTTTAAAAAATTTATGGGTGTAGGGGTTTTGCTAAATCGAAACTGAAACTTTTTTTTTGTTGTTATAATTTCAATTGTTCATTAGAGGGGGTTTACAGTAGAAATTTTGAAAAAAAATTATTTTTGACCATGGCATGTCAAAGGCATGGCATGTCATATGAAAGGTGAATTTTTTGTAGTGCAAAAGAGCTTTTGTTGTAATTTTTGAAAGCACAATTTTCGATTTATTTTCAAATATGTAAATTTTTTTTCGTCCCGCCCCTTATCTACGAACATTACAAAAGAAAAAATTTAAAAAATTCATGGGTGTAGGGATTTTGCAAAATCGATACTAAAACTTTTTTTTACAAGTTATAATTTCAAATAAACGTGAAATACTATCTATACTAACAAAAACTATTTTTTCTCAAATATTATATACACGGAAACCTCAGCGAGCGAATTATATTCGCACTTGCCTGTGTTTTTTATATTTCTAAAAGTTGTTAGATTTTCAAAATTTTGAAATTTTGACAATTTGACTTTAATATTTATTAACAAAAATACAAGTATAATAAGCATAAGTAATGTAAATATATTAACACACAGAACTATCAAATTATAACAATAATAAAAAATTAAATAAATAAGTTGGACAAAACCAGAACTTCCAGAACAACAACCACAAAATTAATTTCATTAAACTGTTGTTGCTTTCTTTTTTTTGACAAACTTATAATGCAATAATCTAGTTTTTGGTCTCATATACCAATCTCGACCATCAAGATTTCTTCAAATTCAATGTTTCTATTCGTAATCACTTAAAATGAACGTTTTTTAAGCAAAAAATTTGCAAATTTTCTTGTTTTGACACATTTGACGATTATTTTGACACACTTCAGGTACAGTTATCGAACACATTGTCTTTTCGGCTCTTACCATTGAGTATACCTAATTTTAACCGACTTAAAAAAAAGAAGGAGTTCTGTGTTTCACTTCGGGTTTTTGTTTATATCTATTGATGTTTGTTCACCGATTTATCCAAAACGATTTAAATGATTTAAATTGTATTCTATTTAATTAGATACCGAAATGGTCCCATATTTTTTTCTACTACGTAAAAAATACTCGTTTTCTAGAAAAACGAAAAAACTGTGTTTTTTGATAAACGTTGATGTATGTTTGTTTATCGATTTCTCAAAAACGGCTCATACGATTTGGATGATTTAAATAGCATTCTATTAAGGTTGCTCTGGAGGTTAATCTGTATTTTTTTTGACGTGAAAAATATGGTTTTTCAGTAAATTGGAAAAAGCAGCATTTTCAATGCCTGTTCACCGATTTCACTCATTCGATTTGGATGATTTAAATTGTATTCGATTAGATAAATGCCGAAGTGGTCCCATATTGTTTTTTATGACGCAAAAAATACCGTATTTCAGAAAATTGAAAAAATCTGTATTTTTCTATATATATTCACTGATTTCTCATTCGATTTGAATGGTTTTAATTGTATTCTATTTGGGTGGATTTCGAGAAAGTCTCGTATTTTTTTCTAAGACGCGAAAAATTCCGTTTTTCAGAAAATTGAAAAAACATGTATTTTTTATGTATTTTCGTCGATTTTTTTGAAACCGCTTATTGTATTTGGATGGTTTGAGCTGTATTATATTGCTTTAGGTTCCGAGTTGTCCAATACAATTTTCTATGACAGGAAATTTACCTTTTTTTCTCTCAAAAAATCGAAAAACCATTGATTACTTGATTGTCATTGATGAATACATTCCGAGACTTAGTTATTACTTCAAAAACGCGTTTTTAACCGACATTTGGGTATAAAACCAAACTAAAACTGGAAAAATAAAAAACTATTTAAACAAAAATAGAACCAACTTCAAAAAACACAAAAAAGTGAAAAATAACTCAATTGTGACTTTAGAGACAAAAATACAGCTAACAGTTTTTAGATACTACTGTCGATGAAAGCATACCTTTCGAAATACGTATTTAGTGAAATAAAACTCAATTTAACAAGAATAAGGCGTTTATTATTTTACTATTATTTAAATATCTTGTTACAGTTTAAAACTTTTAAATTAAAAAGCTAACTATTGATTTATTTAATTTAATTATATTTAACTAGACAAAAAAAAATTACGGTTTTAAAAAAAGTTATTATATTATAGAATTTATTTATTATTATAATTATCACAATTATTATAGTTGTTACAATAGTTATTATATTATAAAAGTTATTTATAGCACAAAACTGTTCGAAGCCGGTGCCAAATTGACGGAAAACTGACTAACATATCATCGGCTTGGTACCGATTTCCAACAGTTTTCTGCTAAAAATAACTTTTTTATTCGCCTAGATATTAAAGTGTTACTTTATTACTGTGATTTGCGGCTTTAAAGTATCACTTTTCAACTATTTATTTTGTTGTCATAGCTACGTCCAAAAAAGTAAAAAGCATTTGTATTTCTTTAAATTCTATGATAAATTAAAATTTTTATCAAAGCAACCTTAACATTCAAAATTTCATTATCCAATTAAAATAGTTGTTATCATTTGTTGTCATAGCTACACAATAATTTGGAAAAAATAATAAATATTTTGTCAAAGGTTACTTGTCCACATATTTTTATTTCAAAATTTATGAAAATTTATGATTTTAATTTTTTTTTTTTTTTTTTTTTTTTTTTAATAAAATGTGTTGTGTAATAGGGTTTAGAATATGTGTCACAACAACACATAAATACCTTTTAAGACCTAGGTCTAGACCTGGGTCCCACAACAACTGGCGTTCTGAGGTGTAGATTAACGCTTTTTTTAAACATCTGTGGGTTGAAGCCACCTGAGACTAAGTGTTCCGGCAAACTATTCCATTTGTACGCAGTTCGGACAAAGAAGTCTCTCTGCGATCTGCCAGTATGACAGCGCGGGATCTTTACCGTTTCACTGGTTGCGGCAGCCGATTGCCGAGTGGAACGGGGGTAAGAATAAGTTTGAGGCATGATGCCGCTGATTTCATCTGAGCACTGCTGATGACGATATTTGTAAAAAACAATGAGGTCAGCAACAGTGCGACGATGTTGTAGGGAATCAAGTTGTGATGTCAAAGTTCGATCACCTACAATTCGTATAGCTCGCTTTTGAACAGAGTCCAAGAGGGCCAAGATGGAAACAGAGGCAGCACCCCAAACTTGACAGCAGTACTCCATACAGGGACAAATATAGGACTTATAAACATGGAGCAATTGGTATGGAGTGAAAAATTTTTTGCATCTATTTAGGAGGCCGAGTTTTTTAGACGCGCTTTTTGCCATCGCCATTACATGATCGTTCCAGAGTAGGTCATTTGAAACTGTGACACCCAATAAACGAATGTTTTTACATTCACCTATTGGTTCATCACACATACTAAGCAAAATATCTTTGGGGAACTCGGTCTTTAATCTGGAAACAATCAACAGCTGTGTTTTGGTGGAGTTGAAATTGACAAGGTTTTGGTCACCCCAGTCGGCGACTTTATTCAGGTCTTTGTTCACGTTTATGGCAGCGTCTCTCCGGGCAGGATTAATTCGTTCGTGCATTTTACCTTTTGAAGGAAGGGGCTCGAACGACTTGTGCAGAGTACTATCATCTGCAAAACTATTTATTGGGTTGCTGGTGATTTTCAACAATTCGTTGATATAAATCAAAAATAGGGTTGGGGACAATACTGAGCCTTGGGGTACACCAGCGTTAATTAGTTTAGACTCAGAAGAATATCCGTCTAAGGTTACCGAAATGTATCGGTCGGATAGAAAATTTTGAATCAGCTTCACAACATTGGGATGAAAACCGTACGCAACGAGCTTGTTGATTAAGTTGGCATGCCAGACTCGATCGAATGCCTTGGAGATGTCTAAAGCGATAACGTATGTTTCACCACCTTTATCAAGTATGCTGTTCCAACAATGCGCTACATAGTTTAATAGATCGGTAGTTGATCTTTTGTTTCGAAAACCGTATTGGCTGTCGGATATTAAATGATTTTCTTCCAGAAATTTTGAAATATGTGTATTAATATAATGCTCATAGACTTTGGATAGGACCGATAGTAAAGCTATTGGCCTATAATTTGAGATATCGGATTTTGGTCCCTTTTTGGGGACGGGCTGGACATTTGCCAACTTTCAGCACGAGGGAAATATACCAGATTTGTAGGATTGGTAGAATATTTTAGTTAAAGTTGGTGCAAGTTCTTTGGAAAAGGTTTTTAAAATAATGGGTGGAATATTGTCCATTCCTGATGCTTTGTTGATGTTTAACCCCTTTAAAAGTTTAGCGACTATTTTGGGTTTGAAGTGAAGTTCATTCATATTAACTCCTGAAGACTGGATTTGGGGTATTTATTTAGGAGTTTCCAGAACAGTGGAGTTCAGAGCAAAGCGTTCAGCGAACAAGTTAGCTTTTCTTACGGGATCATTGACGATTAAATCACCATCAATAATAGGGGGAATAGAAAATTTTGTACCAGAATTTAAAGAATTAATGGCACTGTAGAAACTCTTGTCAGAAACAGACATAGACGTAAGTTTTGAGGCTTTCGCTCTGTCAATTTCGGACTTTTCGTTTGAGATAATCTGATTAGATATTTTGTTGGCCTTTATATATTGGGATCGATTAGTGGGAGTTTTGTTATGAATCCAAATATTAAATGATCTACGTTTGTTTCTAAGTGCCGTTTTGGCAGCTTTCGAATACAAGTATTTTTGTTTGGGTTTTACTATGGAGAAAGGGACAAATTTATTTATAGCAAATTGGATGGTTTCTGTAAAGTTTTGAGCAGAAACATTTACATTGTCAGTGTAAAAACAATGACGGTCGAAAGGGAAGCCATGGAAAAAATTTTGAAGACCACTCTTATCCATTTTTGAGTAGTGAAATATTTTACGGGGTTTGGGAGCTGTAGTTTTAAGTAAATCAGTTTTGATAACTGATGAGATTAAATAATGATCAGAATTTCCAATACTACCTTTCGCAACATCGACACTCGTAATATCTGGCATTGTGGTAAGATAGAGATCTAGTAGAAAACTATTATCACCGCCATTACGGGGAGTGAAAGTCGGGCTTTTTACAATTTGGAATAGGCCCTGAGACGCGGCAAAAATTTCTGCCAGTTTTCCACTATTGTCAACATCGTCGGTCGATTTGGAGAATTCCAACCATGATTTGTTGTGGACGTTGAAGTCACCGGTAACGATAACTTCACAATTAGGGGACTTTGCTCTAATCTCGTCCATAATTTTTGTCAGTATATTAAAAAAGTTTGGGTTACGTTTGTTGGGGGACCGGTATAAAGCTATTGTAAAAAAAGTCATTTCTGGAAGACAAATCTTTAAAACCATTGTATTGAAGCCGTCACCGTGTAGTTCAAAATTTGGAAAGCGCGTGTACGCAACACTCTCATGAATGAATGCGCATACGCCCTGATGGAGTTTGAAAGCTGATTCGAGCCTATATTTGGAATTAAGCGATTCTATAAAGAGAAAATTTTCAGAAACTTGTGTTTCTGTAAGGAATAGAATGTTCGGTTTGTCGTGCTCAAGATGATGTTGCACGTGGTCATGGTTAGCGTTCAATCCGCAGATGTTTTGAACATGTATTTTAAAATTTTTTATTGATTCATATATGTTTTGTCCCTGCAAATTCCGTGGACATGCCGCTTTATGGGCGGGTGGATTGCGCAAATTTGCTTTACTACTTGCAGACTTATTTTTTTTCGGTTGTACTGCCATATATATATCAAAATGTTTATTTTATTTTTTTGTGTTTTATTTTAAAATGCATAACTAAGTAAAAAATCCTATCATACTACAAAATATGACATATGCCAATATTTCATGATAAGATGAAGAAATAATAACAAAGTAATAAGTGAAAAACAAATTGTGAGAAATTTGCAGAAAACAAAACAAAACTAAATGCCAATAATCCAGCTGATGCAGCGCACCCCAGACGCACCGCCCACCACTTCAATCGAGGCACAAAGCCCACACATAACTACGTGTTGGTTCGATTCCTCGGAAGAGCTAATGAGCGGTACCGCTACGGAACGCTGCCCAGCTAAGACTGGAAGTGCTGCCGTTGACTAATTAAAGTTCGTCCGCCAGCACCCTAAGATATCATCTTGGCTAATGACATCTCCTGCCATTGCCAGTGGTATGTGATATCTCACGCTAACTCATATGTCAATGGCAGGGACTGGAGTACGCAGGGTAGTCAGACCCGTAGATCAACATTGATCATAATCGATCAAAATCGATCCCTCCTGCGGTATTTAGAATAAACAAATTTTCTTAAAATATTTTGCTTGCGGCGAATAAAAAATAGTATATGATGCACGGACGTCTTTGTCCGAACTGCGTACAAATGGAATAGTTTGCCGGAACACTTAGTCTCAGGTGGCTTCAACCCACAGATGTTTAAAAAAAGCGTTAATCTACACCTCAGAACGCCAGTTGTTGTGGGACCCAGGTCTAGACCTAGGTCTTAAAAGGTTGTTTAGTATTAGATTTCTCCAACAAAGTAGCAAGACGAAGTGTAAAAGGAAATGAAATCTATATTTTTTCGTGTTATATTACAGTTTTGGTTGCTAGGATTTGTTCTTTTTTGATAATAATTTTTGGATCAAATTCAATTAGCAAGAAATTTTTTTAATTAATAAAAATGTATAGCCTTGGAAAAGGTGGGTTTGCTTTCTTTTATGTTTTTTATTCAGTATTGAATTTATTTTTTGTATATATGCGTAAAATTTAGATATTATTTCTTGTATTATTTTATGTTCGGGCGTTACAAGATAAAAATTTACAAAGGTATCTGAATTTGATACAAAATTAAATTACCAAATAATATTTAAAACAGAACGGTCCGTTTTTTATGCAGGTACAGTATATACTTTTTCGAAGATTGTACTCTATTAAAACTAGTATGACATTCGACATATGTATACATACCGTTTATCGAAAAATGCAATATACCGTTGGAAAAAAAATTGAATGATTCACAGTAAATCAACAAGTATAATGGAAGATGGATTCGGCAGTTTCATATATTTGTAAAACTTAATCCAATTCATTGATATACACCACAAAATTGTGCAATTCCTTGGAATAAAACACGATCTCGATTATCTTGGAACTCTGTGAAGTATTTTACCAGGCTTTTTGATATTTTGTAAACTTCCTGAATTTGTTAAATATGCTCTTTTCCTTTGGATGTGGAACATGATCCAGTAAATTGCCCCTACCTCCAAAAGCAATGTCCAAAGAATCTGTGGCGTATGTTAAAACTAAAAAATTTTAATTTAAATCTTAATCTAGTAGTTGAGTTAGAAAGAAAGTTAGTTTTAGTTTCTGTTCAGAAGATAATTTTCATGTGTTCTTTCTTTTAAGTTTCATTATTTTTAATCGATAAAAATGTATTTAAATAATTGTTGGTGAATTAGCTGTTAATGAGCTTATTACTTCGGTCTGAAAGACCTAAGTATTACATTCTCGAGCCAAAAGTGAAATTCTAACCTCCACTTTTTTTGGCATTTCTCGATGTTTGAGGACCTACTGATTCTAAAAAAGCAAAAAAAAAATGTATGTCTGTCTGCGACTACCGGCCGGCCGGCCGTCACAACCGACGAAATCTAGAAAACCGCTGGAGGGATTTCAAAAACTTTTGTTTCTAAAAAGAAATTTAAAAAAAAAAAATAGAACCGACTTCAAAAAACACAAAAAAGTGAAAAATAACTCAATTGTGACTTTAGAGACAAAAATACAGCTAGCTATTGATTTATTTAATTTAATTATATTTAACTACAGACAAAAAAAAAATTACGGTTTTAAACAAAGTTATTATATTATACAATTTATTTATTATTATAATTATCACAATTATTATTGTTGTTACTATAGTTATTATATTATAATAGTACATGTGGATGCTAGGACGTAAAGCTAAAGATTTTGGACGGATGTGGAGTTTGCAAATCGAGGCGCTAGCCGAGATTTGCACCCACATTAAGTCCAAAATAGCTTACGTCCGTGCATCATAAATATCATAAATATTAAATGATCTACGTTTGTTTCTAAGTGCCGTTTTGGCAGCTTTCGAATACAAGTATTTTTGTTTGGGTTTTACTATGGAGAAAGGGACAAATTTATTTATAGCAAATTTGATGGTTTCTGTAAAGTTTTGAGCAGAAACATTTACATTGTCAGTGTAAAAACAATGACGGTCGAAAGGGAAACCATGGAAAAAATTTTGAAGACCACTCTTATCCATTTTTGAGTAGTGAAATATTTTACGGGGTTTGGGAGCTGTAGTTTTAAGTAAATCAGTTTTGATAACTGATGAGATTAAATAATGATCAGAATTTCCAATACTACCTTTCGCAACATCGACACTCGTAATATCTGGCATTGTGGTAAGATAGAGATCTAGTAGAAAACTATTATCACCGCCATTACGGGGAGTGAAAGTCGGGCTTTTTACAATTTGGAATAGGCCCTGAGACGCGGCAAAAATTTCTGCCAGTTTTCCACTATTGTCAACATCGTCGGTCGATTTGGAGAATTCCAACCATGATTTGTTGTGGACGTTGAAGTCACCGGTAACGATAACTTCACAATTAGGGGACTTTGCTCTAATCTCGTCCATAATTTTTGTCAGTATATTAAAAAAGTTTGGGTTACGTTTGTTGGGGGACCGGTATAAAGCTATTGTAAAAAAAGTCATTTCTGGAAGACAAATCTTTAAAACCATTGTATTGAAGCCGTCACCGTGTAGTTCAAAATTTGGAAAGCGCGTGTACGCAACACTCTCATGAATGAATGCGCATACGCCCTGATGGAGTTTGAAAGCTGATTCGAGCCTATATTTGGAATTAAGCGATTCTATAAAGAGAAAATTTTCAGAAACTTGTGTTTCTGTAAGGAATAGAATGTTCGGTTTGTCGTGCTCAAGATGATGTTGCACGTGGTCATGGTTAGCGTTCAATCCGCAGATGTTTTGAACATGTATTTTAAAATTTTTTATTGATTCATATATGTTTTGTCCCTGCAAATTCCGTGGACATGCCGCTTTATGGGCGGGTGGATTGCGCAAATTTGCTTTACCACTTGCAGACTTATTTTTTTTCGGTTGTACTGCCATATATATATCAAAATGTTTATTTTATTTTTTTGTGTTTTATTTTAAAATGCATAACTAAGTAAAAAATCCTATCATACTACAAAATATGACATATGCCAATATTTCATGATAAGATGAAGAAATAATAACAAAGTAATAAGTGAAAAACAAATTGTGAGAAATTTGCAGAAAACAAAACAAAACTAAATGCCAATAATCCAGCTGATGCAGCGCACCCCAGACGCACCGCCCACCACTTCAATCGAGGCACAAAGCCCACACATAACTACGTGTTGGTTCGATTCCTCGGAAGAGCTAATGAGCGGTACCGCTACGGAACGCTGCCCAGCTAAGACTGGAAGTGCTGCCGTTGACTAATTAAAGTTCGTCCGCCAGCACCCTAAGATATCATCTTGGCTAATGACATCTCCTGCCATTGCCAGTGGTATGTGATATCTCACGCTAACTCATATGTCAATGGCAGGGACTGGAGTACGCAGGGTAGTCAGACCCGTAGATCAACATTGATCATAATCGATCAAAATCGATCCCTCCTGCGGTATTTAGAATAAACAAATTTTCTTAAAATATTTTGCTTGCGGCGAATAAAAAATAGTATATGATGCACGGACGTAAGCTATTTTGGACTTAATGTGGGTGCAAATCTCGGCTAGCGCCTCGATTTGCAAACTCCACATCCGTCCAAAATCTTTAGCTTTACGTCCTAGCATCCACATGTACTATTATAATATAATAACTATAGTAACAACTATAATAATTGTGATAATTATAATAATAAATAAATTGTATAATATAATAACTTTGTTTAAAACCGTAATTTTTTTTTTGTCTGTAGTTAAATATAATTAAATTAAATAAATCAATAGCTAGCTGTATTTTTGTCTCTAAAGTCACAATTGAGTTATTTTTCACTTTTTTGTGTTTTTTGAAGTCGGTTCTATTTTTTTTTTTAAATTTCTTTTTAGAAACAAAAGTTTTTGAAATCCCTCCAGCGGTTTTCTAGATTTCGTCGGTTGTGACGGCCGGCCGGCCGGTAGTCGCAGACAGACATACATTTTTTTTTTGCTTTTTTAGAATCAGTAGGTCCTCAAACATCGAGAAATGCCAAAAAAAGTGGAGGTTAGAATTTCACTTTTGGCTCGAGAATGTAATACTTAGGTCTTTCAGACCGAAGTAATAAGCTCATTAACAGCTAATTCACCAACAATTATTTAAATACATTTTTATCGATTAAAAATAATGAAACTTAAAAGAAAGAACACATGAAAATTATCTTCTGAACAGAAACTAAAACTAACTTTCTTTCTAACTCAACTACTAGATTAAGATTTAAATTAAAATTTTTTAGTTTTAACATACGCCACAGATTCTTTGGACATTGCTTTTGGAGGTAGGGGCAATTTACTGGATCATGTTCCACATCCAAAGGAAAAGAGCATATTTAACAAATTCAGGAAGTTTACAAAATATCAAAAAGCCTGGTAAAATACTTCACAGAGTTCCAAGATAATCGAGATCGTGTTTTATTCCAAGGAATTGCACAATTTTGTGGTGTATATCAATGAATTGGATTAAGTTTTACAAATATATGAAACTGCCGAATCCATCTTCCATTATACTTGTTGATTTACTGTGAATCATTCAATTTTTTTTCCAACGGTATATTGCATTTTTCGATAAACGGTATGTATACATATGTCGAATGTCATACTAGTTTTAATAGAGTACAATCTTCGAAAAAGTATATACTGTACCTGCATAAAAAACGGACCGTTCTGTTTTAAATATTATTTGGTAATTTAATTTTGTATCAAATTCAGATACCTTTGTAAATTTTTATCTTGTAACGCCCGAACATAAAATAATACAAGAAATAATATCTAAATTTTACGCATATATACAAAAAATAAATTCAATACTGAATAAAAAACATAAAAGAAAGCAAACCCACCTTTTCCAAGGCTATACATTTTTATTAATTAAAAAAATTTCTTGCTAATTGAATTTGATCCAAAAATTATTATCAAAAAAGAACAAATCCTAGCAACCAAAACTGTAATATAACACGAAAAAATATAGATTTCATTTCCTTTTACACTTCGTCTTGCTACTTTGTTGGAGAAATCTAATACTAAACAACCTCTTCTTATAAAACAATTTCTCAGTAACAACATTTAAATGTTCATTTGTATTATTATAATACAATTTTTCTTAATTGGGGTAATATTTATGTGAGAACTTGTAAACTGGAAAATAGGAAAAATCATAAGAAAAGAAGAGGATGATGGCTTGAAACTTGTTCAAGCTTTTTCTTCGAAATACAAAATACAACATCTATAGTTAATGATCAACAATTATAATGTAGTTAAATGAATATGGTGGATGGTATTGTTATATAATATATTCGTATGTTTGTACAATACATAGGAGTTTATTATATAATAATTATGTTTATTTTTATACAATTTTCAAAACAACTGATATGGAGGTTTTATGTGTTTTTGTTTTCTTTTAGGTAAAATATGGTTGTGGAAATGGGTATATAAAGTACATGGTCTGGTCCATAAAATTTAATAAATGTTGTTACTTTTAGGAAAACATATTAATATTGGCAAAAACATATTAAAAACATCAGTCTATAAATTAGTAATATCGGGCATAATGATATAGTAGGTTTGTTTTATAGGTAATGGATGGATGACTTTTGCAAAGTAAGCTGTCTATTTTTCAATGCCGGAAAAGTGCTACAATATGCATGGAAAAATAATGTGGTTTGGGTATTAAAAAAAAAAGGTTTATAGTTGACTGGTTTTGTTTAAAAAACAAATCAGTAAATAATGCTTAGACTTAAACAATGATCGATAAAATTACATTGTAGCGCCATATGATAAATTAATTAATTCGAAAAATGGACCACGAAATCGAATTTTGTTTAATAGATTTTCTCGCCTT
>OY856186.1:400084806-400213013 GCA_963693315.1 Diogma glabrata
TGTATATTTTCAATAAATAGTGCCCTGAAGAAGCATCCAAACAAAGGCGAAACGTCGGCAAAATTACGAAATAATTGTTTAATTAATTTCTCTTGACTGAAGTACACAACCAATAAACTAATAAATAATTCACAGTCACAAATAAATCAACGAAACCATTATATAGTCCACCATGTTGTCGACCGCCATTTGTAAAATTAAGTTTAATTCATTAATTCGGGTTTGTCTGAGTTTTCGTGGATAATAGACAAGCAAATATCATTTTGTTAGTTGATATTTCCTCCACCTAAAACAAAAAGTTGTATTGATTATAGATCGATACAAGATCGTCTAAGCTGTTTTAAAATTTGACACAAACCATTAGATATGAAACACGAGTTTAATTGAAAGTATGCTTGTGTTGTCAATGTAAATGTGGTTCTAAATGTTTCGGCACCCGAATCGAAAATATGAATGGGTTCGAAGTTATCAGACATTTGTAAAGTGTCTAAAAATTTGTTGTAAGTGCAGTATATGCAGTGTTTTTAGGGTTCCGTTTTTTACAACGAACCCTATTGGTGAGAGTAAAACGAGTTTTTCACATTATATTGATTATCTCGTAAACTATAAGTGCTATGGACCTGAAATTTGCGGTGCGTATAAAACTAACATATGTATCTATATAAGATGATCAATACAAATAAAATTAAACTTGTTTTCATTTGGTTTACAGGGTTACGATGTGAGACCTTTGAGAAAATACATTTTTTTAAAGATTCAAGTAGGGTATCATATGGAAGGGCTTCATTTCAGTGTTCCTTAAAAATTTATTTTGGAGTTTTAAGCCTCACCATTTTTTGTATAATTTTGATTAATGTCGTTTTCTTCGTGTTTTCTTACCTCGATTAGCTCCGAACCTAACTGATCGAAAATCTTCAAATGTATTTGTAATGATAGAAAAATTAGTAAGTTTTTAATAAAAAATTTATAAAAGTGTCATATACTCATAATGATATGTATGGGTGTAGAAATGAGGAGGGGTAAAAACATTATTTAAAACGAAGTCAAGTGGGGTGTCATTTGAAAGAGCACCTAATTTAGATAACATTGCAATTTTTTCAGAATTTTGCGGTGCATAGTTTTGAGTTATTGTCAAAAAAGTGCAAAACTCAAACCGTCCTTCCCCTTACGTTTCGACATTGATTGACAGAAAAATTTGTAAAAATTCACAGGAAGTGAAGTAAATCATTTCATTCAGGAAGTTTAGTAAATTTTGAATGAAAAGTATAGCGAGGTCTCAAATAATTATATTTCTGTGTGTAAAAAGAGGGTAAAAAAACCTTTTTTGACCCAAGCGAGAAGCACATGTTGATTTGTATATTTTTAATTATTAATCTACAGGTTTAACAACCCGCATACTCCAGTCCCTGCTTTTGACATATGAGCTAACGTGATATCACATATCAGTGACAATAGCACTTTGATATCACTTGTCAAGGTGATATCTTGGAGGTGCTGGCGGATAAACTATATTCAGCCAACGGTAGGACTTTCAACCTTAGTTATGTTATATTTTTTGATGAGTTAGGATAGGTTAATACTAGTTTTCATGTTACTATATATCTTGTCTTTAATCATTGAGGAAGACAGTGCATCACATGATCAAAGAATATGTCACTAGTTGGATTATTCTCAACCCAATTTTTGTTTTGTTCTTACAAATTTTTGTAAACATTTGTTTTTATTTTTTCCTCTATCTTATCATGATATATTGGCTTATATAATATTTAGTTATGTGACGAAATGTATTGCTCAGTTATTCTTAATAAAACTATAAAAAATATAAAACAAATTTAAATCTTGCAGGTGTTCGGAAGACCCCCGCCATTTTGCCCAATTTTGAAATGAATTCCGATCTTCCATTTTCACCAATAGTTCCAAATAGACATAAAAACATATTGAAAAAAATAAACAGTTACGTGAAGATCGTCCGTAAGTTTAGAAAAAATACTCAAAAATGTAATCACTGAAAGTATTTACTAAAGTTTGAGATATCCTTCACTTATTGAACTTTCTAAAGCATATATATTTATCTTACTTCTAATCTTAAGTCTAAAAAATACCAAAACTAAAATTCTTAACAAGATGTGTGTCATATCCCAACATGGGGTTTTTATTTGCCCTATTTTCTATAATCCCCAACCTAAATAATGAATCTTGTATTTCAACCACATTTATATAACCAAAACTGTCGATCCAAAAAAGTATAATACAAAACAAATATACATTAAATCTGTAAATTAAATTTAACTATAAAACTTTCTAATCTTCTTATTTTTCCATAAAATATTTCATATTGCCATGCCTTTTTAGTTCATTTTTCTTGTAGCCCTTATTACTTGTACGAGAAAATACAGCAACAACGGAAAAATCATCATAGCCGCAACAAAAAAAAAGTTTAATCAATAAAGAATGTTGTTGTGGTGGATTAAATTTATGCTTTTGCCCTTTTACACTACTTGCATTGTAATGAAGGTTCTTATATAAGGGATAGAAAATGAGGAAATATAATCTTTACAAGATGTTTATAGCTGAGATGAATACTATAGATAGAACTGAATCATCGTTGACTATAAAAAAAATTCTTTTTGGTGAAAAAACAAGAGAACATATATTTTTTAAATAAAAAGAACACAAGCCGCAAAATCATGTAAGTTGATTTTTTGATAAAATCGTAGATTTTTTTACATATCTCATGAAATATTCAGTTTTAAAAAACAATTCGTATAAACCTTTTGTAAATCTTGTAAGCTTGCAAAAACTTGTAAATCTTCGGAACTCATAACAAACATAAATAATAAGGATGACGAAAAAATACTGATGTTCTTCTTCTGATATGGAATAAAAAGAATAAAAATATACTCGTGAAAAAATAAAAACAAAATTAGTACTTTTCCGTTGTATATGTTTTTACGAGTTACGAGGAATTTCGAGTTTAGTTTTTCAAAATAATATCAGAAATTCAATTTTTAGGCAAAAATTGACTTGGGCCTTTTTTGTATAAAATTAAATTTCCTACAAAAATGCTCATATGATTTTTTTTATACCCGCATATTTCATGAGATATTTAAAAAAATCTACGATTTTATCAAAAAACCAATTTAGGAGATTTTGCGGCACGTGTTCTTTTTATTTAAAAAAATATCGTCTTGTTTTTTACACCAAAAAGAGTGTTTTTTTAAAAAATGATGAAAAGTTAGAATTTTAGTCGGACTAAAAATCTTTCAAATTAAATATCTCAAGAACACGACAAATAGCCTCTTTGTAAATTTGACATATTTTAGAGTAAGGATAGAATTATTTTAAAAAAAACTGAAAATTCGATTGATCTTTCCCCCTAGCGCCATCTTTAAAAAGTTTGTTAATATTTTAATTTTAACATTAACTAAAAAAAAGTTTAATTGATTTTTTCCTCAAGATTAACTAATCACGTATCAAACATTAAAAAGTTTGTTGAATCGGTATAGCCATTCTTGAGCAATTTAATTTCAAAGTAACTTCAGATC
Organism: Diogma glabrata; assembly: GCA_963693315.1. Taxonomy (NCBI): domain Eukaryota; kingdom Metazoa; phylum Arthropoda; class Insecta; order Diptera; family Cylindrotomidae; genus Diogma; species Diogma glabrata. The sequence goes on from OY856186.1 coordinate 400,088,352, forward strand.
GGAATGGCAAAACATTCATTTTTCATGCATGTTGGGGCACCTCTTTGCTTAAACTATGCACTTAAAAAAAATTCTAAAGTAAGTCTTACTTTTGATTTTGTCCATACTACTTATATGCAAAATTTCAGGCGAATCAAAAATGGCCAAGTTCAAATTTCGACTTTTTCACCTGTGTAAATCACGTTTTTCATCTGTATGTGCTATAGACTTGAAATTTTCTACAGTTGCAAAATATATTTGTCCACGCCTACTGAAAACAAAAAAATTGCAAATATTTGTATTTATCTGTATTTTGTAGACATAGATAAGGAGATAGACAAACAAAAGTTTATTTTAATGAATCGAGTTTCATTAAGAAAAATCGAAAAAGATTGAAATATTTCTAAAAAATTTTAATACGTACGACTGCTTAGTTCGTCAGTTATTACCAAAAACGTGAATTTGTTTTCCTTTCCCCCTTAACTTTGAACATTACAAAAGAAAAAAATTAAAAGATGGCACTTAGCTTAACTATTAAAATGTTATTTGGTGAAGAGGATTGGAAGTAGAAATTTTTGAAAAAAAAAATTTTTTGAGCTTGACGAGTCGAAAAGCCAAGTGCAAAACAATTTTATTGTAATTTTTGAAAGCAAAGTTTGCGACTTATTTTCGAAAATGTGAAAATTTTTTCCTGTCCTACCCCTCAACTTTGAACATTACAAAAGAAAATAATTGAAAACATTCACGATTATGTTGTAAAGATTGAACGTAAACTTAGCCGTCGACTTATCGTTTGAAATGTTATTTGGAGAGAGATGGGAATAGAAATTTTGAAAAAAATTATTTTTGACTTTGACTAGTGGGGTTGCATATGAAAGGTCTAATCCAAAACATTTTTTCTTGTAATTTTTGAAAACACAGTTTTCGAGTTATTTTCGAAAACGTCAATGTTTTCCGGTCTTCCCCCATTAACTTCGAACAAAACAAAAGAAAAAAATTGAAAAAATACAGGGTTATAGTTGTGTTCTAAATGTTCTAAGGACAGAACGACAAATATAGCGGTCGGTTTATCATTTGAAATGTTATTTGGAGGGGGTTGGGAGTAGAAAGTTTATAAAAAATTAATAATGTAGAAAAAATTAACATTACTCTGAAGTACGTGACATAAAAAAAAATACAGTCAACTTTTCTCTTTTTACGCCGGGAGTTGAACTAACTTTTGTTCGGTTGATTCACAATAATAAATCGCAAGTACGTAAACTTTTTGCTATTTATTGTAATTATGTTTTTGCAATTATTGTGGAACTATTTATTATTAAGGAACTAAAAAATATCGCCCCAGATTCCATGTTAGCTGTTAAATTGTACTAAACTGCTAAAATAAAATTTGATTTCTTAAAACCAAGACCAATTTTCAAAATTCAATTTCATAAAATCGACCAAACATGTAAAGTGTCACTAAATTTTGATTTCGTCAAACAAATAGTTTAAATAAATAATATTATAACATAAATAAATTTTAAAAATATAAACATATAGTACGGGAGGTAGCGCTACGTTTGAAAGAGTCATTTCATACCGACTGAAAATCACAATAATTATAGTTTTCTCCTACTACATAAGATTTCTAGACGTCAGCTACTCCGGTAGCGGTGGAGCAAAAGTTTACATCCAAAATTTTCTTCCGAGTATTTTCATACTATTTCAAAATTTATGAGATGATATTTCAGATCATTTTCAACAAGAAAACGATCGTCAGCCGTTTTGAAAAGGGTGGGTTATACGTCAGCTACGTATATGAACCATTCTGAAAACTTGTAAATATAAATTCAATTTATACCTTACAAAATTCATGCAGCTGGATGTTCATACTTTTTAAATGAAAAAAAAAAATTTTAAAAAACACACTTTTATTGAAAATGAACTAAAAATTAAAAAATAAATTTTGCATTGACACAACACGATGTTCCAAAGAAACAAAGGTTATATTCAAACGTTAAATCTTTTATTAATAACTATATGTTTGCTTTCAAACTATAATAAGGAAATAAATATTTAAATATCTTTTTAAACAATTTAACACAGATGGCAAAATTAGATGTACAGACTAGAATACTATTTAACTAGAAGTTTTGTTAGATAAATAATTTTCCGTTACAGCTTTTTACAAAAAATAAAAGTGGGTGGCGCAGTCAGCGTATTGAACGTATCACATCACATTTTTTGTGTTATAAGTAATTTATAATACTTTAAAATAGTTGAATTAAGTTTTAGTGTTTATACTTATTACTTAATTAAGATTAAGAATTAGCACATTTTCTACATATTTAGTGCCCTTCTATATTGAATACGCCACCCACTTTTATTTTTTGTAAAAAACTGTAACGGAAAATTATTTATCTAACAAAACTTCTAGTTAAATAGTATTCTAGTCTGTACATCTAATTTTGCCATCTGTGTTAAATTGTTTAAAAAGATATTTAAATGTTTATTTCCTTATTATAATTTGAAAGCAAACATATAGTTATTAATAAAAGATTTAACGTTTGAATATAACCTTTGTTTCTTTGGAACATCGTGTTGTGTCAATGCAAAATTTATTTTTTAGTTTTTAGTTCATTTTCAATAAAATTGTGTTTTTTAAAATTTTTTTTTTTTATTTTTTTTATTTTATAGTTTTTAGCGATATACATTTTTTGAGTCAGTTTTTTGAATTTTATTTTTTTAAAAAAAACATCCATCACCAAACTCAATTCTTAATTCATTCATACGACGTTATATCGAGTCATCCATATTTAATATTGCATCCTTTGGTTTCTCCTTTTCATTTCCGTCGTTTTTATTAATATCAGACAGTACAACATCAGGGAAGGCATCTTCTAATAACAATTCCTCTAATTCTTCTTCCAGAATAGAATCATCAATTGTATTAAATGTGTTACCACCGCCCAACGTTGATTGGATATCATCATGTACCTCATGGTTTTCTTGGACATCCGCCAATCCTCATCAACGCTATCCAGCGTAATTCCCGAATCAGAAAGCAAATTTTTGATAGTTTTAGAACCAATTTTAAAAGCTTCCAACACTTTAGCATCACTCGTTGTATCTTGAATTTGAGATTGTAGTATTTGTATTTGATCTAACGAAGATGAAACTTCGCTGAATTTCGTTTGCCATCTCTAATCAACTCTCATATTTTTATGTCTAAATCTTTTAATTCATTTTCAATTTTATCAATAATTTTCAATAAATGTTTTTCTTTTTTTTCTAGATTATAAATCTAGATTATAAATCAATAGTTCAAGCTCATTGATTGGTATGACTTTTTGGGCGGTGACACCGAATTTTATTATAATTTTTGAGTAATTATCTATCGACTGTGTTCGTTTTCTAACTGTTGAATTGCTAACAATGCACCTTCATTTGTTAATTTAAACTCTAAATTGGAATTGGTAAGCTTTTCGATAGCATCGGTTAAGGACATAACAGATTCGGTTAAATGTTCCATTTCCCTTTGGATTTTTGTTGCTTGATTCTACAAATAAGAATAGAAATTAAACCTAACTTCGAGACAACAGAATCTTAAATAAAATCTCACCTTCAAACTTTCAATTAAAACATATTCTGTGGAATCATCTTTTGTTTGTATCATTAAATTTTTAAATTTATTGAGACTCTTTGAAATACTTTTTTATCAACGAATTAAAACCCCTTCAACTCCATGTATACTTTTATTTAGCGTATGGTTTTTTTTGTGACACATTAAAAAATTAAACTTAAAAATAGATAGACTCTTCTATGAAATCTACCTAAAACAATACATGGATACACATTAAATGAACTTACAATCGATTTGATTGCGTGTCTTTTAAGTAAATTAAAAAGTAAAATATTTGAACATTGGGCAGTACATTTGAACATTAGATGTTTACATCGAGCGAGTCTATCCATGCTACTACATCGGGAGTTGCCAAATGGATGTCTGAGATGTTGCCATTGTAACGTCGAATTGGACACACAGTTGCAATGTGTTTTATAGTTTGTTGTGGAGCGCCGCAGTCACACTCAGGGGACTCTGAAATGCCCCACTTGTAGAAAGAATTAGCACAACGTCCATGATTCGTTCTTATTCGGTTTAATGTAGTCCAGGTATGACGTGGCAAATCGAAACCAGGTTGGGTAGAAATCGGGTTAGTAATAGAAAGACCAATTGTGTTGTAATGTTGCCAGGAGGTGTCCCAGGCATCCAAGATATTAAAATCAGTTGCCAGCAGGTTGCTGGCAGTTTTATGTGGAGGCTTTCTTGAGTTCAATCGACAACGAGTGTGGTCACCGTAATATTCGTGCAAGGGTAACGTGGTGTTGTTGGTTACCTTTTTATGTTCACGCATGAGAGCATGCAAGCGTCTGAGTGCAGGTGGAGCGATATTGCTTAACACAGGGAGCCAAGGTAAAGGGGTGGATCTGATAGTACCACTTATAGTACGCATTGTAGCATGCAGCTGGCAGTCAACTTTTTGAGTATGTGTGCTATTCAACCAGACTGGTGCGCCATACTCAGCCACTGAGTAAACCAGACTTAGAGCAGTTGTTCGGAGGGTAGCTGGAGTAGCACCCCATGTAGAGCCTGCCAGTTTGTGCAATATATTGTTTCTCGTTTTAAGTTTTTGTGACGTATTTTCTAGGTGGAGTTTAAAAGAAAGAGTTCTATCGAGAGTAATGCCCAGGTACTTTGGCTGTTGATTGTATTTAATGACAGTGCCGTTAAATAACACTGATAGTTCGTGTTTTGCCAGTTTGTTGTTTAAGTGGAAACAGGAGCTCTCGGTTTTACTTAGATTGGGAAATAAACTCCACGTTCGAAAATAGTCATTCATTATCGCTAGGTCAGTTGAGAGCAAATCCTCCAAAACACCCATGTCTTTGTTTTGAGTGGCCAGGGTCCAATCATCAGCGTAACCAAATTTCTTTGATGCTGTGTCAGGAATGTCATGAATGTACAGATTAAAAAGTAGTGGCGCCAGGACGGAACCCTGTGGTAAGCCATTGTTAAGCATTTTAGACCTACTGCAGGAATTATTTAGATGAACTTTGAATACACGATTACTCAGCATGTTGTTAATTAAACGCGAGATGGTGCTACAAGGTATTGCATTGAACAGCTTATATATAATCCCAATTCGCCAGACCGTGTCATATGCTGCAGTAAGATCGATGAATACTGCGCCTGTTTTTAGTTGTTTTTGATACCCAGCTTCGATATAGGATGTTAGAGCGAGCAGTTGGTCAGTGCAACTGCGATTGGGACGAAAACCAGCTTGTTCGACTGGGATCTGGTCATTCAATATCGGTGCGATACGATTGTATATGAGCCGTTCTAGCAATTTATAGCAGGTGCTCAAAAGGGCAATCGGGCGATAGCTTCCTGGTTCATTGGATGGTTTACCTGGCTTAAGTATCGCTATCACTTTCGTAGTCTTAAAATGTTTTGGTAGGTTGCCGGTTTCTAGGACATTCGAGAAAAATTTAGTTAGCCACTGTTTTACATTTTTTCCAGCATTCTTAAGAAATTCTGGAAAAATGCCATCGTAGCCAGCTGCTTTTCCGTTTTTTGTTTGGGACAGAGCTGATTCTAGTTCTTCGCTACTAAAAGAGTTCGCATACTTCGATGGAGACGAGCAATTACGCTTCATTTCTCTTAATTTGCGTTTAATTGTTCTCTTATGAAGGCGATTAATAGAAGCACGAGACATATTTACTATGTGATTTGCGATGTCCTCTGGATTTATTTCATTGTTAGCACGAGTAATTGAGTTTGAGCCACCCAGTTTCCGAAGGAGACTCCATGCTTCCCTGCTTGAATGGGAAAAATCAATGTTTTCAACAGCCTTAATCCACTTTTGTTTTCTCGCGGCGTCCAGTGAGTATATTAAGTCACTCCTCATATAATATATCGCTCTCTTTACTCCAGCCAGGAATATATTCTTCACGAAAGCCTCTTGGGATGCATTTCTTTGCAGTTGAGATGATGGCTCGAACAAATCTATCGTAATTTTTAGGAATGGGTTGGATCCAGCGAATCACTGCATCCAACTTCATCCTATATTTATCCCAATCAGCTTTGTTAAAATTCTATCTAGGTTGAGGAGTAGAGTTAACGAGTGGAATTTGGATTCCTACCTCAAGAATTACTGGACGATGTTGAGAGCGTGGAAAACCTTGTAAGACAGCCCTAGATATTGGAATAGGGTTACGTTGTTCGTTTTTTGTGGGAAAACAGAGGTCTGGATTATAATCACGTCGCCATCTTGCAGATCTAAAGGTTTTCAAGTCTTTCGCATCATATACCAGGAACATGTTGTTATCATCCGCCCAGTCGGTCAGTTGCACGCCATTGGTATTATTATTTGAGTAGGACCACTGAGTGTGATGGCTATTGAAGTCACCAGCATATATTGCTGGATGATAAAATAATGGTAGAGTAGCAACTGGCCATCCTGTATTTGGAGGCTTGTATACGTTTACAATTTTCGTGTCCGATATATCAACAACAATAAGATGTATATCGTTGTCCGTCTGTGTAAGTACGTGCGTGCAGTTCAGGATTTCCGACTTAACATACGTGGCAGATCCATATGATTGATGGTAAATAGCACTAATTAATTTGTAACCAACAATGTTTCCTCTAGAGGTAAGTTGCGCTTCATCTGCTGCATGCGTTTCTTGCAGAATTATAATGTCGATGTCGTAATCTTTTAATAATCTTTGTAAATGTTCAGTTTTTGACTTGCTTATGCCTTCAATGTTCAATTGCAAAATACGGACTGAAGGTCCAATATTTTTTGTCTTATGGTGCTGAAAAGTACCGTTGTTATTGTGATTTTGATTTTGGTTCATATTTATTTTTTTTTTTTTTTGTTTTTTTTTTTTGTTTTTTTTTTTGTTTTTTTTTGTATCACAGCCAAGAGTTCGAAATGAAATGTTTGGCTACCAAGTTGAAATAGACTATTTGCGTAATCCAGGGTGCAGCACGAGGAGCTTATCTATTTCACACACTCCATGTATACTGTCGAATTTCCATGAAATCATTTTTTAATTTAACTTCCTCTTTCTGAAACATATTCTCTAATACCGTTGGAAATACATAAGGAATTTTAATATTACGCTGAAATGCATTTTTCAATTCTTTTATATTTATATTGCTTTCCCCTTTATACAAACAATATTTTTTTATGGCATTTTTCCAAAATTTTAATTTAGAATCGTAATTAACAGGATTTAATGTTCGAACTCTGAATGGAGCGAACAAAGCATCGATTCTTACATCATCTTTCCATTCATCAGGATAATACGTTTAATATTCTTATGTACAGTTCTGGTAATTTTAACAAAACACCTGGAAAAACACAAGTTTTATAAATGTATATTTCAATTAGATTTAGTTTAAATTTTTATTTTACCCCACAATGTAATATCCAAGTTCTTTTGTGAACTGGATTTTGTGTTGCCGTGATGGCTGTTTTAATATTTTTTTTATATACAATTCTGGTAGTTTTTCTGTAATTGTAACAAAACACCTGGAAAAACACAAGTATTATAAATGTATTTTTCATTTAGATTTAGTTTAAATTATTATTTTTCGGCTTGAAAACTTACCAATGTAAACACAAATTTGATAATGTATTGACGGTTGGAGGAAACTTCTGGTGGTAAGAATCAGAACTAATACTCCAATATAAATTTTGACATTAAGACTGCGTTCCAATTGATGCTAAATTGAACTAAAAGTGCTAAATCAATTTAGTCAACTTTTTATTTGACTAAATTAGAATTTTGTTTCTAAATGATTGTAAAGAAATTGATGTCTTTATCAATATCGGACAACATAATAACATAAATTGAAATTAAAATGGGACGATTTTGTTAAATCAAATTTAGATTTAGCAGTTTAGTACAATTTAGCAGCTAATTGGAACGCAGTCTTAGTTCATTTTTGTATACATTATAAAATTTGTGTTTACATTAGTAAGTTTTCAAGCCGAATAATAATAATTTAATCTAAATCCAAATAAAATATGCATTTATAATACTAGTGTTTTTCCAGGTGTTTTGTTACAATTACAGAAAAACTGCCAGAATTGTATATAAAAAGAATATTAAAACAGCCATCACGGCAACACAAAATCCAGTTAACAAAAGAACTTGGATATTACATTGTGGGGTAAAATAAAAATTTAAACTAAATCTAGTTGAAATATACGTTTATAAAACTTGTGTTTTTCCAGGTGTTTTGTTAAAATTACCAGAACTGTACATAAAACGAATATTAAACGTATTATCCTGATGAATGGAAAGACGATGTAAGAACCGATGCTTTGTTCGATGTTCCATTCAGAGTTCGAACATTAAATCCTGTTAATTGCGATTCTAAATTAAAATTTTGGAAAAATGCCATAACAAAATATTGTTTGTATAAAGGGAAAAGCAATATAAATATAAAAGAATTGAAAAATGCATTTCAGCGTAATAATAAAATTCCTTATGTATTTCCAACGGTATTAGAGGATATGTTTCAAAAAGAGGAAGTTAAATTAAAAAATGATTTCATGGAAATTCGACAGTATACATGGAGGGGAAGGGGGTTTTAATTCGTTGATAAAAAGTATTTCCAAGAGTCTCAATAAATTTAGAAATTTAATGATACAAACAAAAGATGATTTCACAGAATATGTTTTAATTGAAAGTTTAAAGGTGAGTTTTTATTTAAGATTCTGTTGTCTCGAGGCTAGGTTTAATTTCTATTCTTATTTGTAGAATCAATCAACAAAAATCCAAAGGGAAATGGAATATTTAACCGAATCTGTTACACCTTAGCCGATGCTATCGAAAAGCTTACCAATTCCAATTTAGACTTTAAATTAACAAATGAAGGTGCTTGTTAGCAATTCAACAGTTAGAAAACGAACAGAGTCGATAGATAATTACTCAAAAGTTATAATAAAATTCGGTGCCACCGCACAAAAAGTCACACCAATCAATGAGCTTGAACGTTCTATTTATAATCTAGAAAAAACAGAAAAACATTTATTGAAAATTATTGATGAAATTGAAAATGAATTAAAAGATTTAGACATAAAAATATGGGAGTTGATTAGAGATGGCAAACGAAATTCAGCGAAGTTTCATCTTCGTTAGATCAAATACAAATACTACAATCTCGAATTCAAGATACAACAAGTGATGCTAAAGTGTTGGAAGCTTTTAAAATTGGTTCTAAAACTATCAAAAATTTGCTTTTTGATTCGAGAATTACGCTGGATAGCGTTGATGAGGCATTGGCAGATGTCCAAGAAAAGCATGAGGTACATGATGATATCCAATCAACGTTGGGCGGTGGTAACACATTTAATACAATTAATGATTCCATTCTGGAAAAAGAATTAGAGGAATTGTTATTAGAAGATGCCTTCCCTGATGTTGTACTGTCTGATATTAATAAAAACGACGGAAATGAAAAGGAGAAACCAAAGGATGTAATATTAAATATGGATGACTCGATAGAACGTCGTATGAATGAATTAAGAATTGAGTTTGGTGATAGATGTTTCATTTTTAAAAAAACAGCCTCAGTGATGATAATTATCTCCTATACTGATGCAACATCCCTTTCAAATATTCAAGCAATAAACAGGAACTAAATTAGATTAGCACCAAAATAAAAAGCAATGGCTGATGACGCCCATACAGCGTGGTGATTTAATTCTAACAAGTATCATATATCATATACCTCACCATCAAATAATCGGGAAAAAAATGTGAAAAACGTGATTGATTGTATTTTAGTTAGTAATTAATTACCAATATTATAGTTACATATATTTATAATTAATATTCATAAATTAGTTAAAGAGCAAAAAACAAAATGTAAATATATCACATTAAACAAATAAAATTTTTGATAATAAAATGTATAAAATCGTTTAAATTTGTTGGTTCTTATTCTTCATTTTAACAATAAGTTTCACTAACCCACTTTAACATTTTTAAAGTTGAATGTTTTATTGTTTATTTTTAGTAAGTCATTGTATTTTTAAATTGTTATAAAATTAAAAATATTGTACTTACTTTAATTGAAATTTAATTTTGCCCTCAATTACACAGAAAATATACTTCTGTGGAAAATCTTATATGGGAGTAGTAGTCATAAAACCTGCCACCAGCAGCGCGGTTTTTTAGATTCCAATCGTCAATACAAAAATGAACTAAATGTCAAAATTTATATGGGTACACTAGTTCTGATTCTTACCACCAGAAGTTTCCTCCAATCGTCAATAAAATTAAAGCTTTTTATTAAGCAACAAAAAAAAACAACAAAAAGTAAAATTTTGATTTTTTTTTAATCCATTATTTTTATAAAAATAACACAAATGTGTAATATGTCATATATTATAATGATATACTCAGTATGAGCGAAATTATCATTGCTGTATGTAATCTGTCAAATACAGCAAAATAACGATTTGAACTTTAAGAAAAAAGGTCTATAAGCTTTGAAATTAGAACGAAATGACTTTTATTTTTTTTTTTTGTGTTCATTATTTATAATGTAAGGCCTTTTATCCATATAAAATGATACAAACATGTATGATGTCTATGATTATAATGATATACACAGTATTACCAAAATTCCATCGCTCAAAATGAGGCAACCAGTTTATGGGGATTTCAGTGCAATTCTTTAAGGTCTTTCAGAGTGAAGAAAAATTTGAATTTTTTTTCTTTAGTTTTATAAAGTTTTTTGCTTTAAAAGTTTTAGAAATTCTAGCTTCAACAAACTTGTCTTTTCAATTTGGGATCAATCACATAATGGGAAGTTACTGAAAAATGAATCACAAAATTCCACCCATCAAAGCTCTCAGAAGTCAAGTTAAATAAAAGTGTGTAAAAAGAAAACAATCAGCTGTATTTTTAACGGGGGTAAGACCGTCAGTCAGAGTCATAACATGCTGTGCGCTTATAGTGCATTTGTTGTTTATTATACGTACAACCTTTAGTACATTTTTATACTTACTATATTTGTGTCGGATTAATATTATATAATTATATGCTCTATTATACCACAAAATATATCAATATACAAATAATATATAAAAATACAAAAATTCCCAAGTAGTAAATTACTTCGGTCTGAAAGACCTAAGTATTACATTCATGAGCCAAAAGTGAAATTATTACCCCCACTTTTTTGGCATTTCTCGACGTTTTAGGACCTACTGATTCTAAAAAAGCAAAAAAAATGTTTGTATGTCTGCCGTTCGTCATTACTTACGCTGCAGGGAAAACCGCTGGAGGGATTTCAAAAAATTTTTTTTCTAAAATTAAGTATACTCAAGAAACAGGTTCGAAAGGACGCTGTGTTCGATAACTGTACCAGAAGTGTGTCAAAAAAATCATTATGTATGTCAAAAATAGCAAATTTTCATACATTATATGGGATTTGTTGCATTAAATTTCTAGACAATACTTTGTGTGAAGTCATAGAATGGCGAACATTTCTATTCTAATTAACATCCTAAGTCACGATTGTATAGTCATTATGGATTGTTTTCAATCAATGTGAAATCAATGGCTGACACTTGGTCAATTTGTAGTCCTACATGTAATAACATTAGACTAGCGTCTCGATTTTCAAACTCTACATACGTCCAAAAACTTGAGCTTTACGTCATTGCATCATGATCTGTAATTGTGGGCGTAGGCGTGAGAAAAATATATTTTTCTTTTCTTTTATTTTAGAACAAAATTAATAGTAAAGCGTTTAAGGAATAGTTTAAAAATCTGGCTTCATAAATAAAGTTTATAGTCAACATTATTCGTTTAATTTTGTTTTATGTCCCAATCTACCCAGATCAATAAATTCAGACGCGTACCGAAAAGCAGCACTTCTGTGATTTTCAGTTAACATATAATTTCTAATAAAAACATACTCTTTTTATTATGTTTTGTTCGAAAAACAAATTAAAAATAAAACAGGCAAGAAACATTAATTAAAAATAAATCTAAGATGGTCTGGTCTATTGGGTTTTATTAGAATGGTGGTTAATAATTCAAAAAGCAATGAAAACAACCTTAAAACAATACTTAGTTGTTTATATTTCCGGAATTTTCAGAAGGGTTGGCTGGTTTGTTTTTTTACTCTATGTTCCCTAGGTATAATATATTCATTTTGTTCGGATGTTTGTTTTATTCGGTTTTGGGGTTTAGATTTTATTGTTCATATATCTTTGATTTTCTGTTAAAAATTGAAATTGAATATCAGAAATTTCAAACCGAATCAAATATTCAATCAATTGTTATTCCAATAAAAATTAATGGTGTAGTATATATGGTAGCTAAAAATATTATTGAACCCCTATTTACCATATATTTGGTTAATGTTTTGTTTAACGTTTTATGGTAGTCTCCAAGGGCTTAACTGTTTGTAAATTTATTAATAATGAATTTCTAAAACTTTACTTGTATTTCACATGTTTATTTAAATGTTAGGTGAATTTTTTAGGTCCTTTAATATTGAAAGGAACGTTAGCAAAAACATCTCTGCTACAGCATAACATTTATATTTACATTTTAACACAACAAACTGTCTTTTTGAATTTATAAATATTGAATTGATTTCAGCACAAAACAAGAGTTTTGTCAGACAAAATAGACACTGATAAGGGGTTATATTGGTTATTATTTGAAAGAACGTTTAACTTATAGCCCATATAGCCTCTTTGATGTGTCTCAACTTAACTTTATTTATCCAAGTAATTTTCATTTCAATTAAAAACATAAAAAGCTCTTTATGTTCTCAAACGTTCAGAAATCATAAACTAGAACTCCCACCTATCTTGCTCATTGAATTTTAACCTAAAAATAATTATTAATATTCAATTTTCTGTTTCATTTCATTTCTTAAGTGCTTTCAATTGAAAATTTATAAATTTATAATTAAAAAAAAACTTCTTTGTTTGTTTATAGAAAATTCATGTTCAAGATAAGTGTATATATATTTAGCTTGAAAAGTTAATGAAAAAAATACTCAACTCATATCAACCGTTTTACAGATTTTGTGTTTTCTTGTTTACGATATAATTTTTTATTAAGATAATTTAAAAGGGATTTTATTATGATTTTTTGGCTTACTAAATTTTTATGATTGTTAATTTTTAATTATGAATAAACAATATGGCGAAAAAAGCACTAATAGTGTGTTGAAAAATAAAATTTTATATTAAATTAAAAGTTAATTAATCAAATTTAGTTTCATAACGTTTTTGATGTGGTTTGTTTTTAATGTGCCACGTAATTTGTTTTGTTTTATCTTTACATTTTTGAGATGGATATGTTGATAATGTGAGCATGGATTGGAAACTTTTTAGCATTTTTCATTTTTAGAATACCATATTCTGCTTTTCTTGCTAAAATCAGTCATGTTTATGATATGCACGTGATTCAACAGAGAAGAGTGAACACAGGAAATTCATACCAACTAGAAAAATTAAAATGAATTATTTGTTATTCCAGTTCGCCAGGTTCGATATTGCTAAGCATAAATATCATTATTCATTCCATACCACTCTCTTCCTCATTTCCAAACCATTTCATCTGTCTATTATTCCTGACACTTTAATTTTCTTATATTTCGTTTCCTTTAAATTGTTGGTTTTAAATTAAATTTTGTGGTTATCCAGACAAAATGTCTTTTCTAAATGAGTAACCAATAACCAGTTATTATTGTCAGTATTTATTCTTATCGTATTCGTAGTCATCCCTATTCAAAATTTTACTAACAATTAAATTTCTTTTTGTCAATTATTTAATTTTTTTTGGTTTATTGTTTCATCCAAAAATTCATGTCACGAACAGTTTTGGATAATTTATGTTTTCCATTTCAGTTTTTGTTAAATTTATTTTCATTCAACCTATCAACTCAAATTGCAATTATGTACCATTGTACTACTATTCTCTTGAAAATAGAAACTCAAATCAAATTATACTTCTTACGGTTTAGTTTGACAAGAATGATTATTCTTTCAAATGCGATCATTTTTTCAAATTCTAATTACTTAGCATTTTAATAAGAATGAAATTTATTTTAAAATGAATACGTTCAAAAATTTCCTCGCCATTAAACATAGAATTGACTTTTATAAATAACGAAATCGACTACATATAATGTCATAAGTATTCGTCATTCAATCATCCAGAGATAAATGGCATACTGACAAAAATATGTCTACATAATAGATTTATAAGACCCAAAAATACAGTAAAATATGGAAATATAATCAATCAATCTTTATGACATCTAATCGACTTTCAGTAATTCAATCACTTATTTCTAGAAGACCATTTTTCTTGTAGACCTGAACTATAAGTATTGTGTTCACTTCAGTCAACTAATACCTGTCAGGAAAATTAAAAGTCTTTCTCTTATTTTTAACGCAAGTTATGAAAATTGTTATTGTGTTCGGATAACTTAAATCATTGAATTATGTTAGGAATTTTTTTTTTGTGCTCGAAGCTTTTATTATATTATGACTTTCTTCATCATTTAATCTCACATAACAATTTAGTTTAATTTTTTCTAAGTGAGTTTTGAAATTTTTAGGTTGATAAGTTGTTGGTTTTATGTCTTCATTTCTTTTATGGGGAGCTTTATTTTAACAGTTTTGATTTGTGTCATAAGTAATGCTCTGCTGCTGGACATTATTGAGGACGAATCAAAATAGTTTATATGAAATTTTTGAAAACTTGACTTGTTTTTCGATAATTGCCTATTTGCTTTCCAACACGAGTGTGGTTAGTGGTTCTGAAAAAATTTGCAGGTATAACTTAGAAGTATTTGCTCTTTTAATAGCGACATAAAAACGATATGGCTAATTTTGTTAGAAATAGTAAGTTGGAAAAGGAATAAATTTGACAAATCATTGCAGAAAGTTGTTTGTCCTTGTTCAGTAAAAAGGAAAAATCTATTGTGCATGATATGACAAAATCTATTGTGCATGATATGATATTACTGATTGTGTGGTTTGGTTTTATTTTTAAGCGATTGTACTAGAGTTTTGGTTTAAATCAATAAAGAAACGATGTTGAATTTTGTCTCTTAACTACTGGTTGAGGATGCGTCAATTTTTGTGAAAATTGGAATACTATTACAAACTCTTTTTCAAGAAAGATGTCCGGACTGTTAACTATTTACTCCAATTTTATGTCATAACTGACAATTAATTTTAAAACTGAGGAAAAACTAAAAAATCTTTTACCTTTTCATCATAGACTTGAAAGCCTATTTGTCTACTAACTTATCAAAATCCTCTGAAGAAAAAGAAAAATAGAAAAAAAGACAATCACACATCTGAGTAGCTGCTGATCACTTCCAACCCGTAAACTTCATATTGGGACGGGCCTTCGCCTTGTTTGTTCCATTGAATTACAGCTCCTTCACCCTTATAGTTCATTATGTCTGTTTATTAAAATCTAACACTGCTATATTGACGTCAGTTTGATTGTGCTGGCTCCTACAACGTTTGAGCCAAAATGGTTTAAAGAGGATGCTGACCAGGGAGCTGTGATACTAAAAAAGGCTGAGGAGGCACACAAAATGCTCAAAGCCCTCCTCATGCTCTTAAGAAGAAAACACCCACAGAAAAGACTTTCTCTAATTCCAATGTTAAAGAAGTTTATTTAGATGTTCATGTCCTGTTAGGACACCGACCAAAGTGTTGAAGTTTTTCTTCTAAGGCTCAAAAGAAACTTAACATTTTTTCTCTGAAATAATGACATCTGACTTTCCCTGTCTATTAATAACGAATTTTACAATTTACTAATGATAAAGCAAACGTTTTTGATAACCCTAAGGCGTGTTCTGGAGCTGAATAATTCATTACCGCTCCAAACCTTACAAGTTCATCTGCTTTTACGTTGCCCGAATGACACTATGATTTGGAACCAGCAGCAGTTGCTGAGTTGCGTTATCCTACAAAAAATTTCATATGCTCAATGAAGAAATTAGAAGTAATCATCGGGTTTACCAGTGTTTTAATATCTGTTTGAGTATCCGAACAAAACTGTACAAAACCTTCCAAGAGGAAATTTTTTGCTAGTTATGATATTATTTGGTTCCAAGTATACGTCAGCTCCTGCACTGCTATTCAATAGTGAACCATCCGTATAAAAAACATAGATCTCGCTAGAGGACTAGTCGCACCAGACTCCCTTATATTCCTCTCTATAAAAAATGATGAGTTCAACCATCTAAATTTGTAAACTTTCATCATGACGTCACTATAAATACCCGTTTTCAAACAGTCTGTTCGTCATCTATCAAATATGTTTGCCCTCTGTTTACCCATGTTTCTGCCACGTATAGCCTAAATGCAGCATTTTAGCCTTGTTGTCTACTTCCCAACACAACATGGTACCACACGCCATAGTTTGTGTAGTACGCATTTCACCACTAATACCTACACATGCAGTTTTCAATTTTATTTTATTTAGCACGGATGTATTGTTTCTCTGCCTTCAGTCACCAAAAAACGCTTCCAAAAACAAGTGTTGGTCTGATTATTGCTACGTAGATCCATACGTTAATCTTAGAACTAAGACCATAACCACGTCCAAAGGATCAACGGCATTGCCAAAACAGAAATAGCTTTTTTAATTTTTTTGTTAAAGCAGTATTCCAATTTAAAAATTTGTTAAGAATAAGGTCAAAAAACTTAACCTAATCTGAGTAGCTTAACTACATACTGAAAAGATTCAAACTTGGTTTTTGCAGGTACTCTTCTCGTATTGGTATAAGAAAATCACCTGTGATTTGGAAGTAAAGACCGATAGTTTTGTTCTCCACACTACTTTTCATCACTCTCAGTGTATTTTGCATCAGATCCACCAGAGTACGAAGGTTTTTTCCAATTGCCAGAATGACAATATCATCAGCGTAACCTTAAAAATAGGTTTCTAATTGTTTCAATCTTTTAAGAAGACAGTCAACCACCAAAGTCCACCAAAGAGGTGAGAAAACATCTGCCTGTGGGGAAGTTTCGTTTCACTGAAACAGTTGTATTGCCCATTTCAACAAAAATAATAGTTCAGTTAAAAATAGAAACATCGTTCGTCGGTCACTAATGATTGATGTAATAATGAAATTTGTTTATAGTTCATTACAAGTTCTTTTACTTTTTTTTTCATTAAATTCAATAGCTGCGCATAAAAAGTGTTCTTTAAAATGTAAGCATCTATCTAAACAGATTTATCTTACAACATTTTGAAAAAACAACTCACACAGTCTATTATATAAAAAAACGTGCGAATAAAACTCATTCGTCGAGCGTTCCATGTCTATAATATTCTACGAGAACAGTTATTCTCAAAAACACCATTTTTGAAATAAATCAAAAACTGAGCCTTCAAAAATTACAAAAAAAATCCCCTTCCAAAAAATCAAGTCCCAAATAGCTTACGTCCGTGCATCATATACCATTTTTTATTCGCCGCAAGCAAAATATTTAAAAAAAATGTTTATTCTAAATTAAAATTATAAATTTGCATAAATTTTGAAATAAATATATGTGGAACAAGTTACCTTTGACAAAATATTTGTTATTTTTTTCCAAATTATTGACAACAAATGATAACAACTATTTTAATTGGATAATGAAATTTTGAATTTAAGGGTTGCTTTGATAAAAAATGGAAAATTCAAGAAATTGCTATCTTAAATTTATGCTAGCAGTTTTCACAATATCTCACGTTCTATTCATCCAATTTTAATTTTTAATACATCAAAATTTGTAGCCGAGTAGGCTTCAATTTGTTACGTCATCAAACAATTTGTAGCCCCCTTGCGGATACAAATTTTTTGATGACGTAACAAATTGAAGCCTACTTGGCTACAAATATTGATGTATTAAAAATTAAAATTGGGTGAATAGAACGTGAGATATTGTGAAAACCGCTAGCTTAAATTTAAGATAACGGTTTCTTCAATTTTTCAAAATTGGAGGGCGCTACAAATTTTTTGATGACGTAACAAGTGAAGACTACTCGGCTACAAATTTTGATGTATTCAAAATTAAAATTTGGTGAACAAAACGAAAGATATTGTGCAAATCGCTAGCTAAAAATTAAGTTAATGGTTTCTTGAATTTTTCAAAATTTGAGAGGGCTACAAATTTTTTGATGACGTTACAAATTGGTTCCACATTGGCTACAAATTTTGATTTATTCAGAATTAAAATTGGATGAATTGATCGTGAGATATTTTGAAAATCGCTAGCTTAAATTTAAGATAACGGTTTCTTGAATTTTTCAACATTGGACTGGGCTACAAATTTTTTGATGACGTAACAAATAGGCTTGGCTACAAATTTTGATGCATTAAAAATTTAATTTGGGTGAATAGAACGTGAGATATTGTGAAAACTTCTAGCTTAAATTTAAGATAGCGGCTTCTTGACTTTTTCAAAATTGGTGGATGCTACAAATTTTTTGATGATGTAACAAATTGAAGCCTTATTGGCTTCAAATTTTGAGGTATTAAGAATTAAAATTGGATGAATAGAACGTGAGATATTGTAAAAACCGCTAGCTTAAATTTAAGATAGCGGTTTCTTAAATTTCTCAAAATTGGCAGGGGCTACAAATATTTTAATGGCGTAACAAATTGGCTACAAATGCCTGACTAGGTCCTGGTCCTGGTTGTAGCCTACGATTATAGTCCGCTATCTTAATAGAGCTGAATAAAAACCATTTATTGGAATGGAAAAATCAAACCCCCTTCAAATAAAAATTAAACAAAAGAATAAAGAAAACTGTAAACTTATTTTGCTTTTAACGAACGATCCGTACAAAAAATTACTTGAAACGAACGAACCAAAAATGATTGTTTATTGCTGCTAAAAATAAGTCAATCAAAATAACTATGCGAAAATAGTGAAAGTGAAAAGATGATATAGTGAAAAGATGATTGTTGATAGCTTTTTAATTTTTATTTAGAACGAACAACTGATCCGAAAAGAACGACCGATACAAAAAGAACAACCAATATAAATAAAAACTGATTCGTTCTTGAAAAAATGATAAATAAAAAGAATAAATATGTTTCACGTTACTGGCTGAAACCACCATTTCTGGTCTGTTACCCGGTTTTGTGCGAACACGTATAGTAACAACAATAACCTCTTAACTGCCGTTTAATATTTTTAACTTTTCCTCTTAGTAATTTAGTAATTTTTCTGTAGTATGTATATAATAACCACTGAAAGTGAGCAGAATCAATTTTTTCTGGTGAGCAGGTATTTAAAATTTAATACTCAAAATTTTCACTTAACACTCAATGATATTTTGAAATACACGTTCTTATATCTTGATTTACGGAACTGGATGAATAGGATTCAGCACAAAATAAATTAAAATTGGAATAACCAATCAATTATTTTGAAAAAATTCTATATCTATAAAACCAACTTACATATTTTTCAAAACCCAATTATGCTGCAAGCAGAAATCTCTAGAATAAAATATTGAAGGGCAATTTTTAGTTCAAAAATGATTTATTTCAAAAATTTATTTCTCTTAATTTATTAGGCTTGCTATTATTCAACTAACCACATCAAAAATCCAACCATAACAATTTCACAACGAAACACACCCATTTTCTTTCTAAAATAAATTTAAAACGTAACAAACATCATTATATAGAAGAATGAAAGAAAATGTTTTTCTCAAGAAATATTTTATTTATTGCCTGACTTGTCAGAACGAAGAACCATGAATTTTTTATGAACAGTTTTCTTTTTATTTTAATTGATTAAACGTTTATATCATACGATATTAATTTATGAAGTAGAACTATAACAGGATTAGTGCAAAATTATGATAATTATTTTCATTTGTTTAATTAATTATCGAAATTTATTATTAATTTAAGGTGTGTGGCATGTGTACAAGCACACAGCATCACGGGATCTTTTAGACTCGCACACATGAGGAATTCTCTGGTCCGTTTCAACACTTAACACTTTCGACAAAAAATGATATAAAATGATGTTATGAGATTGTGTAAAACACTACTAAAGTGCTGCGTTCATTAAAAAACAATAAAATAAATTGGAATAGTAATAGTAACAATATTATATTATGATGCAATTTGCACCAACATTTAATCCAAAATAGTTTACGCCCCAAGGTGCGACAAAGTCACTTTATCACACTATATTGCAATAAAATCACATTTAATCACACTATAAAATTTTATTACTTTATTTTTTTTAAGTTTCTGGAGATTCTTGACATTTCAGTCAAATTGTTTTAAAGATTTCATTATATTTTTAAGTATTTCTGCGCTTGTATATTTGCCAACTCGGCTACGTCTCGTTTTGCAAACTTTGCAATGAGCGTTTAATTTAATTTGGATACAAAAGGTAAAGTAAAATCAAACAGTGGTCTTGTAAATGTAGCTTTCCATAACAATCTTAGATTACGCATTAATCGTTAGTAATAGTCTCTCGGTGAATTACAACAAAAAACTAATATGAATTGCAGGAATCCAACAACGATTATATTTTACATGCATTTAATTATAGCAATTTGCAAAGTAATAAAAACTTAATGTTTTATTTCTTTCCTTACAATTCTGTGGCAAATTACTTTTTTATGTTCGTTATAATTTATGAGTTTTCAAGAGAAAAGAAAATCGTTTTTCATTTTTTATATTTTTTGTAACGTTTTTCCGCTTTGAATAAACTAAAGGTGTTAGATTTTTAATATTTCTGTTGTATTGTTTTTCGTTTGGTTAAAACTATTTACAATAAGTGTTTTTTATTTTCTAAATTCTTAATGACTAGAAGATACGTAGATTGTAAAATTCTACGCTTCATTTCCTTACTACACTTATGGCAGACTATGGAGATTAGAAGACCCCGTTACTCCCCAGATAAACAACAACAACAATTGTAAAAATGTAGCTACATCTAAAATGTTTGTTCAATTGAACACCATTTTATATCATCGTCAATGATTTCGACTCATTATGTGTCGAGTAAAAAACAACAAGAAAAACGCATATTTCCGAAAATAATTCGGCAAAGGAGCGGTTGAAAACTAAATTAAAAGGTCGCAAAGTATCACTTTTTAGCCATATATTTTGTTGTCAAAGCTAGCTCCAAAAAAAACAATTAAATTTGCATAATTATAGAAAAAATTAAAATTTTTATCAAATTAACCTTTCAATTCAATTTCATAATCCAATCAAAATATTTGTTATTTTTTGTTGTCATAGTTGTACAATTTGTATGAAAAAATAACAAATATTTATGTCAAAGGTTACATGTTAAACATATTTTCATTTCAAAATTTAAGTAAACTTTTAATTTTGATTTAGATTAAACAAGTTTTTTAAAATATTTTGCTTGCTTCAAATAAAAAATAGTATGTGACGCACGGACGTAAGCTATTTTCGACTTAACTTAATGTAGGTGCAAATCTCGACTGTCGCCTCGATTTGCAAACTCCACATTCGTCGAAAAACCTTAGTTTTACGTCCTTGCATCACACTCTCCTTTTTTATACTTCCTGTATATAATGAACTGTTTTACGCTTCCATAGATTTGCGTAAAACATAACTTTTTCGGCCTTTCTTACTTGACCCCCTTTATTAATTTACGCCTTCTTTGTACTACTTTACGCCCTATTATTATAACTTTACGCCCTTCCCTTGTTACTTTACGCCGTTACTTCCATTTCAGGTTATATATTTCAGGTCACTCTGGATGAAATTTACCGCTTTACACCCTTGGTACATAATAGTACATTATGATGCTAGGACGTAAAGCTAAGGTTTTTGGGCGCATGTGGAGTTTGCGAATCGAGGCATTAGCCGAGATTTGCACCCACATTAAGTTCAAAATGGCTTACGTCCGTGCATCATATACTATTTTTTATTCGCCGAAACCAAAATATTTAAAAAAAATTAATCTAAATCAAACAACATGTAAGCTTTGACCAATATATTTGTTATTTTTTTTCAAACAAATCAAATAACTATGACGACAAAGAATAACAAATATTTTAATTGGATTATTAAATTTGGAATCGAAAGGTTGCTTTGATAAAAATTTCTATTTTTTATAGAATTTAAAAAAATACAAATGCTTTTTACTTTTTTCAACGTAACTATGACAACAAAATATATATATGGTTAAAAAATGATACTTTAAGGCCGCAAATCACAGTAATAAAGCAACACTTTAATATGTAGGCGAATAAAAATAACTATTATGGGATGTAAACGGAATGACTCCAAAGACTTTATTAATAAGATTTGTAAAATTACACAGGACGGAAATGATGTTTTTATATAAATGTTTGCAAATTTTGTGTATGTACGGGATGCATTTACTCGGCAACTCTTCTGTCTATGCCTATGTTAACCCGTTATGCTAATATTATTGAAACCAAAAAACATTTATTTCCACTTCAGTATCAAAAAGTAGGCTTTTGACTATAACGAACGTTGAACTTTTTTGTGAAAAACAGTGTGAAAAAGTGAAAATTATGTATTGTGCTTCAGTTGCCAGTGCGGTTGGGTTTTTCTAATCCTTTTAACTCGGGAAGCTATCATACAAGCTTAGACAAGCCTTTTGGCACTAGAGTACTAACGAAATAGTTTTTTATCAAAGTCGAATAAATTTATCACTCTCAAAACATCTATAATCTATTTTCTATTCTATAATATAATAGCCGTTGTTCTATCGCTCGCATAGAGGATCGAAATGCTTAAATTCCATTATGGATAGAAGGGTGGACATGTGGTTACAAAAGTCTAGGGTTCAATCTTTGGCCGTGGTACATTTTTACTGTTTTTGTTTTATTATTTTTTAAATAACATTAAAATCATTGTTTTTTTATTCATAAATTCATAAAAATCATAAAAATTTCGTTTCACGACATTTGAATTAATCGATAATGTAGTTTTTTAAAGTTATTGCTATTGTCTTTTGACGTTTTGTTCAAACTAATATCATTTCGATTTCCACAAAAAATTAATTATTTTTTGACAGGCAGTGCTAAAAGTCATACAATGTTGGTTTACCCATCATTTTTTACATAACTTCATTCCTGTGAAATAAAATAAGGAAAAAAGTCCGAGCGGCAGGATGTCCGCTAAAAATAGGTAGATTTCGAGATCAGACAGTTTTGTGTACCAGTAGAATCTGATGTATTAGATTAGTTTAAACAAAACAAACTAATTACCAACAGATATCGAAATAATATTAAAAAGAGAATTAGCTACATATAAGCAAAACTACGTCTATCCAATTTTGGAACAAACAAATATCAGATCTACCACAGAACATATGTGTGACAATTTATAACACTATATGAAAAACAAACGCAAACCTACTCTATATCATATGTCGTGCAACTACTGCAAAATATCAAAATAGTTTATTTCTAAGAAAAAAAGTTTTTTTCTTCTATTCAAATCTTTTTATTTTTTTTTTTCATTGACTGTTATAAGGTTTTTGCAAATTGTTTTTCTTAGGGCTTGTTGCAAACTTTTTTGTTGAAGTCGACGAGTCAAAAATCTCTAATTGCAGAGGTTTATGTTTATAAGAAACGGACTAAAATGTTTCCACAAATTCTAAATTTATGAAGCTTTTAAAAATGTTAGTATCCAAACGGCCGTTATAACGGATTTAAAAAACCAATTTTTTTCTAATATAAAGCCTCTAGTTTCTTAACCATGTGTTGGATTTAGCTGATTTACAAACCTGTCCAAGATATTAATAAAACACACATTTTTAAAAAAAGATTTTTGATCTGGCCTTATAAATGCGACCGTGAGAGTGCCGGTTGTTTAAAAAAAAAATTTTTTTTGCAATTTTTTTTGTTGGACCGGTCACTCGGGAACCTCTAACTGCAGAATTTTATTTTTAGAGTACACTGATAAAAAAGATTTCAAAAATTCTAAATTTTTTAACTTTTTTAAAATATTAGTATCCAAACGGCCGTCATAACGGTTTTAAAAAATCAATTTTTTTTAGAAAAAACGCTCTAGTTTCCTAACCACGCGTCGGATTTTGCTGATTCACGAACTTGTCCAAGATATTAATAGAACACACATGTACAAATCCATTTTTTTTATCTACCTCCACAAATGCGACCGACGGAGTGGCGGTCGTTTTCGTTATATCTCATATCGTTTATATATATAAATATATATATATATATATATATATATATATATATATATATATATATATATATATATATATATATGAATTTTTTTTTCTTTTTCGTCTCCGCTTAGCATATATAGTCGTTTGGCACCAAAATTTTCCCGAAATTCCGAGATGAGGCACATTACAATAGGTAGATTTTTATATGAAATCTACCTAAAACAAAAAACTACTATTTCAGTATTTTTCTTGCGTATGAGTCAAGCGTATGAGACAAGCGTATGAGACATCTGCATCACAAACCTAAAAATAATAATACCACTGAGTAATATTGTGCAAATTTTCTGTGCCAGTGTTCAATGGAAAATTTTCTGTTCCGGTGTTCACCGTAAAGTGCTACTTGAAATAAAAATTTCACAGGATTGTATGCAAAATGCAACTTGAACAATTTTACAAATTGTCAGTTGTAATCTCCCAAGGGCAGTGTTTATTCGAAATAATTTTTTGTCAAAAATTTCGAAAGCAAGTACAAAAGCACGAGGCCGTAGACCGAGGGCTATTAACAATACCACTTGCTTAAGGAATTTTTTAAAAAATTTAAAGAATTTATCAACGAACGAGGGGAATTCGTTTAGAAAATTTTTTGCCATTTTTCATTTCTTTATATATTTTTTATGAATTATACGTTGGCCTACTGAGAAATCAGTTAATTATTTCAAAATTAGGCTGATAATTTTTAATATCCCAGTAGGCAAGGCGTACAACTATTTGTTATTAGTATAATTCTAATGTTATTGGTGAAATTGAATGATGTCATTACATTTTAGAGAATTTCCTTGGGTTAAATTAAAATAAAACTCGGGCAAAAAATTTTCAGTAGTAATTTCCCAAGGACGGTGATAATTCGAAATAATTTTTTGCGAACATTTCGAAAACAATTTGGTTGATCATAGCACGAGGCTGTAGGCTGAAGGTTATTATCAATGTCACTTTGATCATAGCACGAGGCTGTAGGCTGAAGGCTATTATCAATGTCACTTGCTTGAGGAAGAAATTATGAAAATTTATCACCGGTCGGTCGACTGGAATTCGTTCAGAAAATGTTTTACCATTTTTGATTTCTTTATATTTTTTATATTTGATGTATTATACGTTAATTGTTTTTATTTATTCTGGCCTACTATAAGGCATCGAGGCGTCAAACAAAATTAATATTATCGAAAATTGAAAATACACAATCAACCAAAAAAATATTATAAATGGCAGATACAATCTTCACTATGAAAATTATTTTGCAGGAAAAAAAATTGGATTAGTAAAGAAATATTATTTTAAGACTTTTATTAATTTATAATTCTATTATTTTATTTTATTTGTAAAAAACAAATCTTCATGATAATTTTTAAAATGATTAAATTTGTGTTTTGTGTGAAAGCCAACATAAAACTTTGAAAATTATTTGCTTACCTCCCCTTTGCAGCGCTATTGCGACACTAATCAGAACAGGAAAATTGTTCTATAGAAGAAACATAACAACATAGAAACTGGAAAATAACAAATGGAAAATACAAACTTTTTCACTATCGGAAATAAGAGATTTCAACAAACAGAAAGCATACCAACTTTTTGAAAAAAGCTGAAATTTTGACGGGTGGATTTTCGATTGAAAATTAGGGTGCTTTTTCGATATTAATTCAAAATAAGGTGAAAAAATATATATTTCAAATCAACTAAATTACAGCGTATTTGGGACATAAAAAGGCAAGTTTTCACCAAATTTCGTGAAAAAAAAATTTTTTGTAACAGATAAAAATAAAAAACCAAAAACTTGGTTTTTTGAATTTTTCACATAAATTTTGAGGTTATGTGAAAAAAAAGTCCAAACAAAAGTTCTAGATCCCTTTATTACCTACAACTTTGCGATCTAACTTTTTTCCATAGGACTTTTAGTTTTGTCGGAAATCGAGATAAACCGTTTTTTTACTCTTAAAAACTCACCCCTTCCCCTTCCCGACCTCAGATCGCCCGTAAATTATTTTTCCTTTCATTTTTATAATATTCTCCCCCTTTTCTAATGGGTTTCATCCTACTATTATTTTTTCACTTTTTATTATTTTGTAAAGGCTTCTACCCTGGTCTATATCCAAATATACCGCTAAAGTTTTTCCAATTTGTTAAAGAAGGAAAATTTAAACCATTCAAATATAAACCATTATTTGCTTAGCAGAAAAATAAAATTAAGTTAAACAAAGTTTAGTATTTTCGAATTACCTAAGCTTCTTCTTTGCTTACACAAATCTAGTGAGTTTTTTTTTATTTTTCCTAGTAGTTTCTGAGTAATAAAACGAGTAGATCAGCCATTTTTATAGAATTTTCATCGTTTTATTACATTTGTATTACGTTTTTAAACACTGTTAATATCGGAATAAAAACTAAAATGATAGAGTTGTAAAAATGACAGAAATGTTTGGCAAACGAATTTTTGATTTCTTCTTTTTATACGGAGCAGGGTCAATTCGTTTAATAATTTTCTCAGAATTAATGATTTGATAAAACGTTTTTAAGCATGATAAACATTTTTGTTCTTTCGCTCGATCGTCTTAACAATTACTTTTACTATGCCATAAATATTTATTTTATACTACATTAACACTAATAACCAACTTTTAAAAAATTTACAGTTAATCATTCACTCATTTGCTCTTTTCAAAAATGCACTTTTTTAATTGAACTCATCTATCATTATGGAAATAAACATTAAACGAAATAAAAAACGCGTAGATATACAAAGAGTTAAACTTAATAATAGATACAATTAAAAATGAAAACAAATAATTTTTTGTACGAGTAAACCGTAAAATGCATGATTTGAATTACGATTCAAAAATTGTTCGTAAAGCAGGCCCTTTTTTCCTATTGAAATAACAATGCCAAAATTGAAATAACAATGCCTAAAGTTATTATATAACTATTATCTCGAAAAACTACTTGAAAACTACTCGGACAATGCCTCGAGTAACAATTTCACTCTCAAGCAGAAAAGACATACTTTACGCCCTTAATACATAAATAGCTATTTTTATATAAATTATTTTCAACTTAACACAATCTAAAACGTTTTTAGATTCATAAATGTTGCCTCATTTATTTTTTTCTATGTAGCGTTGTTTTGAAAAATTAAATGAAAAACAATTTAAAATTTTCCTGTTAAAAAATTATGCCATAAACTATGAATTATAGTCAAACAAAATAATTTTTAAAAACCTACATTTCCGAGTAACAAACCATTTTTGTTTTATAAATCCAAGTTATTGATCGTTTATATTCATAATTATTTTACAGATAACTTATTATTTTTTTATTAAAAACACACAAACAAAGAACACAATTAAATATTTTTTAAAAACTTTAATTTTCATTTTTCTTTTACTATAATATTTCTTTTTATGAAACCTTTAGGAAATGTGATAATGGCACTATAATTACAAGTTAGTAAATTTATTTTCACAATTTTTACATTTAATTACTTTAATGATTATATAACACAAATGTACACTAAATAATTTTTTTTATTCACAATAAAACATATTAACAATTTATTTAATATTAATCTTAAATTTTTTTAATATTTTTTTTTCTTGTTATAATAAATTAAGTTCGAATTATTAAGCGTTTTCGTTATTGATATTTTAATTCTAATTTAAAAATTAAATATGAAAGAAATTCTAAAATTAAAAAAATTATGTTAATCCCAAATTTAAAATTTAAACTTTAAAAAAATAATTATATTAATTGTTATTAATTAAACATATAAAAAACTTTATTTAGAAAAATTTCAAAACATTTTTTTTAAATATTTAATTACACTGCCCGACTTTAAATTAGTTTATTTTTAAAATTATTAAATAATATTACAATTAAGATTAACATAAAAAATTAGTAACAAAGAAAAAAATGTTCGTCGCCCAAACATACTTAGAACGTTGCAAATTTTCAACTGACGAAGAAAACTTAATTTTTTTTAGATTTTCGTTGAAGCAACATGTTGGTTTCCTACAATTCCAATGGGATGAAAAAAGATAAAAACAGAAATAAAACAAAAAAAAAATAATTGTGATTATTCTCTGGTACAGTGTTTTTCTAAATATGAGAGAAATTTTCATTTTCTTTTTCGGATTTTAACTTTCTGGAAATTGATAAAAAAAGGCGGTTTGGATTTGTTATATTTTCATGGACTCGAAATTATTGTAATATTGTTTGTGAAAAAGAGATGAGAATTTTTTTTTATATAGAGAAAGAGAAAATTATTGTTTGTTTACGTAATTTTTCTATTATTATATTTTGGTTTAAAATAAGAAATGGTTTTTATAAAAGGAAATTTTATACTGAATTTCAGTTTGAATTAAATTGGAGAGTTGTGAAAGGGGAAATGGAAATAAGTTTCTGTGATGATTGATATTCTTGTGAAAATGATATGCATTGAAAAAGAGCTTATCACTTGAGTATATATTCGTTTAAATCTTTAGGAAGAAGACTATAATACAAAATGTTTTGTTTGTCTTCTGATTGAATTTCTATCTTTGTTTGAAACCCGCAAAATCTTAATTAAGCTATTTTTTTTTTACAATATCTTTTGGATCATTTTATTTTATTGTTTTATTTTGTATTCTACACGTCAATAGAAATATTACCGTACGTGAAATATTGTAAGCTAAAAGCAACATCATATCATTGTCTAGAATATAACAGAACTATTATCCAGAACTAAATAAGTATGAGGATAGTGTTCATTGTAACTTTGGTAGAAATGCGATTATGCAATTTATATTGCACGCAAACAAGAAATTCGGAAGGGCAATGTATACCAGATAGGATATGCTATAAAATAATTTCAGGCGTCTTAAACGTTAAATCAATCGAAAAAACAGCAATTAAAAGTAGACTCTAAGCGTGAAAAATAGAACAAAAAACATCAAAAGATAGAATAGAATTTATAAAAATACCTCCACCCTCCAAGTGGACTTTGCTCTTAAGGTACAGCTACAAAGGTTACATGTTTTTCTTGGTATTTTCCTGCCGTTGACCAGTTAGCCTTACTAGTTATGTTCATCACGGTTGTTGAATTTCCCAAACAAAATGGCATAAAAGTATTAAACTTATTGGGATAGTTATCTGCTTACAGAATGATAAAACCCAACTGAGATATATGTCGCTTCTTCTTGAAGAGAAACAATAACCTCTGTTTGGTCTAATATATATTTTAATTTTTAAGCAAAAGACGATATTTTCTGTTGCAGCGTGTACATTAAAACCTTAGTAGCTTTTTTGCTTTGTATTGAACCAGTTTATTACCAGTTTCAAAAAAGGATGTGATAAGATTTGTTCCTAAGGAACACACTGATCAACATTACTAAAAACTCGTTTGCTTCCGGTAACGATTATTTTTTAAAAAAAACTTTAGGTTATGTTATGTTACTATACGCACTATCGATCTAAATCGAGTGGGAAATGAAAAATTTCTTTACAGATTTCTGATGGACGTTTGAGTCGATACTAAAAATAAATTTTAAATTTAATCTCAAACTTGTTAAAATATAAATAAACAATTTCACGATACCAGAAATATCAAATTTGTGAAATCAATCATTTGTTTGTACAACTAAAATTTTAAAAATAACATTTGTTTTTGAATACAAATATAGCTTATATATGTAACATCTCAATAAACATTTTCTTTAATCTAAATTCTTAAGATGAATGGTTGAAAACTTGGGTTCGGACATTCTTCATTTAATCAATTGATAGGTAAAGCATGTCTTTGATAATTTGTATACTGAAAATAATTGCTATTTAAATCAAGCTTGTTAAATGTGTCGTATTCAACAAATTGACGTTATTGTAGTTAAATTGTTAATTTTATTGTAAAAAGTTATAAATTTTAATACATATTTTATGATTTCCAATCCTTGCTTTTTCTATGATTAAAGCGGAGAAATATTTTATAGAGACCGAAATTCGTAATTCTTTTCAATTCGAAATTTGTATTACCATTGTTGGAATTGGGCACAAGTTTTGTCTTAATTCTTAAAGGAGCTATAAAAATCAGTATTCAAATGATAAATATAACTAAAGACTGACTTAAAAACTATGATTGTTTAGGAATTTGAGTTTCATTTTAAATTATATATTAATCTAATGAGAAAATTGTCACATCTTTTTATTTTTTTTAAGCATTATTTAAATTCTTTACATTCTTTACAATGACTTTTGGACATGTAAATAATGAATTTTTTACATGTAAAGAATTACGTAAATTGCTTTTTGTAAAGAATTTGCACAACGCTGATTTCTAGAGTGGTACATTTTTTTATTGTTTGGTAAACCATACCATTAAAATTATTAAATACCATTAAAATTATTGTTTTTTTTTCATGAATTCATAAAAATTATAAAAATTTTTGTTTAAGAATTTTAAAATATTGATCGATAATGCAGTTTTTTAAAGTAATTGCTTCTGTCTTTTTTCGTATCGTTCAAAATATTTTTATTTCGATATTAACAAGAAAATTAATCATTTTTGGCAGGCAGTGCTAAAAATAATAAAATATTGATTTTCCCATCATTATTTTTCATAATTTCAATCCCGTGAAATAAAATAAGGAAAAAACTACTATTTGAATATGCATTTCTTTTTCAATATGAGTTCACATCTTCATAACAAAATATTGATTTAAACACAGGGACAACTCTCCCGTGATTTTGAATGGGGAAAAATAAAATTTATATATTCGAGTCATCAAGCATAATTCGTGTCATCAAGCATTCGAGTCATCATGCTAAATAAATATTGAATCTATATATTGAAAGTATGTCTGTTTGTCATTTATACATTAATGCACCATTCATCCGATTATAATGAAACTTTGG
Source organism: Diogma glabrata (assembly GCA_963693315.1). Classification (NCBI taxonomy): domain Eukaryota; kingdom Metazoa; phylum Arthropoda; class Insecta; order Diptera; family Cylindrotomidae; genus Diogma; species Diogma glabrata. The sequence goes on from OY856186.1 coordinate 400,119,491, forward strand.
GAAGTTGTTGTGTACACTAGCTCAAAGGTAACTGGCCATTTTTTTTTCAAAAACTGGACCTCAGGGCCCTCAAAATTATCTTAATAGTACTTTCACACTGGCTTTGAAATTACGTAATTTCGCTTCTTTCGTAATTTCGATCGAAATTACGAATGAAATTACATGATTTCCCATACATTGAGATAATTTTAAAATCATGCCATTTCAGAGTAATTTCGATGAAATTATGATCGAAATTACATTGATTCGGTATGAACATAGTTCCAATTCTATTCAGCACTGGAATATTACAATGCTGAATTAATTATGACGTTTGTTTTTCAACACTGAAAATTGGTTTGAATGAAAAACTTTATAATATATGACAACTTTTAAAAAAATTGAATCGTTAGGCCAATGATTTTTACTAACATAAAAAAGTTTGATCTTAAATTTTGTCTGCGCTGTTTTTTAAAATGAAAAACAATGGTGACATATGAAAACAATAATGATCAAAAACGTAAAGATAAAAAAAATATTTGGCGATTGGTTGAAGATTATTAATAAATTAATATATGGAAAAACTTTTTTTAAGCGAATTAATGTTTTGAAGAAATTTTCTGATCGCGCATCAAGAGCATTACTAACAAAATTTATTTTATTTTGTAAGTTTTGTTAATACACCAATTACGTTTTTAGTATATTTATTCATATTTAAGTAAATTTTTATTTCATCACTCTTAAATGCAACAAAACAACAAACCAAGCTTGATGTTTTATTGATAAAAAAATGAAATGTCAAACGAAATTAAGATAAATTGCAGTGTGAACGGGTTTCGTAATTTTGAAATTATATTGACGAAATTACGTAATTTCGATGCTAGTGTGAACGTACTATAAGGGATTTTGCCTAAATGTTGATAATTATTTAATTTAGGTTTTATTTAAATATCGTTTTATACGGTTAGTTGGCTTGGATCAATGTTTTCTTTTGTTGAACAAAATTTTACGAAATTGAAAAATGAAAGTATAATCTGAAACCATTACATTTGTATATCAAAATTATATGTATTGGAATTTAACATATCATAATGTTACAAATAATATCATCTACACCAAATGTGTTGTTGGTTTGCAATGGTATGTAATACATAATTCTAAAATTAAGTGAAGATAGTTGATAACATCGATTATATCGAATAAAAGCTCAATTAATTAGACGAAATTCGCACAAAGACTATACAAAGAAGCTTATCTTATGTATGTTTAAACATGGATGGCAATCATGATAAACAAAATAATTAAAAATGGTAGCACTTAGCCGATAGTTATTTGCAAACGGTAACAATGCATTAATACCAATGAATTTAATACTTAGCTTTCCACAGAACGATTTGTAAAATTTAAAATGGTTGATCTATGGGTGTGACAACCCTGCGTACTTTAGTACCTGCTATTGACATATGAGTTATCTTATACCACCGGCAATAGCAGTAAAATCTCATTAGCCAAAGTGATATCTTAGGAGTGCTGGCAGATGAAGTTTTTTCAATCAACGATAGCCTCCCTTAGTCTTAATTATGGAATATTCTTTGATGATGACACGCTATTTTTTTTTTAATTAATTTGTGTTTGGTAGTAGAAATTACAATGTGTGTAGGCTTTTTAAAAAGGAAATGAAAGTATTTACCCAAACTGAATAGGAAGGCTTCTCTAGAGGCTTCATTAGAACTCGCAGTTTTGTCTTAACATATAGGGAACTAAACAAACAATCTGATTCGACATTTGTAACAACAAACTCATTATAGCACTAAACAATAGTGATCCTTGTATTTTAATAGCATGCTTTTTGCTAAACAACGAGCATGTTTTTGCTAAACAGCCTTTAGAAATACACTCAACTACAAGATGACCTCACTTTGACCAAAAATAACACCACGATCTATCACAAAGAACTTCTTTTCTATGCATGCATATTAGGATGGCCCTTAGGTTACTCTAGAATTTTTTTTTTGCATTGTACAGTTTGCGGCACCCTCCCATTTCGTGTCAATAGCCTTAAAAAAATTATTTGCAAAATTTGAAATCAATCGTTTAACTCTAAGGCGTGCCTCTGGCCACTTAAAGTTGAAAGGTTTTGTTCTGGACCTTAAAAAAAAATTTAAATTTTTGTACGACACCCTCCCATTTTGTGTCAATACCCATAAAAAAATTATGTGTAAAATTTGAAATCAATCGTTCAACTCTAAGGCGTGCCTCCGGCCACTTAAAGTTGAGAGGTTTTGTTCTGGTCAACTTTGAGTGGCCGCACGCCTTAGAGTTGAACGATACGATTGATTTCAAATTTTGCACATAATTTTTTTATGGGTATTGACACGAATAGGGAGGGTGTCGTATAAAAAATTTAAATTTTTTTTAAGGGCCAACCTAATGCATATATATGCATCAACATAAAACACCAAACTGAAAGCATTTTCCACTTTGGAAATCTCAAAAAAACAGATTGACATATTTTAAAACATAATTTTATGATTATTTTAGTGCGTGTGGAATAATCATCTCTGGAATTTACGGCAAATAACTTACAGGCAACGATCATTAGAGTTAAAATTCATTAAAGTTCATTAAATCATTAAAGTTAAAGTCATTAAAAAAAAATAAAAATAAATCATTAAAGTAGACAACCTAAACTAATTAATTACTCAATTGAAAAAAAACTGCTGGAATGACAGTTTGTAAAGTATGAGAAAGACAGTTTATAAACTGTTTAAAAGAGCAAAGAAACAAACAACTGACTAGAGTGAAACAAATCATTAACCAACACTAATGAAGAATGCAAACGACAAAAATCAAACCGCCGAAAAGGACTAAAATTGGAACTTTCTATTGTGAAAAAAAAATTCAAAAACTGCTTTTCCTACGACAATAGTGTCATTTTAAAAATATAATTTTATAGTATTTTTAACAGTGTATAAGCAAAAAGTTTACTTACTATTTATTTTTTATATTTTCGAAGCTGTTCTCTTGCTATTTGATTTTAAAATTATTCTGAATTCCAGAAATCTGATGGACCACCCTAGTTCTTCATTAAACACTTTAAAATGTTTCTAGAAAACCATTTTGCACGCATGGTGAGATCATTTTTTGTTGATTTGTATTTTTTTTTTAGTTTTTGATCTACAGGAGTAACAACCCCATATATTCCAGAGGAAGACAGTACGTCACATGCGGACAAGGAATATGCTGCGTTCTAAGGTGTTGATAGACGCAATTTGTTTTTTTAAAAACGGATACCTAAACAATAAATCCTTTTATTTAACAATTAAAAAAATATATATATTTAAGTTTGTTGCCAATAATACAGCTATACGCAAGCTGTATTATTGGCAACAAACTTAAATATATATATTTTTTTTTTATTGTTAAGTAAAACGATTTATTGTTTAGGTATCCGTTTTTAAAAAAACAAATTGCGTCTATCAACACCTTAGAACGCATCATATGGTTTTCCGATTTTTGCTCACTTAAAAAAAATTTAAAAAAATCAAAATTACTTTCATTCAACCAAACAGACGTTTGATGATGCTTATTTTAACTGTAAGTCTAATTGTGTAAACTGACCCACAAAATTCTATTTATAAAATTAACTAAACATCGTCAAACAAATTTGCAATGAATTTTATAACTCAACAATAAAAATCAATATAAAATAGAAATTGAAATTAAAATTAATTCATTAATTTATACATATCAAAATACAAAAACTTATTAAATTAATTTTCGATCTGTATAAATTTATATATTTATATAAATTTTTTATTATCATGAAACGAAGAAAATCGGAAAAAAATGTAATTAGATTTTCGTTTGCAATAAATTACTGAAATTTTTTTTAAAATAAATTTTCATGTTTTAGGTAAAAACTCAATAAAGTCTAAAGAATAACAATGCCCACGTAATGTGGTCGTTAATTGTAGATATTGTTTAATATCTTAAATTTTGTTTTATTTTATTTTCTGTTGTTTGATTCCAGCGTAGATCCTAAATATTTGCAGTCTTCAACTGCCCGAATTTTTAAAGATATCTACGTTTTTGAAGCTAAGCTGTACACTTCGCTCGATAATGACAACATCATTGGTGTCGTCATTGCGACAAATGAAGACTGCGGTCGTAATTTGAAGTTGTAAAATGAAAATGTATGTGTGTGTTTGCATTTGTATATGAGGCGTCTATTTTTAACGATACAATTTAAATGAAAAAACAAAGAGATCAAAACATTTAAAAATTTCGCTTGCATATAAAAAATAATATTAATTTTACACAATTTTCTTGTTTTCTTTTTCTAATTACCAACATCCAAAAAGAACAAACACAAAATATTAAATAAATAATAATAGTTTTTTTGAATCACTAAAATTAATTATTCAACGGGCGCGTTTGTTTTTTGTGAATGCTTTCATTAACCTTCACAACAAATTTCTTTCGTATATGATTTTAGATGAAAATAAAATTCGTCAATTTATTATTACGATTATCATATTTATCTCAGAAAAAGTTAAATGAAGCCAGTCTGTTTCATCTCCATTTTTCATGTTTTGCTTATTATTATTTTTATTAAATAAATTTCGTTTCGCTTCGTTTTTTATTATTCGTAAAATAAACGGCTAACGTTTGTGTGTACATATGTGCTAAGGTGTTTTACGACATGTGCACGGTATGGTGCACATCATGTGCACACCATGCGTTATGCACAATTTTGTGCACGGGTATTTTTGTAGCATGCACAACTAATGCACATTTCACACACATTTTTAAAATTATTTTACGAAATAATTACGAAATTTTACGGATCGTTACGAAAATCACTATGCACCCAGGGTTTGTCACATAGAAAATGTTTATGGTCTTACTTTAAACAAACTTTTCCACAACTGTTTAGAATTTAACCACCAACACTTTCACTAGCAAAGCAAACAATCGTATCAAATTCCAAACCGATAAAATTACAAATATATAAGGCAAGATGGTGATATATACATAGAATCGCCAGAATCTCACCTAAAGGTGTATTAAAAAATTTATTATTTTGACAATTAAGTTAAATTAAATATATGAGGTATAATGGTAAAGTATAACTAATCTGTACAATAAATAATTTGCCATCTATCATAGTCAAACCTGTTTACATGTTCTGAATAATTAAAAAGGGTTATTGCCTTGGTATTTAATGAAAAATTAAGATTATAATTGCTCAGCCATCTTTCAAGAACGACATAATCTCATATTTATGATAACTAAAACGTAAACATATAAAACATTTAACTACTATTACATCCTTTTATTAGTTCAAGCAAATACTGAAATGTTAAACAACAAACATAACCAACAATAAAACTAAAAATAAACAAACAATATATTTGAGCTTTTAAACCTTTAAAAAATGAATAACAAACAAGTTCAGAAAAACGTCATACCAAACCAGACCGAAATAAAGTAAAGAAAAAAGCTACCTGTCATTTTCATCTTGTTATTATTTTTTTTAAAACGATTTCCTTTTACATCTTACTAAATATGAGGGCGACCTCGTAGGTGGGAAAGGATATTTCTCGTTTCAACTAGTAACCATTACAAACGGTTTTTTTCTTTTGAACTTACTCTCTAAAAACTTAAAAACTGTTTGGTTATATCAGGCGTTAAATAATTCTCGATATATACCACAGGCAAGTATGCAAATAGCGAAATTTAAAAACGGCTTAGATTGATACCGCTCCATAAAAAAAGTTTAAGCAGAAAAAAGGATTTTTTATTCTTATACAACAAAAAAAAATTAATGTATGGTTTTTGTTGTATTTTATCTTTTTAATGTTTCGTAAAACACTAAAATTGGGCGGATAAGCTGGGTTGGTGATTACATGGATGAATGGAATTTACATAAAAATTTTAAATATTAAAAAACATTATGTTAAAATATTTGTAAAGCTTTTAGATCAGCATCATTCATTGATATGCGATTATTGAAAAGAGCTTCAGAGTTTTAAATAAAATTTGCCAAAGCCCAAAACCTATTTTAATCTAATTTTACAACAAACGACTACTAGCACAGATTAAATAAAATAATAATGCATCAGTAAATTTTGCTAACTTTTTTGTTGCGGAACCAATTCATCAACTGAACGATTTTTTTAAAATTTTTGATTATTTGAAGAATTTTGGTTATGATGTACGATATTTTTTTTGTTTTTCTGTACTTTTGTTTCGATTTGAAGGATGACGCAATGGTTGGAATCTGTGGCAAGATGTTGTAACATCACTTTTGACGATTCTATCGTATTTTACGCTATTCGGTATGCTGTAACACAAAACGACTGTCGATTATCGTATTTACGACAGACGTTTTGTGTTACAGCATACCGATTAGCATAAAATACGATAGAATAGTCAAAAGTGATGTTACAACATCTTTCCACTGAATAATGATATCCACTCCACATAATAGAACAACCATACATTGGCAAACAACAAACTTACTAAAAGTGAATGCAATACGTTTTTTTATAGACTGAGAGCTAGTGAACCCTTTGGGTAACGGTCGTTCTGTAAGGCTAGAATTTTTTTAGTGATAAGTCATGAAAAGTGAAGGACGAAAACCACCACCTGGCAGGCATCAGCCGTGCACGTCATCATCCCCTATATGTTTGAAAGTGTAAAAAAAATTTAAGAAAAAATCTTCCTCATGTAAGCTTGAAATTTTGATATGATTTAGCTCATTTATTGTAGAGTACAAGAAAAAATTGACAGGCGAATTTGACGAGCACAAGCATCTGCCAGGCGAATCGAAAGGTGTTACAACCTGCCGGTGTTACACTCAACGAAACCTAGAAAGCCGCTGAACGGATTTCAAAAATCTTTGTTTCTCAAAATAAGTTTACTCAATGGGCAGAGCTGAAAGGATGATGTGTTCGATAACTGTACCAGAAGTGTGCCAAAAAATCGTCAAGGGTGTCAAAACAAGGAAATTTGCATATTTTAGGCTTAAAAAACGTTTATTTTAAGTGATTACGGATAGAAACATTGAATTTGAAGAAATCTTGATGGTCGGGATTGGTATGTGAGACCAAAAACCAGATTATTGCATTATAAGTTTGTTAAAAAAATGTTGTCAAGTGTGTCAAAAGAAAGATTTTCATTTCTTTTTTTTTAGAAAATAATAAAATTAGTTATTTGTATAAAATGAAATGTAATGAACATGATATTATTATTATTGAGAATTTTATTGCATTATAAGTTTGTCAAAAAATATTGTCAAGTATGTCAAAAAAATTAGCTGTTTGTGTTACGTAAATGTGGCATGAAAAATTTTTGAACTTGTTATAGTTTTTGAAATATTTTTTGAATTTTGAAAAAAGTTTGTATTTTTGATTTTGTAATAATATTTGCAATATTTTTAGAATTTTTTGAAATAGTTATAATTTTTGCAATATTTGTAGAATTTTGGAAAAAGTTTCAATTTTTGGATTTATAAGAATTTTTGGAATATTATTAGAATTTAGAAAAAGTTTAAATATTTAATTTTATTTTAATTTTTGGAATATATTTTGAATTTTGAAAAAAGTTTGATTTTAATTAATTTTTACAATATTATTGGAATTTTGAAAGAAATATGAATTTGCGATTTTGTAATATTTTCTCGAAACGCTAAATTTTTTTTTTTTTTTTTTTTTTAATAAGAAGTGTTGTGTAGTAGGAATTACAAAATGTGTCACAACAACACATAGATACCTTTTAAGACGTAGGTCCCACAACAACATGCGTCTTGAGGTATAGGTGGACGCTTTTTTTAAATCTTTGTGGATTGAAAGCACTCGAGACTATTGATTCGGGCAAAGCATTCCATGTGTACGATGTACGCACAAAAAAATCTCTTTGCATTCTATTACTATGACAGTGAGTAATCTCGACAGTACGACCGCCCGCACACACCGATTGACGAGTAAGACGGGGAAAAACATATGTCTGAGGCATTATGGACCTGATTTCATCCGAGCACTGCTGGTGACGATATTTATAAAAAACAACGAGATCAGCAACAGTGCGACGATGTTGCAGGGAATCAAGACCTAATGTTAAATCTCGATCACCAACAATTCGTATAGCTCGCTTTTGAACAGAGTCCAAAAGAGCCAGGATAGTAACAGATGCAGCGCCCCAAACTTGACAACAATACTCCATACAGGGACGAATATAGGACTTATAAATGTGGAGTAATTGATGCGAAGTAAAATATTTTTTACATCTATTGAGAAGGCCGAGTTTTCTTGACGCGCTCTTTGCCATGGCCATTATATGATCGTTCCAGAGTAAGTCATTGGATATTGTGACTCCCAATAATCGAATGCTTTCACATTCGCGTATTTGGTCGTCACACATATTAATTGAAATATCGTTGGGAAACTTGGTTGGGTTTTGGTGGAATTAAAATTGACCAAATTTTTGTCACCCCAATCGGCGACTTTTTTTAGGTCCTCGTTAACATTTATGGCAGCGTCTCTCCGGACGGGATTTATTCGTTCATGCATTTTACCCTTTGAAGATAGGGGGACGAATGACTTGTGCAGTGTACTATCATCTGCAAAACTATTTATTGGGTTACTGGTGATTTGCAACAGTTCGTTGATATAAATTAAAAATAAAGTGGGAGATAAAACTGAGCCTTGGGGTACACCAACGTTAATTAATTTGGACTCAGAAGAAAAGCCATCTATAGATACCGAGATGTATCGGTTAGACAGAAAATTTTGAATCAACTTCACGACTGCGGGATGAAAATCGTACGCAACGAGCTTGTTGATCAAGTTGGCATGCCAAATTCGATCAAATGCTTTTGAGATGTCTAATGCGATTACGTACGTTTCACCACCCTTCTCAAGTATGCTATTCCAAATATGTGCCACATAGTTCAATAGATCGGTTGTTGATCTTTTGTTTCTAAAACCGTATTGGCTGTCAGATATCAAATGGTTGTCTTCCAAAAATTTGGATATGTGTGAATTAATATAGTGCTCGTATATTTTAGACATGACTGGGAGTAAGGCTATTGGTCTATAATTTGAAATATCACATTTCGTTCCTTTTTTTGGGACAGGCTGGACATTGGCCAACTTCCAGCAGGATGGATAAATACCAGATTTATAGGATTGATAAAATATTTTGGTGAGGGTTGGTGCAAGTTCTTTTGAAAATGTTTTTAGAATAACAGGAGGAATGTTGTCCAGACCAGAAGCTTTGTTGTTGTTGAACCCCCTTAAAAGTTTTTCGACAATTTTGGGTTTGAAATGTAATTGTTTCATATTAACTCCTGAAGACTGGGTTTGGGGTGTTTCTTTAGGAGTTTCTAAAACTGTTGAATTTGAAGCAAAGCGTTCCGCGAACATGGAGAGGTTTTTGAGTAGTAGTTTGCTGAGTGTATCATCTTTTCACTAAATTATGTTAATTTATGATCTGTTATGATTTTCCGGCAACGTATTGATGTTTCGTGGTAGTTTTGTAATAAATTTCTAAACAGAGATAAAAAATACATGCACTTTAACAAAGAGGTTTGTATGATATACATCGCTGCCCATAACTAAAAACCATGTCTTCATAAAAGTTTTTTGCCGAAAACTATATCAAAATCCTTAACCAAAACCGAAGTCTTGATATTTCAGAGCTTGAGTAAAGCTAAGGTTTTGGGACGTATATGTGGCGTTTGCTAATCGAGGCGCTAGCCGAGATTTGCACCCACATTAAGTCCAAAATTGCTTACGTCCGTGCATAATAGACGAGCTGAAATCTCAAGCTCTGAAATATCAAGACTTCGATTTTGGTTATGGATTTGGATATATTTTTCGGTATAAAACTTTTATGAGGACATTGTTTTCAAAATATATTCCAAAAATTAAAATAAAATCAAATATTTAAACTTTTTCTAAATTCTAATAATATTCCAAAAATTCTTAAAAATTCAAAAAATTGAAACTTTTTCCAAAATTCTACAAATATTGCAAAAATTATAACTATTTCAAAAAATTCTAAAAATATTGCAAATATTATTACAAAATCAAAAATACAAACTTTTTTCAAAATTCAAAAAATATTTCAAAAACTATAACAAGTTCAAAAATTTTTCATGCCACATTTACGTAACACAAACAGCTAATTTTTTTGACATACTTGACAATATTTTTTTGACAAACTTATAATGCAATAAAATTTTCAATCATAATAATATCATGTTCATTACATTTCATTTTACACAAATAACTAATTTTATTATTTTCTAAAAGAAGAAATAAAAATCTTTCTTTTGACACACTTGACAACATTTTTTTGACAAACTTATAATGCAATAATCTGGTTTTCAATTCAATGTTTCTATCCGTAATCACTTAAAATGGGTTTTTAAGCCTAAAATATGCATATTTCCTTCCTGAACACATCGTCCTTTCAGCTGAGTGTAAACTTATTTTTGAGAAACAAAAATTTTTGAAATCCATTCAGCGGTTTTTTAGATTTCGTCGGTTGTGACGGCCGGTTGGCAGGTTGTAACACCTTCTGATTCGCCTGGCAGATACTTGTGCTCGTCAAAATCGCCTGTCAATTTTTTCCTGTTTTCAACAATAAATGAGCTAAATCATATCAAAATTTCAAGCTTACAGGAGGAATTTTTTTTAAAAATTCTTTTTACACTTCCAAACATATAGGGGATGATGACGTGCACTGCAGATGCCTGCCAGGTGGTGGTTTCCGTACTTAACATTTCATGACTTATCACTAAAAAAATTCTAACCGTACAGAACGACCGCTACCCAAAGAGTTCACTAGCTGTTAGACTATTACCTCACAAGAAGAATTGTCTGCTTGGTCGTTTTGCTCTCGGTACAGTTTAATTTAAAATTCTACTTAATTTTGTTCTTGAACCATTATTTTTGAATCAGCTTCTACGAATCCTTATTATTGTAATCCCATAAAAAAGTTGTATCTCAATTTCCAAGAAAAAATTAGATACTTTGTTTCGTATGTTGGTGTTATTTAAAGAGATGATTAAATTATTCTTCATTATTTTTTTTAGATAATAGATGAGGGTATTACGTGTGAATGAAATGAATCTGAATCGAAATGTACAAAAGGAGAAAATGGATATCGTTTGCTCTTAGATGCCAAATGATATTTCTGCTTTAGATTCAAATTAGAATTCAATTCAACATTTCACTGAAAAATGAGAATATTGCTTAATTAGTTTATTTCAGAGTTTGAAACGCTCCTGATATCACTCTTATACTCCATTCTTTCAGAGCCAGTAAATTTAAAAAAATATAACACTCCCAAATGCAGGAGTGAAAATAATAAAATATCGTTCTTACTCCTAATATTTTCTTTCAAATACTAAAGCATTTAATTTTTGCTTCGAAATTGATGCTTTCCAACGTTAAAAAAGGAATAAATTTTGTAAATATTTTGTTCAATTTTGCAAGTATTGTTATAAAAATATATAAAAAGAATGACGAAAGGGTACTACTTTCTTCTTTTGCAAATGGTATGATAGAAAAGAGAAAGAAAATATAAAATAAAAAATGAAATCGAAAAAACTAAAAATTTTACTCTTCGAGAAAGAACGATATTGAAATTAAAAACATTTTAATTTATGAATACTCAGTAAATTATTTGTGATGTAACATCACCCCGATGGAAAATCTCCCATCAAGAATAATATAAGAACTGAATCTAAAAAGAAAAACTGAATAATATAATAACTGAATCTAAGTGATCACCAGAGAAATTAATTGACTAAACCTGAATTTATTAAATGTATGTTTATGTAAATTTTTTGTTTTTACACTTCGCTAGAGTTGTAACCTAATTTTTGGTTTATAATCATTAGCGTTAACATTTTTTGGTAGAGTTTATCTAGTCGGCTAGCCCTGATGAGAATGATAAACTTTTTTAAAGTTTAAAAATTTTCTCATTGGTTCGAAACTAGATCGCTCTAAAATTGTATGGATTGCAAAAAGTTTCATAATTTGCACCATAATTTTTTAGATTCAGTTCTTATATTATGAATACTATTTTAAGGAGTGAAATGAGCGCTCGAATAAAATAAAATTGTAAACTCTGGTTTATTTTATCCTCATTTGGAAGTACATACAGAAATCTTGTAGCATACGAATAATTACTAAACGAGATCTCAAGTTACTAACAATAACACGACTAACTTATGGAGTAATGTATTATTTTTGTTTCCATCATATATATTTTAAGAGTTTTGTTCTTCTGGATAAGATATCCCGACATGTTTGATCGGTACAAATAAATTAATATCATTAACTTTTAGAAACTGATTTAAAAATGTTCTGCCTCACAAGGCTCGGGATAGTTTAATATCATTGAAAGCATCGTTAAAAACTTTAAAAAAGGTGATCGACATCCATAAACGAACTAAATCTTTGGTAAAAACGCATTTGCAAGATTGTCAACATGCGTACATAATGGGAATACTAAGTAGAGCATTAGGGGAGGCGGCAGCTAAACAGGAAATTACAGACAGCCTTTCTAGGCATTGAAGGAATCTTCGACAACACCTAACATAAAACGGTCAACAAGATGCTGAGGTCTAGAGTAGCAGAAACTAATGTTGGCGATTGTAAAATAAACCTCGGAACCTGCAAAAGGTTGCCGTTTACAGGGCAAGGTTTTACCACCCGTAATGTGGCGCCAAGAGGTGGATGAAACTCTAGCTATCTAAGGCTACTAAGTCATCAAATGTACGGCGTACGCGGGTTTCATAGTCAGTATCGAAAGTCGTATAAATTCAAGGAAACACTCTGTTATATTTTTTAGAGGGGATTTAATCTAGTAGACCCATGGTGCACAACTATTGTATTAAAACTTAGTTTATGTAAATATATTGGTCCCGGAGAGCGCAGCTCAACTCTGGAAAGACGGGATTAGAAAATGTGGGCGAAGCTATTTTTACTCCACTTTCACATTAAGAGCATATCTAGGAAAACCATTCTCAGAATAAGTATGGAGGGTATTTCAAAGGGAATAATCATCGAATATAAACGTCGAGAGAGACTTTCCTGAGAAAATCCTTAGCTTGAGTTTCCTAAAGATGGAAGGAATGAAGTTCGAAATTAAATATATATCGAGGATGAGTAACAAAGCAAAAAGTAGTAGTGGATCCACTACGCATAACCTGAGTCACAAAGTAATCAAATGGCAAGTGGATAGTTCAACTATTGAGGTATACGTTGGCGCAGACATATTGGGGTCAAGAACCAAATACTACCTACTCCAGGGTCTAACAGGATGAAATTTAAAAATAAATTAAGTGTGTAATCTTTACTCGCTGTTGAAGCAAAACTTCTTTGGTTATTGTGGCAGGTATTACTAAAAATATTAATTTCATATTGAAATTTCATATTGAAATTTATGCTGTGTGCCTCACACTAGTATTTTTTGCTAAATCACTGACTTTTCTATATTAATTGCTAGGTAGTCATATATGCTATCCATAGATGTCTCTCGTATCAAAAGTACAACCTGTGCCTGACCTCATATTTAAATTATAATCTTTTTAAATGTCAAAATTTGTAAACATTGTCATAATGGAGGATGATAATGAAATTGTATTTGATGGCTTGTTTTTTTAAAATAATTACATCATACCGAATATTTTCTTTTGTATAAATTTGAATTATTTTCCATTTTTTTTTAAATAACTGTTTTTAAATATATTGATGTTCCAATGAATTGACAACTAAATTAAAAAGCAAGCTGACGAGGAGGCTTTTCGTCCGCCGCCTGGTGGTCAATAGCGCAACTTGGGTATGAAATGAAAAGTCACTGATTTAGCTCAAAAACTTGGTGTGAGGCACACAGCATTAGAGTTTCTTTCTAATATTCTTGATAATATAATTTACAACAATGTGTAATAAAAAGCCATATTTACATGTTTTACAAAGTCTTACAACGTATTACAGATTAAATTTCACGATGAATATATGTCCACTTAATTTAACAACAAAATTTGGTACAACAATTGATGCAGTTTTTCAATAAATTTAGCATATTTGTCATAAACCTCTAATTTCATATTTTAATTATGTCATAAACCTCTAATTTCATATTTCATTGACTTTGTAATACATAATGTATATATTACTTTTTACTACACATGCTGTATATTATAATATCAAGAAATGCAACTCTAAACTGCATTATGATATATTTATTTTATATTTTTATTAATACCTGCCACAGTAGCCAAAGAAATTTATTTCAACCGCGTGCAAAGATTACACGCACTCATTTTGCTATTTAACAAAACAAATTTAATCAACACAAATATTTTTATTTAAAAATAAACTTTTGAAAAACAGCATATTTTTAGTCATAGAAAATTATATACAACCACCTCAAAATCTATAGCAATACAATACGACTCAAACTATCCAAACGGATTAAGATGTTTTGACAAAATCGCCTAAAATACATAAAAACACGGGTTTTTCCAATTTTCTGAAAAACGGTATTTTTCACATCATAGAAAACTATGGGACCCTTTTGAAATCAATCCAAATAGAATACAATTTAAATCATCCAAATAAAAACTAAAACAATTCAAAATATAAATTTAAAAAATTACGAAACTCAATAAAATATGACGAATATTTTGTTCGGTAAGTATGCGATACAATTCGATTATGTTTATTGTATTTTTTATTCATTCATTCAGTCTTGTACTAAATGTTATATGAATTGGATGTGCCGATTTTAGATACTTAAATCTAAAATTGATACATCCAACTCATATAACTTTTAGTACGAGACTGAATAAGTGAATAAAAATTACAATACACATAATCGAATTGTATCGCATACTTGCCGAACATAATATTCGTTTGCCTTTTTTACTTCATTGTTGTTTGAATTTCTTTTTTATTTTTTATTTCATTGTTGTTTATATTTCTACTTTCGTTTTTTTTGGAATTATGTGCATGTATGTGTTTAAGATGATATGATAGAGATGATAGAGATGAATATATGTGGTTATATATCTATGCAAATGGTTACTTCCGTTCAAAATTCTCATAACGCGCCTAAAGAAGTTTTACTTTAACTTGATAAGAAATTCTTAGAACAAGAGGATTGTCATCTTATCGGACAGCCAAGTGTAGTAAGACAAATTACGTGTTTTACCACAACAACTTCCCAAGAACACCTAAACTCGCAAACTAACATTTTGCTAACATTCTAATAAAACGAACGTTTTCCGAAATCCAAATCAATTAATAACATTTCCCAATACCCAAACTAATAAATAGACCAACAAAAGCTGCGTTTTTTTCATTTGGGTCAGGGTCAAGGTTTGAAAAAAACGATGTGGGTCACGCAAAGAAAAAAAATATTATATTTTAAATTATTGGCAACACTGAGCTGAGAAGAAAAAAAATTGTGAACTTGTAGCGCCATTTTGAAATTAAAACTCAATGTAAAAAAAATTCAAAAAATATTTAACGTCTCTTGAAAAATAAAACTTCATGTAAAAAAAATTCAAAAAAATTTAATCAGAAACACTAATCCATTTTTTTACATATGGCAATGTTCATTGATTATTGCAAATGGCGTGAAATAAAATGAAATAAAATAATTAATAAAAAATTGTAAACATCAATTCTTTAAAAAATATGGATTTTAAATCGTAGATATTGCTTTAAAATTAATTTTAAGCAAATTTATTGAAATCATGTTGAAAACAAATCATATTAAAATTGATTTCAAAAAAATTTAACAAAGCTTCTTTGACAGTTTTTTTATTTTGAATAAATTTTCTTTGACATTTTTAAGTTTTAAAATGACCATACCAACCTTATAAAATCAAAACCTACGTTTCGCCATCTCTTGCAATTTTATGTAACCAAAATATTTTAGATCATTGATCTAGACCCAGATAAATATTTGGGTTATATTGTTGTTGTTTTTACATGTAAAAAATAGACCTTGACCCTGATCCAAATGAAAAAAACGCAGCTAAAAACAAACGCTGACTAAAACTTTAGTTTTTGTAAATAATTTTCCACTATTTGGGTTATTCGAAATTACAAAATCGTTTTTGTTTAAATAAAATTAAAAGAAATGTTAAATTCGCGAAATTACATTATGTAATTTTTAAGTACAATAAAATGAAATAAAACAAAAAACTAAAGTTTGGTCAGGAGGTCGGTTTGATTGGAATAATAATTAATAATTAGATCAACGCGTAATCGTTTTAGATATACTTCGGCGGCTGTGTAATTTGATATTTGGTTTTTTGTTTGGCGATTTCTTTTCCGCTACCATAGTTGAGGGCAAATATTGATTTTTCTTAGAATTGGTTGGGTTTTCTGGTTTTTGGATTTTGTTTTTGTGACAAATAAAATTATTATGGCATTTCAATGTAGTCGTTGAAGGCAAATATTGAAATATTGAACTGTTTTATGATTTATGTTTCTGGAATCTACTTTCGTTACGATTAGAATTAGTTTGGAATTTCAAAGTGGTGGTAGTTTGTAGCTTATGGTGCGTATAATTTTTAGTATTTTTTAATTTTGTTGGTATTGATGAAGTTTGTGTTGTTTTCGAGATTTTTTTAGGAAGATGTTTCGAATCTTGGGAGATATTTTGTTTTAGAACTTCGGAATACAAAATTGGTATTGAAGATATTCCTGATATAACTCGAGATTCGTCTGGATCATTGTCGGGCGTCTTTGACCTAGTTTTGTCAGTCGGAGATTTTTCGATATCTTGAGTTGGGCCAGTCGGAGTTTTCTGGATACTTTGGATGACTGATTTGAATAGTGTATTTGCTATCAACACGCCAGGACTTACTTCTTTAGCCATGGTAATTGTCGCTTCATTCGAGATGTTCCAGTCGTTTATCTGTATTATTTTCTTTGGTCCGGCTGGTATGATATTGTCTTTAGTTGCATAACTAAGTATGTTTCCGTTTATTTTAATTTCTTTAGTGGGTGAAAGTTTCGTGTTTTCCGTTTCCGAGTGCTGAAGCGGAGTGTCCCTGGTTCTCTTCGATGATATGGGTTGATGTGCCATTGAATGACTAATATCATGAGATTGTATGGTAGATTGTGATGCCATTAAAAAAGGACTTGAATTTAGACTTTGTGACATCGCATCTGATCTCACATCAGACTGATGTGGTCTTGCAGAAACATTCGATTTAGAATTCTGTGAATGTGAAGCATTATCAGCATAACCATGTGGAAAAGTTGGAGATAGACTGGTTTCAATATTTTCTGGATTTAAGTAATTTCGGTCGTCTGTGTTAATATTACAAGACGGAATGTCTGTATATGTATCGGTAACAGGGAAATTATTTGACAAGGAAGTACTAGACGGGTTAAAATGTAATGTAGATGCAGCCCTTTTTTGTGCGGTTACTGATGCAGGCTCTATGTCAGAATTGTCCGATAAATTTCGTTTTGTGTTTTGTAAACAGTTTGAAAGTGGTGTCGGGGCTTCAGAGTTTATAGTGAAATCTGATTTTGATATAATATTTGTATTTAAATTAGGTCGTTCTGTTTGAAATTTTGTATTATTGTAGTTTTCTGATTAGTTACAAGGTATTTTGGAAGGTAGATGTGAGGGATATGAGAAATGTTGATCCATCATATAGGGTAAAATGTGTGGTGAACTACTGGAGTTACTGTGAGTTGTGCTATAAGGATTAGGCATATTTTCTACTTGTGGCTGTAAACATGAATAAGAGGGTAAATGGGATTGTAGTTTCTCATGGTATACTGAGTAAATGATATACTATACTGATACTGAAGTAAATGTTGGATGTTGCGTAGAATTCGAAAGGTTTGTTTTAGGAACATTTGAAATTGCCAGAGCAGCAGAAAACAAGGGAAAAGATGATAAAACAGATAATGGATGCAGTGGAGTAACGTTTTGGTTTTGTGGATTTAAAGTGTTTGGTAATGTCGGTTTAACAGTTTTTGTTATACTTTGTGAAGGAGTGTATGTTGTAGTTAAAGAAGTGTCATTAATTTGAGGAGATCTAGGGAGATTATAATCCATATATGATACAAAATTTGACGTTGTAGATGGTAAGCTTTGTGTGGCTTGAGCAATTGCATTGTTGGGTTGTACTGTAAGTGTATCGTCTGTTGTTCGCTCTAATTTTGTGATGGAAGGTGAGAAATGCTCGCGTAATGTGAATACTAGGTTTTCGACTGAGTCGAATGATTTGTTTCTAACGGCTGGCAGATACGTGTAACCAGTAGTTGTGCGTATCTCTTCTGTTCTTGGTCGTTTAGCCGAAACAAAAGGCATTTGGCACGTTTTTCGAAGATTTCTATTTCGCCCTTAATATCGTCGGCGTCACCGTTTAGTTTTATGATCATGTTTGCTAAAACTAAAATATCAGTGGTTTTGTTTTGCGGTTTTGTTCGCTCTGATTTTCTTATGGAAGATAAAAAATATTCGCGTAATATGAACTCTAGGTCTTCGACTGGTTCGAATGGTTTGTTCCTAGAGGTCAACAGGGGTTTTCCTGTGATATGTGAGGACAGAAGTTGTGTAAACATTTTCTGTTCTAGTTTCATTACACTTAGAACTGTTTTTAGAAGTGCTTTGGCTCGAAATACAAAAGTTTCTACTTTCTTAATATTGTCAAGCTCAAATTTGTCGACAATACCAACTAAGTCGTCGATTACGATTAGTACTTCGTGTTGGTTATAGGTTGACATATTTGATTTAGAATGACAGTATTTAATACAGGAAAAATAATAACCAAATTTGGAGTTAAAGTCATATATAAAGGTGTAAAATCAAATTTAAGAGAAAAAAGATATTACTATCAAAGTTATTATAGTACAACTATTTTTACGGCAAATTGAGTATCTACTAATTACGGTTAAAATAAAATTTTACCACAGTATTTTGTTGGTGTTGAACTTTATTCTGTCTTGAATTTTAATCTTGAAATCTTGAATTGATTGTTGTTCCTTGTTGATTTTTGGTTTTACGTTGTGGTGGTGTGACGGATGTGATTATTGATGACGTTCTGGATCTCAGTTCTGTTTGTTGTTCCGTTCCGTAGTTCATCTACTCCTTTAAATTCCTTACTTCCTTTTGTCGGTAAGGATAACCGGCTGCGCCAAATTGTAGTGCCAATGATAGTATAGATTAAAATTAACATATGCCATACCGTAGGATGTAGATATAGCATAACTTCCTGTCAGGTTTCAAGGAATTGCTCGGTCCGGAAGTTTCTATTACAGCATCAACACTACCATTTTTGGAAGGACAACCTATAGTTTCCGTGTAATTAATGTCCCTTGCGCTTTGTTGTATTTTGCTACAGTCTGCATTTTGTTGATAGCTCTCGAACGGTACACAAATAAAATTTTCCTGGCCAATTAATACTTTTAAGCAATTAGATATGCAGTTTATGTCGGTTTTGTCTGCTAAGAAATCTTGTCCCAGTATACCGCCCGTATTCAGATTTTGTATAGATTCTACTACGTGAAAGGTATGGGAAATATTGTTCATGTTTGTGAAGTTTAATGAGGTTGTACCAAGTGTACGTTGTTCTACGCCGTTGATACCGCTAAACATTATATTTTTATTTCCGTCAATGCTTTGGTTTTTGGCAGACAGTGTTCACACAATTAACAGAGTCGTTTTTAGCAATTAAGTAATTTAAGCTCAGTCAGTTTTACAAAATAAATCAGTCAGTCAATTTCAAACAAATCAGTCAGTAAATCTTCTAAAATCAGATCAAGCAAGTGAGTGAATTTTAAAAAACCAATCAAGCAGTCTCAGCCAGTTTTCCAAAAATCAATGAAATCAGTAGTTCGATATCGGTAACATTAGCAGCAAGTTTTAAACAATTATTATAAAACCGTCAATCGGTAAATAAGTTTACAACAATCAATTAAGCAGTCATTAAGTTTTTTAATGTTATTATATTATTAGTTAATAAGAAAAGTGGCAGTAATAACAGTTCAAATAAAGTTATATTAAAATATATGTTTCTAACTAAACAAATAAATGTGTTTAAATAAACTTTTCTGAAATAAATTATTAATAAATAGTAACACTGCCAAAGGCGGAATCAAACCGTATCAAGATAATAAAATAAGAAGTGCCACAATATTCACTATACTTTAAGCTAGTGTATATCGTCGCTTTAATAATGAAACAACGTATGCTATTTATACGTTGTTTTTATATAATAGGTGCGCTGCATTCCCCATAAGGGCATCTTTGAATTGGCGTTTTTAAATTTTCGAATTATTTTATGACTGGGGGTCAGAATTAATAAATTATAAATTAACGTCCAAGCAAATGCATGCGCACATCAAACTTTAAACTCAAATATCTCGAAACTATACTTTTGCGTATACGTCATTTCATTATTAAAGCGACGATATAAACCAAGCTACACT
The DNA here is from genome assembly GCA_963693315.1 of Diogma glabrata. Classification (NCBI taxonomy): domain Eukaryota; kingdom Metazoa; phylum Arthropoda; class Insecta; order Diptera; family Cylindrotomidae; genus Diogma; species Diogma glabrata. The sequence goes on from OY856186.1 coordinate 400,139,962, forward strand.
ACAAATTATACCTTAAGTAGTGTACAACAATCAGTTTGCACTACATTTTCGAATCAACATTGATGTACAAACAATTATTGCACTACATTTGGCAGTTCAACATATTAAAATATGTAGTATTATAAAAATATCAAGCAATCATTAGTAGTGTCCTAAACTAATTAAGATAATAAGAGCATACATCATAACATTCAAAAAAGTTACTCAAAGGATACTTTGTGGGAAAGCTTAACAAACTTGTTAATGGTGACCACTAAACAGTTTACTGGATAAAAGATCATGCGGGTATTGCAGGTAATACAAATCCCACAAATTAACAATGAACGGTCAACAAATAAATCAAGGACGAACATCTTTTATCGAACTAGACCCCTTTGTGGGCTACGGTCTAAATTCATCCACGAAAGGATGAGGAATTAAACTATAATGAATTGGTACAAATCCTGGAATACCAACAATCCATGGAATTAGTAAGGTTGTTCAATCAAAAGAGAGCAGTTATGTGCTCTAGACTGAATAGGCACAACCTGCTCCTGCATATACTGACAGGTGTCCTTACATGATATTGCATACTAAGAAAATACCTCAATAATATTGGGGTGGCGGAGGCAGACGTATATAGATTCAGTCTATTGGAGGGAAAGTCCCTAGTCCACCTTCTTAAATATTATGAAGCTTTGATCCACGTGAGAAGGTTTCCTCTAACGGGCACGATCTGCATACACTTAACCTTTCCAGTTTCTGAGGATTGGAGGAGCTGCTAAAGGCTGGACACTGGATTGTATGAGATGCTCTAACTTGGTATTCACCAGGGAGGAGACAGGTCGGGGTACAATATATCTTTTTGGTTGTAATTCAATATTTTACCACCACATTTTAATCTAATATAACCATGTTTTGAGAGTGCATATTATTTGTATTTTTTATAAATTACGAAAATTGACTAGTTCCTTTTCAAAATGTCATGAGAACAATACGTTTTAGGAAAAAAAATGACTTGGATCTTTTTTATAGAACATTAAATTTCCTACGAAACTGTTTGTATAACTTTTTTCAAATCTGCTTATTTCATGAGATATTTAAAAAAATCTACAATTTCATCAAAAAATCAACTTCGATGATTTTGCGGCACGTGTTCTTTTGATTAAAAAAAAATTGCTCTCGTGGTTTTTTGACCACAAATATTTGTTTGAGGGGGCGTTTCGGAAAATTTAATTTTTAACGACCAGTCTAATGGACACGTAATATAATTAAATGCATTCAACTTAGCCAAAAAAACTAATTAGTTTCTGCCCAATTAGTGTCAGAACTTCTAATTTAAAAGCCATCAAAATTTATTCCTAGACTTTGGGGTAATGTGCAAATAGACATAAAAGCATGACAAAATATTTGCTCAATTTTTTATCATATTGTCTCAGACACTATAAAAGTTTTTTTATTGAAATCAGTTGTTAACTGAAAGCCACACAATTTCAAGACAAATTTAGCAAAAATAATGAGTGGTGGCAAGCATTGACGAGTGGTCGTTGCACTGACTGTGCTTGTCATATTTTTAATCTTTTTATGTTAACATCGATATCTTTTAAGACCTAGGACTTTAAAATTTAAAAGAAGTCCCACAGAGGCTTTTTTTAAATTTTTGTGGATTGACGCTACTTAAAACTATTGATTCGAGCAAATAATTCCATGTTTATATAGTTTGTATAAAGAATCCCATTTGTATTCTATATTTATGACAAATGCCATTTAAACGGGCATGCAAATGATACTGTTGTTTAGTATAGAAGGTGGAAGACCGTAGTAATGGAGGATAACTTTAATTGACGGAGTACAAAAAATTAATTTTATTCAAATAAAAATTTTTGCCTTTTAGTAAAACTTTGTAAATGAAAAACAACAAAACACCAAAAAACTGTTTGCATATAGGGTAGTAAATGGGGTGTTTTTACAAAAATACTATGAATATGAACTTAACATTTAGTAATTTACTATTTTTCAGTAATAAAGGCTAACGTTACTTTTGCTATAACTAATCGATTACACATAAAATTAGCGTATTTTGAAAGTAACAGACATGATAACTTATGTGTGTGTGATATGCGTCAAAAACGATTTGGTTGAGTAACTTTAAATAAAGTAAAAAAGGGTTAGAAAGAAAACATTTGAGTGTGGAGTAACTCAAAATATATAAAAATGCTAAAAGTGAAATATAAATGTTTAAAGCTATCTTGAAACGAATATTCCAACAATGACTGAATATCAAAATTTTCAAATCAACTTCAACATTCAACTATGTACGTTTTTTTAATGTTCAACAAACAACGTGTACAAGATTTTCTACTACACCATAAACGATTATATTAAGATTTAAAAGTTTTGTATACAAAAGCTTTTCATCAAACAATGAAAAAGGAAATTACTTTAAATCTTCAAAGGAAATAGTGTGTTTTTTTTATCCTTGTTCTTAATTTATTTACTTGTTTTGTATAAAGAATTTTGAAATTTATTTTAAACGAATAATTGAAATACATTTTGGGGAGAAAATATATTTTTGAGGCTAGTTGAGGTTTTGATATCATCACATTATCGAATATTTCTCATATTTTGAAATGTTGAAAATCTACAAATTTTGGATGTTAATCTTGTAAACTTTTGTTTTGATTGTTGAAAATTTATCCGTTAGATATATTTCATTTAACTTGTTTTAATTCAAAAGCTTCAAAATAACACTCTATTGCAACAATATTATTGAAATAATAAACAACTCTGAACCATAAAAACAATAGGAATGAGTTCATACTGAAGAAGAAATACGCACTTCTGTGTTTTTCAGCTCTAATAATATCTGATGATGGGTAGATGGAGATCGAAAACGTTTAACATTGTAATTATTACGAAAAAGGTATACCCTGCTTAGAACATTAACTAAATCTGAAACCAATTAAATTGGTTAAACCGTAAAACGAAAAAAAGGAGTTCCATGCAAGTAGGGTGAAAAGTCATGCAAGTAAGACCAAAAACCACGCAAGTAGGTCGAAAAACCTTGTAAGGAGGACGCAACAATTCACGTTAAAAACTTTAGAAATAGAGGAAAGGGCTTGGATTTTTGGTGCACACATTATATGAATTTGAGTATATTGATATTGATAGTGTTCAACAATCGCCTGTACCAATGGCGCAACGGTTTGTTGTTTTATTATATTCATTATTATATGTTATTCACTATGTTCGGCTAGTATGGAAGAAGCATGAAGGGTTGGATTAAATACAAATTATGAGGTTAGCGAAAACTTTTAATTTTTTTGAGTGTTGAGGTTGTTATAGTTGAGGTGGTGTGTGTGATGGTCTTGGTTTCTTCGACTTTTGGGGTCGTCAGAGTCGCTTTTCTTTGCTTATTTAAAGACATTTTCTTGAGAAATTGTTGCATGCAATTCAACATTTGTACTGGGCCGAGGAAAGGCATAATCGGATTCACAGACTGAGCTTGTCGGAAATTTAGAATCTCAAGGCACGCAATTCCTCAAATGATCCTGATAGTAATGTCACTATCAGAAATGCACAGTGTTCATTACATCGTTTTGAAAACACCAGTATTTTTTTGCAACTCTCCTTATCCAACAAAAATTTGTTATATCTATTAACACGGTATTCAAACAGTCTAGAACCATACTAGAGCCATACAACAGCAATAATAAAATATTGCTCTATTTTTTAATAAAAATGAGATTCCTTGCAATTTTTGCATAACGACTTTGTCAGAAGAAATATTTTTTGTGTCATTATTGGTTTTTACAAATGTAGAACTAAAACATGAATTTATTACAATGTTTTGGTTTTAAATAAAAACGTTTGTATTAAATTTCTAGACATTACTATGTGTAAATTGATAGGATGAGAATATTTCTATTTAGTCAACATCCTAAGTCATTAGTGTAGAGTCATTATTGATTGTTGCCAATCAATTCATTCAATCAATATGTCAATTCCTGGTTTCTTACACACTCAACGACAACAGCAAGAATGAAACTTGAATTTTCATGTTCAGATAATTTCTAAATTAAAGCTTCATTATCTCATATTTACCTAAGTAAACTTTTACTTGAATCCTTCAACTGTGATTACACACTTCTAAATTGTATTTGTTTTGGAAGATTTTTATATTAAATCTCTATACATTACTATGTGTGAATTCATCACCGCTGTGTCTGGGTGTGTAAGATACAAGGAACGAAACTATTGTGTCTCTGATGAGTGTGAGTTCAATCCCGACATAAAACATACAAAAAATTTTCTAAATGGGTCTAATGGGTTCTAAGAAAAATTGAAATATGATTTCGAATTGCAAAATTCAAGTGAATTCCAATAGCTATACTTAAGCTTTAATCACTCACAAAAATCTTCCCTAATAGTCTTTCTATATTTTTTTTTTGCTCAACATAGAAAGAAAGTTTGTATTTTGATTAATTTCAAACCAATTAAAAGCTAAATTAAGAAACAATTTCTTCAGTGGGCGAAATGTGTAACGTTGATTAACCCTTATATTAGTTTTATTCTCCATTCTAAAATGTAAGCGCGAACTCAGAAGTTTCATGTAACTTCTAACGCTTTTTCGATCCCCTACATAGTGTTACTTCGATTTCTATACCTAAATCAACAATTTAGTTTGTAGATCTATGATAATCCTTGAGAACTTTAGATAAAACTGATGGAGAGTTAGAGCAGTCCTTAAAAATGAGTCTATAATAGAAGTTTTAGAAATTTCATACAAGGCTCGATAAAAAATGGGGTGGTAGAACAAGTAAATAATATCTGGGTGCCTCAAAGCAGTCCTTCATTATGCTATGGTATACGGGCTCTTGAATTAAATTAAGTTATTTTTCAAGTTGAATTTATGCGTGGTGTGCTCAAACTTTTAATGGGATCTTGAGTTTACAGCAATTAACCAGGATTAGATATTGTGTAAGCCTACAGAGTGGACAGGATTTATAGAAGAATTGAACTTAAAATCTAATTGTAGAAGCACGTGATCGAAAAAGTAATACTTTTAAAAAAAAAATTCTTTAGTCTTTGTTAAATTATTAAGAGTGCAAATAAATCTTAGTTAGCAAGCAGTGGGTATTTCTAGCATTAGCAAATATTTTTTTTGTTAACTCTTTGCACAACGAAACCAATATTTCCTTGGCACATATATTCATGCATAGTTGATATTCCTGAGTTCAAGTACAAACTCTTTACGAATACAAGATCTTTTCAGCAAAAAAAAACAAACAATGCCTTACAGTAATGTAAACTTTACATATGACGTCAGTCATTTCTAAATTTAAAAATTAAATTCTCTCAGACGACCCCTGAAAAAATTACGATGCAAGCATTTTTTTTTTTAATAAAACGAACACGTGCCGCAAAATCATGGAAGTTAATGTTTTGATAAAATCGTAAATATCTCATGAAATATGCAAGTTTAAAAAAAGCCATATACACAGTTTTGAATTTTCTTGAATTCTCTACACAAAAAGCTTATCTAAAACGTATATTTCTGAAGATATTTTGAAAAAAAGCTTGCATTTCTTCTTAACTCGCAAAAACAAATTATGAAAATTTTAACGAAAAAGTACTAATTTTGTTTTTTCTTTTCACCATTATATTTTTATTCCATAGCAGAATAAAAAAATTAGTACTTTTTCGTCATCCTTATTATTTATGTTTTTTATGAGTTACGAAAAATATTTATCTTTAAATATCATCAAAAATATACGTTTTAGGTAGAAAATGACTGGCATTTATTTTGTAAAGAATTAAATTTCCTACAAAAATGTTTTAATGATTATTTTAATCTGCATATTTCATGAGATATTTTAAAAAACACTACGATTTTATCAAAAAATCAACTTCGAGTCCGATGATTTTACGGCACGTGTCCTTTGTATTTAAAATAAAAAAAGATTCTCATGTTTTTTTCACCGACATGAATTTTTTAGGGGGTGCCTGAGAAAATTTAATTTTTAACGACCAGTCTAATACACATAAGAATTTAGGGGTAGATTCCAAACAGTCTGATAAAAAAGTCTGATTCTAGTCTGATAAAAATTTTTGTAAAATATATGTAACAATAAAATTTCATTCAAGATTGCACTGAAAATAATATTTTAGTCGTTGCACATAAAACTTCAATTTATTCAAGAGAAAAGAAGAACTCTAAATCTATTGTATCCATTTCAGGTGATGTGCCACTTTTTCAGTTGTAATCTTTATAAGTGCTTCGAAAAAAATGTTCCATCGATTTTTAAAAGAATAAAATATAGTTTAATTTCTTACCTAAAAAACACTTCAGTAACTACATGATCCACTCAATATTCCACTTATTTTTTCCAACTTATACTTATTCCAACATTTAATTCCAACATTTTTCTTCACAACAAAAAGTAAAACAAACAAGTAGATTTTTTATTATATTTTAAAACCTTTTTACAATATTTTAAAGAAAATAGAAACCGAATAAAAGAAAGTACATAAATGAAAACAATTTTCCATTTTGTAAAAACCACATCAAATGAACAGCAAAATTTTCATTGTCTAACTTTGCCCAACGAAACAAAAAACTGTGTATGTATGTGGATTGTGGAATAATCTCAAATAAATACGAGTAGTCTTAAGAATGAAGACTTAATTTAAATATAAAGAATATGGTAAAATCCTTTGTTATTAACGACGTAAAGAAAATTAGATTGGGGACTATGGTCTGTGGGAATTTTTACTATGTAATTTTATATTTTCTAGATTTTAACATTCTGAAATAACTGTACTCTTCTACACAAAATAACACACAACGATCAATTTGTTTTTTAGATCAACAAGTATACAAAAAAAAACAGATATATTTATAAAGAAAATATGTTACAGCTATGTTTTTCTATATGTGCCATTTCGGCAATAAAAATTCTAACATGATTTTTATATCAAATCAACAACCATCATCATCACCATTGTCATCATAACTATCGTTGGGAAAGATATTCTTAGTTTACTAGAAACCCTATTAAATGTTTTGATATTCTTACCGTCATTTGTCTTAAGATAAAATATGGAAATGAAATCCGTTGAAAGAAGTATTACAGAACAATAGAGAAAATTTACATTAGAAAAGAAAAATGTCAAAAAATTACTTTCGGGATTTAGTTAATGAAGACGGAATGACCGTGGAACAAATATTTTTTTCTTGGCTATGATTAAAATGTAAGATTTATGTATCTTTTATGTTTCAGATTAGATTCAGCTGTATAATAAAAACGACAAGCAACTGATGCTTTTTTTAATTTTCTTTAGTTATCTAGAAGATAAATAGCTACGTAAGATGTAAATAAATTTAGAACGGTGGAAGTTTGGCTTTTAAAAGAATCAAAATTTATGTTTAGTATCAAAATTTATATCACCTACATTTTACAATATTTTTGATAATACCAGTTATAAAGAAAATTTTACGATTGGCTAAGTATGCCAAAAATAGTGCATTTTCGCCCTAGAGGGGTTTCAATGAATAATTTTAATTCGAACAACTAATTTTTCAATTATTGAAGAAAATTTTTACAGTAATCACATGACCTACTACAATATGAATATGAAAAAGTAGTATAAAGTATAGTGTATGAAATACGCGCGTGAATAACTTTCTCGATTTCACTTATTTCTCGGTCGTAATTATCGACTCTCACTCGATTACCAATCGTGAAGTAATTTCTTCGATCGAGAAACAATGTATCATTATGCGTCAATGGAGTAGTTTGAAGTATAATACACTACTATTTTGGTTTTGTCTTGTAAAGCAATATTATTTAAATCTGAATGACCAAATTATTACAATTATTTTCAAAATTTTACACCACACTTATTTTGCATTACTCGACGTTTAGTGTTACAACGAGTAAGACGAAGTAAAAAAAGTCTACCTATCTACAGACTGGGTGACTATAGCCGGACAACAAACGCACGAAAATCATACGGCCGATTTACACCGTTTTTATATCCAAACAATTATTTTTGTTAAATGTAAAATGTCAAAACGGCGTTGGAGTTGAACAGCGAATTATAAGTGTTTTATATAGAATCATAATCAAGTTTGCCCAAAACCAATGCCGCAAACTCCAAAAATCTAGTAGTGGCACAAATCAACAGTTTCCTTAAAATTATATACGTTTAAACTGCAGCACTGTTGAGTTGAAAGTCTGTGCTGATTACCAATCGATATTACTATATCGAGAAAAGTAATTAAATAAATTCGTGTAGGTTTGTGTTAACTAATAAAAAAGTTGTCAATATGATGAAAAGTGTAAGCCAGCCAGTAGCTTGTGTTTGGATACTTGCAAAGGTAATGATCCATTAAAATGCTTGAATATCAATAAAAATTAGCAAATCATATGTTCCAATTGTACACAAGTTATTAAACGATTTTCATAAAGTTGGTTTTGCGCCCTTATGTTCGCTCAACAAAGAAAATGTTAAGCTAAACGATAACATATTACTAAGTTTGGAAGGATTGATATATCGAGATCGCTTATGCGGCTAAAGTCACTTTGTTGTCTTCGTTAGCTATAGCTCAGCAACCTTTCTAATTCTAATGCAAATTTCCCTGTCTTCTTTTTAAATAAACATCATCTGTGGATTTAAAGACACAGAAATAGTCACAAAAAAATAATGAACTTACTTTTTTTAAGTAACAACTTCAAACCTTCTACCTTTGAATGAAGATAGCCTTGCTAAAAATTGGATCAAAGTCTACAGTACTTTCTATGTTTTACATTTATTCTACACCTTGGGAGTAAAACCCACTTTATGTAAGCATAAGAGAAGTTCTTTCGAGCATATTCTGATGCACCTTCAAAATTATGTTAAATTTGTTCAAAATAAATATTCACTTTTGTTCTAAAATCAAATAACCAGAAAATATTAATGTTAAGTACACCTTAATATTAATGTATACACATACACCTAAAAAATATTTTTAAGCATCGAAATCTACTATTTCTCAAGCAAAAATTTTTGCACAGGAAAAATAAATGTTACGCATCAAAATATTTAAAAACAATTTTTGAGTTATTTAAGCAATTATTTAGTTAGTTATTTAGGCAATTATATTTTGATAAGCAATTTTGAAATTTATGTTAGTATAAATTTTACATGAAGATAAAGCACGCCATCTTCATGTGAGATTTGTACTAACATATATTACGCTTATAAACCAAAATTAGTCTATTGTTCTAGCGAATTTAAAAAAACATGTATTTATTTATTAGATTCAGGTTTAGTCAATTTATCTCTCTAGTGATCACTACTATTGTTATACTCTAGCCTGCATGCTAATTGTGCAGCAAACTTGTATATGCGAGAAGATGATTTATTTATTTTATTACCCGTCTTCACTTGTCACTTGATTAAACCTGAATCGTAAATTTTTTGTTTTCTTATAACTCGCTAAAACATCAGATTAGTTTTGGTTTATAAGCTTTAGCATTTTTTGGAAGTTTATCTAGACGGCTAGCCCTGATGAGAATGCTAAGCTTTTTTAAGTTTAAAAAAATTTTTTTATTAGTTTGAAGCTAGGTGGATCGACAATTGTGTGATGTTTTGTTAGATTCAGTCTTATTATTCTATAAACTTTTTCAATAACAAAACATAAATGTTAACCATTCATTATGATAATGAACTACAACCTAAATTTCAAACTAATTGAATTGGTGGTCATCGTTTTACAGATGTCTTGACAGGAGGAACATTGTGTTTGTTTGTGTTTTTAAAGCTGAAAATATAACATCATTATAACACACAAACTTAAGAACACAACCTTAAAAAATGTTGAAACCAAAATGTAAAGCAAACATTTTTTTATCAAAATTTAGGAAAGAAGTATCAAAGTTCTCGGTAAAATAAATGTTTTTTGTTTTGTTGATTTTACATAGGGTGTACCAATTAAAACAAAATAAATATCAAGTGACAGAATAAAAATCCTGGAATCCTAGATCAAGACTTGAGTGGAGTGAAAGATTTTATGAAGTTTTTAGAGTTGTATGTTAATTAGATAGATATTTTAATGTAATTTTTCAAAATCCTTAAATTAAAGCAACCATGATCAAATACAATATGAATTACTTAGGTCTAAAAGACCTAAGTATTGCATTCATGAGCCAAAAGAAAAGTGAAATTCTTACTCCCACTTTTTAGGCATTTCTCGACGTTTTAGGACCTACTGATCCTAAAAAAGCAAAAAAAATGTATGTTTGTAAAATTTTTCTTTTCTAAAAACAGGTTTACTCAATGGAAAGAGCCGAAAGGACGATGTGTTCGATAGCTGTACCGGAAGTGTGTCAAAAAATCGTCAAGTGTGTCAAAACAAGGAAATTTGCATATTTTTTGCTTAAAAAACTTTCATTTTAAGTGATTACGAGTAAGAACATTGAATATGGAGTAATTTTGATGTTCGAAATTGGTATGTGAGACCAAAATCTAGATTATTGCATTATAAGTTTATCAAAAAAATATTGTCAAGTGTGTCAAAAGAAAGATTTTTATTTATTTTCTTAATTTTTTGGAAAAATAAAATTAATTATTTGTACGACATAAAATTTTATTATTATTATTGAAGGTCAATAATCCTGTAAGGGCAACAGCAGAAGGTACAAGGAAAAGGGGGCCGATGGCATCTCGGGGGAAGTACCTGAGTTATCACCACAGCCCAGGGAGGCAGCCGAAACCCTAATGACACTCAGTGAGGTGGCAAATATGGTTGTGGAAGAGGAGGGGGATGCTGCTGCAGAGGATTGCAGTAGTATCGAAGACGTAGGGACCGAGGAGGAGGAGAAGTTGTTGATGGATGAAGGGGCAGGTACGCCCCTCTCCGACAACATCTAATGGAGGTGGCGGGAAGATTGTGCGTGGCCCAAGTGAATGTTCACCACGCCATAGCAGCGTCAGCTTGCTAAGAAAATTCACTAAGAAACAGCTAGGGCTCACGCTGATACAAGAACCCTGCATAATCAAAAACAGGGTGAGGGGCCTTGCAAACAGCGAGGCAATGGTAGCATGGGATACTAATGCAAACTCACCTAGAGCGTGCATTATGAATAGAAAAAACATTAATTATATTTTTTTTTTTCAGATTTTCTTACCAGGGACTTGGTGGCCATATCAACTACCATCACACTCGGAGGCGTTCGCCGCCAGGTAGTGGTCAGCATACTTTGCAGGGGATGGGACACAGATACCGCCTACAGAGGTACAGGGACTGGTGGAATGGTGCAACAAGAAGAAATGGCCTCTCATAATCGGGTGTGATGCAAATGCTCACAGCGAAACATGGGGAAGTACGGATACAAACCAAAGAGGTGAGTGTCTGTTAGAATTTTTAATAAAAGAAAACCTAAGCGTGTTTAACGTCGGAAACACACCCACTTTTGTCACAAGGGCAAGACAGGAAGTGTTAGACCTAACGGTAGGAAGTACCAATGTAGGACAGTTCATAAAGAACTGGAGAGTCTCAAATGAACCCTCCTTGTCGGATCATAGAACGATTCTGTTTGAATTGGATAGTACGAAAGAGGAATCACCCCTGGTTCGGAACCCCAGGAACACAAGGTGGTATCAATTTGAGGAGAATCTTAGAGAAGGTCTTCAGCTAGTAACGGTTATAGGGACAGTAAAACACTATACCGCGCTGGAACAAGCTGTAGCGGAGGTAAACCTGGTAATCACCAAGGCGTTCGAAGCTAGCTGCCCAATTACTAAGGTAAAAGAGCAGAGGGACGCGTTTTGGTGGAGCAAGGAGTTATCAAAATTAAGAACAGAAGTACGGAGGCTCTTTAATAGAGCAAAACAATCCGAAAACTGGGAAGAGTATACTAGGGTGCTTACCACCTACAATAAGGAAATCAGGAAGGCAAAGAGGGGCAGCTTCAGAACCTTCTGTGAAAACATCTCTGCAACGCCTGTAGCGGCTAGGCTGCATAAAGCTTTGGCCAAGGACGGTGTCGAGATTAAAACTTTATTGAGAAGGCCGGATGGAACACATACGAAGGATGAACAACAGAGAGCTGCTTTTCTTTAAACACACTTTCCGGAAGGTATACGCACGTGTGCAGAAGACGCGAGTAAAAAGAAAAGTAAAAGACCAAGCCCAGAGGACTGGAGAGTGGCTGCCTCACTGTTTACGGTAGACCGTATCAAGTGGGCCATAGGCACTTTCCAGCCATACAAATCACCAGGAGTGGACGGAATAGTTCCAGCTCTCCTGCAGAAGGGGCAGAACTGGCTATTACCGCACCTCCTGGGCATCTTCAGGAGCAGTCTGGCACTTGGGCATATTCCAGAACCATGGAGAACGGCAAAAAAGATATTTATTCCAAAGGTAGGTAAGAAAGATATCACCCAGCCGAAGTCTCATAGACCCATCAGTTTAACATCTTCCATGTTAAAAACGACGGAAAAGGTGATCGACAACCACATACGAACCAATATTTTGGTGAGATCGCCTTTGCAAGATAGTCAACATGCGTACGGAACGGGCAGATCAACGGAAACCGCGCTGTTCAGGTTGACGAAAGAACTAGAAGAGGCGGTGGACAGCAAAAAAGTTGCTGTCTGTGTCTTTTTAGACATTGAAGGAGCTTTCGATAACACTTCGCATGGAGCAGTCAAGAAGGTTCTAAGTGGGAAAAAGGTTGACAGCACCACAACTGACTGGATGTGTGAGATGCTGAGAACTAGAGTAGCAGAAACCAAGGCTGGGGATTGCAAAATGAGCCTTGGCACCACTAGGGGCTGTCCGCAAGGTGGGGTCTTATCACCTCTCATGTGGGGTCTGGTGGTGGATGAAATTCTAGTTGTATTAAGTAACCAGGGTATTACATGTCTTGGGTACGCGGATGACATTGTCATTATCGCCAGAGGGAAGTTCGAAGAAACACTCTTTGATATTGTACATAGGGGAATGAATCTGGTAGACACTTGGTGTACATCTGTGTGACTAAAACTCAATCTAAGCAAAACTACGGTAGTCCCATTCGCCAAGAAAAGAAAGCTCAGTATGAAGCCAATCATAATGAAGGCCTCCTTAATTGAATCTGCTAAGAAGACCAGATATCTGGGAGTAATTCTCGATAGTAAACTCCTGTGGAGTAACCACATGGAAGCGGTGGTAAGCAAAGCTGTAATGATAGTGAGACCAGCCATCACTTACGAGGCAGTCACATGGAACACAAGAGCCCAACTTAAAGCTGGGAAGACAAAGTTGGAAAAGTGCAGAGGCTGGCTTGTATCTGCATCACGGGAGCAATGAGAACATGTCCTACCGCATCAATGGAGACGTTGTTAGGACTTGTTCCACTCCACTTGCAGGTTAAGTGTGTAGCAAGAGAAACCATACTGTGATTCAGCATGCAGGGTATGGGAAAGGAGAAAATAATCGAGTCTAAATATCGAGGAAGTCTTACAAGGGAGAACCCTTTGCTTGAGTTTCCTTAAGACGGAATGATTAATCAGTTCAACTTCGATAGGAAATTTACATCACAGTTGTGCAAAAAAGCGGAGTGGAGCAGTGAATCCACTACGTACCATCTGAGTAATGATGTTATCAAATGGTACGCGGATGGTTCAAAGACCGAGGCGGGGGTGGGTGCAGGAGTATTTGGACCAAAGACGAAATACTTTGAGCCCATGGGCACCTGGCCAAGCGTCTTCCAAGCCGAAATATATGCTATCAAAAGGTGCGCAGACTTCAGCTTAGGAAGGAAATTTAAAAACAAGAGAATTGCCATCTTGTCGGATAGCCAAGCAGCATTTAATGCGTTAAGCTCATACACCATCACATCCAAATTGGTTGGAGACTGTGTGAGCAAACTAAACAAGCTTGGGAATAGTAACAAAGTTACAGTTTACTGGATACCTGATCATGCGGATATCGCTGGTAATGAAGAAGCTGACAAATTGGCAAGGCGAGGTGCTATTACATCTTTTGTTGGCCCAGAACCTTGTAATTATTTTGTAGGACCTTTATACACGAAAATTATTAATAATAAGAAGAGGTTCTCATATACAATCAAAAGAACACCGCACGGGATAACACTTGTTCCGAAACGAATCTAGGATTGGAAATCTCTTACCTAGAGTCTTAACTTAACATCCTAATGAAATAGTTATACTACAAATATAAAAATATAAAACAAATTGAATATTAATAAAAAAAAACAACTCACAGATGTCGAGTGATGTCTCGATACTCCGGCTTCTATATTGGAAAGGCGCCACTCCTGTGGTTAAAATTCCGTAATATCACCAAATGAATAATAGTTTGTTCACCAGAAACAGAAGTCCGTCCAATCTAATTATCTCTGCTCCTCTTCATTAAAATCCGACGGGGATGATATGTATTTATAATTTGTGATATTATCTTTCTTGTTTTATTGTAATCGAATTGAGTAACATTACATAACACTGAGCAAGACTATACAATTCAGTGTAACCTCCACTAATGGGTTGATGAAACACATTCATTCACCATAAAAAATGAAAATGCGTGGTCTAGCAATGACGACGATTCCATTTATCTTTGCAAATCACTTGTAAAATAAAACGTTGAGTTTAACACATCCCATGAAATATTATAATGTCAAGTTTCACCATCTTAATATAAATTCCCTTCTCTTTCTTTATAATAACTTGTGTTCCAATTTACTGCTCTTGTACTTGTAATAACTTCTCATCCATAGGAAAAACTTGCAAATATTTTATTTTTATAACTTTTAGAAAATATCATTTATTACTCTTAGTTTAAATAATTTACAGGTTTTCATATCGAAAGACAACTCGTAATAATTTTTATGTCGGATGTTTTTGGTTTTATTCTCAAAAACAGAATGAATCGAAAAATTAAATTTCAAAAATCAAAAATGTGATTTCTGACATTTTATAATGAAATCGTGAAACACGAAGATTGAGCAAAACTGAGTAACAACTATTCGTTAAAAATGAAAATAAAATTGGTGCGTTCGTTTATTTTTTCAGTATATTCGAAATTGAGCTTTCCGTTACTTATTTGAAAATTTTAAAATTATTTTTTCTTTTAAAAAGAGAGAGAACTTCTGTCTGAAAAATTATTATTATTGTAAAAATGAACTGAAATGATTGAAATAAATTTTGATTGAATTAGAAAAAGAATATGAATTGGTTTTATTATTGTTTAGGCGAATATAGCGGACGTTACAACCTTTTTGTGGATTGGGGACAAAAGCCATCCATGAAAGGATGAGGGAAGTAATTATGATGGAATGGTCCAAAACCTGGAAAAACACCACGAGCTTAAGGCAGTCCAAGGAGTTGATTGGACAGTTTAATCAAACGAGGACAGTAATGTGCTCTAGGATGAATAGGAACAACCTGAGAATACTGACAGTATGTAATTGAACATTAAATTGGTATATAATGGGTTGTTTGTTTTTGAAAAATTGAAATTGCTGAACGCTAAATGGAAAGGTTTTTGAGTAGTTTGCTGAGTGTATCATCTTTTCCTTAAATTATGGTTATTTATGATCTGTTATAATTTTCCGGCAACGTATTGATGTTTCGTGCTAGCTTTGTAATAAAGTTCTAAACAGAGATATAATGCTTATTCTCTTACAAAGAATTTTATGTTTAATATACATCACTGCCCCAAGCTGAAAACAATGTCCTTATAAAATCCTTCGCCAAAAACTATATAAAACACATTAACCCAGACCGAAGTCTTGATATCTCAGAGCATTGAGATTTCCGCCCCTTCATATTTTTATATTTATATTTTGGTATTTTAACTTCATACAAAAAATGACCGAATAGTTTTTGTATCAAAAGAAAGTCAACTTTAACTAAATAAAAATCCTCAAATATGCAAGGAGTTATGTTGACATATATGATGTTTTTCGTTTTTACCTCATCTGAGATTAGTTGAGCTAAATTTGTATCCGTTAATCTAAAAATCCTCAAAAACAAAATCATATATTCAACACATTCTTTAAATACAATTTAAAACAAAAGCCAAAAAGGAGAAATGAAAGCAAAAGTGATAAGTTGTCTCAACAAACGTAAAAGCAATAGTAGGGAATAGTGATAAGAAGAAGGTAAAATAACACATAGAATATAAATAGAAAAAAAACCCATTTTAAATTTAATACTTTGCTATTTTCACCTCTTAGGTTAAAAGTGAAAGAAAATAATGCCATCACATAAAATTGTTGAGAAATTTGTCTTCTACAGTTTTTGTTTCTAGGATGGGGACTGTAGCATTTCTACGTAGAACACATCATTCGTGGATAAAGTTTAAGGTTAAAGTTATAATGTTGAGCTCTTTTTTATTTTTCCTTTTTGTTCTCCAATACGGTTTTTCTGTACTATGAGAAAAATATGTTTACGGGTCGTCGCTGCTGTTCTTGAAAATTTGTAAACGAGTAATATGAGTTTCTTTTCTTCCCTCTTTAGAATTTCGAAAACAAATCTATAATTTAATTTAAATTTTGAGCAAAAACAACAAAAAAAAACGATGATGGTATAACTTCTAAATGGAAATTTCAACGATTTTCACTTGAACTGTTTATTCTATAAAAATATAATATAAACTTAGGAATTTTTGTTGAAGCAATTTTTTTCATTTGTAATGCCATTTAAGAAACATGTAAGCATCAATATATATAATAAGTTCAGTGTTGATGTAAATTACTCTTGTAAATGCACGACAATAGTAGTTTGTGCTACAAGTTTTGAAATGAAGATTTTTTCAGCACTAGCACTTCTTTTCAAAACGAGTTGCACACAACGTTTTCTGCACTTGAGTAGCACAATAGACAAAAAATTAAAAAAAATTACAAAAAATCACTACAAAAAAACTACGCGAAGTATTGATCGATCAACAATGCCTTGACAATATGCAAGTTGGATTATATGCAAGAAAAAAACGTCATTTGTTCTTGATTGTTCTCACACTACAAACGTTATTTCATTTCGCGTGTATTTTATTGAGAAACTGCAAAAAATGAGCTGAGGGGAGGATTCCGATTTGAAGGGGGCAGCAGAAAGAGCTTTGCAAGGTTTATTGCCGGTAATATCCAAAGAAAAATACGAACGAATCGAGCGTTCAAACAATGGTGCAGTGAAAAAAAATTAAAGTGATTGACGAAAATAAGTAGCTTGCTTATTTCGATACAGAGATGAAACAACATTTACATGGAGCATTTACTCAATGTTAAAATCCACGTTGAACGTGAAGGACAACATCGATATCTCAAAATTCAACGATTTGCGAGCTCTTTTGAAGCGTAAAAATGGCAATTACTTCGTGAAGAAATCAAGAATCTTCACCATTGAAGAAATCTACAAATGCCTGAAGGACGCTCCAGACGATGTTTATTTGGCTACGCAGGTAAAACTTGGTGATAATTTTTTTGTTTCATTTTCCTAACCTCACAATTTTAAGGTGGCCCTTATTGTCGTCAACTATGGTGCTTGTCGACGAAGCGAATTGTTGAATTTGAACATAAAGGATGTCGAATACATGGACAATGGCATTAAAATTACCGTACCGAAAAAGAAAACCAAAATCATTTGACAATTTGTCATCAACGAAGGAAGTGATCGGGACGTAAATTTGGTTGACATATTCAAGATGTATTCAGGACTACGTCCTCATGGCGTTATCACCGACAGATTCTTTTTGGGATTTCGTAAAGGCAAATGCATCAAACCGTCGATCGGTATTAACACGATTGGAGGCTATCCGAAAACAATTGCAATTTTCTTGAATCTTTCGTCACCGGGTGAATACACTGGTCATTGCTTCCGTCGATCGTCTGCATCCTTGTTGGCAGATTCGGGTGTGAATTTAACTACAATTAAGCGTGGTTGGGAGTCTGATAAGGTTACAGAAAAATACATTCAACATTCGCTCAACAATAAACGTAAAATTGCTGACAGCATCATGGGTTCGAAAATTGTTAGAGCTAATAACGTTGCAACGACCTCATCAACCACTGCTCAATCCAGTGAATCAATCATTGAAAATGGCAATGTTTCAGCCGGTACAACTGTTACAATAATTTCGAGTCAAACAAGTCGAGCAAACTTGAAAGTGGTTGGAGAGCCTTTGCCACAACCACCGATTCCTGGAAGATATTCATTCAATAACTTGCATAATTGCTCTTTATACTTTGTAATGTTTTCATTCAATTCTACTTTATTAATAAAAATGTTTACCAACACAAACGCACCGTTTCGTCTTTTAAATTGGCAGCAGTGCGGAATTGAAAAAGCAGTGCTGAAATGAAAAATCAGTGCGGAAATAACTCACTTTTCCGCACACAAACGAGTTTCGATATATGTCGTATTGTGGTACTCGAGTGCAGAAAATGTTATTTTGTGATCGAAAAAGCATAAGGAATAAGATTGAAAATTCTTCAATTTTTTATCTGTAATTGTTAACTGATTGGACATAAACTATAACTAAACAGAATTAACTAAATAGAATTCAATAGTAAAGATTGCAGTTGTTTGAATATTAATAATAAGTTGCTGGCGCGCAATGAACTAATTACGTTATGCTTGGTTGCAGTAGCTGTCATCAGAACACACTCATAGCGTCACTAATCACTAAAGTCTTTCGACATTCAAATTTCAAATGTGAAAATCTGAAACTGCACACAGTTGCTATGGTTTATAGCTGGCTCTAGGTGTGTATCCCTATTGCGATGAATAGCTTCCTGGCTAAAATATGCTCAAGTATCATCCAACTTAACGAAACAGTCTTTTATGAGCTAACTGCAAAAATTTTTCTGAGCAGCAAAGCTTTTACGAACTCTTAAACGGTTTAACAGAATTCTTAAAACTAAACTAACACTTTACACACTGTTAATGCGACCTGTGCTAACCTTTGGAAGTAAAAGCTGAACCCTGGCCACGTTGAAACCATTGAAAAGTTCAAACATTTAAAAGCACATGGAAGACCCGTATAACGCTAGATGGGTTGTCATCACTAAAGATTGTGTTGATACAAGATATCAAAACAAAACTGGAGTCAATTATCGATAAAACTAGATGAATGGAAAATGATTGCACAGATGTCAAAACACTTCAATGGGATGTAAACGCAAGAGAGAGAGAGAGAGGAAAAGCGGAGTTTCGAAGGAATGGTGTGAACTCAAAGACATTAGGATATTTTTTATTTATTCACTTTTCAAAAAATATTTTTCAGTCATGAGGTAACATATAAAAAAAAATTTAATTGCTTTTGAAGACCTAAAACTAATTTCACCTGCATAAATATCGTTTTTGCAAGCCCTTATTCAATTTGGTAAATTACAGATATCCTTCAAGATAAGAAAAACAATACATTCTACTATATCAGAATTCGTTTCAAAATAAAATAATCAATCAGTTTCCTTTTAAATTGAATTTTTCCGGTAAAAAGAAACTTTAAAAAGTCAAACCAATAAGTTAAATAGAAACTAATCAACGAAACACTCAGAGGAATTAGAAATTTTCTTTCAATTTATTATTTTTAGTTGGTTGGGTGGATGGGAGGGAGGTGTTGTATTCCAGTTGACTTTACATTAGACTCAGTATACAAAAAAAAAAAACTGAAAATGTTTCATTTTAAATTGATTGTTAGGAAAAATTAATAGTTGAATTGATTTTTAAGGATTTGTGGTAGATTTTGTTTTGGTTTTACAAACATAATTTTTTTGAAAAAATATTAGGGACTGAGAAGTAAATTTGATTTTTAGTCTTTATAAATTTCTAGATCTTCAGGGCTCAAATAGGTCACTCGAAAATTGAAAATAAAAATACCTTTGGTTATGGTTAAAGATAAAAGGGGAGGAAAAATGTAGCAGACCAAACTTAAAAGAATGATTTTTCTACAACAGAAAGTCAACAATTAAAACATCAAATTCAGAATCTAAATAAATAACAAAAAACTTGTTTTATTACATCATTAATAATATCCAGTTGTGATATTAAATAATATCTTTATAATTCGTAAAAATTACATTTAAACAGCATAATTTTTTTTTATTTTGCTACCATTATCGTTATAAATGAAATTTAACTTTTTGATTTCTGTAAAAACAAGTGGCAAAGGCGCCTTTTTACCAACAAGAACTTGATAAATATTTATGTTCTTATAGATTTTTTTTTGTAATAACAAAAGCTATAACTTATTTTATTTCGGCAAGAAAATATATCAAAAGTCAATATTTTACAGCAACGAGATGGAATAACGAAAAATATTATAGAATCATAATTTATAAAAATAAGTTAATGTTTTATTTGAAACAACCGAACATTTAAACATTTTTTAGAAATTATGTTTTTGAGGCTTCCAGCTCCTGGAAAAATGGAATTTTATATATATTTTGCGTTTAAAATAATTAAACTTTCCATATCATTGAGAATTTTTCTAATTTTTTTATTTATCGGCGAAGAAAGAACGGTGGATGATCAGAAGAATCGCACAAGTTTGACAATATTTGATAAACTGTGCAAAAATTACACAAATACTTATATTAAGAACTCTTTCAAATGACGCCACTAGGTTATACACGCTAGGCATGCATAGACTCTAAAAAATATAGTTATGACTATTACACGAATAGAAATCTAGGTATTTTTATGCTTAATAGGGTATACTCCATGCTTAAACTCCGTTGATTTTCAACTTTGATTAAGCCAGTTTTATTATATACTTAAAAGGAATACTTGTTTAAAAAATCACTCTGGAGCTTATTATTCGAATATTATTCATAGAATTTTATGAATGGTACGTATGACGACTAATAAGGAAGATAAAAAAAACTTTGTTGCACAAATTTTGTATACTATTAGTATACAATATTTGTGTACTTATAGTCATATATGACTATAAGGAAGGATATTTTCTGAAAATACCATTGATCTGCATATACCAGTGGTCCGCAAAAAAAGTTTAGTGGTCCGCGAATATTTATTACCAGTTATAATTCTATTTTATTCAAGTGAATTTTTCACTCCTCAAATGTGAATACTTTTTCACATGCTAACATTTTTATTCTAGGATAACAGATAAAATTCTATTTTCATGCAGACATAATCCCTTGTGAAAATGTTTTTTCCTCTAGTGTAGAATCATTTTCGCTAAATAACAAATTGTTGTTGCTATGGTATTTTCAAGTAATTTTATAAAGTTTTTAAATCAAAGCAACCATGAAAAAATAGAATATGACATTTTGATGTTATGTTGCTGATTTTTTAATTTAATAATTTATAATAAATATTATTTATATATATTGACTATCGTAGGAAACGTAGAATAAATTTACAAAAGAGTAGCAATGTACTATATATTTTTAATATCGTTCTTACTCGTAAGAGTAAAATTTTATTTTTTTTATTTCACTCCTTTGGAGTTAATTTTATTATTTTGTTTCATTTGATATGCAGAAAAAGAAAATTAGTACTTTTTCATATATGATTTTTTTGTAGTTACACCAAAACCAAAAATAATTCACTTTAAAAAAATAAATTAATTTTTAGTTAATTTTTATTTTATTTTTTAATTTTTATTTAATTTTTAATTAATTAAAATTAATTAAGTTTTAATTTTTATTTAATTTTTATTTAACTACTACGTATTTCAATCTGATGCAGATCATCGACAGGTAATATTTCCTAGAGAGCTACAAAATATTACCTGTCGATGATCTGCATCAGATTGAAACGCATGAAGTAGTTTTTTTTTTTTGGAATAAAATGTGTTGTGTAATGTGTTATAGGGTTTACAATATGTGTCACAACAACACATAAATACCTTTTAAGACCTATGTCTAGACCTAGGTCCCACAACAGCTGGCGTTCTAAAGTCATGATGAACTCTTTTTTTAAACCTCTGCGGGTTAAAGTCACCTGAGACTAAGGATTCCGGTAAACTATTCCATTTGTATGCAGTTCGGACAAAGAAGTCTTTCTGCGATCTG
Source organism: Diogma glabrata (assembly GCA_963693315.1). Classification (NCBI taxonomy): domain Eukaryota; kingdom Metazoa; phylum Arthropoda; class Insecta; order Diptera; family Cylindrotomidae; genus Diogma; species Diogma glabrata. The sequence continues at coordinate 400,161,975 of OY856186.1, forward strand.
ACAGTATGACAGCGTGGGATATCGACCGTTTGAATGGTTGCGGTAGCCGATTGTCGAGTGGAACGGGGTTAAGAATAAGTTTGAGGCATGCTGTTGCTGATTTCATCTGAGCACTGTTGATGACGATATTTGTAAAAAAACAGCGAGGTCAGCAACAGTGCGACGATGTTGTAGGGAATCAAGTTTTGATGTCAAAGTTCGATCACCCACAATTCGTATAGCCCGCTTTTGAACAGAGTCCAAGAGGGCCAAGATGGAAACAGAAGCAGCACCCCAAACATGACAACATTACTCCATACAGGGACGAATATAGGACTTATAAACTTGGAGCAATTGATATGGAGTGAAAAAATTTTTGCATCTGCTTAGGAGGCTGAGTTTTTTAGACGCGCTTTTTGCCATCGCCACTACATGATCGTGCCAGAGTAGGACATTTGAAACTGTGACACCCGATAAACGAATGTTTTTACATTCACCTTGGTTCATCACACATACTGAATAAAATATCTCTGGGGAACTCGGTCGTTGATCTGGAAACAATCAACAGCCGTGTTTTGGTAGAGTTGAAATTGATCAGGTTTTGGTCACCCCAATCGGCGACATTTTTTAGGTCTTTATTCACGTTTATGGCAGCATTTTCCGGGCGGGATTAATTCGATCGTGCATTTTACCTTTTGAAGGAAGGGGCTCGAACGACTTGTGCAGTGTACTATCATCTGCAGAACTATTTATTGGGTTGCTGGTGATTTGACAACAATTCGTTGATATAAATCAAAAATAGGGTTGGGGACAATACTGAGCCTTGAGGTACACCAGCGTTAATTAGTTAAGACTCAGAAAAAAATCCGTCTAAGGAGATATCGGATTTTGGTCCCTTTTTGGGGACGGGCTGGACATTGGTCAACTTCCAGCACGAGGGAAATATACCAGATTTGTAGGATTGGTAGAATAGTTTAGTCAAAGTTGGTGCAAGTTCTTTATAAAAGGTTTTTAAAATAATGGGTGGAATATTGTCCATTCCTGAGGCTTTGTTGATGTTTAACCCCTTTAAAAGTTTGGCGACTATTTTGGGTTTGAAGTGGAGTTCATTCATATTAACTCCTGAAGACTGGATTTGGGGTATTTCTTTAGGAGTTTCCAAAACAGTGGAGTTCAGAGCAAAGCGTTCAGCGAACAAGTTAGCTTTTCTTGCAGGATCATTGACGATTAAATCACCACCAATAATAGAGGGTATAGAAGATTTTGTACCAAAATTTAAAGAACTGATGGCACTGTAGAAACTCTTGTCAGAAATAGACATAGACGTAAGTTTTGAAGCTTTCGCTCTGTCAATTTCAGACTTTTCGTTTGAGATAATCTGGTTAGATATTTTGTTGGCCTTTAGATATTGGGATCGATTAGCGGGAGTTTTGTTATGAATCCAAATATAAAATGATCTACATTTGTTTCTAAGTGCCGCTTTGGCAGCCTTCGAATACAAGTATTTTTGTTTGGTTTTACAATGGAAAAAGGGACGAATTTATTGTTAGCAAATTGGATGGTTTCTGTAAAGTTTTGAGCAGAAACATTTACATTGTCAGTGTTAAAACAATGACGGTCGAAAGGGAAACCATGGAAAAAATTTTGAAGACCACTCTTATCCATTTTTGAGTAGTGAAATATTTTACGGGGTTTGGGAGCTGTAGTTTTAAGTCAATCAGTTTTGATAACTGATGAAATTAAATAATGATCAAAATTTCCAATACTACCTTTCGCTACATTGACACTCGTAATAATTGGCATTGTGGTAAGATAGAGATCTAAAAGAAAACTATTATCACCGCCATTACGGGGAGTGAAAGTTGAGCTTTTAACAATTTGGAATAGGCCCTGAGACGCGGCAAAAATTTCTGCCAGCTTTCCACTATTGTCAACATCGTCGGTCGATTTGGAGAATTCCAACCATGATTTGTTGTGGACGTTGAAGTCACCGGTAACGATAACTTCACAATTAGGGGACTTTGCTCTAATCTCGTCCACAATTTTTGTTTGTGAATTAAAAAAGTTTGGGTTACGTTTGTTGGGGGATCGGTATAAAGATAAAGATAAAGAAGAAGATAAATCTTTAAAACCATTGTATTGAAGCCATCACCGTGTAGTTCAAAATTTGGAAAACGTGTATACGCAACACTCTCATGAATGAATGCGCAAACGCCCTGATGGAGTTTGAAAGCTGATTCGAGCCTATATTTGGAATCAAGCGATTCTATAAAGAGAAAATTTTCAGAAACTTGTGTTTCTGTAAGGAATAGAATGTTCGGTTTGTCGTGCTCAAGATGATGTTGCACGTGGTCATGGTTAGCGTTCAATCCGCAGATGTTTTGAACATGTATTTTAAAAATTTTTATTGATTCATATATGTTTTGTCCCTGCAATTCCGCTTTATGGGCTTGTGGATTGCGCAAATTTGCTTCGTAAAAAATCTTATCATACAATAAAATATGACATATGCCAATATTTCATGATAAGATGAAGAAATAATAACAAAATAATAAGTGAAAAACAAATTGTGAGAAATTTGCGGAAAACAAAACAAAACTAATTGCCAATAATCCAACTGATGAAGCGCACCTCAGACGCACCACACACCACCTCAATCGAGGCACAAAGCCCACACAGAATTATGTGTTAGTCTGATTCCTCGGAAGAACTAATGAGCGGTACCACTACGGAACACGGCCCAGCTAAGACTGAGAGTGCTACCGTTGACTAATTAAAGTTCGTCCGCCAGTACCCTAAGATATCATCTTGGCTAATGATATCTCCTGCCATTGCCAGTGGTATGTGATATCTCACGCTGACTCATTAACTCACGAAATAAATAAAAATTAAGAAATATATCAATTTAGTTTATTCTTTTTGAGTTTTTAAAAGTGAATTATTTTTTGTGTTAGCGCAACTACATAAAAATCATATATTAAAATGAATAATTCACGTCATTCCGAAAATGTTTTTCATACTTCTTTTTCCTCATCCTTTTTATTTATTTTAGTTACAATACTTGCATAATGTTTACAAACCATTTAGAAAAATAATCTATTTTTATTTTTTGATACGAAGGAAACCATCAAATTTGAAGCAAAAATTAAATGTGCGAGTATTTGAAAAATAAAATTTATCCTGCCTGCAACTACAAATATAGACTTATTTTTAATTTTTACAACCATAATTGTGTGCGTTTTTAGTCTTAAACAATAGAATAAAATAAACAGCAGTTAATTTTATTATGTTGCGTTTTGTTGCGGAACACAATATTAGTATTTTATTCGGTAAGTGTTTAATGATTCATTTTATTTTTCAAGCAAAAGTTTACTAATTTGCAAATTTGCGAGAGGATAAAATTTATTACACACAAATCCAATACAGCGTTTTAATCTTCCCACAGAGTAACATGTATTAATTTATATTAAACTATTGTAAAATCCCTTGGTAAATAAGACTGAATCTAACAAAATATGGTGTGCAATTTGTGAAATTTTTTTGCTATCCACACAATAGTCGATCGATCTAGTTTCGAACCGATAAGAACTTTTTATTACACTTTAAAAAAGTATATCATTCTCATCAGGGCTAGCCGACTAGATACACTACCAAATTGGTAAAGTAAGTAAAACGAATAAAAAAACATCGCATTTTACCTTGTTATTTTTAATCATTAATTCCAAACAATTAAATAAATTTTATTCGATTTCCATACCTATTTAATTATTTGGTATTTTTACAATGAACGAGATCAAATTTTTTACCAATGAGAATTGAGAAACTAAAACATCATAAACAAAAATTAATTTTTTTTTAATGGAAATTTAATTCAATTCGATCGTATTAGCTTTTACCTTTTTTAATATTCGAAAAAAAGGGCATGCGCATTAGTTTGAATTTTTTGTTTTTATGTAATAATAGCGAAATGTTTTTTATTGTGTTCCGCAGCATTGACGCAACAGAATAAAACTAACAGCTCTTTATTTTATTCAATTAAGACTTACAACGCACCAAATTATGGTTTTAAAAATACAAAAATAAGTTGCCTGAAAAATAAAACAATTTATATGATTGCGTTGAACTCTGAAATAAATTTTTCGGCAAACGGCTGATAAGCTTAATTTTACAGCCGCTTGAGAGCAGGTTAGAGTCTTACTTTTTTTTAACATATAACTCCATTTTTTCTTTTTTACGGGCGGTGGTAGTAAAATAACTTTCATAGTTGTGTGCAGAAAAAATGTCGCTTTTTTCAATATTTTTACGGCGGCAACAAAAGTAACAACATGAGATTATGAATTAATAAAAATATGTTGAGCAAGTCCAAAATATTTGTTATTTTTTCAAATAAATTGTATATCTATGACCACAAAAAATAACAAATATTTTGATTGGATTATGAAATTTTGAACTAAAAGGTTGCTTTGATAACAAATTTTATTTTTTATATAATTTATACAAATTTAAATATTTTTTATCTTTTTGGACGTAGTTATGACGATAATAAATCAAATTTATAAACATTTTGTTGTATTAGTTTCAAATTTATAAAAAATTTAAACGTTTGCCGAAAAAATAGTGTATTTAATTCGGTGCTAAAGCTACTTTTTGTGTTTCGTCTATAATTGCCAAACTATAGACTCAGCAAAAAAAAGTAGCACTTTAGCTTCTGATTAAATTATATACTATACGATCTAATCGTAGTAATATAAAAGAAAGTGGCAGACTATGGCAGAATAGTCACTTACTCATTTTGTAAAAAAGCCTTTGAACTAAAGAAATAAGGTTTACGAGTGTTCACCGGCCTTTTCTTTGCCCGTTATAAGATGAACTCACCCTGTGGTTTTGTGAAACTATTGCCTCTCATAAAGCCTTCAAATAGTCGTAGCTAACTGGATGAAGTAAAAGATCAACGAACGCTTCCAAAACAAAATTTCTATGAATTTACTTTCTAAACAATAAGCTGCACTCATCTAGCATACACATTACACACCACCAATCACCATCAACAATATAACAAAATCAACTCTTTTTAAAGAATAACTTTAAATTGACATTTGAAAGGGATAAACAAGTTTAAATGGAAAATATAAGTAAAAATTAATTTTACTGAAGTCAAAAAAAAATTAGTTGCTGGCTCTTCTATTTTGTAACAAAACAATTCTATAGAATTTTTCTGTAATTTAACTTCATGTTATTTCTGTATCAAAAAGTGTTTGAATACAAAAATTTATTCATATAAGAGGGTTTGTTTTTACCGGAATTTTGTTTTATTGTTATTTATGTTCAGTTTGCTTATGTTCTGCAACTACAAAGTAAGCTCGTATTTTCCTGCAACATTTTACTTCATATCTCTATAAAAAAGGCTCTCGGCTAACAATATCCAGATCTTCATAAAAGGACAATTACATCTTATTTTATGCTCAAGAAAAACATTATTTCAAAACAAACATTTTGGGAAAAAGCATCGTAAGACGTTTTACTAAGATTATATCAACCGCGTAACAATTCCACATTCTTCTTTTTAGCTTTAAGTTTTTTTTTTTTGAAATTATAAGAAAATATAAATTTCTATTTTGTTCATTCTTTGTTTAAAATTTAAAATTTCTTATTTATTTATATTTTCTTTATTATTGCTTTCATTGAAATAACAAAAATATGATGATAAAGAAAAATAGGAAAAAAATAAACATGTTATAATTTTTTATTTATTTTATGTTCTCATTTTGTTATTTAAAGAAAGTCTATAGGGAAAATGTTACAATAAAATAAAAACAAATAAAAGATTTTCCTTGATTATTATATTGTGTTTCGTTATTTTATTTTTGCTTATTGCAAATATTTCCCAGAAATTCCAAAGAGAAGGAAAAAGAAAATTTGGTTGTTCTTGTAATAGAAAGATTATTCAATGTATTTAGTGAGTATTCATGAACATTAGAATTGTCTTATATAATGATGCTAATTTTTTTTCAATACTGGCAAAATTAGTTTTTTTATTCGCCTACATATTAAAGTATTGCTTTATTACTGTGATTTAAGGCCTTAAAGTGTCACTTTTAACCATATATTTTGTTGTCATAGTTACGTCTAAAAAAGCAAAAATATTTTTATTTGTTTAAATTCTATAAAAAATAGAACTTTTTATTAAAGCAACCTTTCAATTCCAAATTCCATAACCCATAACATAAAAAGTAACAATTATTTTGGTCAAAGGTGATAAAAATTGATAAAAATCATAAAATATTAAACATATTTTTATTTCAAAATTTATAAAATATTTAATTTTGATTTAGAATAAACAAATTTTTTTAAATATTTAAATATTTTTAAATATAAAAACTAGTATATGATGCACGAACGTAAACCATTTTGGACTTAATGTAGTTACAAATCGCGGCTGGCGCCTCGACAGGCTGTCGCAAAATCCAAATACGTCCAAAAACCTTAGGACGTAAGATCCTCGCAGCATAAACTACTATTATGACTCTCCTTTATTATTAATCCAATAATCTTTCAACCAACATTATCATTATACTTTAAACTTATTTGATTTGAAAACATCCATCCATAACAAAGAAAATCTGAAATAATTTCAACAAATTTTCAAATTATCTAAATTTGTTATACTTCAAATCAATTTGGAAAGTTTCTATAACTTTTTAGCAAAGTTTTATAATTCCATTAAATTTGATTATATTTGTTGTTGATGAAAATAAGAACATTTTAAATAATATTTTGCTAACGAAAAGCTTTTTAGAAAATTTTCGTTGTTGTCATTCTGATATTACAATAATTATGTTTAAACTTTTAGATCACATTAGAATTAAAGCAGCTAAAGTTATTATTTTGTTGCTTAATTATTAACTATGGTGTTTCATTTATTTATAAGACACATAGACATATACCTTGAAATCAAGTTAAAAAGCTTTGCCATTAAATTAATCGAAAGAGATAAAAATTCAAATTTTTTAAGTGAAAACTTCTTTAGGCGCGTTGTTTTTTTATGGGGAAAATTTATATATTCGAGTTACCATTTTTAAACCACCAAAATATTTTTAAATATGAAATACATCTGACATTTCTTAACGTTTCAAATTGCGATGTGGATATCGCGGGGTTCTATAGGTCGTGAGTTCAATTCCTGGACTGGTACATTTTTTTATTGTTTGTTTTTTAATTTTTATTAAATACCTTTAAAATTATTTTTTTTTTATTCATGAATTCATAAAAATCATAAAAATTTCTTTTTACGAATTTTAAAAAATTGAATGCAGTTTTTTAAAGTTGTATTGCTACTGTCTTTTGCATTCGAGTCATCATGCTAAATAAATATTACATATATATAAAATGAAAATATAGTGTTTAGTGTTTTAAAAGACGTAAATTTGTCGTCCTGACCTTTTATTATGATGACAGCCATTGAACCTAGAATAACCTAGTTTAAATGATTTCTTTTAATAATTACAGATTATGTGAACAATCGACATTTAATCTTACGACCTAAAATTTTCCAACGCAACTGTTTGTATGTATAGAAAACTTAAAAAAAACACCTCATTTAATCATTGCTTCTCTTTAATAGATTGTTTGTCCTCTATGCATTAATACATTAATCATCATGAAAATTTGGAAAGTTGTTGTGTACACTAGCCCAAAGGTAAGTGGCAAATTTTCTATTTTCAAAAACTGCACCTCAGGGCCCTTATAATTATTTTAAGGGATTTTGCCTAAATGTTGTAATTATTTAATTTGGTTTTTATTTAAATATCGTTTAAAACGGTAGTTTGCTTTGATCAATGTTTTTTTTGTGGAAACATAATTTTTATGAAATTTAAAAAGAAAGTATAACCTGAAACAATTACATTTGTATATCAAAATTGTATGTATTGGAATTTAATACAACATGATGTTCAAATTTTATCATCTACACCAAATATGTTGTTGGTTTGGAATGGTATGTAATGTAATACATGTTTCTAAAATTAAGTGAAGACTTAATACTTGCAACTTGATACTTGATAACATCGATTATATCGATTTAAAGCTCAAAATTACGAGACGGAAATCGCACAAATTCTATACAAAGAAGCTTATCTTATGTATGATTAAACATGGATGGCAATCATGATAAATAAAATAATTAAAAATGGTGGTACTTAGTCGATAGTGATTTGCAAACGGCAACAATGCGCATTAATACCAATGAATTTACTTAGCTTTCCGCATGAAGATTTGTAAAATTTAAAATTGTTGATCTATGGGTGTGACAACCACGCGTACTTTAGTACCTGCTATTGGTATATGAGTTATCTTGAGATATCGTATACCACTGGCAATAGCAGTGAAATCTCATTAGCCAAAGTGATATCTTAGGGGTGCTGGCAGATGAAGTTTTTTTTTCAATCAACGATGCCATTCCTTAGTCTTAGTTTTGGAATATTCTTTGTTGACACGCTATTTTTTTTTTAAATAAAATGTGTATTTTTATATGATATGTTTTGATTATTTTAAATATAAAAATGTATATAATATAGTTGCTTGGAATGCTGATAGATGTGAAACCCAGAATAATTTTAATGATTTTAATTTAAACATTCTGAAATTTTAATTTGCAATGCTACAATAATTGGAAGATACAAAAACACGGCTATTTCACAGTTTTAAGTTTTCACTTCTGTCGGCAGTCCTCAAGACGGCCTTCTTTTTTTTACCCTATATGTTCCATATAAGAATTTTGGCTGTCACCAAGTGTTCCTCACCTGTATTAATTTCATCAATTCACTCAATTTTATGGTTGAGTTTTACTTGAAGACTTAACTGGTTCGATTAGTTTTATATGAATGATAAGCCCATAGAGACACTCCTCCATAAAATATTTCTTAACGCATAATTTTTTTTTTTTGGTATATAAATATTTAAGGGGACAAATCTGCGCTAGTTGAAAAACTGAAGATAGTATTCGGATTGCGTTTATACAAACAGTGTGGTCAGAGGCGCCATTATGGGTAGACAACGCTGGGTAACGTAGGTAGACTTCGCGTTCGCTTTGTATTTTATAATCAAATATTATTCAAAATTATGAAATGTTGTATGCAACAATAGTATATTCTATAGCTAGAAAAGCAGTTCACGTTGGTTGTACACAATAATTTTTGTAACAAATGCATAAAGTTTGTAACAAATTCAGTACAAATTTTATGATAAAGATGGCGTGTTTCATTTATATTTGAATTTTTTTATAAATATTCTGTTGTGTAACATTTACTTTTTTGATTATAATGAAATAAAAAATTATATATGAAAAAAAAATGTTATATGAAATAAAAAATAAATAATAAATTTTTTCGCAATCTTGTTCTAAATATAAATAATCAAAAAATATATCTAATATTTTCCGTTCTTTGAAGTGGTAGATTTTCCCCGAGAAAATATTTATTACATTCAAAAAAATAAATGTTGCACAGTAAACTATTTAAAAAAAAACTAAAATCTAAAATTAAACACGTCATCTTCATCATTACACTTGTAATATAGTATATTTTTGGAGTACCAAGTTAAAAATGGAGATGGCGTGCTTTAGTTTAGATTTAAAAAAATTATATGATCAACAATATTTCATTAAATTTTGTGCATTTGTTATAAAAATTATTGTGAATAAATATCGCGAGCTGCTTTCCGAAACCCAAGTGATGGCTGTACTTGCTATGCTTTTGTGTTGCAAACTACACTCTTGTTTGGAAAATGGAATTGCGTTTGGTAGCATTCCCAAAAATAATCAGTTTTTGTAGGACAAAACGTTAATTTTACTATATTTCTCACACTAAAAATGGATTTTGGAACTCATAAGATCGTGGAACTCCTCTATCATGTCACACACACCGCAACATTCATACTCGTCCTAAAACCCATCATTCGTTGTACTATTGAAACCAACAACCATTATTGTTTCCATTACAAATATAGTACACTTTTTTCAAGAGATGAAAACCCTATTTTTCAAGATTGAAACTTTGTTCACGAGATGTGTCAGCGTCGAGTGGGCCAATATCACGGACGTAAAATGTTTTCATCTCGCGTAGGAAATGCACTTTTTCTATAACTGTAAATATACAATAGTACATTATGATGCTAGGACGTAAAGCTAAAGATTTCGAGGCGCTAGCCGAGATTTGCACCCACATTTAGTCCAAAATAGCTGATGTCCGTGCATCATATACTATTTTTTATTCGCCGCAACCATAATATTTTAAAAAAATTTGTTTATTCTAAGTTAAAATTATAAACTTGCATACATTTTAAAATAAAAATATGTGGAACAAGTAACCTTTGACAAAATATTTGTTATTGCTTCCAAATTATTGTATAACCATGACAACAAATGATAACAACTATTTTAATTGGATAATGAAATTTTGAATTTAAGGGTTGCTTCGATAAAAAATTCTATTTTTCATAGAATTTAAACAAACACAAATGCTTTTTACTTTTTCGGACGTAACTATGACAACAAAATAAATAGTTAAAAAGTGACACTTTAAGGCCGCAAATCACAGTAATAAAGTAACACTTAAATATATAGGCGAATAAAAACGATACTTATTATGAACTAGGGGGTATCCCGCGGGTACGTCCAAAAAAGTAAAATACATTTGTATTTGTTTAAATTCTATAAAAAAAGAAATTTTTATCAAAGCAACCTTTCGATTCCAAATTTCCTAATCCAATTAAAATATTTGTTATTCTTTGTTGTCATAGTTATACAATTATTTTGAAAAAAATAACAAATATTTTGTCAAAGGTTACTTGTTCAACATATTTTTATTTCAAAATTTCTGCAAATTTATAATATTGATTTAGAATAAACATTTTTTTAAAAAATATTTTATAATATGCAATAGTACACTATAAAATAGTACATTATGATGCAAGGACGTAAGCTATTTTGGACTTAATGTGGGTGCAAATCTCGGCTAGCGCCTCGATTTGCAAACTCCACATACGTCCAACATCTTTAGCTTTACGGCCTTGCATCATAATGTACTATTTTATTCGCCTACATATTAAAGTGTTCCTTTGTTACTGTGATTTGTGGCCTTAAAATGTCACTTTTTAACCATATATTTTGTTGTCATAGTTACTTAAAAAAAAAAAAACATTTGTATTTGTTTAAATTCTATAAAAATAGAAATTTTTATTAAAGCAACCTTTCGATTTCAAATTTAATAATCCAATTAAAATATTTGTTATTCTTTGTCGTCATAGTTATTTGATTTGTTTGAAAAGAAATAACAAATTTATTGGTCAAAGGTTACTTGTTTAACATGCTTTTATTTCAAAATTTATAAAATTTTTAATTTTGATTTAGATTAAACCATTTTTTAAAATATTTTGGTTGCGGCGAATAAAAAATAGTATATGATGCACGGACGTAAGCCATTTTGGACTTAATGTGGGTGCAAATCTCGGCTGCGCCTCGATTCGCAAACTTCACAAACGTCCAAAATCTTTAGCTTTACGCCCTTGCATCATAATGTACTATTTTTATCTTTTACTAAAACTATAACGTAAATCAAAACATCAAATGTCTAAATGGCATTTTAACACGAACAAATTCAGCATAATTTCGTATAAAATTTCACCTTGTAATTTGAACATCTTTCTTATAAATTTTTTTTTCCTATTTGTCTTTTGACTTTGATTAATCTTCTTCTCTATTTCTTAATTTATTTCCGTTTCTAAATATTATTTATATAAAAGCAATTATTTCCCCTTTGTTCATCTGTCGAAAAGACTGTTGTGATCTGTGTTGTTTGCATTGAAAGTTTGTTTAGTTTACGACAACACAACAACAAAAAACTCGTGTGCTTAACCGAAAGCAATTAAATTCACTTTGGTTTAATTCTATGGAAACGAAATATAATAAGAAAAGGAAAAAAAGCTTAGGAGATAAATGAAATTTGTTTTATTTGTTAAGTGATACTGAGATTTTAATATTTGGCTTTTGGTGGAAGTAGTTTGCTAAGGGAATAGAGTGATTAATGTTAGGAAACTGTTTGTAATAGGATGCTATAACTAATTTATTTGATTATGTCCTTAATGACTTAATGCTTAGGACTGCGAAAATATTTTATTTCTTTTAGTATTCATTTTTATTTACCGGAGTTTCGTTATATATATTTATCACTCAACTATTTGCATTAGATTGAATTAACTACAATGATTACTGATTTAAAAAATATCTAACATTAATAGCATGATATTCTAATGCAATGAAAGTAAAGAAACCAAAACCCGTTCGTTATTGAAGGAACACAAAATCAATTCAATATACAAAAAAAAAATAATAATAATATCTGCTTCAGATCCTTTTCCAACTTTATATTATGTCACTTAAAAGAACATCCCATATACATTCTTACTATTGAACGGCATTTTATATAACAATGAAGGATGGAAGAATGAATGAAAGATGGATCATTATGATAAATTGTTAATTTGGTGGAAGGTGGAGAGGATGACGATTAGGAGCGATAGAAAAAATAAAATTTGGCTAGATGAGGGTGACGTTGCTATGTTTTTGTTGATATTTTTCTAATTAAAAATTGTTTTACTACGTTATTCGGTTTTTAAAGTAGAAAATTTTGAGTGTCATCCGGGAATTGGAAATTATCTTGTAAAAATAACAAACAATGTATTTACATTTGCTTTGATAAATTTGTAGATTAAAGTTTAATGTTGTTAGGTTAGCAGTATTAGGTAGCAGTATTTTTTGGTGATGCAGGGTTATTGCTTGCTCAAAGAAATAATGAGCCTGCATTTGTGCTCTATAGATGGACTTTTATTATTGAGGCTGTCAATGCATCATTTGATCGAGGAATATCTACTTGGATTATTGGCAAACCAATTTTCGTTTTTCTCTTGCAAAATTTTATTTATCCATACTTTAAAAAAACAAATACTACACGTCCCTACTACACAACACTTTTATGAAAAGAAAGCAATTTTTTGGCCAGAACAAATTCATTAGTGCGAGAACAGCAAATGGTATTTATCGCATTTACATTAAAATAAAAGCATTGGTATGGCTCTCTAATCGGGGATCATTTTGGTCAAGAAATTCAAACAACAGTTTTAATATTTTGTTTGGTAATGCTGTATTTATTAGAATAAATATTGGAAAAAGGCTAAAGGATACAATTAATACTAGGAGCAGAAACGAAGGTGAACAAAAAGTCATGCTCGACATGTCTCTGTATTGTATAAATGTTTCTAAAACTTCAAAAAATTTAATTTTATCACACAAAAGCTTTACTTTTTTAACACTAAAACGTAATTTAATTTTTGTAATTATTTTGCTACTAACTTTGATGTTATACCATATCAGATGACTATCATTTAAACGAAAAATAAAGAAAACTAATTAGATGGTAAATTAAAGATAAGAAAATGATTATGATGTAAAAGAAATTCGTGGCACACGTTAAGAAGAAGTATAAGGTTTTCTATTTGTTAGTAGCAAACAATTTTCGTTTTGTTTTGTTCCGTTGATTATCTTATAATTAGATTTTTTAATTTATTTTATTTTAAAGAGAAGCTAAGAAGATGGATCACATAATGAAAATCCGTATGCATGAAAATATATGTTTATTATGGTTTTTAGAGAAAATTAATTTAGGCACATTAAAAATTATGTGAATTGTTTTTCAAAATAGAATCTTCAAACGATGTTTGTTATCTCAACGACCTTTGTTAAACGTAGAAAAATGACAAATGGTATTATTAGAACCAGGATTTCATAAGACACACACGTAACCTAACGAACGAAAAAACCATGTACGATTAGAAGTTTTCTTTCCTCCACAAAGTAGAGGAAAAACAAGTTTGAAGTTATTTACAGTTATAAAAACTATTTAACTTGTTCAACGTTGCTACGACGCACGTCTTAACGTTGTCCAAAGAATTGCATTTGAATTGACAACTTGACTAAAAAAAGAAAGTCGGACTAATGTTGGCATCCGACATAACAACTTTAAAGTTGGCTTGAACTGGTTGGGATAACAGATAAAAGGTACCTGATACCAGATTCTATACAAAAGATTCCAGATACCAGATACTAGATACCAGATACAAGATATCATGTACCAGATATTAGATGCCGGATACAAGATACCAGATACCAAATACCAGAAACCAGATATCGGATACCAGACACAAGATACCAGCTACCAGATACCAGATACCAGATGCCAGATACCAGATACCAGATATCACATAACAGATACTAGATACCAGATCCCAGATCCCAGATCCCAGATACCAGATGCCAGATACCAGATACCAGATAGCAAATACCAGAAACCAGACACAAGATACCAGATACCAGACACCAGATGCCAGATACCTTGTTCCAGATATCAGATTTTAGATACCAAATACCTGAGTCCAGATACCAGGTACCAGATACCAAATACAAGATTCCAAATACCAGATACAAGATTCCAGATACCAGATACCGGTACCAAGTACCAAATACCAAATACAAGATACCAGATACAAGATACCAGATACCAGAAACCAGATACAAGCTACCTTATACCAGATTTCAGATACCAGATACCAGATACAGGATTCTAAATAACATAAAACAGATACAAGATACCAGATATTAGAAACCAAATACCTGATACCAGATACCAGATAACAGATACCAAACACCAGATACCAAAACCCAGAACCCAGATGAAAGGTACCATATACCAGATACCACAAACCATATACAAGATACTAGATATCAGATACCAGGTATCAGAAAACAGAAACCAGATAACAGATACAAGATACCAGATACCGGATACCAGATACCAGATACCAGATGCCAAATAGCAGATACTATATATTAGATACCAGATACCAGATACTAGATACCAGACACCAAATACCAGATACCAGATACCAGATACCAGATACCAGATACCAGATACCAAATACCAGATACCAGATACCAGATACCAGATACCAGATACCAGATTTCAGATACCAGATTCTGGTACCATGTACCAGATACCAAATACTAGATACCAGATACCAGATACAAGCTACCAGGTACCAGATTCCAGGTACCAGATACAAGATACAGGATACTATATACCAGATACAAGATACCAGATACGAGATACCAGATGACAGATACCAGATACCAGATTCCACAAACCAGATACCAGATACCGGATACCAGATACCAGATACAAGATACCAGATACCAGATACAAGATGCCGGGAACCAGATACCAGATACAAGATACCAGATACCAGATACAAAATACCAGATATAAGATACCACAAACCAGATACCAGATGCCAGGTACCATGTATCAGATATAAGATTTTAGAAACCAAATACCCGATTCCAGATACGTGTTACCAGATACCAGATACCAGATGCCAGGTACCTCAGAAACCATATTCCAGATACCACATACCATATACCTCATACTAGATACCAGATACAAGATACAAAATACAAGATACCAGATACCATATACCAGATATTAGATACAAGCTACAAGCTACATGATTCCAAATACCAGAGACTAGCTGAAAAATACTAAATACTAGATACCAGATGCCATACACCAGATACCAGATTTCAGATACGAGATACCGGAATCCAGATACCAGATACCAAATACCAAATACCAGAAACCAGATACTAGGTACTAGATACTGGAAACCAGATACCAGATACAAGATACCAGATACCAGATACCAGATAACACATACCAGATACCAGATACCAGATACCAGATACCAGATTCCAGATCCCAGACACCAGATACCATATACCAGATACCAGATACTAGATACCAGATACCAGATACCAGATACCAGATACCAGATACCAGATACCAGATACCAGATACCAGATACCAGATACCAGATACCAGATACCAGATACCAGATACCAGATACCAGATACCGGATACCAGATACCAGATACCAGATACCAGATACCATAAACCATATACCAGGTACCAGATACCAGATATCATATACCAGATTCCAGATACCAGTACCCAGAATCCAGAACACAGGTACCAGATACCAGATACTAGATATCAGATACCAGATACCAAATATCAGAAACCAAAAACCAGAAACCAGATATCAGATACCAGATACCAGACACGGGAAACCAGAAACCAGATACCAGATACCAGGTAACAGATACCAGATACCAGATATCGGAAACTAGATACCAGATGCCAGATACCAGATACAAGTTACCAGACAGCAGGTACCAGATACCAGATCCAAATAACAGATACCAAATACCAGATACCAGATACAAGATACCAGATTCCAGATACCAGATACTAGATACCAGATACAAGATACCAGCTACCTGATACCAGATACCAGATGCAAGCTACCAGATACCAAATTCCAGATACCAGATACTGGATAAAGGATACTAAATACCAGATACCATATAACAGGTCCCAGATACCAGGTATCAGATATCAGATACAATTTACCAGACACCAGGTACCAGATACCACATACCAGTAACTAGATACCAGATACTAGATAATAGATACCAGATGCCAGATACCAGATACCAGATTCAAGATACCAGATAACAGTACCATGTACCAAATACCAAATACTAGATACCAGAAACCAGATACCATATACCAGATACTAGATACAAGCTACCAGGATACTATATACCAGATACCAGATACCAGATACCAGATACCAGATACCACATACCAGATACCAGATACCAGATACCAGATACCAGATACCAGATACCAGATACCAGATACCAGATACCAGATACCAGATACCAGATACCAGATACCAGATACCAGATACCAGATACCAGATACCAGATACCAGATACCAGACACCAGATATCAGATACAAGATACCAGATACCAGATATCAGAAACCATATACCAGATACCAGATACCAGATAGCAGATATCAGATACCAGATACCAGATTCCAGATACCAGTTCCCAGAACCCAGAATACAGGTACCAGAAACCAGAAACCAGATACTAGATATCAGATACCAGATACCAGATACCGAATATCAGAAACCAAAAACCAGAAACCAGATACCAGATATCAGATATCGGATACCAGATACCAGACACGAGTACCAGAAACCAGAAACCAGATACCAGGTAACAGATACCAGATACCAGATACCACATATCAGAATCTAGATACCAGATGCCAGATGCCAGATACAAGTTACCAGACAGCAGATACCAGATACCAGATACCGGGATCCAGATACCAGATACCAGATACCAGATACAATATACCAGATTCTAGATACCAGATAATAAATACCAAAGACAAGATACCAGATACTAGATACCAGATACCAGATACCATATACCAGATGCCAGATACCAGATGCCACATACCAGATACCAGGTTCCAGATACCGGAACCGGCACCATGTACCAATTACCAAATACCAAATACTAGATACCAGATACCAGATACCATATACCAGATACCAGATACCAGATACAAGCTGCCAGCATACTAAATACCAGATACCAGATACATGATACCAGATACTCGATACCAGATACCAGATACCAGAAACTAGATACAAATACCAGATACCAGACACCAGAAACCAGAACCCAGATACAAGGTACCAAATACCTGATATCACATACCAGATATAAAACACTAGATATCAGATATCAGATACCAGATACCAGATACCACATACCAGATACCAGATACCAGATACCAGATACCAGATACCAGATGCCAGATACCAGATACAAGATACAAGATACCAGATACCGGATACCAGATACCAGATACCAGATACCTGATCCCAGATACGAGATACCAGATACCAGATTCCGATACCTTGTACCAGATACCAAATACTAGATACCAGATACAAGCTACCAGATACCATATTCCAGATACCAGATACTAGATGCAGGATACTATATACCAGATACCAGATACCATATACCATAAACCAGATACTAGATACCAGAAACAAAATACCAGATACCAGATACAAGATACCAGATACAAGATACAAAATATTATATACCAGATACCATATACCAGATACCACATACCAGATACCAGATGCCAGATACCATGTTCCAGATAACAGATTTTAGAAACCAATTACCATGTTCCAGAAAAGAGATACCAGATACTAAATACTAAATACTAGATACTAGATACCAGACACCAGATACCAGATGCCAGATATTAGATATCAGATACCAGATACCAGATACCAGATACCAGATGCCAGATGCCAGATACCAGATACCGGTATCCAGAAACCAGATACGAGATACCAGATAAAAAATACTAGGTACTAGAAAGTAGTAACCAGTAACCAGATACAAAAAACCAGATACCAGATACCACATACCAGATACCAGATACCAGATACCAGATTCCAAATACCAGATAACAGATACTAAATACCAGATGCCAGATACCAGATACCACATACCAGACACAATGTTCCAGATATCAGATTTTAGATACCAGATTCCAGATAACAGAAACTAGATACAGGATACTAAATTCCATAAACCAGATACCCGATAAAAGAAACTAGATACCAGATACAAGATACCAGATATCACATACAAGATACAAGATACCAAATACAAGAAACGAGATACCAGAACCCAGAACCAGATACAAGGTACCAGACACCAGATACCAGATACCAGATGCCAGACAACAGATACCAAATACCAGATACTAGATATCAGATACCAAAAACCAGATACCAGATACCAGTACCCAGAACCCAGGTACTAGAAACCAGAAACCAGATACTAGATATCAGAAACCAGATACCAAAATTCAGATACCTATTATCAGAAACCGAAACCAGAAACCAGATACCAGATACCAAATATCAGATACCAGATATCAGACACCGGATACCAGATACTAGATACCAGATACCAGATACCAGACACTAGATACCCGATACCAGATACCAGATACCAAATACCAGATACCAGATACCAAATACCAGATAACAGATACCAGATACTAGATACCAGATACTATATACCATATAAAAGAAACCAGATATCAGATACCAGATACCAGATACCAGATACCAGATACCTGATACCAGCTACCAGATGCAAGCTATCAGTTACCAAATTCCAGATACCAGATACTGGATGAAGGATACTACATACCAGATACCAGGTACCAGATATCAGATACATGTTACCAGATACCAGATACCACATACCACATACCAGATACTAGATACCAGATACCAAATACCATATACCAGATACCAGATACCAGATACTAGTTACCAAACAGCAGATACCAGATACCAGATACCAAATACCAGATACCAGATACTAGATACCAGATTCCAGATACCAGATATCAGATACCAGATACCAGATACCAAATACTAGAAACCAGATATCAGATACCAGATACCAGATACCAGATACTCGATACCAGATACCAGATGCAACCTATCAGATACCAAATTCCAGATACCAGATACTGGATAAAGGATACTAAATACCAAATACCATGTACCAGATACCAGATATCAGATACATGTTACCAGATACCAGATACCACATACCAGATACTAGATACCAGATACCAGATACCAGATACCAGATACCAGATACCAAATGCCAGATACCAGATACCATGATACCAGATACCAGATACCAGATACCAGATACCAGATACCAGATACCAGATACCAAATACCAGATACCAGATACCAGATACCTGATACCAGATACCAGATACCAGATACCAGATACCAGATAACACATACCAGATACCAGATACCAGATACCAGATACCAGATACCAGATACCAGATACCAGATACCAGATACCAAATACCAGATACCAGATACAAGTACTAAGAACCCAGAACTTATGTACCAGAAAACAGAAACCATATACCAGATACTAGAAATCAGATACAAGATACCAAAATTCGGATACCAAATATCAGAAACCAAAAAACAGAAAAAAGATACCAGATATCAGATACCAGACACCGGATACCAAATACCAGATAGCAGATATCAGAAACCAGATACCAAATACCAGATACCAGATACCAAATATCAGATTCCAGATACCAGATACCAGATACTAAATACCAGATATCAGAAACCAGATACCAGATGCCAGATACCAGATACTAGTTACCAGACAGCAGATACCAGATACCAGATGCCAGATACCAAATACCAGATACTAGATACAAGATACCAGATTCCAGATACCAGATACCAGATATTAGAAATACAAGATACCAGATATACCAGATACTTGATACCAAATGCAAGCTACCAGATATCAAATTCCACATACCAGATACTGGATAAAGGATACTAAATACCAGATACCAGATACCAGATATCACATACAAGTTACCAGATACCAGATACCACACTAGATACTAGATACCAGATGCCAGATACCAGATTTCAGATACCAGAAATCAGATACCAGATACCACATACCAGATACCAGAGAGCAGATACCAGATACTAGACAGCAGATACCAGAATCCAGCTATCAGATACTATTTACCAGGTACCAGATACCAGATACCAGTTAACAAATACTAGACAGCAGATACCAGATGCTAGGTTACGGCTACCAGATACCAGATACCAGTAAATAGAAAGAGCACAATATAGAAAGAGCTGAATAAAAAATTCTCTAATTGAAACCATTACGGAACAGTACAGTTCAACATAATAAAACATTTGCGTGGCAAATAAACATATTTAGAATTAAAACCCACCAGTTAATTCATTATTTATAAATATTCCGTATATCATATTGGTCGATTTCATTTTCTATACATTTTGAATAAATATATAACGCCATGTCGGAAAAAAACATACTTTGTCATCTTTTGGCCATCTTTAGCATCTTGGTACTGAGCAAGTCTCAACCATTGATCAGTGAAAAATTATTTTTGTTGCCTTGTAGACCTAGGATCTTTGTACGCCAATTCCTAGTTAGGAAAGGGTTTTTTAAGCGAAACTTTAACAACATAAACACACCGATTTTTGAATTACGATCCAAAGTCAGCAAATATAATTTCAAAATCGGAAAATCAATCTATGGTCTTAGCCCATCATGTTAATAAAAATAATTTATTGGCTTTTAAATCTTAAATGACATAAATAAAATCCTGCATAATAAACAGAAATAATATGGTGTCAGATGAGGTGACCCGCACAAATTCTTTCCACACACGAAAAGTAATTTTATGATAAAAGTTTTCAAATCATCATTTTCACCTTCTAAAATCTGTTTTCATAAATATTTCTTTCAAAACTCATTTTAACGGTAATTTCATGAGTCATAAACAACCGTTTAATTAGTCCAGATTTTTCTTTTTATTTAACTTGCAATTTTCTAGCTTATTCAAATACAAAAAAAAATATAATTTAATTCAACGAACCATAACGTTCTATTTCACATAATAAAAGGAAAAAGCACTACTTATTTCTATACTTCTCCTACATATATATATTATGGGAACCAACAACAACTTGTTGCACGAAGAACAAAAAAAGATATTGTAATAAAATGTTAGATAAGAAATCACGGTATCACACCCTACAACATTTTGTCTTTAACCAAATGATTTTTTGAAATTACAAAGGTTCAAGGATAAAATAACGAAGATAGATTATGTTAAAATAATAATAAAATGGTAAAAGGAGCGAAATCCTTATTCTTGTATTTTTGATGAATTTTGTTAGAGGGAGCAAATTTTTTAATCTTACATCCATTTTCTAAAGTCAAGGGTTTTAGTTTAAAAATGATATACTTAATTGTTGCTTAAATTTTGGTGACAACGCTAATCTCCTTTAAATGCAACTGATATGGCAAGGAATATTAAATTGGATGTGAGTGTGAGGTATTAAGGTGACATTAAAGGCGATAAAGGTATTTTTATTTTAAGAAATTTGAGTTTTCAAGAAATTGGACTGATTGAATTTTGCAATTGGAAAGCTATATATGATGAAAAACGTGATCTACGCAGGTGAAAACATCGAAATATGAACTTGACCATTTTTTATTTTCCTGAAACTTGACATGTAAGTAGTATGGACAAAATGACAAATAGAACTTATTTTAAAATTTTTTTAAAGTGCTTAGTTTGAGCATAGGGGGCACCCCAACATGCATGAAAAATGAAAATTCTGCCAAACGATGTAACTTTGAAATTAAATTGCTCAAGAACGGCTATACCGATTTCATCAAACTTTTTTTGTTTGATAGATGATTAGTTAGTCGTTTGAAAAAAATTCATTTATTGTTTTTATAATTAATTTTTAAATAAAAATATTAAAAAAACTTTTTTAAAGATGGCGCTAGGGTCGAAGATCAATTGGAATTTAATTAATTTTTTTTCTGAAAATAAAATTCCTTATTCTAAAATATATTATATTAACTCAGGGCGTTAATTTTTGTTATTGAGATATTTAATTTTAAAGATTTTTGGTACGATTGAAATTCGAATTTTTTTTCATTTTTTCAAACAACTTCCATTAACAAAAACTTTTAAAATCAATTAAATTTTAATTTTTTTTTTTTAAATATAGCTCTAACCTTACTTTAAAATATTTCAAATTTACAAAAAGGCGTTAATTCGTGTTCTTCAGATATTTAATTTTAAAGATTTTTAGTCCTATTAAAATTCTAATTGTTCATTATTTTCTCGAACTTCAGTGGCTAAAATTTTTTGATGATATAAATTGTTCGAAAAAATAATGAACAATTAGAATATTAATCGGACTAAAAATCTTTAAAATTAAATATCTCAAGAACACGAATTAACGCCTCTTTGTAAATTTGATATATTTTAAAGTAAGGTTAGAGCTATATTTAAAAAAAAAAAAGTTAAAATTTAATTGATTTTAAAATTTTTTGTTAATAGAAGTTGTATGAAAAAATGAAAAAAAATTCGAATTTCAGTCGTACTAAAAATCTTTACAATTAAATATCTCAAGAACAAAAATTAACGCCTCTGAGTTAATTTGATTTATTTTAGAGTAAAGATAGAACTATTTTCAGAAAAAAAATTAATTAAATTCCAATTGATCTTCGACCCTAGCGCCATCTTTAAAAAAGTTTTTTTAATATTTTTATTTAAAAATTAATTATAAAAACAATAAATTAATTTTTTTTTCAAAGGACTAACTAATCATCTATCAAACAAAAAAAGTTTGATGAAATCGGTATAGCCGTTCTTGAGCAATTTAATTTCAAAGTTACATCGTTTGGCCGAATTTTCATTTTTCATGCATGTTGGGGTGCCCCCTGTGCTCAAACTATGCACTTTAAAAAATTTTGAAATAAGTTGTATTTTTAATTTGTCCATACTACTTAAATGCCAAGTTTCAGGAAAATCAAAAATGGTCAAGTTTTCACAACTCTGTCTAGTAGCTAAATTCTGTAACTGTGAAGAAGTCGAGTGATAAGTTTTTTAATGAAAAGAAATACAGAAATTTTTAACACTTCACGGCTTCACAGTTACAGAATTTAGCTGTAGAGCACGTTTTTCATCATATGAGTTTTAATCATTGAGAAAAAAAGTGCATCACATGATCAAGGAATATTCCATTAACTAGATTATTGACAATAAAATTTTAGTTTTGTTTCAGCATTTTTTTTTTAAATTCGTCCCTTTATCTCTTAGTTTTATTTCTGTTCCCTTGTTCTTATCAATCATGAAATATTGGTTTACATATGTCCAATTTTATTAAATAATAGGATTTATTATTTAATTAACCATATAGATGTTAAAAAATGATTTACTGCTGTGCAACCGTAACTAAAGCAGTTCTAAAATAAAATTAATTAGGTAATCATACACTACAACAATACAGTAAATTTGGCTGGCATATTCAAAGAAACTATGATGTTTAGACTGCACAGAATGCAACTGAATCAAGATGAATACTAATTTCTTTGCATGTGCCCGATCCTGCAGATGCCATTTTATGTATGCATATATCCGTCACAACAAAAGCAAAAAAATATGTCGCAATATTCTAACAAATTATAAGAATCACAATTTGATCAGGAAGCGAGCTATACTCTTGCGACCAAGAACAAACAATCTATTAACTTAACAATATTATCCAGTCTAACATTTAAAATGAGGCAGTAGACTAGAAGTTCGTCTTCACTGTTGTGATATAAAGAGAGATAAATCGGTTTGTTTTCTTACAAAATTTTTAATTTACTCGATATGCCATGGATGCAACCGCACGTACTGCAATTAAAAAACTATTATGTTGCAAAATATCAAACCAAAGCTTTTCAACGGCACAAGACTTGCGCATGTTAAAAAAGAGTTGTAGAAAGAACAACCTATACAGGAACTTTCAAAAGTGAAGAGGGTGGGTCTAGAAAAATTGGTCTAATAATTAAATGTAAAAAATAATTATCAATCATATGTATTGTTGTGATTATTGTAATTTCTGTTATACAAGACAGCACAAGCTTTATTTTGTATTAAAAAAAGATTATTCGATTTTGATTGCAATTTTACCATGTCTAAAGTTAGTAATATTACGTAATTTCATGCATAAATAGTTTCTCCATTTTTAATTTTCTATTGATCCTAAATATAAATATGTACATAATGTGAATTGTAATTATAACATAACAAGAAAAAATAAAAGTTCTTAAAGTAATAGTAGTTTAACCAATAAGTGTTAAATGTTCAGCAAAATTATTTTCAGCAAAATTAAAATTCGAGGGAGGCACGAGCGAGAATTTTTAATTTGCGAGAGAATAAAATACATTAAACATGAATTGATTACGCTACTTTATTCTCTGACAAAGAATTATGTATAATAAAAATAGAAACGTTTTCAACAATTTGAACAATAAATCTTTATTGTTTTAATTGAGAAATCAAATTTCTGATTACAAAAACCCCTGATGATAAAAAACCCCATTCCATACAATCAACCAAATTCAACTAAAACAACTAAAAGAAATAAGAGAATTTAACTTAAAATTTGATTTTTGAACAAAACGTAGCAAAGCCATTGTGATTATAATTTGAAAAATAATTTTAATACAATCAAAACAATTTGACCAATTGAATCATACTAATTCAATAATGATGATTTTACAATAGGTTAAGCAAAATAATATAATAATACATACTATTATTATAGAAAAAACATACAAATAAAGTTGATATTAATATTTGGAAGACAATAAAAAAAATTATGTTATATATAAATTATTAAAACTAATTTAAAACGTACATATTATGTTATAATTTCCAAAAGTTGAAATTCCTGCATAATTAGTTCTAAAAAAACTTTATATTTGAGTTTTGAAAAAATAAAAACAATAATATTTAATTCAACAAACAATAAAATTTAATGAAAGTCTCAACTCACTGTTACAATTATAACTTTTTCATTGATTTGCATTTATATTTCCGGAAATTGATGCTTGAGGTACTAAATAAATGTTTAAATTTTATCTTAATGATGAATTGGCTAAAAAAAGGAAGTAGAATTATATTAAAGCAACAATTAGTTATTGTGATACCGTTTTGAAAATTAACGACGAAGGAAAATTACTTCGAAGGTGAAACCACAACTAGTTTTTTTATGGTACTGTTGCTGGTGGAATTGTTTTGGTGAATAAAGACAAAGCAAAAAAAAAAAATTTTTAATTATCAATTAATCTGGGCCCTATTCCCGAACACATAAATTTATGTGTTTATTTATTTATTTTTTTTTAAATTTAATATTATTAAATATTTAATATTATTATTATGTTTCGCCAAGCAGTGTCTTCCGCTTCTATACAATATAATATTAAATATATTTTTATTTTATTTTACATCTTTTAAGATTAAAAAAGTTAGTTGTTAGTTAGTTGTAAAAAGTACGAATCTAGTACCAAAAATCTGTAATAATTTTGTAAAAATTTGTTATAATTGGTTTGTGTCTAATATACACAAATATGTGTTACAAAATACCATTTTTATACAAAGTTGTTAAGCATTTTTGGTGAAATTGACAATATTGTCGATTGACAAATATGTGTTCGGGAATAGGGCCCCTGGTAGAATTGCTTTGGTGTGTAACGACACAGGCGAAATAACTTTCTGTATAAAACAAGAATTAGTTTTGGAAAATTATTTTGGTATTTAGGCAGCGTAACTATTATGAACTAGAAAAGGAGAATGAAAGGGAATAACGGCATACTAGTGAGAATTCTATGCAAATCAACACTCAACAAAATGGAACAGATTACTTGGAAAGCGAATTTGAAAGTTATTTTGTAGTTATACAGCAGCCTCAACAACAACCTCAACATAATATTGGTGATGAATGTAGAAAAATTATCAAACAAATATCATTATGGTGATTTGATTGGACAGTGGGTTTATCACTTAAGTGATCACTGTACAAATTAAATTTGGTCATCAACTGTAAATATTCCAATTGTCCCTTATTCATACAACAATTTAATTATCAACATAAACTGTTAAATTTTTTTTTGTTGGTATGGCGGGTTGGATCTGTACAATCATGAGTGGGTGAAACAAGTTTTTTTAAATGCAATAATTATATTTGATCTGGTGTGGGTGATGATCTTGGTTCCTCTGACTTTTGAGGCCATCAGAGTTCCTATTTTTCATAATTCGTCTTCTTGTGAAACTTTTACGTGCAATTCAGCATTTGTGATGAGTTGAGGAAAGTCATAATCGAACTCACAGACTGCAGTCTGTCCAAAAATTTAAATCTCAAGGCACGCAACTCCTCAAATGTTCCTGATGGTTATTCCATTATTTCATCATAATCGCTTTAGCGACAGACTTTGGCTGTAGTTGGAAAACAGACATAAAAACATGAACCGACGAAAAGTAAAACAAATTCAACTTGGTATAGTATGTAAATTTTCAAAATATTCAAACTAATTCCATTCATCATCAACTTCCAATTAATGTGAAGTTTAAATAGTTTACAAAAATCAAATGCCAAAATGATAGGGATAATATTCTTTACATGGACAATGTTTATGCCGGAATAAGTTGACAAAAAAATTATTTTATAAGAACTAAATTTTTAATTAAAATGAAATCTTAGAACAAATATCACAGTCCTCACATTCCACTCGTTCAGTTATATCACCCAACATCATGGAATAATCTATAGCAAATGCATGACTCTATCAATGGTCTTCAATCCCCGAGAGGCGAGAAGTAGCTTCCACTCTTCTCCAATCAAAATAAATAGCTCGTCCAGAAAAAACTAAATAAATCCATTATTCATTAAAACCTATTTCAATAAATTTACTCAATTTCCTATTTCAAATAAATGATTTGACAGACCAGAATCAATGGAAATATAAAAAACTTTCGAACCAAAACAAACTAATAACATAAAAAATTGACTGACAATCGACGTTTATTGTTTCATTATCATACGTAGTTTATATAATTTAAATAATTTTCCAATCGTATACATGTAATGGACCTATATATCTCATCATAAAAGCTATTCAAGTAAAAGTTAGTCGACTATTCGATGGTAATTCATTTACTATTACTATCATCTGTGGTGTCGTTTTCCAAATAAAATCTCATTATTAAAATTGAGGAGAAAATTCGTTGTTTCGGCATTTTCCGAACAAATATTTTGATTTTGCGCGATAAGAAGCACGATTATCTTTTCGTTTGTGAGAATTTGTGAGCATTATGGAGGAGAATTTATGTTTTACGAGACAAAAGTGAGAGAACCACAAAAATGTTTATACACAGAATCTACAGATGATAGCATGATTGGAATCTCCCTATACTGGTTTTCAATGTGAAAAGTTTACGTTAATATCTTTAAAAATAATTTATTTTTAGGGTAAAACTTTTATTATATTAGTATTACCATTAATTGGAAAAAAAACTCGATGAATTTAATTCTTGATTACAAACTGTCCAATTATACAAACCCATTCGTAAATCCTTGACCAACCTTTTTATGATTTAAAGCATCAAATTAAGCTCTATTACCGTAACAGCATATGTATGCAAATTTGTTAAGATAACCAATTTAAATTTATCATAGAATTACAAAAATTACAAAAAAAAGTTTCATGGTTTTAATGATAAGAATTTATAAAAATTATACGAGCATGTGTATGCATATTTTTACATGGTTTAGTTCTTTCAAATCCTCAGATGACCTATTTTATCATTTTTATCATCAGTTGATACTTTAGTTATTTTATCGAACGGAAAACATATTATAAAGGGACTTAAGGATTTTGTTATATGAGTACTTGTGTTTATATAATCGATCCAGGAAAAAGGTTGAAGTTTGGAATTTAAAAGTAGAAAATTATTCGATATAAATGTTATGATTGATTTTGATTTATTTTTATAGTTAAAGTTTTATTATTTGTGTGTTTTTCATAGTTTTGAGACAAATCTTATAACTTTAAATAAATATTCAGTCACAACAGTTAGTACAAATAAAATTTTTGAATAATACACTAAACGTCAATTTTTCACGTTTTGAACTACACATATTCAATTGTTTATGGACAGTTTACCCCGGATGGGTCAGTGTTCAGTGATCCCAAAATTAAGACCCTTATTCAAAACATGGTACATAAGGTAATTAAGTTTATCTCATAGTATATTAATGCACCCATTTGTAGCAAAGAAAAATGTATGGATTAAAGAAAAACGTATTGTGTTATTTGTTTGTGGTTTGCTGTCTGGGGTCTAGCACCTCCAACATTTCCTAAGCAGAACAAAGTATAAAAGAGGTACAGCGGTGAAACAGACAGACAAACAAAAAATTTGTCGTGTTTTGATACTGATGTTTTGATATCAATCTCTTCTCACTGAGCTCGAGAGAATAATTTTGGATCCCCTTGGACCCCTTAATACAATTTTGAAAAAATGTATGATATGTGCATGATACCAAATAAAATTGTGCATAACACATGTTTTGCACATAATGTGCACCATACCGTGAAGATGTTGTAAAATGCTTTAGTTTTAGTACATATATGCACATTTATTTCAGACGCATGTTTTACGAATTATAAAAAACGAAGCGAAACGAAATTTATTAAATGATGGTAATAATAAACAAAAGAATGAAAGAATGGAAGAATAAACAATTAGTTTTTCATTTTATAAAATGACTGATTTCATTTAAGGGCTCTTATTTTGAAAACGTACATCTTTTTGTCGATTTTTAAATTTTTGATTTTTAAAACATCTGAAATTTTGATATATTGTTGGTATTGACGAAAGAAAAAAAGTAATTTCTTTTTGAGTACTCCTGTTTTTTTGGTTTTTCACAAATTTTAAAATTAACACAAGCAGCTATGAAATTACCAAAAAAAAGTGAGAGAATCCATATTGATTTTGTTATACGATTTTTTAAAATTTAGTACATGAAAAATTCACAGGTGTTTTTACATCAATTTAATTATCCTTTTATAAATGTGAATCTAATACATTGAAAATTTTATATTTTAACATCTGTATTAAATTTGAAACATATTCTGTGCGTTACTCACTGAAAAACAGATTTTTATTGAGAATAAGAATTGGAAATCCGAATCCGAACAATCGAAAATTTTGATATACTTTCATTATCTTAACAGTAGCATAAGTTGAGACTATTCACTATTATGAATAAATATTTTTGCCTATAAAAATAATTTAATGAAAAATATTAATATTAGAAACAAATACATTAAAAAATTAATTTATACACTTTTTTTTGCCTTTAAATTGAATTATTTCTGATTATCGGAAAAGGAAAACATTTTAGCATCGACTGTGGTGTTATCTGGTAAAAACCCAAACAGAGTTTGCCGGACTTTGAAATACGGCCAAGCACTGGCCCATCAACGGTTAGCAGTACATAAATATTGTTTTGGGCCAGTAGTAGAACCATTCATCGAAGGATCGAAGGTTTACAGAAAAGAGCCAGTATACAGTTTTAGCAAGTATACATTTGAATGGCCAAGCATTAAACCTATGAATGACAACAGTACTTTTTTGTTGGTACGATGAATCGACCGATCTACGGTTTATAGAAAAAGCTATTACACTTTACTTTGAATGGCACATCAATGGACCGTAATTTGTGTAATTTGTAGGATCTATTAGCAAAACAATGACACACTAACAAAACATCGTGAAAACGCCTCGAAAATTCATACGCGCGTAACTCCGATTCAGAGTACTCAAAAAAAATTACTTTTTTTCTTTCGTCAATACCATCCATATATCAAAATTTTAGATTTTATAAAAATAGTCGATTTTTTTCGATGTACGTTTCGAAAATAATAGCCCTTAACTTTTAGAGAGATTTATATAACTTTAGTAATATTAAATTGATGAATTTTATCTTATTTTACATAATTATGTGCAAAAAACTTTGTTTCTAAAAGTAATGAAAACAAACACAAAAACAAACGGGCACTTTAAATAATTGAAATTGACGATTTAAAATTTTTTTATCGTAATACTAATATTTTTTGTTTGCCTTGTTTCATGTCAGTTTACTCACATTTAAATTTATTTTTTTATAATATTAAGAAAATTATGAAACATTTACATTATTTTTTATATGTAAGCCAAATAGGGGACATTTTGAAAAACATTGTTAACATTAAAGAGGTTTCGTGCTATTTTGACGACATCTTCATGTTGGGAGTTTACTATACTGACGACTTTAACTGACTGACTTAAGATTTCAATATTAAAGTAAATTTAAAGGAATGTCCATTTTTCAAACCGAGCGTAGAACATATTGGTCAAGTTTTAAATCATAATGGAATACATATTCCACAACAAAATTAAATACTATTGTATATTCTTCTGAGTCTATGAATGAAAAGCATTTAAGATCTTTTTTCGGTTTGGTTCAAGGATATTCTGAATACATTATAATGATGGCAGATACTTTAAAACCTCTTTATTGTATCATTTTTAGTGGTTTCTCCCAACTAGCATTTTAACTTCTTTAAAAACATTAATCTTACCGAAACTAGCTTCCCCACCTTCATAGTTTCTTTAAAACTTCTAAGTGGTTTCGATAAAGCCCATTTGGAGAAATTTCTCCGCCTTTAACGAAGCTGTGATTTGTAAAAGACTTCGGAAATAACTTCGGTATGGTCTTTTACCAGTTGTGCAAGCTGAATTTATGGTTTCACAAGCTATAGCGTCCAAAAGCTTGTTTTAAGCAATCTTTAGAAGTCTTATAGAAGCTATTAAAAACTGTGACAAAAATATTACGATGTTTTTTATATATCTACACTTTTTTAACGTAATTATTGTTATTGCTATGTTATTATATAGTGGTCCTTCGATCGTTTATCCTGCACGCTATCTAATCGGTTAATTTAAATGTTAAGAAACAATAAATATCTTTGATATTGATTACAATAATTATGGCTTCTGTAAGACTTCCATAAGACTTTCATAGGATTTAGTTTTTTTAATTTAGAGGTAGAAAATATAGTATAATTCAGGGGCTTACTTTTTATGGAAAAAGGTATGTGGCATGTAACTTCAATGGGTTTTTTAACAATGAAATCATAATCTGAGATTTACGTTCTTTAAAGATTTTGTTTCTTTTTAATAGACGTAAAAGAATATTGACAAATCTTTTTCTATTTGTTTTATTAAGTCAAAGATTTTAGGTATAGCAACATTAAGGGGTTATATTTTTTCAATCATTAACTTTTAGCGTACACCTTTATTTGAACAATATTTTTTTTTAAATAAAAAGTTTTGTAATTGGATTTTTAATAGGTGTCACAACAACATGTGTACTAAGGTGAACGCAGATGATTTTTAAAAATGTTATATAAATATAAAACAATAACAATACATGCAACGCATATCACAACATTCATTTACTGTTAATTATTTTAATAGAGAGACTAAATTACGAAACTCTGTATCGACGCAGTTCTTCCTGGCGAGTTTCGCTCTCAGCAATGTAAAGAACATTCATATACCATTATTTATAAAATTTAGCCAAATAGTCTTTAAATATTCTCTATTCCACTCTAGCTGATTTTTTATTCTGATTCTTTAGCTGATTATGATTTTGATTGATTTTTTTTTTCTATTTCAAGACTCTAAATAAAGATTATTTTATATTGTGCAAAATATGAACTATGACAGCTGTGCTTCTATAAGATCTTTAAGCAGTTACAACCGAAACAACTTCAATCCTAATGACAGCTATAACTTCTATAACCTTTCTTCGGAAGCTTTATTTAGTGTTGTGTAAATAAGTTTCGGTAAAGCTTATAATATTAAATATAGAAGTATTTTAGAAGCTTTCACTCCGGTGGTGGGAGGAATATAACTAGCTTCTAAGTGGAAGCTCTGACGAAGCTTTATTGAAACTGAAGCTTGTATAACTTAAAATTAAGAAGTTAGTGGAGGAAGTTGAACAAAACGCATTTGAAACGAGTTTATATTCGTTAGTTATGAATAGAATCCAAAATTTCGGAGCTATACGATACTTCAAATCACTGATTTTGATATGTGGCACCTCACAATATGGAGTAGGTGCAGTTTTAAACATTTGAACCACATTTAAAACATAAGACAAACAGTTGAATCAGAAGAAGAAATAATAAACCAATCGCTTTTGCGTCAAGAACTTTAAAGAAAGCAGGAAGTAACTATATTCACAAACAGAAAAAGAGAGCTCGAATTTTGGTGTAACTAAGTTTCATAAATATGAATTGAGAGGAAATCTTATCCTGTTTATCGATCATGAGACACTGATGTACTTATTGTTACAAAGCAGTTGTACCTGATATAACCACCTGCATTTACAAATTCGATATTGTTGAAATGATTTCTTACCGAGACAAATCGACAAAGCCATGATACACAATCAATTCTATGGTTGTTCCTTTTTCATTTATTTCCTCGTGTTTTTTTGTGGTTTTTTTTTAAATATATACTGTCAAAAATATATTGGTCAGATAGTTTGTGACTAAACATAAAACGTTTGAGGTGGAATTGTTTTTTTTTGTTTTGAAAGATTTTCAATAAAATTGATTGACAAAGCTCATTCATTAAAAAACTATTTTTCAAAATTCAAAACAAACATATTTTTATTTTATTTTAAATATATATTTTAATCTTACTTCTAAAAAACAAATTTAATTTTCTTATTTCTCTTACACGTGTTTCAATCTTTCGATCATCCTCAGAGAGAAAATATTCACAACTGTTGCGAATATTTTCTCTCTGAGGATGATCGAAAGATTGAAACACGTGTAAGAGAAATAAGAAAATTAAAATTGTTTTTTAGAAGTTAGATTAAAACATATATTTAAGATAAAATAAAAATATATTTGTTTTGAATTTTGAAAAATAGATTTTTAATGTAAAATCAAAAAAGGAAACTTGCAACTATATACAAAAACCAATTTGTTATACTATAGTGATTTTACCGCACTCCAAAACCAAAAATTTAATTAAAGCTCATTCATACTCAAATAATTTAATAAAATTTTTATTTAAATATTTAGTTTGTAACAATTCTTAATAGAATAAAAAAATTTTTGTTTGCTTAATCAGCAAACAAAAATTTTGTTCAACTGTCGCCTGCACACTGGTGCAATCATTGTCTTATATTGAATAATAAATTATGATCAACTATCGCCCATACATCGGGGCATCAATCGCCTGTACCTTGGCGCAATTATTGTATTTTAAGTACTATAGGTTACTCAGTATGATAGGGTGGCTAGGGAGGAAGAGGGTGAAGAGTGAAATCAAACATGAAATAATGGGGTGAGTGAAACATTTCAATTTTTGGTTTATCTGTATTTGGTTTCATATAATGAATATATATTAAAGAAGTGTGTATAACGGTTTCACCGTCCTTAGGGGTCGTCAGAGTCCATGATCATTACTTAATTAAATCGGTTTTCTGGTTAATGGTGTTAGTGTGCAATTTTGCATATGTACTGGGCTGAAATACATTCTCGAATCTGCAAGATTGAAGCTAGTTGGAATTAAACCTTGCAAGGCACGCAGTTCTTCTAATATTTCTGATAGTGATTGCACTATCAGGATCAACGTTCATTACTTACATTATTTGGTTCAAGGAAAGGAATTGCAACACTAGCTACTTCACGTATACAAAGGTGGCCACTAGACATGACCTAACTTATGAAGTTGTTATTTTTATCCCTCCCACCGACTAATTATGTTCCATTTGACTCGAAAATGAAGTGTATGCAGTTTTACTAGAATCGGAAAATAATTACCAACCGCGCAGTGGCGTCGAAGATAAGAAAATTAGCAGAATAATAGGATTTTTTATTTTTATCAGATATAATCATCTTAAAACATAATATATCCCTTAATTTTTTTATTAAAAGCTAATTACTTTACGATTCCAACGAGCCTAAGTATGTAGAAATCGATCTTAGAAAAGCATTTTCATTGAATTTCTTCTTCTTCAATCCAAAAAAAAAAATTTCCGCGAAAATTCAGAAAAAGTAAATTTTTATGTTAGATTTAGACTTTGTTTGAGTAACACAAATTTTTATTTTGGGATACATTGCTAGCAGAATTAACTGGACATGGTAAAGTAGATCGTTTGCCAACCATAGTAACATTTGGTAATATTGAGAAGTTATTAACGGTACCATAATGCGAAGAAGGGAGCAGCTTATCGATTGCGAATACGATATATGAATGCCTTGAAGAATGGGATCTTACTGATAAAGTCGAAGCCATGTGTTACGACATGACATCAAGTAACGCTGGACCAGAAAAAGGTGGAAAAAAAGATTGGCCACAACTCGATTCGATTCCCATGTCGTCATCACAATTAAACTACGGGCTGTTTATGATATCAAATTTGGAAAGACCGCAGCACCCGATGTTTCGCTGTTCATCAAATTTCAGAAGGCATGGGATGATGGTAAAGTTAATACAACAATGTTCAAAAGTGGAATATCGGACAAAAACTGGGAAACAAAATTCCAAAACACTCATGAAAAGCTCTAGCAATTTTTTGTCATGAAGAGTTGGAAAAATCACACCCACGCAGCGACTATAAAGAATTTTTGGAAGTTACATTGATTTTTCTTGGCGAAACCATTGAGAACTACAAATTCGAACGCCCAGGTCCGACAAGTCACGCCCGCTGGATGGCTAAAGCCATTTATCACCTGAAGATATTTATGTTTCGTAATCAGTATGATATTGCAGTTGGAGATTTAAATAAAGTTCGAGACGTTTGCAATTTTCTGATTATGTTGTATGTACAAATTTGGTTCAAATGCATAGATGGAACAGCAGCCGCAAATCAGGATTTGGATTTCATCAAATCGGCAATCGCTTTTAAAAAAAAATTGACCAAAGAGTTTCAGAAGAAATGTTGAGCAAAATTTGTTATCATCTTCACTATTTAACGGAAGTAAATATTGGCTTTGCTTTTTTTGACCCAGAGATTTCGTTTGATGAAAAACGAAAAATAGTTCATAACCTTGAGGTCCCAGCACGAGACATCCCCATCGCACCCCAAACTCGCAAAAAAAATTTTGACGCAGTCAAACATTTGCAACTTTTTGCTAATAAGAAAATTAGTGATTTTGTCACAGAAAAAACTCAGAGTTTTTTAATCGATTTAGAATTTGTATTGATTTTTTGCTACATGACCCATCGGAATGAGGATTTCGTCAAAGCCACGTTGTTTTGCCAAAGTTTGCATGTTGTTAATGATACCGCCGAACTGGTGGTGAACCTGGTGTTAAGTTGATGACACGGAATACAACAACATTCTAACTAAAGACGAGGAAGGTACACAATACACCATTCAGGTGGTCGGAAACTACAGATGCAAATACCCATCATACAATGAATCTAATTTAATGTATGCATTTCTTTTGGAAAAATTAAAAAAATTTGAATGAAAAATTATCATAAATTTAACCATAAAAACTAATTTTTTCTCTTTGAAAAAAATTATTATGAATTAGTGAATTTTCGTATATGTAAGAAGAAAAATTAAGATAAATCGCTTTCCTAAGATCGATTTCTACATACTTAGGTTCGTTAGAATCGTTAATTAATTAGCTTTTAATAAAAAAATCAAAATTATGAGATATATTATGTTTTAAGATGATTATATCTGATAAAAATAAAAAATCCTATTAGTCTGCTAATATTCTTCGACGCCACTGCGGGGTGGGTAATTATTTTCCGATTTCAATAAAACTGGTTATAGTTCATATTTGAGTCAAATGGAACATAATTAGCCGGTGGGAGCGAAGAAAAAAAAGGTTTGAAAATTGTTTATACATATCTGGTCATGCCTAGTGGCCACTAACATTATTAGTGCTTCAGTTTATTATCAAATATAAGAAAAAAAGTACATTTGGTAGAGTGGACGCTTTATCGCGTCTGCCCTTACCTCTTACTATTTTTGATTAAAGTATGAATTAAGTACAAAAAGGTCCCATGTGGGTGGTCTGATAGAAGAACCGTATTTCTATTTTATTTGCTTCATAAATAGGTATGTTATTGTTCAAGTACTACTAAACTCCAACTTAACTTCTTCTTAACACCAACTTAACTCAGTGCTAAATTGGCATGTCATTTTTTTACTTTTCTATCTCTTTGACGCAGAATTTTCTATCTTCATTGAATTGAAATAAATTTACATGAATTATAATAATAATAATATTTCATGTTGGGTGCTGTTTCAAAATTTTATGAACAGAGAAGAATAAGAAAACATTATATGCAGGACGCTTTAAAATCGGTTTTAAGATAATTTTGAACCAATATCTTCAAACGAAACGAGTTTTATTATGAAATGCATCGTACTGATTTAATGCTTATAATATATATGAGGTAAACTAAGAAACCTTTAAGAATTCTTTGTGAGAGCTCGTCAATTAAAATTTAAGACTACTATATTATGCATACTAAAAAGCCTTTAAGAATGCTTTAAGTGAGATCTTACATACCGTTTTAAGACAAAGGTAAGAGTACCATTTTAAGAACGTTTTAAGAAGCGTTAAAGAAATAAAACGAAGTGTATAATCTTTACACGCTGTTGAAGTAAAACTTCGTTGACTACTGTGGCAGGTATTACTAAAAATATTAAATATAAAATAAAATAGATATGTCATATTGAAATTTAGAGTTTCTTTCTAATATTCTTGATAATATAATTTACAACAATGTGTAATAAAAAGCCATATTTACATGTTTTACAAAGTCTTACAAAGTATTACAAATTAAATTTCACGATGAATAGATGTCCACTTAATTTAACAACAAGATGTGGTACAACAATTGATGCAGTTTTTCAATAAATTTAGCAAATTTGTCATAAGCCTCTAATTTCATATTTCAATTATGATAATAATTGAACTGACTAGGCAATACATTATGTAAATATTGCTTTTTATTACACATGCTGTAAACTTAACTATCAAGAAATGCAGCTCTAAATTGCATTATGACATATTTATTTTATATTTCATCTTTTTATTAATACTTGCCATAGTAGCCAAAGAAATTTATTTCAACCACGTGCAAAAATTACACGCACTCATTTTTCTATTAAACAAAACAAATTTAATCAACACAATTATTTTTATTTAAAAATAAACTTCTGTAAAAACGGCATATTTCTAGTCATAGAAAATTATATACGACCACCTCGAAATC
The DNA here is from genome assembly GCA_963693315.1 of Diogma glabrata. NCBI lineage: Eukaryota > Metazoa > Arthropoda > Insecta > Diptera > Cylindrotomidae > Diogma > Diogma glabrata. Next base: position 400,199,793 of record OY856186.1, read on the forward strand.
TATGGCAATATAATACAACTCAAACTATCCAAACAGATTAAGATGTTTTGACGAAATCGGCTAAAATACATAAAAATACGGGTTTTTCCAATTTTCTGAAAAACAGCATTTTTCACATCGTAGAAAACTATGGGACCCTCTCGAAATCAGCCCAAATAGAATACAATATAAATTATCCAAATCGAACGAGCCGTTTTTGAGAAATCGGTTAACAATTAACATACATAAAAAATCCACAATCTTTTGTGAAGTCGGTTAAAAACTAAAACAATTCAAAATATAAATTTAAAAAATTACGAAACTCAATAAAATATTACGAATATTATGTTCGGCAAGTATGCGACACAATTCGATTATGTGTATTTTATTTTTTATTCACTTATTCAGTCTCGTACTAAATGTTATATGAGTTCGATGTATCAATTTTAGATACGTAAATCTAAAATCGACACATCCAACTCATATAACATTTAGTACGAAACTGAATAAGTGAATAAAAAATATAATAACTTTAACAAATGAATGACAATTGACACACACAATACACATAATCGAATTGTATCGCCTACTTGACGAACATAATATTCGTTTGCCTTTTTTACTTCATTGTTGTTTGAATTTCTTCTTTATTTTTTATTTCATTGTTGTTCAAATTTCTACTTTTGTTTTTTTTTTTTTTGGAATTGTGTGCATGTTTGTGTTTAAGATTCAAAATCAGACTGTAGTATGATAGAGATGAATATATGTGGTTATATATCTGGTCAAATGGTTACTTCCGTTCAAAATTCTCATACCGCGCCTAGAGAAGTTTTACTTCAAAAATTCAACATACCAAAAAAAGAATAAATTAAGTTGGAATTAAGAAGTGGCATCCCAAAGCAATACCAATTTTTGTTACTTGGCAACTTGGTTTATTGATAATGACATCGTCAGTCTTATAAAATTGTGTGCAACATGCCAACAGTCACAAATTTCTCAGGTTGAAGTGCGTTTGGTGATGAACCCATGGTAATGAACTAATCATCTTCGGCAAAGAATATATATTAATTTTGCAAAACAAATAACAACATCTTACATCTACTTAAACATTGATAGACTTTCAAAATGGAAAATAGCGTTGTGAAGACCCCACAATATCATGCAAAATCGCACAGATTGACTGATGAAGAGATGATTGAATTGATGCTAAAATGTAAAGTATGACGTAAAGTATAACGTAATATTTCCAGAACATGAAACTATCTTATAGTTCAACCGGCAGCCGATTCAAACGATCTTAAAGAGTAAGAATCTATTAAACCTTAAGGAGTTGAGATTGAAAACAACAAACAATACTCATATTAATTTTGCTTAGTTAAGAATAAACAGCTAAGTTAATAGCAAACAGCTTTTTTTAAACATTTTAAAAAATTTTAAGTTGGTTAATTAACTTAAAATAATGATGGTTTGGTTTCCAGTTGTTTAAATTAATTTAAAATAAATTTAATAATTTTTTGCTTTAACAACTTTTTTATAATATTTTGTTACATGTTTCAACCATAAATGGTCATTCTCAAACATTTGAAAATATTAAATATAATATAATAATATTTATAATATTATTATAATATTTTATAATATTTTCAAATGTTTGAGAATGACCATTTATGGTTGAAACATGTAACAAAATATTATAAAAAAGTTGTTAAAGCAAAAAATTATTAAATTTATTTTAAAGCTTTTTTTAATATACAAATCATTTATACGTCCCTGCATGGAGTATTATTCTCACATATGGGGTAGAGCAAACATAAGTAGTTTGAACTGTCTTAATTCTATACATTGCAGAACTTTTAAAGATGATCAGTAATTCAGCTCTTACAAACGAGCTTGATTTCTTACAACATAGAAGAACTGTTGTTGATTTGACGGTTTTTTATAAGTACAATATGGATGAACGTACTGTCGAAAGAATCAAATCGATTTTATCTGAACCTCCAAACCTTTCGAGTCACATCAGAGTAACATCAACGGCCTATCGTTTTACGGTTTGAGTGACAAGGTGTCTCTGTGTCTCGGTTTCATTTAGTTTAAAAGTTTAAGACGATGGCTGCTCGATCACGCCTCACCAGTACAAATAGAGTAGAAATAGCTGTTTCTTTGAGAAGATCAAGTGATTCAAAACTAGTTTCTGACCGAATCCAAGCTGGTCCATAAGCACATACATTTTGTTTGACCTTCATTTACTTTCCTTTGTTCTTTTATGAAAATCTTGCATATTCCACTCCAGCGAACACTGATGTTCATTATTTTATATAAACTGATTATAATTGCTGTTTGTTACATTTTGTATTTGAATATTTAACTGATATAAAACATTGTATTCTAAGCTAACGAATAGTTTGTACGTTTATTTATAACAAATACAAAAAATACAACTCATGTTTACCCATCTAACAGTTTTTCAAATTGGACAACTCACTTGTTAATTTGCAAACATCTTATCAAATTAAATATTATGTGATTCTTAAGAAAATAGATTAAAAAATAAAAATACAATAGACACAAAGTGTGTATGCAATAGTATATTACATATCGAGAGTTGTAAATAGCATTTTACATGCGAGGGAAAATTTTGCGCACGAGACGCGTAGCGTCCAGTGCAGTATCTTCACGAGCATGGAAAATGCTTTACAACTCGAGATTTGTTATATACTTTTTCTACGACTTTGTTTTAATGCCAAAACGCATATAGTTACTTGAAAAAATGAACTCCTAATTTTAAATTAAATGCAAATAGTTTACAAATTGTGGTAAGCTTTGCATTATTCTGTGTCAAAATGAATTGAAATATTTAATTTTTAAAAATCAAATTTTTCTTTAAATAAAAATGTTTATTCTCTTCCATTTTATTATATCAGCTTTATTTGTATGTTTTTTCGATAATAATAGTATGTATTATTGTATTGTTTTCTAACCTATAGCTAATAATGAACTTAACCTATTGTTTAATGAAAATTTTCCTATAAAAAAATTATCATTATTCAATTGGTATGATTCCAGTTGGTCAAATTGTTTTGATTTCATTAAAATTATTTGCAAATTTTAATCACAATTGCTTTGATAAGTTTTGTTCAAAATCAAATTTTAATTTAAATTCTCTTATTTCGTTTAGTTGAACTTGGTTGATTGTATGAAAAGGGCGTTTTTATCATCAGGGTTTTTTTATTAAGAAATTTGATTTATCAATTAAAACAATAAAGATTTATTGTTTTAATTGAAGAAAATGTTTTTATTTTTTATAATACACAAACAATTCTTTGTCAGAGAATAAAGTATTGTAATCGATTCGTGAATAATGAATTTTATTCTCCCGCAAATTAAAATTCTCGCTCGTGCCTCGCTCAAATTTTAAACTTTTGCTTGAGAATAAACTACTTCATTATTCACTCATTGATTAAACTACTATTCTTTTTATTAAAAGCGTGCGGTAATATATATATGAAAATCCATTACCGCACCCTTTTGTTTTACTTACCGCACGCTATTTGAAATAATCAATTTACATGTCATGGATAGTGTGATGTAATTTATAATTTACTGTGATAGGAGTAGAAAATTTTTTTTTCACTCAAAGTTCATTTTTTCAATAAATAAATAAAGTAAACTTTCAAAAAAAGTTCTAGTGATACTTTTTAGTCATCGAATATTTTAGAATTTGATGTTCATTTAAATACTTTATTTATTTTAAAATTTTTTAGCTTTTAATATAAACTGTTGTAATATAATTACATTTTTCGTTTAAAAAAAATCAAGAACCTGCCATAAGCATTAATTTGTTTACTTTGAACCATAAAAACCTTGTAGTTTTCTTATACGAGCTTGTCAAAAAATATTAAAGCCACTCTTTTTGTGTTATGTCGCTAACAAATTAATTACGTGATTTAATTGCTTAAAACAAAATAAACCATGTAAAATGAAAGTGTGTAAAACTGATGAAATTTTGTAATGATTACAATCAAAATTAAACTGATTTAACTAATTCATTCGCTTAATACTTTTTATTTTTAGAACCTGAAACCCCAAAGAATTATCCACTCGATTAAGTATAAAAATAACCCAAATAAAATATTTAATTTTGTCCATTGGTAATAAAAAATTATATCACTTATTTGCCACACTTAAAATATCATATAATATGTATATAAAAAATATAAGAATAAACTCACCCATATCATCTATAATTGGCGCCATGCGTAATGTTACTCCAACTAACAACAGGCACATGATCAATAACAAAAATGCTGTAGCAATAATTGTCCATCTTGCTCTTTGTGGTAAATCATCTGGATCAATTACCTTCACCACCTATAGAGCGAAAAAAAACATAATAACAATAAATATAAAAGATTGCAAAACATGATAAAAAAGTTAATTAAATTTTCTTCATTTTTTTTTTGTTATCATATAATTTCATTTATTCAAAAACAACAAAGAGAGAAGAACTGGAAATATGGAAATTAAATTTTCTAATGTAAAATGAAAATGAAATAATTAAATTGTGTTACAGTTATATTTTAAAGTGTAAACTCAAATGGTATTCAGGGTATACGTGAATAATAATTTGTTTTTGAATGTTTTTAATAATTTAAATGGAAAATAAGTTAAATTAATAAACAGATTTTTTGTTTGTTGTTGACAGTTTTATAAAGGATAATGAAAGGATATCATATCTTGACTGTCAGAGAGTTGTTGGATTTAAAAAAAAATATACGCTTTTGATTTTGAACGCATCTAGGAGAAGTTTTCTGAGGCGTTACTGAAAAAATAGTGACACCATCGTCTTATTTGCTATCAGAAAACCTAAATATTGTGTGTAATAATCCATGACAAGGACTTCACTTTTTAACTAAACCAAATAAGGGGCTAATCTATCAATTTTCCACAACATTAAAGCATAGTTTTAAAGAAAGAAAAGAAAAGATAACAATCACAAAATTCCGTACAAAGGAAAAAGCTTGCTTCACTTTTTTCTTTGCTATTTTGCATCATATAAATCATTTTTAAAAGATTTCCATTATTAAATTAATAAAAATAAAATGTCGTATTTATATTGCATGTCAATTCTATTTCTCTGAGTAATTGAGTCAGAAAAAATTATCGATGGTTGATTTAATTATTAGTTACAAGCAGTAGTCAGGAAGCTAAGGATAAGGCTGGACAGAAAAGGTTGTTTTGACACATATTGTAATTTCTTTTTCCGGATTTAAAAAAGGGTTGGTCAACCCAACCGCCTGCATATTTTGCGAATTTTCTTTTTTTTAAAATGCTGACAGGAAGCTCTCAGGATGGTTGCTCCATAGAACTGGCCATACATCAACAATTTTGTAAGATGCCTGATACGCCTGACGCAGTTTTTTAAGTATAACGATGTGAAAGAGTAAAAAAAACTTCAATATTAGATTAGATTACTTCATCCTGATACTTCAATAAAACAAAGTTATACTGAATTAACAGAATTATTAAAAGAGCATTTTCAAACTACACATATCGAAATAGCTAAAAGCTTTAAGTTTTTAAAATGTGATTAAATGATAGACGAAACAATAAGTGAGCATATAGTATACAACTGATAACGCTTGCTGCCATGTGTAATTTCGCAGGCTTTTTGGATAGACTACTGCGCGATAAATTTATTTTGGGATTAGCGTGAAAATGAATGTGAAAATAAAAACAGCGTTGTTATCGTAAAAAGAATTGACTTTTAAAAAAATTTGTGAGTTATCTCTAAATATGGAAATGTCTGAAAAGGAGCAACGTAAAATTAAAACGGAACCAAAAGTGCACGATATACAACCATCAACAAATAGAAGTTGACCACTTTTTCGTAGTAATAGTCATCCACATCATCAAGTTACCCTTCACTGACACCTTATAAAAGGAAAGGAACATCGTGTATAGAAGTAATAGTAAATCCAGTAGAGGCGATCCCACGAAAAATAAATATATCTACAATTGTAATAAATGCGCAGGAATTCAACGAATTAACCATTGTACAACCAGAAATTGGATTCGAATTGGATTGGGCAGCAAGATTATTCAAAAGGAGTGTGCCGTAATCGAAGTAGCTATAATTGTTATTTTGACGGTGGATATCAAAACAGGAAAGTTATTGATTATGTAAATAACTTTAGAATAAATAATATGTAACAGTCAGTCATTTCGAATATTTCTCTAAAAGTAAGAATAAATAATAATATATAAAGAAATTCGCTAATAATTTGCCAATTTATTTCAATTCCGGCCTAATAAAATGGAACAGACATAAAAGCGTTTATATATATAGAGCAATTCCACGTCACCGCAACAGCATTTGTTCTAGCATCCGGACTGACCCCCTCCGATTTCGATGAAATTTCATACACAGATAGCCAATGACAAAATAAAAATACTATTTCTTTCGAAAAATGAAATTTCGCTCTGGGGATGACACAGGGTGGCGGCAAAGTTTTACGGGTTGGCGAAACATTAGTATTTTTGGCTGACGATTGCTAACGATTGACTAAACCGATTTAAGTGATTTATAGCTCAATACAAAGGCAATTGATAGACCTTACAAAGAAACCTTTTTTTAAATATTTTAGTAAATTTTTAAAACTGTGCTAAACTTAAATAATATTTTCAAAGATGGCGCTGTTGAGGGTACCCTCACTTTTACCATATTTTTTTTCCAGAAAAAAAATGTTTAATTAGTTCGTAATCTAAAACGAAAGTTTGGCATGATTTCTCGATTTGAAAATAAAATTCTTACACAACTTTAGTTTCCGTTTTTTCAATTTTTTTTTTTTTTAAATGCAATTTATTTACCTAAAACCGCCTGAATTCTTGTTTTATAGAAATTTAATTATTTTGAGGATACAAGTTAAGTATTTGAGGGTGTGGATGCTTTTTAGCTAATTGACTTTTTTTCCCATTTCTACCTGTCCGAAATTAATTATAAATGAATGTACCTGAAATATATTAAAACTGCTGCTGAGAAGTAAATAGTGAGAAAAATTATGTGAAATAAAATGCATGCTGTATAGAATTGATATAATAATTAAGTTTTTATTTTTATTCTGAGTTGTGTAATAAAAACAATATACATTTTTTATTTATTTATTTATTTATTAAATTAAAAATTATATATACATAAGGCCTAGCCTTTTTTGGTGTACATATATGTAGAAATTATTATAAAGAACAATTTGATAAAATTTCCATAGTATAATACTAATTCATTTAAAGTAAGCTTACTATAGTTCAATTAACTTAATTAAAAAAAGAAAAAAAAAAAAATTTATTTTATATGGGATTCACTTACATATAAACAACAAAGACATCATTAAACGTTCAAAAAAAAAAAAAATTTTTTGCTTTTTTTTTTTAAAACTATATCTCTTCCATGCGACAAAGAACATCAAAGCACTTATCCTTAAATTGTTTCAACGATGTAGCAGCCCGTATATCTGGAGAGAGTTTATTGAAAAGAGACAACCCATAGACAAAAAATGATTTATTTTTTGTAGTGGTACGGTTTATAGGTAGTGTAACATGGTTTAGCCTTGAACTTCTTCGATGCCTAAGATTTAACTTATCATATAAATAATTAGGGGTTTTGGTGGTAATCAACTTATATATTGATACACATAGAAGGTAATTTAGATAGCACTTCAAAGAACAACCAAGAAGAGATGTTTTAAAGCGTGAAAGAGAACAAAAACGAGACAAATGGAAGACATATCGAATGCAAGCGTTGAAAGCCCTATGTAACTTGCAAAAACCGCCTGCGCTAAGGTTACCAAGAAGTGATGAACAATAGGTAAATTGTGGCAGTATTAGTGATTTAAACAATTTTTTCCTAAGACTAATCGTTGTGAAAGATGAAGACGGCCATAGACTCTGTAGACAAGAATAAACTTTAGAACAAATTGAGGAGACTTGCACGTTCCAATTTAATTGTGAGTCAAAAATTACACCCAGATTCCGTGAAGATTCAGAAAACGGAATCAATTTATTACCCAGTCGAATAGATGGAGCATGTGTTCTGCTGTGGTAGTGATTATTTGTTAGACTAAATAGTATAGATACAGTTTTACAAGCGTTTAGAGCTAAATCATTGCGATACGCCCACTCTAATATGCTTTCCAAATCCTGGTTAATTTTAGAGACAATACTCGGTATATTATTCGCTAGTCCGTCTGCGTAAATTTGAACATCATCAGCATATAAATGTATTTTACAAAATTTTAATACCAATGGCAAGTCATTAATATATATTGAAAAAAGCAGGGGACCCAGCACAGAACCTTGAGGAACACCTGAACTAATATATAAGAAATCGGAAATTAGATTGTCCAACGTAACACTTTGACAACGCTTATGTAAATAGGATGATATAAGACGTAGAGCACTCGAGGTAAAATTAAATTTATCAGACAGTTTTTTTAGTAATATTTTATGATTTACCATATCAAACGCCTTAGAAAAATCTAGTAAAACTAGAATAGAGACTTTTTTCTTATCCAGTGACATTATAATATCGTCTGCAACCTTTAAAAGTGCTGTTTGCGTACTATGCCCTTTACGGAAACCAGATTGAAAGGTCGACATCAGCTTATAGCGTTTGATGTGTTCATCAATTTGGTTTTTAACAATAATCTCAAAAGCTTTAGAGAGAGCACACAAGATACTAATTGGCCTGAGATCTTTTACAGATTTTGGATTTGATTTTTTAGGAATAGGGATGATCTTGGCTACTTTCCAGATGCTAGGAAATTGGGATGTAGTGAGTATGAAATTAAAAATATGGGTTATGAAAGGCGCAACTATGGGTAGACAAAGTTTTATAAATTTAAGAGGAATTTCATCAAAGCCTATAGCGTTGGATTTAATGGATTTGATAGCATTAACCGTATCAAGCGTGCAAACATTGTAAAATGAAAAGCTATTTTTAGGCAAATTATTGCTGGGTAAATTGTTATTAGGTGTGTACGTATCTGAGTCAATTTGTATTGTACTATTAACACAATTTGAAGCAAACTGTGTATTAATATCATTTGGAGAGAAAGAAATATGTTGCCGGTCATGAGATCTAATTCCAGTCCCTTTGATTCGTTTCCAAAGTTCTTTCGCTGGCAAATTTGGATTAATGAATTTTTCCATATAATCTTTCTTAGCACATTTAGATAAGAAATTAACTCTATTTCGTAGCGATTTGAATGTATTGAAATTTTCCTGATCTCTCGTCCTGATCCATATTCGATAGGCATTGTCTCTAAGAGCCATAGCTGCCCGAATAGAATCATTGAACCAAGGGTTTATTTCCGTTTTAATAACTACTTCTTTAACCGGCACAGTTTCATCGTAAATTTTCTTTATAGTTGTATTAAAGAAATTTAGCAAATCATCAGAATTACTTAAGTTATAAAACTTTTCCCATGGTTGTGATAATATTTTATAAACGACATCATCCATGTTGATATTTCTATAATCTCGAAAACTGTAATTATTGCTAGTCTGAGTAACTTCAATATTGTAGGTACCAAAAACCATATCATGCTTAGAAATACCAGGAACATCAACTTGGTTATATTTTAAGATTTTTGAAGTATCATTTACAATGACAAGATCAAGCAATGATGATGATGTTTTAGTGAAATGTGTTGCACTTTGAGATAGATTTACAAGCCCATACTCAATCAAGAGATCAGTGAAGTCATTAGATATAGGAGTGGACATAAGTAAATTGGTGTTAAAGTCACCAGTAATAATCACATCATTATATTGGGGCAATAAGTTATCAAGAATACTATTGAGACCGGTTCTAGTGTTAAATTTTTTACTATCTGGGTTATAAACAACGCCAAAAAGAATTTTCCGGTTTGATATATGAATTTCAAGGAAAATAAACTCTATTCCAGAAACGCAATATTCATGTAAACTTAAAGTTTGCTTACAGCTCAAACCCGTTCCAGATATTTCCACTGATTTTCCTACGACAAAACACTTTATTCCTTTCCGAATATAAACGGCTACACCTCCGCCTCTACGCTTGATTCGATCATTGCGAAACATATTAAATCCTTGTATTTCCACAAGTTTATTATTTATATAAGGTTTTAACCATGTTTCAGATACACCTATTGCGATAAGTGGTGCATCCTTCAGAATATTCCGAACTTCATCGATTTTATTAGTGGCTTTGGTATAAATGCTTTGGCTATTAAAATGACAGAAATTAAGGAGATTTAAATTATCTTTAAAAGCAGATCTAAGGACAACGTTGGTTAAGTTCACAGAGTTCAATGAGTTTGATGTTCTTTGAGTCACAATTCTAGTCATGTTTCTGAAGAGAAGTAGCAAATTTTAAACGAGAACGTGATAAAAAAATTTAGAATGGTTTAGTTTAGTTAATTATATAATATAAATTTAAGTTTATCTTACAAAAAATTGTAACGCCCTTAAACAATTTAACAAAAGAAAAATAAGATATAAATTCACAAAAATTAAGAAGTATCAAATTAGAAAGCAAAATTCAGAAAAATAATTCGAAGTAGTTAAGCAAATAATATATAATATTTAGTTATGTTAATTCATTAAAGTTGGAAAAAATGTTGATTGGTGACTAATTGCTATTTAGTAAGAAGTGTAGATCTTCCAGTGACTGAATAAATAGCCAGTCAGCGTTAGGACAAACTTTTACTACCACTTTTCCGCCTCGCACAGAGAATGAGTGTATTTTATTCAATTTTTTTGAAGCACGTACAGCACTATAAATAAGACTTGCGGATTCAGATAGATGTTCATTAAACATGATCTTATTTGATGACGATTGTAAGACATCTTGTTGATGAATAGAAATGCCAGCTGATTTTGAGTTCTTGACAATTGATATGTATTTATAAAACAACGTATCTCGTAAACTTTTATCACGAAACGTTACGATAACTATTGGTGTTTGCTTTATTCGCCGGATAGAGAAATCAGCTATAGAAATACAAACTTTGAGTTGTTCTGAGATTTTGATGAATATTGATTGTAGCTTGTCATATGTTTCATCAATCCGAAAGGAAATACCGGTTATTTTAATGTCTTTTGCTAAAGATTGCTGTTCAAGAAATTCCAGTGGTTTTTTTAATCTATTGTTCTCTGATTCAAAGGATATTGATATTTTATTAGATGTAGCGCCCATTTGATCAAGTTTTACGGAAACTAATGATTTGAAGAAAGTTTCATGTATATTTGCGTCACTGGCTAAAAGTAAAGCATAATTTTCAAAAATAAGCTTCAACAAAGGTTTGTCATAAAAGACAACCATTATTTCATGAGTTGTTTTGTTCCGTGATATCGCAAATTGAGTGTCGCATAACTTAATATTTAATACTCCAAGGATATCATTAAGTAGTAGTCTTAGCATGCCTTGATCTTCTTTATAAATATTGCATATTCCATGTATCCTTATATAGTTTGACAAGTTTTCAGATTCTATCAAATTTATGCGTTTATGAGCAGCATTAAAGCATTTTTGAACGTCTTCTACACGAGCAATCATTTCTTGGTGAATTCCAGCCACTCGAGCTGAGATTTCATTAACATTTTTAAGAACACTTTGAAGGTTAGATTTCAATTCCTCTACACCTTCGGAAAGTGCACAAACAACCTTATTTGTAGAAGACGATTTTTCATAGTAGCATTTTGGGCAACACCATGAAATTTTGTTCGTTATAAAATATCTATATTGATCGGAAGATATTGAAATACACCCAAGTTCAAACGACGCAAGACATTCATTACATTTCATTGATGGTTTGTCAGGATCAATTAATTGTAAGCAAGCATGACAAACAAGATTGTCTGGCCTTGGCCGTTTCTCATTTTTAGTTAGTGGAGATGGTGGTGATCGTAACATACTGATATCTTAGATAAAGTAGCAGATTACAAATTCAGCTGCAAAGAAAAATCAACAAATTTTCCAAATATTACAAAGATTTACCACATACTCGGTCCTTTTTAAAGCAAAAGAACAAAATTATAATTTATTATTAATAACAGTATTCTGTCTATTTTTTCACTGTATATTTTATTTTAGTTAAGAATCTAAAGTTTGGTTGAAAACTATTGCTCAGTTTAAATGTTTAAAATATCAAAAACATCTGATAAAATTGAAGAAACAAAACAAAAAACAAGGACATGACCACATAAATGTTTATATGCATAGAACCGTTATATTTAAATTAATCAAATGTTAATTATTTCTGTGTATAATTAACTTAAATGAAATGATCACACTTGTCACACCGTTACATTTGTTTTTAGATTTAATATAAATTAAATTGTACTTCTTTTAAAGTTTATACACTAATTTCTATTTAATCACAACACTAAAGATAATAGAAAAACGAAGTATCATCAACTATAGTTTTATATTTAATTTTAGAAATTGAATTAATAATTATACTAATTTGAGCACACATTAATTGAAAATACGTCTTTACTCCATCGTTCTTTCATCGATATCTCGCAGTACTAGATCCACTAAACGCAGTACTAGATCCACTAAACGCAGTACTAGATCCTAAAAAGTAGTTGAGCCTTGAAAATTGATTCTTAAAAATTATTGACAACTGTGTCGAAAATAAATAAAAACAGTGTAATTTTTTTCAAAAGTTCGTGCAAAAATTTTATTTTGATCCCTTAACGCACACGATTACGACCTGGTTTCCAATGCGCTCTGAAGTTTTTTAATGAATTGAACTCACCGAAATCATAGATTCCGGACAATCATTTCATTTATAAACAATTCGGGCAGGAAAATCCTTCTACATTTTTACAGTATTAATACTAACTGATTAAAACGGGAATAAGAATGTGTTTAAAACACGATGCGTTACATTTCATCGGAGGTTTCTGACGATAGTTATGAAAAAACGAGATGACCAACAGTTCGACTGTATTTCTTAAAAATTTGGAAATCAAAATTTCACGTCAAATTTCGATAATTCACAATTCGTGTCTGAAGAGTGTTAACTGGAAACAGGCGATATTCCGCACACTCGTAAACTACAACCCATAGAGAAACCTTGGTTTTTATGTGTTGTTGTTACAGATATTGTAATGCCCACTACACAACACATTTTATAAAAGAAAAAAAATAAAGAATTAAACAAATAAAGGTGGAGTATATTATTTAATTAGGAGCTA